>CM055118.1:810861464-811461464 GCA_029206835.1 Rana muscosa
AATTGTCGCCACTATGCAGCCACTGTGCCATGCCATCAAACGCAGCCACTGTGCAATCAATTGTCACCAGTTTTTTTTATTTTAAACCTAACATTTGGTTTAGCTCATGGACTATTCTAATTTTATTATACAGGGGGTTCTCTTTATTTAAAATTATTTATTTTCATTTAATAAATATACATATATATATATATATATATATATATATATATATATATATATATATATATAGATATAAATATATTTAAATATTTTATATTTAATTATTAATTTCATATTTTTATTGTTATGCTTTTTTATATTATTTTGAACTATTTAATATATATATTGTTTTTATATGAATGGTGCATATCTGCATGACAAATACAGTACAATCATTTCAGAATACACCATTCACATAAATATGCACATGTGTTATGCTTATGTATTAATCATTATAATGTTTTGCAGTTATGGGGTGTCTGTTTATTGGGTAGGGGGATTATAACTTTATTATTAAGTTAATATGTGCAGTGTATGTGGAGTGCTTCGTGTTTCACTTTGGGGTTCTGATACTGAAATCTCCCGAAGTATCGCGAGATTACAGCAACAGAAGCCGTTTGGGATTCTCAAAGCATTTGTAGATCACTTCTATTCACAGTGGGAGAAGTGATCTACACTGTATATTAAACTACCACTAGGGGGAGAACAGATATCTCAGAGAAGACCCGTGAACTCAGCAGCAGTGAAATATCACGGTATATTAAACGTACACCTTAATTGGAGACAATAACAGGAAACACTTGTAGGTGTTGAGCTGCACTCAGTAGGTGTAAAAGAAAGAAGATGAAGCTCTTTTTAATCCCACCAAGAACTTGTAGATCAAGCAACGTGTCAAAACACCTGCAAAGCAATAAGTGATTACTAATTGTTCAATGGAAAAGATAAACACAGATTTCAAAGTCTAGCAGAGTACCTTATATTTTCCTGTGAGAATTGTATTCTCAATGGCCATTCCCGTTTCCTTAACAAAAGCTCTGACTCTGTACTGTGTGATGATGCCATTTGGCTGTGATGGCCGTCGCCAGCTAACAGTTATAAAATTGGCTTCCACCTCTTTGGCATTTAAATCAGATACAGCGCTGGGTGCTTCAATGGAAGAGAGAAAAACAGTCAAAAAGATTTAAAAGCAGTTCTGCTACTAACACTAAATAAATTAATCTTATTTCATGTATTTGTAAAGCTTTCCATGGAAACTGTAAAATATACAGTGCAACTACCCCAACTTGATCCTAAGAATATTGTGTATATACTAACATTGATATCAGTTTCTGTTGGTTGTAATGTTATTAGGCTACACTTAAAGAGAAGAAATGGGATGGGGGGAAAAAAGGTTGTAGAAATCTCATCTACGAGTTTTTTTTTGTAGGGTCCATAGGTACCACCATTACCATTATGCTCCATATAACCCCCTCCCCCCTTTCCCCACAGAGCGTATTCAGAGTTCCACCTATACTCAAATGCTATCTTTATATAGGAGTTATAAGAAGCAACACTGGGCTGCCATTCTTATATTTTCTGGAAAAAAAGCTGAAGATTCTCAATAGCGCTGGCCAACAACCAAAAGCCTAGGCACTTGGTCTTGTAACTTTCGCTAAAGGGAATCATCAGAGTTTAGACTGGCTAACCTTACCCTTTAACAAAGATAACATGACCAAGAGCCTAGGATTTCAAACATGTGATCTGGTCAGCACTAATGGGTGCCTGAAGCAGCGTTTTCTCCAAGAAAAGTATTACAACCTCTCTGAAACTCTTTATTTATCCATCCAACAAAACTGTTAAAATAGCTTTAAAAGGCAAATTCATCGCCTACACCCCCCCCCTCCCCACTACCACCAAGTGTAACTATTAGTGTCAAATACTTACCTTCAGCTTCACTCAGAACTCCTCTTTCTTTTTCGTACATCACGGGACACAGAGCGACTTAGTCATTACTAATGGGTTATATAGTTTACCTTCAGGTGTTGGCACTGGCCAATTCCAAACCGGAAGTACCCTCCCCTATATAAGCCCCTCCCACCCGGGAGCACCTCAGTTTTTTGCCAGTGTCTAAGGTGTTGGCCAAAGAGTAACATGTGTTTTCACTGGGCTTGCGTACAGGTTCTTTTGGGCCTTAGTAAGCTGTTCCGGATCCCACCAAAAAAAGCTTCATAGCTAAACGGTCGGTACCCGGGCCTTGCAGCAGAAGAGCAAGGTTTTGCCTGTAATGCTTCTCTTAGGAGGGCTGGACCCTGGGATCCAGAGCTCTGGTCATACCCACGACCAAGACGCTGTCTGTGCAGGGTGCTATACAGGTCCAGGGGAGTGGAATCCTTGGGAACCCGGTCCCTGAAGGTTTAATTACAATGCCTGCCGTGATAGGTGAAGTTTGGACTTTTGTGGACCAAACAAAGTCCTGCGGCGGGGATCAGGTAAGTGGGGGCCCTCAGGAACTTGGTTCTATTGGGGGACCCCCAAGCCTAATTTGTCTTTCTGTCTGTTACCTAACGGTATTCCCGCTAAATATCTGTGTTTGCCTATAACTACTGAAAATGTAAAATTTTAATAGTAGTCAAGAAAAAAAAAAAAAACAGGGACCGCGGTACCTGTGTTAAACCACTAGAGGCCGCTGTAGTCCATTTTTCTTGTAAATGTGGATCTTTGGTTTTCTCAACTCAAAAGATCCAGGCAGCTGGTAAGTTTCTCTGAGGGAATCCACTTCCTCTGCCCTGTTGCTGCGTTCATCCACCGCACAGGCCCTCCGGCAAAAAGGGCCCTGGCTCCTAGTCCTCTGTTGGTTTTCGAAAAGGGCGCCATTGGCGCATGGGCGCGCGCGCGGGCGCGTGCACGCGCCTCCTATGAAAAAAAAGGGGCGGGGCGGGTGGATGACGCTCGATGCGCGCCGCGGCGCTTCTGCGCATGTGCGGGCGTCCCAGCATGGTTAAAAGACACAGTACAAGTGTCAGCTGCATGCCAAACAGAGCTAGCAACAAACAGTGGCACACAGAGGCGGTTGATGCAGGCATCCCCATAGAAAGGCACTTTAGTGGACACCAGCTGGTATATAGCAGCACCTGTGTTAGACTATTACCAGCAAAAATTGGTGTATGACGACGGGAATACCTCAGCTTTGTGCTTAAAGGATATGTCGTCCAGACGCTCCGGAAATAAATCTTCCAGGAAGCCAAAGGGGTCTCCATCGGGCTCTGAGGATATTGGGCATGCTTGCACTGCACCAATCTCCCCTGAGAATGCAGAGGTCAGTAGCCGTAGAAACCCCGCAGGAATGTCTGGTGCTGCGGCTGTCCCCAGTCCACCTGCTCCTGTATATATAACAGAGGAGGTTTTATCCTCAACTCTGGGAGGATTGGAAGAGAGATTAACAGCATTGATCGCTGCTTCCCTGTCACAGGAAAAGCGCGTCCGATCTCCGTCTCCTCCTTCAGAGTGCCTGTTAGTGGAGGAACAGCCCCACACAGAGATCGACCTACCTGAAGGGGATCAGGATGAGGTTGATTCACTTATAGAGGAATCAACAGTGGAAGAACCTTTCTCAGCTTCTCAGGCTGAAAGATTATGGGTTCAGTCTCTGACTAACATGGTCCGATCAGCATTTAAAATGCCTCTGGCGGAACCACCATCCACTACGGTTTCCTCGCTGGGGTCGCTAAAAGCTCCCCAGGCGGTCTGTTCCTTCCCAATCCACCCTTTATTAGAAGGGCTTATTTACCAGGATTGGGAGCATCCTGATAAAATATTTGCTCCCCCCAAGAGATTTCCGGTGATCTATCCCATGGAGGATAAGTTCATAAGAAAATGGAGGGTCCCTATAGTGGACGCAGCCATCTCTTCTGTTAACAAATCACTGACATGTCCAGTAGATAATGTTCCAATGTTCAAAGACCCAATAGATAAAAAATTGGAGTCTTTACTAAAATCTGCTTTCTCTACAGCAAGTATGGTGACACAACCTGCGGTAGCAGCGATTGGAGTCTGCCAAGCAGTGAAAGATCAGTTGAAACAAGTCTTAAGGGACTTACCAGATCAGCAGGCTCATGCCCTAGCTGACCTGCCTAGAGCCTTGTGTTTTGCGGTGGACGCCATAAAGGATACAATCCAACAGGCCTCCCGCTTTACGCTGTCTATAGTACATATGCGTAGGCTTTTGTGGCTCAAAAACTGGTCTGCTGAAGCTCCCTGTAAAAGAATGCTGGTTAGCTTCCCATTTCATGGAGAACGCTTATTTGGAGAAGATCTGGACAAATATATCCAGAAAATTTCTGCCGGTAAAAGTTCACTCTTACCGGTTAAGAACAAGGGTAGAAGTCCTTCTTTTAAGAGGCCTACCTCTCCAGTCCCGGGCACATCGGCTGTGAAGCAGTTCCGACGGCCTCCGCGGTCAAATTCAGGGGGCAGAAATCAGGGACAATCACAGGGTAACAAGAAGCCCTGGATCAAGAGAGGTACAAAACCTCCCCCTAAGGCATGAAGTATTGCCCCCGCTCAATCGGGTGGGGGGAAGACTTCAGTTGTTCACAGAGACCTGGCGGGACACCATCAGAGACAGATGGGTGCTCTCCGCAGTAAGTCTGGGATACAAGCTGGAGTTAAAAGGCACTCCTCCTGCCCAATTTATGAGGTCAAACGTGCCAAGAGATCCCCAAAAGAGAGGATCCCTCCTTCTGGCACTAGAACAACTATTGCTCCAAGGGGTAATCATGAAGGTTCCCCTGGAAGAAAGCGGATTCGGGTTTTACTCGAACCTTTTCACAGTCCCCAAACCAAATGGGGACGTGAGGCCCATATTAAATCTAAAAGGGCTAAACAAGTTCCTAAATATCAGGACCTTTCGGATGGAGTCGATCCGATCAGTGGCCACCGCCCTACAAGGGCAGGAATGGCTAGCCTCGATCGACATAAGGGATGCTTATCTGCATATTCCCATCTTTCCGGCCCATCAGAAATTTCTACGCTTTGCAGTAGAAGGGCGCCATTTTCAGTTCAGAGCCTTACCTTTCGGTCTGGCCACAGCACCACGAGTGTTCACAAAAATTCTGGCCCCATTATTGGCCAATCTAAGAACACAGGGTGTAACGATAATGGCATATCTAGACGACCTGCTACTAATAGACCACTCAGTGGAAAAGCTGGAAGTAGCTATTCACAAGACAATCGAGTATCTGGAATATCACGGTTGGATTATCAACCGGGACAAGTCAGCTCTAAGACCAGCAAAAGTCTGGAATACTTAGGGCTAAGGCTGGATTCAAATCAGAGAAAGATTTTCTTACCTCCAGAGAAGGTGTCGTCTTTAAGAAATTTGACCCACTTAGTGGGTACAAAAAGAAAACCATCCATACGTCTCTGCATGAGGCTGCTGGGAAAGATGGTGGCTTCATTCGAAGCGGTACCCTACGGTCAATTCCATTCAAGGAATTTGCAAAGGGCCATACTGTCAGCCTGGAACAAAAAAGTTCAGGCTTTAGACTTACCAATGTCCCTGTCCCCTTCCGTTCGCAAGAGCCTCCATTGGTGGTTGGTGCCCCAGAATCTGGAAAGAGGGAAACCCTTCAGTCCGGTTTCTTGGAAGGTGGTCACTACAGATGCCAGCCTCATCGGCTGGGGGGCAGTGCTGGAGCAATGGTCTCTCCAGGGCAGGTGGTCAGAAGCAGAAAAGGCCCTGCCCATCAATCTCTTAGAGATACGAGCAGCCCGGTATGCCCTAGTAGCATGGACATCCAAACTCCAGGGGTCCCCTGTCAGAATTCAATCAGACAATGCCACGGCAGTGGCATATATCAATCATCAGGGTGGCACCAAAAGTCGTGCAGCCCAGAAGGAAGCAAATTGCATCCTGGAGTGGGCAGAAAGATATGTCCCAGCCATATCTGCGGTTTTCATCCCAGGAGTGGAAAATTGGAGAGCGGACTTTCTAAGTCGCCAACAATTATGCCCGGGGGAATGGTCTCTTCACCCCGAGGTTTTCCAGGCAATATGCCAGCGGTGGGGAACACCGGATGTAGATCTGCTAGCATCCAGATTCAACGCAAAGGTGGACAGGTTTGTGTCTCGCACAAGGGATCCCCTAGCTTGCGGCTCGGATGCCCTAGTGTTCCCTTGGGATCGGTTCAAGCTGATATATGCATTCCCACCGCCACAATTGTTACCGCGATTACTCCGCAGAATCAGGGTAGAAAAGAAACCAGTGATTCTGGTGGCTCCAGCGTGGCCCCGAAGGGCATGGTACGCGGAGATGGTAAAAATGTCAGTGAGGAGTCCTTGGACCCTCCCACTTCGTCCGGACCTGCTTTCGCAGGGACCGATATACCACCCTTCCTTACCAGCCCTAGGTTTGACGGCCTGGCTATTGAAGCCCACATTCTGAAAAAGAGAGGGCTCTCTAATTCTGTGGTATCTACCATGATCAATGCCAGGAAACCGGTATCCAGGCAGATCTATTATAGGATCTGGAAAGCGTACATTACGTGGTGTGAGACCAAGAAATGGCATCCACGTAAGTACATGATAGGGAGGATTCTGGACTTCCTACAGTGGGCTGTAGATAGGAAACTGGCCTTGAGTACTATCAAGGGTCAGATTTCGGCCTTGTCAATATTTTTTCAAAGGCCCTTGGCTTCGCATTCACTAGTCAAAGCCTTTATACAAGGAGTGATGCGTATTAGCCCTCCGGTTAGTATTCCCATATGTCCTTGGGACTTAAACCTGGTTCTGTCGGTTCTACAGAAACAACCGTTTGAACCATTACAACACATTTCCTTGGTTCTTCTCACCAGGAAATTGGTTTTCTTAGTAGCCATTTGTTCGGCTAAAAGAGTGTCGGAATTAGCAGCTATGTCCTGTAAGGAGCCATATCTGGTTGTCCATAAGGACAGAGTAGTATTACGTCCTCATCCAGCCTTTCTTCCTAAGGTGGTATCGAGGTTTCATTTGAACCAAGATGTGGTTCTTCCTTCTTTTTTCCCCAAACCTAGCTCAGTAGAGGAAAAGTTATTACATTCTTTGGATGTGGTAAGAGCAGTTAAAGCTTATCTAAAAGCCACTGCTCAGATTCGCAGAACGGATTCTTTGTTTGTTCTGCCGGAAGGCCCCAGAAGGGGTCAGGCAGCATCAAAATCTACTTTAGCCAAGTGGATTCGACAGGTCATAATACAAGCCTATGGCTTGAGAAAGAGACCGCCTCCGTTCAAAGTTAGGGCGCACTCCACAAGAGCGGTTGGAACTTCATGGGCAGTGCATCACCAGGCCTCCCTGGCTCAAGTATGTAAGGCCGCAACATGGTCTTCGGTACACACGTTTACTAGATTCTATCAGGTAGACGTTAGAAGTCAGGAGGATGTCGCCTTTGGGCGCAGTGTGTTGCAGGCCGCAAAAGATCCTCATGCCTGATGGCGCCCAGCTTATGTACCCCCCCCTCATTTGGCATTGCTTTGGGACGTCCCATTAGTAATGACTAAGTCGCTCTGTGTCCCGTGATGTACGAAAAAGAAAAAGGGATTTTTATAACAGCTTACCTGTAAAATCCTTTTCTTGGAGTACATCACGGGACACAGAGCTCCCACCCCTCTTTTTGGGACACTTATTGCTTGGCTACAAAACTGAGGTGCTCCCGGGTGGGAGGGGCTTATATAGGGGAGGGTACTTCCGGTTTGGAATTGGCCAGTGCCAACACCTGAAGGTAAACTATATAACCCATTAGTAATGACTAAGTCGCTCTGTGTCCCGTGATGTACTCCAAGAAAAGGATTTTACAGGTAAGCTGTTATAAAAATCCCTTTTTATGTGGCCCTGCCTGGACTCACACAGCCTTGCTTGTAAATAATGATGACCAGGCCACCTTCCTATAGATGGTGCTATACTTCTATAGATTGCTGTGGCCACCATGAAATGGCCCCATCCATAGATATGTCTGATGTAATTGTTGCACGTGTGCACTGAACACGCAATCTAGACGTGCCCCCCAAAACACCTTGCACACATGTTGATGGGAACAAGGGCCTCGTCCCGACAACCCCGACCGGTGGTTGTCAGGGTCTGCGGACGGGGGGCTTATCGGAATCTGAAAGCCCCCTTTAACAAGGGGGCCCCCAGATCCCAGCTCCCCCCTATGTGAATGGGTATCGGGTACATCGAAAAAATTAAAACGCTACGCTTCCATGGGAAGGCTTTCACCGACTGCTCTCTCTTCACTTTGACAGCGCTTATATAGGCAAGGGTGGGGCCACCCGGAGACCGTCAAGTGGTGTGATTGACGGTGGATTTACATTGCGGGACCCTTTTTTTTCTTCCCTTTTTTAACCACTTGTCCCCCGCCCACTGTCAATTGACGGCGGGCGGAGGATACTCTCGTTCTGGGAGGACGTCATATGACGTCCTCCCTTTAAAACGAGCTAGGAGGCGCGCATTCGCCGCCAGCGGCGCGCACGCGCGCCCGCCACGTTCACAAGGCCCCGGTGCGCGTGCCCGGCGGCCGCGATTGCCGCCGGGCACCCGCGATTGCCCGGGAAACAAGCAGGAAAGTGGATCTCTGTGTGTAAACACAGAGATCCACGTCCTGTGAGGGAGAGGGGACCGATGGTGTGTCCCTTGTACATAGGGACAACCATCGGTCACCTCCCCCAGTCAGTCCCCTCCCCCCACAGTAAGAACACATTGAGGGAACATATTTAACCCCTTCCCCCCCCCAGTGGTTAACCCCTTCCCTGCCAATCACATTTATACAGTAATCAATGCATTTTTATAGCAGGGATCGCTGTATAAACGTGAATGGTCCCAAAAATGTGTCAAAAGTGTCCGATGTGTCCGCCGCAATATCGCAGTCACAATAAAAAATCTCAGATCGCCGCCATTACTAATAAAAAAATAAAAAAATTAAAATGCTATAAATCTATCCCCTATTTTGTACACGCTATAACTTTTGCACAAACCAATCAATACGCGCTTATTGCAATTTTTTTTTCACCAAAAATATGTAGAAGAATACGTATCGGCCTAAACTGAGGAAAATTTTATTTTAAAAAAAAATAAAAAAAAAATGGGTATTTATTATAGCAAAAAGTAAAAAATAGTGTTTTTTTTCCAAACTGGACGCTCTTCTTTTGTTTATAGCGCAAAAAATAAAAACCGCAGAGGTGATCAAATACCACCAAAAGAAAGCTCTATTTGTGGGAAAAAAAGGACACAAATTTCGTTTGGGAGCCACGTCGCACGACCGCGCAATTGTCATTCAAAGCGTGACAGTGCTGAAAGCTGAAAAATGGCTTGGGCAGGAAGGGGGTTTTCGTGCACAGTAGAGAAGTGGTTAATTAAGGATTTGTCAAAAACTGTCTGTTGTGGTTTTTACTTTTTTGACACTTTTTTGGTGAATGGGTAGGGGATACGATGGGTAGGAGGTACGACACCCACAACCACCAGGCCAGGGTTGTGAGGATGAGGCCCGTGTCCCCATCAACATGGGGACAAGGTGCTTTGGGGGAGACCCCAAAGCACCCTCCCCATGTTGAGGATAAGGGTCTAGTATGGATTTTGGGGGGGGAACCACGCCAATTTTTTTCAAGATTTCAGGAAGAGGCCCTTGTCCCCATCAAAATAGGTGCTTTGGGGGGCACCACAAAGCACCCTCACCATGTTGAGGGCAAGTGGCCTGGTATGGTTCAGGAGGGGTGGGGCACTCGCTCGTCCCCCTCCTTTCCTGGCCTTCCAGGCTGCATACTCAGATAAGGGTCTAGTATGGATTTTGGGGCGGGCCCCACGCCATTATTTTTAAAAATTTTGGTGTGGAGTTCCCCTTCAAATCTATACCAGACCCAAAGGGCCTGGTATGGTTTTTGGGGGGGACTCCACGCCGTTTTTTTTTTTACATTTTGTCGTGGTGTTCCACTTAAAATCTATACCAGGCCCAAAGGACCGGGTATGGGTTTTGGGGAGGACCACATGCCGTTTTTTTTCTTAATTCTGTCATAGGGTTCCCCTTACCACTTCAATACATTGCACTATATACTCTGCACTGCATTATATACTTTGCATTGCACTATATACACTACACTGATTGCACTGTATTATATACACTACACTGAATTATATACACTACACTGAATGCACTGTTTTATATAAGCTACACTGACTGCGCTGTATTATATACAATGCACTGATTGAACTGTATTATATATTCTACACTGACTGCACTTTATTATATATTCTACACTGACTATACACTCAATACACTAACTAAACTGCCTAATCTAGCTCCACTATATCACACTATATACGGCCACTGTGTAAGCAGCCTTATATAGTGTGGGGCGTGGACTTAGCCCCTGAGTCATGATTGGCCAAAGGTACACTGCCTTTGACCAATCATGGCTCTCACAGCACATCGCGCTGTGATTGGTCAAAGCATACAGGTCAAGTGCATGCTTTGGCCAATCAGCAGCCTTCGATGCACTGCGATCTCGCAGTGCATTATGGGGGGCTCCACGGCAGGCGGATGTCCCTCGAGCGCCCCATATGTTCGTTTGTTCTATGAACAAACTAATATGAAGCCCATCACTAGTAGAGAATATATAATACAGTGTAGAAAATATATAATACAGTGTAGTGCAGAGAATATATAATACAGTGTAGTGCAGAGAATATATAATACAGTGTAGTGTAGATAATACAGGTCCTTCTCAAAAAATTAGCATATTGTGATAAAGTTCATTATTTTCTGTAATGTACTGATAAACATTAGACTTTCATATATTTTAGATTCATTACACACAACTGAAGTAGTTCAAGCCTTTTCTTGTTTTAATATTGATGATTTTGGCATACAGCTCATGAAAACCCAAAAATCCTATCTCAAAAAATTAGCATATTTCATCCGACCAATAAAAGAAAAGTGTTTTTAATACAAAAAAAGTCAACCTTCAAATAATTATGTTCAGTTATGCACTCAATACTTGGTCGGGAATCCTTTTGCAGAAATGACTGCTTCAATGCGGCGTGGCATGGAGGCAACCAGCCTGTGGCACTGCTGAGGTGTTATGGAGGCCCAGGATGCTTCGATAGCGGCCTTAAGCTCATCCAGAGTGTTGGGTCTTGCGTCTCTCAACTTTCTCTTCCCAATATCCCACAGATTCTCTATGGGGTTCAGGTCAGGAGAGTTGGCAGGCCAATTGAGCACAGTAATACCATGGTCAGTAAACCATTTACCAGTGGTTTTGGCACTGTGAGCAGGTGCCAGGTCGTGATGAAAAATGAAATCTTCATCTCCATAAAGCTTTTCAGCAGATGGAAGCATGAAGTGCTCCAAAATCTCCTGATAGCTAGCTGCATTGACCCTGCCCTTGATAAAACACAGTGGACCAACACCAGCAGCTGACATGGCACCCCAGACCATCACTGACTGTGGGTACTTGACACTGGACTTCAGGCATTTTGGCATTTCCCTCTCCCCAGTCTTCCTCCAGACTCTGGCACCTTGATTTCCGAATGTACTTTGGACCACTGAGCAACAGTCCAGTGCTGCTTCTCTGTAGCCCAGGTCAGGCGCTTCTGCTGCTGTTTCTGGTTCAAAAGTGGCTTGACCTGGGGAATGCGGCACCTGTAGCCCATTTCCTGCACACGCCTGTTCACGGTGGCTCTGGATGTTTCTACTCCAGACTCAGTCCACTGCTTCCGCAGGTCCTCCAAGGTCTGGAATCGGTCCTTCTCCACAATCTTCTTCAGGGTCCGGTCACCTCTTCTCGTTGTGCAGCGTTTTCTGCCACACTTTTTCCTTCCCACAGACTTCCCACTGAGGTGCCTTGATACAGAACTCTGGGAACAGCCTATTCGTTCAGAAATTTCTTTCTGTGTCTTACCCTCTTGCTTGAGGGTGTCAATGATGGCCTTCTGGACAGCAGTCAGGTCGGCAGTCTTACCCATGATTGCGGTTTTGAGTAATGAACCAGGCTGGGAGTTTTTAAAAGCCTCAGGAATCTTTTGCAGGTGTTTAGAGTTAATTAGTTGATTCAGATGATTAGGTTAATAGCTTGTTTAGAGAACCTTTTCATGATATGCTAATTTTTTGAGATAGGATTTTTGGGTTTTCATGAGCTGTATGCCAAAATCATCAATATTAAAACAAGAAAAGGCTTGAACTACTTCAGTTGTGTGTAATGAATCTAAAATATATGAAAGTCTAATGTTTATCAGTACATTACAGAAAATAATGAACTTAATCACAATATGCTAATTTTTTGAGAAGGACCTGTATATAATAAAGTGCAGTGTAGAATATATAATACAGTGTAGTGCAGTGTGAATAACACAGTGTAGTGCGGTGTATATAATACAGTGTAGTGTGGTGTATATAATATAGTGTAGTGCAGTGTGTATAATACAGTGTAGTGCAGTGTGTATAGTACAGTGTAGTGCGGTATGTATAACACAGTGTATTATGAATAACACAGTGTTGTGGTGTTAATGAATTGTTGGTGCGTACAACACTTCTTCTGTCACCACTGATCCCATTTTTTTTTTTTATTATTAATTCCTTTTTATTTATTTTTTTGCAGTATCAGGTTCTGTTGCTTATTTTTTATTTTTTTTGGCTAAGAATATTAAGAATATTTAGGGCATAACTGCTGTCCCCCTTCTGTGTCACAGGTGTTCCTCCTTTTGTGTCAGCAGTGGTTCCCTTTTTATCTTTTTTTTTAGGTGTTTTTTTTTTTAAATGTTTGCACTTTTTTTTACTTATATCGCAAAAAATAAAAAACACAGATGTGTATTCTAAATACCACCAAAAGAAAGCTCTATTTGTCTTAAAAAAATTATACAAAATTTGTTTGGGTACAGTGTTGCATGACTGAGTAATTGGTATTCAAAGTGTGAATACACTGAAAGCTGAAAATTGGTCTGGGCAGGAAGGCAGTGAAAGTGCCCTGTATAGAAGTGGATAAGGGAAACCCTATGACAGATATAAGAAAAAAACGGTGTGGGGTCCCCCCCAAAATCCATACCAGGTCCTTTTGGTCTGGTAAAGATTTTAAGGGGAACTCCATACCAATTTTTTTTTTTTAAACGGCATGGGGTCCCCCCCAAAACCCATACTAGGCCATTCGGGTCTGGTATAGATTTTAAGGGGAACTCCACGCCAAAATAAAAAAAAATGGTGTAGGGTCCTCCCCAAAATCCAGACCAGAACCTTATCCGAGCATGCAGCCTGACAGGCCAGGAAAGGGGGGGACAAGTAAGCGCCCCTCTCCTGAACCATACCAGGCCACTTGCCCTCAACATGGGGAGGGTGCTTTGAGGTGCCCCCCAAAACACCTTGTCCCCATGTTGATGGGGACAAGGGCCTCTTCCTCTGCAACCATGGGCTGTGGTTGTCGGAGTCTGCGGGCGGGGGGCTTATTGGAATCTGGAAGGGGGCACCCAGATCCCAGCTCCCCCCTACCCATTCACCAAAAAAGTGTCAAAAAGTAACACAGTAAACAGTTTTTGACAAGTCCTTTATTTAAAAAAAAGTCCCTCGGTGTAATCCCCCGTCAATCACACCGCCCTCCGGCGTGATTGATGGTGGATTACATCGAGGGACTTAATTTTTTTTTCTTGTTTAATAAAGGATTTTTTGGGGTGAATGGGTAGGGGTACAATGTACCCGATACCCATTCACATAGGAGGGGATCAGGATCTGGGGTCCCCTTGTTATCTGCAGACCCTGACAACCACAGCCCAGGGTTGTCGGAAAGAGGCCCTTGTCCTCATCAACATGGGGGCAAGGTGCTTTGCCAAAGCACCCACCCCCCCATGTTGAGGGCATGTGGCCTGGTATGGTTCAGGAGGGGGGGCGCTCACTCATCCCCCCCTTTTTCTGACCTGCTAGGCTGCATGCTCAGCTTAGGGTCTGGTATGGATTTTGGGGGGCACCCCTTGCCAATTTTTATTTTTATTTTGATTGAAACATGTCCCCTAGGGCAGTACCCGGGTCCCAGTACATCTTTTATGGCAATAACTTGCATATAAGCCTTTAAAATTAGGACATTTGATTTTTCATGTTCATGTCCCATAGACTTTATTAGAGTTTCCATGTTCGCTAAAACGTTTTGCCTGTTTGAGATGTTCTGGTGCAAACTGAACTGGGGTGAGGGGAGGTGTTCGGCCCATCCCTAATAGGTATCCATAATAAATAAACAAAATAGCGTTTTTTTGTTTTTTTTCAAATATTAAAGAGGTTTCAACGTTAATCAATAAAATAAAATAAAGTCCTGTATTTAACAGACAATGTGACCTGCCAAGGGTCTTTGTCCTAAAAAGCAGTTGAATGTTGTAGTGTAACTAGAGCTGTATTTTTCAAATGTGAGACTAATCTATAAGTATACAGGCTCTTTTTAATGAAACAATATATGAGCTGCGCACAAATAGAATAATAATCTACAAATAATAACCATTTTTTTTTTCGATTATTAAAGAGGTTCTCTATTTTAATGAATAACATTTAAAAAAAAAACTGACAGGAGTCTCTGTACGCAAAATCAGTTATTTGTTGTAGAGCAATTATAGCTGTATTTTTCAGCAGTGAGACTTATCTATAAGTATATATACATGCAACAATATATGAGCATAATACATGTCAAATATAAAGAAAAATAATAATGTAAAATGCAATTCTCTAATGAAACATAAATGATAGGTGATTTTTCTTGCTTGCTTGCAAGTTGATTCATTGCACCCTCCCAAGAATCCCACACAAACAAAAAAAAAGCCTTTCAACTTTTACCATCAAAAAGAGAGGAGCAAACAAAGGATATCAATTCACAGCTCTTAATCAGGACAATTAGTTGCTCTTTTATTTGTATTATGACTATACAAAGACCACTGACACTCAATTAGGAGATCATAAGTAGGGAAAGCCTAAACCCAGGCTGGATACAGGTTGCTTTTGAATATGTAAACCTTTCTTAGTGTGCTAGTGTACTCTCCTGCACCAAACACTTGATGTGTCATGGTCAGCCCCACTCCTTGGCAGGGGAAATAAAAGTGTTGATGCTAATCACCACAATAGCATACAAAGGATGATATCACACTGCTGTGTTAGCTTATACTGATAAGCATCTCAAAGCCTGTGGAGAACACCTCAGACTAACAAGTCTACGCGAGGGCTCAAACTACATTTGCTGTTCTCATGCTCAAGTGAATTGAATTCATATGTACAACAGAAGCAACACAAAGGTGACTACGAAGGCTTGACTGGGCAGATTTCATCCATGCTACAGATAGACTTGTTGACATAATTAACACCTAGAAAGTGAAAATAGAGGCAATAGCTTTTCAAAGTACTACTTGGGCAGCTTAAAGCTGGTATTACCTAGTAAAATTGTGTATGAAATATTTTATCCTAAGAACATTCATTCTATTTTCTAATCATTAGTGGGGTCAAGTTGATGTTCATTTTGAACCGCAACAATGAGAAAATTTGAAGGAGAAGCATGGAAAATTTCCCCTGAATGAATGAAATGTATGTGATTTCCGTTTGGGAAAGTTCATTACAAAATCGATTGCTAAATGTGAATTCAATTTTGACGTACTTTAGAATGGTGTTGATCAAGTAACTAAACGTACTGAGAATTTTTGTAGAAATGTTCATGGGACAGCAGGCGGGAGATAACACCTAAACCTTAAATTAAATAAATAGACAGCAAACAATTGTTGGATATTAAAGGCCGTGGTTGTTTATTATTGGTTTCAAATGTTATGAATAAAATATCGTATTTATCGGCGTATAACACGCACAGGCGTATAACACGCACCCTATCTTTAAGAGGGAAGTTTCAGGAAAAAAACTTTCCACATCCCCCTGCGTATAACACGTAGGCACAGTTTACCCTCTATTTTCAAGGTAAAAAAGTGAGTGTTATATGCCAATAAATACAGTAATTGAATCAACTTTAGATATAAATAAGCTTTGAGCTAGCCTAGCCACTATGGCTCAGGCAGCAAATACAAACTCCCCAACTTCAATTAAACTTTTATTCTCAAAATACATCTTTTATTATAAAATAAACATATTACAAAGCTAGTCCCCCTTTGTTTGTTTTTTTTTTGTTTTTTTTTATTTAAACAAAGGTGACAATACCACATAACAATCAGCCGCGACAAATATATAAACTGGGAGGGGGAGGGGGGGGACACCACAGCTTCTGTCTTCTGAGGCGAATGAGCCTGAAGCAACGGAACCCTAAACGTGCCGGATCCGACTAGTTTAAATAGGCTTTTCCCAGGCTTTTTACACGAGACGCAGGAGAGGTCACCTGTACCCCTCTCCCAGGCCACGTGAGACCTACTGTGTTCCCCCTGAGAGCGTAAGGCACCTCAGGGGGGACTTGAAACTGCCATTCCCGCCGCTCTCCCATGAGGAAAAGGGGGGCTAGAAACTGCCTTCCCCCTTTTCCTATCATTCTAAAATCTACTAGTGCATGGCAAGCTTAAATTTCTATGTAGTCTTAAAAGCACACGTAGACCAATTTAATTTGAGCCAGAATTTCTCAGCTGAGGGTCAATCTCAACTAGTACTAATCAAGGTTTCTTAAAATAGCAATCAAAAAGGTTGTTTGAATAAGACTGTTTAACATGTCTGTGAAGGATATCTAGGAATGTTGGTCTAAGTTCAAACAGTGTAGAGGACAATTTAGGGGTTGATTTACCGAAGACAAATAAGCTGTTCACTATGCAAGGGAATTTTTTGCCTTGTAAGGGAATTTCCCCTTAGCTTAGCAAATGCAGAGAAGATTTAAGCCTCGTACACACCGTGTACACATCGGGAGGAGCTCACTGTACTAACTATGTGATGTTAGTTTGTTAAAAAAAATGCAATGTTAGTACAGCAATCTCCCCACTGAACTATTGTGTTCTGACTGGGGGACTTTCCCCCTGCCAGAACGCACCAGTCAGGGCTCGCAACCATTGGCCATTGGATGCCGATCATCGGATGTTTTTCTGGCATGCCCCTTCGACAGAAGCAGGTCGTCTGGCCGGCTTCTGTTGGACAGGCTGCTGTACACATTGACCAAATGTCAAACGGTTTCTGTTGTACCAGCCAATATCAGCCAATATTACGGGTGCATCTTTACGGTACATCGTGTATGATTCTATGTCAGATGTCCCACTTAGGTATCTTTTTACACCGGTGGCAAGGGAGCTGTAAAAATGGACAGCTGAGTCATGGTTTTACCAACCCCCACTACCCACCTAAAACATAGCATACAGCTGGAGGAGACTGTACACATGCCACAATGATTTTTGTTCTAGCCTAGGCAAATTTATTATGGCTTGTCTGGGTGACAGGCAGCACCACCTGTCAAACTTGTTCATTCAAGTCAATGGGACTGTTCTGCAACTGGCTTGATTTACTAAAACTTTTACACGCACATTAGCACACCACCAATTTAGAGCATCACAATGTTTACCATGAGCCTGTGCTGCCAGTGGATGCATACACGCAAGGCTACAGCATATATATGGTGCAATTACACAGAAGTCTCTTTCATTAAGGAGTATATGATGTACCATCTGAATATATGCAAGTGAAGTGGTGGTGTGCCTAAAATATAAATGTGACTTTCCCTAGTGTTTCTCGGTTTAGCTGCTCTTAAAGATTTTTGCATCAATTAGTAACAAAACAGCATGAAGTGTTTACTGATATCATTAAAGCCATCTGTAATAAAACAGTAAAGCCCGTTCACACTACCCATATGCTAAAAAATAAAGAAAAATCTATTTTGCTAAGTGGTGTGATGTACTTTTATTAAAACTATATTGGGATTGTACAAATGTACACTTCGCTCAAGTCTCAGTGTGTTGTGTTGTGGTGACCCGCAGTGATCTGATGTGCTGTGAAAAAATGTAGCATATCTGCATTTTTTGACATGGCACATCACACCAGCGGTGTAAACAGGGGACATAGAAAACTATTGTTTACTTTGTACTCTAGTGATAACTGCCATTGATCAGGTGCAGAAAAATGACATTAACTACACACAGTGTGAAGGGGCCCTAAAGCCTTGTACACACAATGAGATTATCATCCATTTCCCCATATGGAAAATTAAGAATTTACTAAAGTACGAAAGCTCTCGTAGGACAAAATAAAATTTCGGAAATTATGTCATGTGTTATAGTGTATATATAATGTATTTTCAGGCGATTTTCATATTATTTTTGTACGATCTGGTATAGTACAAGAAAACTTTTCATGTATGTCCTGGAAAATTTTGGATGAAAGCTGTGTACTAATGATCAGATTATTGTAGATCGCTTAAAAATCAGTATTTTTTGTACGATTTTCTGATCGTGTGTCGCGCCGTTTAAAGTTAAAAAAACATTGCGATGAATGTATCACACTGGGATTGATTTGCTAACACTAGAGAGTGCAAAAACTGGTGCAGCTCTGCATAGAAACCATTCAGCTTCTAACTTCAGCTTGTTCAATTAAGCTTTGACAATAAGGCTGGGTTCACACTGCAGTACGGAGTCGCTCACAGCAGGGGTCCGGTGCGTCCCTGTTCATCATTTCGGGTCCGGTCCGAATTTTTGACTGAATTCGGACCTGAAACGGACCAGAAGACGCACAGGACTCCTGTACAATTCGCTCCAGAGCTGCTCTGGAGATGTGTAAACCGGCTCCATTGAGAGCCGGTCACAATCTCCTGACATGTGAATTGTAAGCGGAGAAGCCCACATCCAATTCGCAATAGTGTGAACCCAGCCTAAAACCTGGAAGCTGATTGGGTTTTATGTACAGCTGCACCAGATTTTGCACTCTCTAATTTTAGTAAATCAACCCCATTGTGCATTTTTCTTTTACTTTAAGGCCCCTTTCACACTGGGGCGGTTTGCAGGCGCTATTCTGCTAAAAATAGCGCCTGCAAACCGAGCCTAAACAGCGGCTGCTGTTTCTCCAATGTGAAAGCCCCGAGGGCTTTCACACTGGAGCGGTGCGCTAGCAGGACATGAAAAAAAGTCCTGCTAGCCGCATCTTTGGAGTGGTGAGAGGAGCGGTGTGTTTACCGCTCCTACAACGCTCCTTCCCATTGAAATGAATGGGACACCGTGTCCTTTTTTATTGGGCAGTGTCCAGTATGGATATTACATGGACACGAAGTTGGATATAATCTTTAATAACTTTTGTTATCTTTTTAAATAGTAATAGACACAGGGCCCCTTTCTGCAGATTTCTGGTTTTCACAACAATTTGATATGGTTTATCACAACACACTGGTTCCCAGGAACCTATCTAGTAATTAATGTAGTCATATATTTATATTTAGGATACAGCAATCAGAGATAGCCATGTTGATTATCTAAACTGTAATCCTGGTCTAGGATTAGAACATAGTTAAATGGAGGGGGGAAGGGGGGATAATGGGGGGGGGGGGTTCAGTGGGCCAGGACAAGGACTGAGAACCCTCACTCTGTTGTTACTGGTTACCTATAGTGCAATCTGTCATTTAGTGTCAGGATTTCATCATGTACAGATTGGCAGAGATGCATCATTGTAATTGATGGATTTACATCGATGGACGACTTGATTGATGGATACATTACTAGATGCTATAGGGTTGATTTACTAACGCTGGAGAATGCAAACTCTGGTGCAGCTGTGCATAGAAACAAATCAGCTTCCAGTTTTTTTTGTTGTCAAAGCTTAATTAAACAAGCTGAATTTAGAAGCTGATTGGTTACCATGCACAGCTGCACCAGATGTTGCACTCTCCAGTTTTGGTAAATCAACCCCCATGAATGACACTGGACTTATTTCTTGCAACAAAATTAATATTTATTTTCAAGGTAGGTACAGTATTTATTTGGGTTTTATATAATAAAAATATTTTTTCATAGTGTTTTTTTTTTTCTACTTTTAATTCTATGTGGGAATGGGTAAGGGGTACTAATGTACCCATGTATTTATTCCCCTGGTGTGGGGCAGATATCTGGTCAAACCCAATAACATGGAGGGGCTTATTCCAGTTATAAGCCCCCTCCATTTTACTCTGACCTTCACCTCCTTTAAGAGGCACAGGGAGGTGGGAAATAAGCCTTTGTCTGTCAACATTGGGACATGGGTACTTTGCTCAGGGGGAAGCTTTACAACCTACCGCCCCAATGGTGAAAAGCATATGATCTGGTATAGTACAGGAAGGGAGGGGGGCTGCACGTACTCTGCATTCCCTTTCCCGCCTGCCCAGTCTGAATGGAATATTAAGAAAAGCCCCATATTTTTTTTTATTTTTTTTATTAATTACTACAGATCCATCACAGATGTGTGTTATGTCATTTTGGTGACAATACATTTCCAATTTATAAATCAGGCCTGTACAGGTTTTTAACTTAACAATGCAAATAGAACCCCACTGACTTTAACCACATCAAGGTATGTTCATAAATATCCCTTTTATGGGGTGCCCTGACACCCCTCTCTTCCCCGCCAATGGTTCCCAGGTGCTCTTGTTCCACTGGGGAGCCTGGGAACATGGAAAACTGCTTCCCTGGTTAAGCAGTAGGAACATCTTGATCCCTCCTGCAACTAATTTCCTGATCCCTCCTGCGACTTATGACCCAGAAGCAGTGTATATTATGTCACTTCTAGGGTCACATCTGTATTTCCTCAGCTAGTGTAGCCAAGGATACAGGTTTTCAAATGTGATTTGTGTTAGAATAATTTCAATGGGGGGGCAGGATAGACTCTGTGGTTCTAATTGGTCCCCAATGTCGCCATAAAGAGTACCAGCCACTTGCCCACGCTATCACCTAGGGGGCTCCTTAGTCCTCTTGTAATGGCAATAAAGTATAAAAATGTTACAAAGTGTAAACACATTTTTATAAAATAAGTTAAAATGATAACAAAAGTAAAAAAATTAAAGCACCCCTGTCACACCCCCCACAGACACACACACAGGCATGTGTATGTAGCATCAATTGTGCCGCATGTGTGAGTTATTATTGCAAATGTCACAATGAGACCAATAATTCTAGAGATATAGTTCATAGCTAACTCTAAACGGATGACCTGCAAGGGCTTTTAAAGCAGAATTTTGTTTACTATAGTTTTTTTACAATTTCACAGGCGTGCCTTATTTTAAGATTTGACATGCTAAGTATCTGTTTACATGATGCAATCCCATCTTTTACATTTTAGAAAAAAAATGGGTATAATGTTGTGTTTGTTTGCACTAAAATTCTCCAGGGTCTCTGCTTTCCAAAAATATATACTTTTTGGAGGAAAAATACAGTAATTCCTTGCAAAAAAAATAATCTGATTTTACCATGTGCTCAGAAAAAGGAACAAAATTGACCTGTAGATAAGTGGTTGAGGAGTTGTGCATATAATCATATAATCATATTTTCCACTATGCACATATAATTATGCACGTAGTACAGATTTTAGCACATTTTTTCTCCAAACTTAGTACACTCGCACATTGTAGATGTAAATTTAGAACCAAATCTACAATGTTGAGATGAATTTTCCCAGACAGCAAACCTAATCATAATTAATCAGGTTCCTAATGTGACTGTGACAGTCATGATTAGACATAGGACTGAAAACACTTATGCCTTGTACACACGATAGGAATTTCTGATGAAAAAAGTCTGATGGAATTTTTTCATCAGAAATTCCTATCGTGTGTGGGCCCATCAGACTTTTTTCCGTAGGATTTTAGAAATGGAACATGTTTTAAATTTTTCTGATGGAAAAAAAATCCTATGGGAAATTCCGATCGTCTGTATGGAACTCCGTCTGAGAAAAAACCCACGCATGCTCAGAATCAAGTCGACGCATGCTCGAAAGCATTGAACTTCATTTTTCTCGGCTCATCGTAGTGTTTTACGCCACCGTGCTTTGGACGATCGGAATTTAGTCTGAGTGTGTATGCAAGACTGATGGAAGACAGCTTGAATGGAATTCTGACAGAAAATTCCATCAGATTTTAGCCCATAGGAAATTCCTATCGTGTGTACAGGGCATAACACTTTAGGAGAGAATAAAGCAATCCACTCTATTAAACACTATAAAAATATTTTGGTTGGGGTTGGGGCTTAATGAATAACAAGTTTACTTATCTTTCATATGTGTATTACCAGCTATGTACAATAAACATATATTAATCTTACATACATATTAATTATACATTGTACAGTGTATAAACAGTATATGTACAGTAGTATCCACTTTTATTTAAAGGAAAAAAAAAAAAAAAAACGTGCAAAGTAAAAACCAAGTACATTTTTAGTCTGCAGATGTCTTTTGCAAGTATTCCAACATGCATTTATAAATATGCCAAACGTTTTCTGAAGCTACCACACTAAAGTCAGACCAAGACAAAGCTAAAGGAATGAAATGTACTGGTATGTACTGCCACCTTGTGGATAAAATGATAATTGCTGCTTTAAATCAGCTTTAAAGCGAACAGGGCAAAGAGTAGAAAAGATACTATGGGGTTGATTTATTAAAGGCATATATACTGTGCACTCTGCCATTGCAGTTACTCCAGAGCTTAGTAAATGAGGAAAAGCTTCACTTTGCAAAGAATACCCATTCAAGTGCAAGGAAAATTAAAAAAAAAACAACAGCATTTTTGTTTGTAGATGATTGGATGGTGGAAGTCAGCAGAGCTTCTGCTCATTTACTAAGCTCTGGAGATACTGCTCTTGCAGAATGCAACTGTACTTTGCAAAGTGCACCGTCTATTTGCCTTTGGTAAATCCACCCCTATGTTACCCATTAAAACCATGTTTGGAAATATAATGTGTCTGCTGTTTGATAGGATTACAGATGGTCACTGAAAAAAATATGGACAGACAGAAAGTAGACAGAGGAAAATATCTTTGGTTGACAACATGTACTGCACAAACAATTTCCATTACTATGAAACACACATAGGTGTGCGCAGCCTATTGCATTAGGGTGTGCACCCCAAAGCCCAAACACACACTACCGATCACTCACGATGTTCATTCAGAAAGGGAAGGGGCCGGTAAATTACATATTTACTGGCCCCTTCCCCACTCCTAAAACATCCCAGCAGCAACAGCCGATAGGAGAGGAGGGAAGCTGGCAGCGCTGCAGGGGGAAAGATGGGAGCCAGGGCCATAGGAGGAATCTGTGCTGCACAGGGTGATTAGGGTGTGCCTGGGCACACCTGGCACACCCTGTGCGCACACCTATGGAAACACAGTAATACTTATGGAAATTATATAACCCAACATGGAATTCTGGGGAACCACTGATATCTGATTGACTTTATTTTACTCTAAAGCCCTGTACACACGATTGGATTTCCTATGGATTCTAACCCAATGGATTTTTACATCGGAAATCCGATGAAGCTGACTTCCATCAGTCCTGCCTACACAAAATCAGTCAAAAATCCGACCGTCCCAAACGCTGTGACGTAAAACACTCCGACAAGCCGAGAAAAATGAAGTTCAATGCTTCTGAGCATGTGTCGACTTGATTCTGAGCATGCGTGGGTTTTTTATCCGATGGAGTTCCACAAAGACGATCGGAATTTGCTATCGTTTTTTTTCCCATCGGATAAATTTAAAACATATTCTATTTTTTCTCACCGATGGGAAAAAGACCGATGGGGCCCATACACGATCAGTTTGTCCGATGAGAAAAGTCCATCGGACTGTTTTCATCGGTAAAACCAATCGCGTGTACAGGGCATAAGGGGTATTTTGCATTTAGACATGAGTATGAACGGGGGGTAGGAAGTTATCAGAGTCAGGGTCACCATACATGTTGCAATCTGATCATACAACCTTTGTATAATCAACTTTAGATTTACTAAAACTATGTGACCTACCTACACTATCCCATAAAACTGTATCCATTCAAGCATGCCCTTGCACTACATACAGTATTTGTTGGTAATTCTAAAGATTCCTAATGAGTAGGGCCCTCTGATCCTCATGTATTGAATTGTATTGTAACTGTACTGTCTTCTCTCATGTTGTAAAATGTTGTGCAAACTGTTGGGGCTATATACATTCAGGTATAATAATAATAATAATAATAATAAAGGAGATTGTACAATCAGATTGTAACAGGCGGTGAGCTTTAAACCAACTTTCTGAAAATTGTTTACAGATCATTTACTGTTTAATATTGTATTCATTGTACATTGCTACAGTTGCAAGAAAACATTTATATGCCTTTAGGGATTAATTAGGTGAGAATTGTCCCTACATGTGGTGTAATATTTATTTAACTTACATTATATAATAATAAATGAAGATCGTAACATGACATGCAATATATTACACAGTCATTTAAGAAATGGTTAAGAAATTCAAGGTTCTTGATGGGAAAAGGATGTGAACCTCTAAGATAATGTTATTTTAAAAGAAGATAATTGGCTTTAAGTCTTTCAATAAATTCTTTCAATAAATAAGGTTAGAAGTGTGGATCGCAGGTTTTTTGACCTATAGTAAAGGTAAACTTAAGTTACAGAAATTATGTTTTTTTCCCAGAAATATTAGGAGCGAAAAGGAGGGGCAATAAAATACGTATTACATGTTTGCTGCATAGAGAAATTTCTCAATAATAATCAAAGAGCTATAACGTGGATGAAGTCAAGTAGTAAAGGAAAACAAAGCTTGAAAAGTAAGCATTCATATTTCCTATGTGGATCTGGCTTCACTTCTATAATCACAGGTTATACAGTATGTCATAAAGAAAACCAATTTCTTGGCAGAGTAGATTTTATTGTATCAGGATAAAACATTTCTTTATCCATATGAATCCCTGTCTACCACAGAGAAACTTTTTTTTATGTCATATAACCTTTGAGTACAGAAGCAATGCCAGCTCCACATGGGATAAACGAGCGCTGTATTCCACAGTGCACATTTCAGCAAAGCTTTGCTCATGTAAGCCATGCTGCTTTCAAAAAAGCAGATGATGACCTTCTAAGAAGAATGGTGCATAAAGATATCTTGAAACGGCTACAAATGTAGACTAGCATTGGACTTCATACAGGAAAAACTGCATGCACAACGCAGTAGAGCCCATTCACACAGGGGCAACTTTGGATCCGACTTTAAGACGCCCCTAGTCGCCTCAAGTCACGCTGCATGAGAAAATCAATCGCTCCGACTTCAAAAAAGGTTCCTGTACTACTTCAATCCGACTTCTAGGCGACTGCTAGGCGACCTGTACCCATTGATTTCAATGGAAGTCGCTCAGAAGTCGGATTCCCTGCCTTAACAGAAGCAACTTTCCTGGAAGAGAACATACATTTCTCAGGCAAACCTCTCCCTCCCCCCTCCCTCCCACAGAGCTGATACTTGTTTGATTGGACACTGGAATGTCTCCTGTCCTGGAGGCAACTTGAAGTTGCCTTGTAAGTAGCTTCATGTCGCGCTGTGATTCATACTCAAGTCGTGTCCAAGTTGCCTCCCAAAGTCTCGCTGGAAGTTGTGTTGCCCCAAGGAGTGGGAATCTTCCAAAACAAATTGGCATGGCACAGTACTACCAAGGAAACCACTAGCAAGGAAAAACACCATAGCTGTAAGAGAACTGATAGGAACTCTCCTGCGCAGGCGCGCGTTCGCCAGCAGTCTCGGAATACTGCCGCGCGCACCCCCGGGCTGCAGCAGCCCTTCCAGAGTGCTAGTACACATGCGCGTGCGCGGGGATGACGTGCACGCGCGGGTGCGCGCCCCTAATCTCCTTTGGCGCCAGTCTGCGAGGATCTCACCTGCTGGTGGTAATGCATGTTCCACGGACTGTAGTACCGGTGTCCACCAGCGGGTGTATTCCGGCAGTGTGGGACAGGCAGCACTTCCTGCCCTCAGCTGTGATCTGAAGCCTGATTACAAGACTTCCTATCTATTTAAGGAAGTCCTGACTCTCAAGCAAGTGCTGACTGGTCTTCAGCTGTGTCCTGAAAACTTCCTGGTTCCTGTTATGCTGCTTGATAACCGTTGCTGACTGTGGCTTTCCCTGACTCTGTCTTTGGACTCTGAAACACTTCCTGATTACTGGCTTCTGATCCCGGCTTCCACTGACCCTGCTTCTGATTGATCCTTTGTACCGTGCCGCCTGTCTGTTGCTGAACCCTGGCTATCCTCCTGACCTCATCATATCAGACTCCTACCAGGTACGTGACAATAGCGAATCTTAGGTTTGCAAAACACCCCCTGATCCACAATGCTTTTAAGGCAGTTGGTAATCTTCACATAAAACATTTGGTGAATATTCACTTTAGTGACGGCTGCCAGGAGTGGAGTATAGTGATATTTGACCGTCCTTTTATAGTGGGGGTCAAAGATGATGGTGAGCTGCTCTCTTTTGTTGGGATAGCACCAGGTGGCTTGTCACTGTCTGATTTTTTGCACAGCAGTGGAGGGAAGACTGTATTAATGGTATTTTTTGGCACTTTATAAATGCACTAATCTTGTTTCATCTTTATTTATTATGTCCTTAGTGCATGGTTTTTATTTATATATACTGAGCAAAATTGTAAATGCAACACTTTTGTGTTTGCCCCTATTTATCCTGAGCTGAACTCAAAGATCTACGACTTTTTCTATGTACACAAAAGGCCTTTTTCTCTCAAATATTGTTCACAAATCTGTCTTAGCCCTTGTTCACACTGGTGCGTTTTTACATGTGATTTGGCATGTCAAATCGCATGTCAAAATAACGGTATTTGCCGCAAATTTGCCGGCAATGGCACTGTCATAATCGGTGCGATGCCGCATCTGCGGCGCTGCACCGATTTCAAAAAGTAGTTTCTGTACTACTTTTTGCGATTTTGTCCCGTGATCTACATTGACATCTGTGCAGAAACCTGCACAGATGTCTCTGTAATCGCGGCCGAAATCGGGACTAACCAGCAGGAGTGAAATCGTGCAAGTTCAGCTGAACTCGCACGGCTTCACTCTCGCAGCCCAGTGTGAACCTGGGCTAAATCTGTGTTAGTGAGCACTTCTCCTTTGCCGAGATAATAAATCCACCTCACAGGTGTGGCATATCAAGATGTTGATTAGACAGCATAATTATTGCACAGGTGTGCCTTAGGCTGGCCACAATAAAAGGCCTCTCTAAAATGTGCAGTTTTATCACACAGCACAATGCCACAGATGTTGCAAGTTTTGAGGGAATGTCCACCAGGGCTGTTGCCCTTGAATTGAATGTTCATTTCTCTACCATAAGCTGTTTCCAAAAGCGTTTCAGAGAATTTGCCAGTACATCCAACCGGCCTCACAACCACAGACCACGTGTAACCACACCAGCCCAAGACCTCTACATCCAGCATCTTCACCTCCAAGATCATCTGAGACCAGCCACCCGGACAGCTGCTGCAACAATCGGTTTGCATAACCAAAGAATGTCTGCACAAACTGTCAGAAACCGTCTCAGGGAAGCTCATCTGCATGCTTGTCGTCCTCATCGGGGTCTCGACCTGACTGCAGTTCATCATCGTAATCGCCTTGAGTGGGCAAATGCTCACATTCAATGGCATCTGGCACTTTGGAGAGGTGTTCTCTTCACAGATGAAGCCCGATTTTTACTGTATAGGACAGATGGCAGACAGCGTGTATGGAGTCGTGTGGGTGAGCGGTTTGCTGATGTCAACGTTGTGGATCGAGTGGCCCATGGTGGCGAGGAGGTCATGGTATGGGCAGGCGTATGGTATGGACAACAAACACAGGTGCATTTTATTGATGGCATTTAGAATGCACAGAGATACCGTGACGAGATCCTGAGGCCCATTGTTGTGCCGTTTATCCACGACCATCACCCCATGTTGCAGTATGATAACGCAT
Source organism: Rana muscosa (assembly GCA_029206835.1). Taxonomy (NCBI): domain Eukaryota; kingdom Metazoa; phylum Chordata; class Amphibia; order Anura; family Ranidae; genus Rana; species Rana muscosa. The sequence continues at coordinate 810,889,305 of CM055118.1, forward strand.
GGCCCCATGTTGCAAGGATCTGTACACAATTCCTGGAAGCTGAAAACATCCCAGTTCTTGCATGGCCAGCATACTCACCGGACATGTCACCCATTGAGCATGTTTAGGATGCTCTGGAATGGCATATACGACAGCGTGTTCCAGTTCCTGCCAATATCCAGCTACTTCGCACAGCCATTGAAGAGGAATGGACCAACATTTCACAGGCCACAATCAACAACCTGATCATCTCTATGGGAAGGAGATGTGCTGCACTACCACACCAGATACTGACTGGTTTTCGGAACCCCCCCGGACCCCCCAATACAGTAAAACTGCACATTTTAGAGAGGCCTTTTATTGTGGCCAGCCTATGGCACATCTGTGCAATAATCATGCTGTCTAATCAGCATCTTGATATGCCGCACCTGTGAGGTGGATGGATTATCTCGGCAAAGGAGAAGTGCTCACTAACACAGATTTAGACAGATTTGTGAACAATATTTAAGAGAAATAGTCCTTTTGTGTACATAGAATAAGTCATAGACCTTTAAGTTCAGCTCATGATAAATAGGGGCAAACACAAAAGTGTTGCGTTTTTAACCACTTAAGCCCCGGACCATTTTGCAGCTAAAGGACCAGGCCACTTTTTGCGATTCGGCACTTTGTCGTTTTAACTGACAATTGCGCAGTCCTGCGATGTGGCTCCCAAACAAAATTGGTGTCCTTTTTTTCCCACAAATAGAGATTTCTTTTGGTGGTATTTGATCACCTCTGCGGTTCTTATCTTTTGCGCTATAAACAAAAATAGTGCGACAATTTTGAAAAAAATGCAATATTTTTTACTTTTTGCTATAATAAATATCCCCCAAAAATATATAAAAAACTTTTTTTTCCTCAGTTTAGGACGATACGTATTCTTCTACATATTTTTGGTAAAAAAAAATCGCAATAAGCATTTATTGATTGGTTTGCGCAAAAGTTGTAGCGTCTACAAAGAAGGGGATAGTTTTATGGCATTTTTATTAATATTTTTTTTTTTACTAGTAATGGCGGCGATCGGCAATTTTTATCGTGATTGCGACATTATGGAGGACACATCGGACACTTTTGACACTATTTTGGGGCCATTGTAATTTTTACAATGATCAGTGCTATAAAAATGCACTGATTACTGTGAAAATTACACTGCCAGTGAAGGGGTTAACCTGTAGGGGGCGCTGAAGGGGTTAAGTGTGACCTAATGTGTGATTCCTACTGTGAGGGGGCGTGGCTTGACGTGTGACGTCACTGATCGTTGTTCCCTATGACAGGGAACAGACAATCAGTGACAGTCTCACTAGGAAGCACGGGGAGAGGTTTGTTTACACTTACCTCTCCCCGTTCTTCAGCTCTGTGACCCGATCGCGGGACACCGGCGGTGATCGGGTCCCGCGGGCGCGGTCACGGAGCTCAGGACCGGGTAGTGAGCGCGCCGGCGTGCGAGCGACTCACGGCTGGGCAACTTAAAGAAGACGTACCAGTACGTGCTCGTGCCCAGCCGTGCCATTCTGCCAACGTATATGTACATGCGGCGGTCCTTAAGTGGATAATTTTGCTCTGTGTATATGAGTTACATGTATTTTCACTTTTTCATGTATTATTATTATTTTGCATTTGTATACTTGTACTTCTTGGCAGAAATGCTGAACACAAATTAAAATGCAGAGCATATACCGGTATCCACATTCCGCTGGACACTGTAGTACAGGGTTTCTCAACCAGGTTTCGTGTGTAACACTACCCCCGCAGGAGCTGCTTGAATACTTGTGCCTGGGTCTCCCACTGATTAATCCACAGCCAGTTACATAATATCTTCACAGAGCCAGGTGCACACACTCTTCCGCTCGTCTCCAATGACCAGTCTAGGGGATGTGTTTTTATGTTTTATTTGGAGAACTTGGATAGAAGGGGATAAGTAGGATACTCCAAATTAACTATTTACAAGCGAGGACAACTCTCTCTATAGAACTGTGTAGCAGATTATCTGCAGGACCATACAGTGCCTGTATATAATGAACAAGTCTCTTTGTAGCTAAGGGAACTCGGTGGGTCTTGTCTCTTCAAGACACTAGCCAGTGCCCCCTTGAGCTCACACACCCAGTATGCTGACTTCTAGGATCAAGAGGGGGATTTCAGCAACACACACAGTCTCAGGGCTACCTTTAGGGGGTCTGTACTCACAAGGCCCTGGCCACAGGTCACCTTCCTCTGTGATATCAGACATGATCTGTGAACATCCTCCCTCAGTCAGCTTACAAAAGAACCCTGGGTTGTAGATTCAATGTTTCAGGCCCTCAGGTCAACCACCTGAGGCCGCATGGCAGCCTATGCTGGGGAGAAGCAGCAGTCTCCTCCCCACCTGGACTTCTCTCAGAGGGAGACTGGACCATGAGCCCATGTGCTCTTCAGATTTAAATACAGGTACCCAGCATTCCTTGGGGCACATCCACTTCTAATTGGTCAGGGCTGTATATACACCCATGCTTTCCCCTGCCAGGTTTCCCACTGTCCAATATGTCTCGTTACTATTGGACCAGTGTGAAACCTCCAAGACAGCATGAGCAGCACCAGAGCACACTAAGCAGACTCTACCAAACAATCACAGCTCTCTTTTAAGCAGACAGCACATACATTTGCCTAGCTTTCTCCCTGTTAAGCCGAGTAAGCAAAAACTTTATACACTCACTCCAGCACCTAGCTAGGAGGGCACTACACAGGGAACCCTAGGGTTCCTCCATAAGTTCGTAGGGGTTCCTTAAGCAATGAGCAATTTCTGCATCTCAAGCCTCGTACACACGACTGAGTTTCTCGTCGTTAAAAACACGTCGTTTTTCTCGACGAGATTCTTGTCAAGCTTGACGAGATTCTTGTCAAGCTTTCCTTGCATACACACAGTCAATTCCAAATCTCCTCGTTGTTCTGAGTGGTCACGTCCAGCACGTACGACGGCAGTATAAAGGGGAAGATCGATTTAAATGGCGCCACCCCTTGGGCTGCTTTTGCTGATCTCGTGTTTACGCGTGTGAAGTAAAAGTTTGGGAAGAGACGATTCGCGCTTTTCAGTCTTCGTGCTTTCAGTTCGTTACAGCGTGACGAATGTGCTATCTCCATTATGAAGGCTTGTTTTACCAGAAGAAGCGCTCCCGTCTCATACTTGATTCTGAGCATGCGCGCATTTGGAAGACTCGTAAAAGCATACACACAAACGTTTTTCTCGTCGCAAAACAGGCCGACGAGAAACACGACGAGAAAATCGAGAATCCGGATGAGAAAAAAGAGAGCAGGATCTATATTTTTTCTCGTCGAGATTCACGGCAGTTTTCTCGACGAAAAACCATACACACGAACGGTTTTCTCGACAAGAAAGCTCTCTCGGCAGTTTTCTTGTCGTTTTTGGGCGAGAAACTCGGTCGTGTGTACGAGGCTTCAGATAAGTTCCCACTTACACCATTGATCCTATTAGCTATCTGTAAGGGAATTATTTTTCACAATGTTCACAAATGTAAGGAGCATTCCTTTTACTGACCACCACACTAATGTGTCATGCCTTGTGGATGTAGAAAGTTAATTCAAGGGTTCCTCTGTGTTAAAAAGGTTGAGAAAGGCTACTGTAGTATGACTCCACATCATGGCCCGCATTTTACAACTCATTCATAAGATGTAGGCCATGGTATGAAGCTTGCAGTGTCTTATGGAGTGCTCTCTGCTTAGAGAATCCATTTTAAAATATGCCTTATTGTGTTTTTTGAGTGAGTGAGTGAGTGAGTAAGTGAGTGAGTGAGTGAGTGCATGACTGTGGGTGTGTGCCCATGGTATGGGCATTCTGCTGCTGTTTTCTTTATAACAGAATCCTTATGTTTGGAAGAAAAATATCACTACCAACCTCAAACTCTCACCCCACCATGACGCTTTGGGGATGCAATGCTACCTTGAGCCTAGGTTCACATTGGAGTGATTTCAAACTGCCTGGCAACTGCCGGCAATGGCACTGTCCAAATCGGTGCCGCGCCGCATTTGTGGGGCCACATCGATTCCCAAAAGTATTTTCTGTACTACTTTTGGTGACTTTGGGGTGCGATTTCCATAGATATCTGTGCAGCAACTCGCACAGATGTCTCTGAAATCGCCCCCGAAGTCGGGACTGACATGCAGGAATTAAATTGTGCGGGTTCAGCTGAACTTGCACGATTTCATTCCTGCAGTCAGTGTGAACCTGGGCTAATGGTCAGAGAACTTGCCATCAAAGAGAAAAGCAATGAATATCATACATTTTACAGGGAAATGTCTTCAGGAAGACCTATATCGCCTGAAGGTTAAGAGAATTTAGGAGATTTAGCAAAGCAATGATCTAAAACATAAAGGTATCAATCAATGTCAATCAACAACAGAAATGCTGAGCTGAGGAGAGACAGATTGTGTGTTCCTACTAGCTAGGAACAACGATCTGTCATCTCCTCTAGTCACTCCCACCCCCCTAAAGTTAGAACACACATGAGGGAACACAGTTAACCCCTTGATCGCCCCCTGGTGTTAACCCCTTACCTGCCAGTGACATTTACACAGTAATCAGTGCATTTTTATAGCACTGATCGCTGTATTAATGTCAATGGTCCCAAAAATGTGTCAAAAGTGTTCGATCTGTCCACCATAATGTCACAGTCCCAATAAAAAATGCAGATCATCGCCATTACTAGTAAAAAAAAAAGAACACTAAAAATGCCATAAAAATGCCATAAAAATGCCATAAATCTTTCCCATAGTTTGTAGACGCTATAACTTTTGCGCAAACCAAATCAATATACGCTTATTGGGTTTTTTTATTACAAAAAATATGTATAAGAATACATATTGGCCTAAACTGAGGAAAAAAGTAGCTTTTTTAAAAAAGAAATTGGGGTTATTTATTATAGCAAAAGGTACAAAATATTGTGTTATTTTCAAAATTGTCGCACATTTTTTTGTTTATAGCGCAAAAATTTTTAACCGCAGAGGTGATCAAATACCACCAACAGAAAGCTCTATTTGTGGGAAAAAAAGGACATCAAATTTGTTTGGGTACAACGTTGCACGACCGCGCAATTGTCAGTCAAAGCAGTGGCCATCAACCCTGTCCTCAGGGCCCACTAACAGGCCAGGTTTGCAACATAACTGAAATACATCACAGGTGATATCATTTTCTGCTCAGTGATTGCAGTATTCTAGTCTGCATTTCCCCAAGGTAATACATAAAATCTGGCCTGTTAGTGGGCCCTGAGGACAGGGTTGATGACCAATGAGTTAAAGCGACGCAATGACGTAATACAAAAAATGGCCCGGTCATTAACCAGCCAAATCTTTCGGGGCTGAAGTGGTTAAAGGTTTTATTGTCAAAGCTTAATTGAACAAACTGAAGTTAGAAGCTGATTGGCTATTATGTACCATTCAGAACCCCACCAGATTCTGTGTGCAGCAGTTTTAGTAAATCTCTATCTATGTGTTCAATAAAGACATGAAAGAGCTCACTTATGTCTGTGTTATTAGATAAAGTAGATTGTTTTTGTCTAATATTGTGCTTAGTTGAAAATCAGGCCACATGTTATCAGCCATTCATGCAGAAATCCACATAATTCCAAAGGGTTTACAGACTTCCTTTGGCAACTGAATGTTCCTGCAAGTTATATATTTAAGTAGCAAATTATAAACTGTGAAAGAAAAAGCACGTTACCTTCGGCTGGAGTGAAAACAGATATGTTGGCTCTGGGCCCAACACCTGCACTTGTTTCTCCACTGATATATGCATCGTAGGTTGTGAAAGGCGTAAGGTTAGTAAAAGTAAACTTTAGATCTTTTGTACTGTTGTCTAGAATGCGACCTGATGAAAAAAAGACATCAGATGGTAAGACAAAGGAAATGATTCACATAATCATCTTAATTAGCGTCATTCATTTTATCTCACTATTTTTCAGGGTCTTACAGCAGAAAATGACTTCCTAGTTCAATTGCCCATATCCTCAATGTAAAACACAAAAAAAGTCATTTAAGAAGACAAGCGTGTTATTTTCCTTTTGTTGTGATACCATCCCCAAATGTTTGTGTCATTCTTGGTAACTCATGACTAAGCTTACTGACATTCTGAATATGGAATCAGAAAAATATAGCTTATACTGGGCTTAGGTACCAGTTGTGACAGATCAAAACTGTCTGTATAGGTCTCAAAGCAGCCAAACAAAGTCCGACCTGGACAGAAAAAGAAAGCTGAAATGTGGTTGGTTGCTGTAGGGGATGCAGACAGCTAAAATGTAAAAAATAAAATAAAATACAGAGCTATTTAGTTGCAAATTGAAAGTACAAAAGTGTATCTAAAACCAAGAAAATATTTAATTTATTAAAGCTTACCAGCCCTTGAATGGGGCAACTGCATTCATTTTCTTTTTCCAGTAGCATACTTCTTGTCCTAGTTTAACATGTGGCAGGACTTGCTTACTAGACTGTATGTACGGAGGAACAGTGTTGTCACCCCAGAACAGCAAGTCATTATAACTATAAAATATCTCTCCATCTCTTTGTGGGAGATGGGGGTACCTCATCCTATATAATGTTTACACACAGAGATCCACATCCCTGGCTCTGTGACGAGCAATCGCAGGTGCCCGGCGGACAACGCGGGCGCCGTGCACGTGCATCAGGTCCCCAGTGATGCGGCGAGCACGCGCGCGCTCCGCACTGTGGAAATACCAGGACGTCATATGACGGCCGCCCGGAGGGACGAAAGGTTCCTGCGGCCATCATATGACTATGGCCCGGGCAGGAAGTGGTTAACAAAAGTTAAAAAATTATTACATAAAATCAATAGATACAGTATATATTTGAACATAATAGAATTCAACAATCTCTGTTACTGTAAATGTCAAGTAATTATAACTATAAAATATCTCTCCATCTTCTTGTCTCCATAACGTAGAAGAATGTGTTTTGTTTTGTGAACTCAGGTAGGGCTGTTAGCAATGTTTGAAATTTCAGTGCACCATTGTCAGCTAACTACAGGAATTTAGAAACCTGCAGCATTTTGGGCAGGATCAACAAGTGTATTGTGGCACTTATTGAAAAAATATGACAAAATACTTTCAATTGTATATGTTTAAAGGCTAAGTTCACCTTTTGAAACATTTTACATGTTTCGGCTCCTGCCACCAGTTCCCCTCTATGCCCCCCTTGGTGTGACAGTGGGCAGGGAATCTTCTCCCCCGACCTGCTGTCACTTTTTAAAAAGAGTTTGGCCGTTGGGGCTCCACCCACACAGATGCACTATTCATTAACAGTTTACTGTGAATGAATGAACTACAAGTACCATCAACCACCGTATCTGACAGCTTGTAGTTCTGAATGAACTGTGAGAGTGATGGTGAGTGATCTCTTAGTTCATTCACAAGCCCTGTAGCTTTAAAACTGACAACCGGTATGGCGGTACAGGCAGAAAGCTGTAGGGCTTGTTTGCAGAAGCCTAACATCGCACTCCTGATCCACTGATGCAATGGTTTTCAGGCTCCTGCAGGAAAAAGCATAATAAATGCAAATTTTTTTCTGAAAAAATATGTACATTTATTGTCAGCATAAATAGAGGGTTGTTTGTGAATATCGTAGGTGGAACGCACGCCAGATATCCACAGACGGGACAACCTTTCCATCTCCCTGTTATGCTATCCAGCCTCAGTGCCGGGTTTGTGGCACTTATACAAGTAAGCAGGCATTTGGCGTTTTAACTTTTACATTGATTTGGCCTAATAAACGGAATTACGCTATTACTGCATTATTTTCATTTCATATCCTTATCTGAGCCTCCATGAGGCAGCGGTTCTGGTCCGACATCATCTCCATTTAACCCAAGCAAAGTTTTTTGCTGCAAGCACATTTGACTTCTTTTTTAAGTAAAAGGGTCAACTTCATTTGGTAAGCGGCCATCCTTATTTGAGCACATTTGGGTGATTCGTCTTTCTCAGTCGGTGAAGGTGGATTTCTGACAGTTGTCACAATCTATGGATTTTCTGTTTGCAGCTCTTCAGATTTTTTCACTTGATTTATCTTCCATTCATTGATTATAAGGACTTGATTGACACTTGATATATGAACTCACCATTTATATATTTTTTTCACAAATGTAAATTTGTATTAAGGTATGAAAATATTTTTTTCTGTATTTGATTTACAGGAGCTCACTTTACACATACCTATGCAAGATCTGGGAAATCTTGTATAAATTTCACTTTGGTTATACACAGTTTAATTTAGCACGCTAGGCAGGCTGGTGTTTTGGTATTATAATTCGTATTGTTTTTACACTTGGTATTTTGTCTATTTATCACGAGTAATTTCACTCAGCGCCTCCACTAGTATATAAAATTTATATATTTATCCCAACCAATATTTTGTTCCATTTTTTGGAATATTTGGAGAGCAGCTTTAATTTATTTTTGTTGTTATATTAGGCGCGAGATTTTCTTTTTTATTCACATTGTACTTTGAGGGTTTACACATAAATCCTTGTTGTTATCTACGCAGCCATGGATGTTTTTAATTTCATGAAGGGTCGGCAGACCAATATTGAGGAAATTTTCCAACCAACACCTAGCCCCAACATAGATCTAGAAAGAGGGTTTAAACAACTCCAATACGACATGGAGAAGCAGATTAGGCTTTGGTGGGATATAGCCTCTTTTGAGATGTATGTCGGGAGGAACCTCACACCCAGGAGGTTGAGATGGGATGTGAATCCCAATGATGGCGTTGAAGACCTGACTCTCATTGATGAATGGTTTCAGTTCTTTAACGCTTGCGAGCAAAAGCTCATGCAGTTAATGATAAGAAGGCGCAAAGCCAAGAATGTTCTGGTTGAAGCCAATATTGCAGACCTGAAAGAAAGAATGGAGCCATTTATGAGCACAAAAGATTATTTGGACAGAGCTCAGAGTCTTCAGACTCATCTGTCCAAATATGATAGTGAGATCAAACAAAAAAAGCTCAAAAAATATCAAAGAGATATTAAAGACTTTGAGGAAAATAAGGTCTATAAATGGCAAGAAGAATTTAATTCAGGAAATACAAAAGAATTATCAGTGGAGAGAGAAATGGAGGTTTATAATGTAGTTGCCCAATCAGTCAAGAATCCCAAAAATAATAATAAAAATACCCCAATAAAACCCAACAAACCCCCACCCCCTACACACTCAAGAGGTCATGGACCACAAGGTGGTAGGGGACCACCCCCACCACCTTACTATGGAGGTGACTACCCCCCGCCTAATGAGTATTATCCCAACCCCTATGCAGTGCCCACTCAAAATAGGTATGCACCTCTAGACAATAGACATGGGGAGTATGGGTACCCCTATTACAACCAGGGACCTAACCATTACCCTCCTAGACCCCCTAGAGGTAATTATAGGGGTAACTTTAGGGGTAGACCTACGCCACATCAGAACAATAACTACCATTCGGGGGGGGAATGGAGGGGATGGAAAGAACCATACAAGATTATACCTACTACCCCCCAACACCCCAAAGACCATACAGAAAAAGAGGTAGAAGAGGGGGAGCCAGAAAGAAAAAGGCCAAGGGACCATTAAAGTCAGGCATTTTTAACTTAGCTGGAACTTCTTTTACAGAGGAAGAGTATGAGGTTTTAGAGAAAGGTCTCAAATTTGCGCCAGATAAAAATATTAACAAATTTGAATTATTCATTGATGTAGAAAAGTATGTCAGGAAACTCAATATTAAAAAATTCTTTGCTTCACATGATTTTGCCCACCCTTCCCAAGAGGTGGAATCGGGGTATCAACACAGTGGCTTGAGAAATAACTCTGTATTTAACCCACACAAAGGAACCCATCATCATATAGAGGTATTTAAACATATGGTACAGGATGAAATTAAATCACTAAATGTCAAACAAACTAGAATAAATCGATCTTTGGTAAATGGAATCAAGAAACTTGAAGAAAATAAAAATATAGTAATCCGCCCGGCGGATAAGGGTGGTGGTGTAGTGATACTCACCAAAGAAAGTTACTATAATGAGATTCAACGCCTACTAGGGGATACCAGTACCTATAAACCACTTTTATCAGATCCCCTGACCAGATTGAAAACCGAATTGTCCACTTGGGTTACCCATGGAGTTACCCAAAATATTTTGGATAGTAAGGAGGCTCAATACCTCATACCACGGGTGCCACGGACCCCGGTGCTATACATAGTACCCAAAATTCATAAAAATAAAGATCAACCTCCAGGCAGACCTATCATCAGTGGAATAGGATCATTATACTCAAGAGTGGGGGAATATCTCGATACCTATTTACAACCCTTGGTGATTCAGGGGAAATCATATTTGAAAGATAGTCGAGAACTCAAAAAATCCCTATCAACCATTGTAGTGACAGATGATACTCTTTTGGTTACTATTGATATCGAATCATTGTATACCAACATTAACCAGAAAGATGCTATAGTAGCAGTCAGAATGGCATTAATGGATCAATCTGGGCTAAGGAAGGCCCAGATTAATTTCCTGATTGATGGACTGCAACAAGCAATGGGAAATAATTACTTTTGGGCACAAGATAGGTTTTACAATCAAACCAAGGGGGTAGCCATGGGGGCCCGATATGCCCCAAGCGTAGCCAACCTGGTATTGAACAAATGGGAAGGGGAAACCATTTACCGAGATAATCATAAAGCCTTAATATATTATAAAAGATATATTGATGACGTGATTGTGTTGTGGGAGGGATCGCAGAATTCGTTGGAACTATTTCTTCAGCGACTCAACCACAAACACTATGGCCTGAGATTCACAGCTGTATTTGATTTGATTACTATCAACTACTTGGATCTTACTTTGATCAAAAAGGACAACCGAGTTGGCACAAGGACGTTCTTTAAACCGACTGATCGGAACGCCTTTGTGCCAACTAATAGCTGCCATCACCCCAGTTGGTTAGGGGCCATACCAAAAGGCCAGTATATGCGTATTCGGAGGAATTGCGATAGCATAACAGAGTTTGACACACAGGCCGCAATCCTTACCGAAAAGTTTAATGCTAAGGGGTATTCTCGGCATATGCTCCTTAAAGCCAAAAATGAAGTTTTTGCTATGAATAGGGACTCTTTGTTAACCTCTAAAAAGAAAAAAACAGTCACAGGAGAATTGGCGTTTATCTCAGGTTTCCATAGGCAATATAAATATGTTGAACAGGTCTTTAAGAAATTTTGGCCTATATTACTAAAAGATAAAGATTTAGAGAATGTGTTGCCAAATAGACCTAAATTCATTTATAGGAGGGCACCGGGTCTGAGGAACATGATCGCACCAAATGTCCCGGACCCCCCTGCAAAACCACCAACTTTCCTTGATGGGTCAGGGTTCCATTATTGTACTAGGTGCAAATCCTGTCGTACCACTATTAGACACACAAAAAAGATCACCAAATTTCAATCCTTTGTAACCAAGCAAGAATTCAAAATCAAACCTTTGATAACATGCTATTCAAAAAATGTCACATATGTCTTAGAGTGCCCATGTTCGCTTCAGTATGTGGGGCGCACCACACGAGAACTTAGAATAAGAATAAATGAGCATGTGGCAAACATAGCGAAGGGTTTCCCCAACCACAGTGTATCAAGACATTTTCTACATTTTCATGATAAAGATCCCCGTCAACTCAAGTTTTATGGGATAGACAGAGCTATTCACAACTGGCGAGGAACGGATCTTAAAAAGGCCATCTCCCAGAATGAGACCCAGTGGCTGTACCGGTTGGGGACGATGCAGCCACAAGGGTTAAATATAGACCTGGACCTCAATTGTTTTTTAACTAATGAATACATTTATTTTATTTTTGTAATAATTTCCATTAGGGTACCTACCGATGCTAATGGTTTAGTCCTCCTTTGAGTAAAGAGAATATATGTATTGGGTTTTTTAAAATTTCTACATTTATTATTATTTTTATTTTTATATTAATTTTTTAATTATTTTTAATAAACTTTAAAGTGCTCAATTTTATATATTTGAGATGGTTTGATAAGCCAAAATATATATATTGCTTATTACTGTGGTACCATGTCTTGCTATATGTATATTGTGTAAACCTTACACCGATCGTTGTTATGGTCTGGTTTTGTTATTACACGTGACATGCTGGTCACGTTAGCATTATGTAGCCTAGAAACCCGGGATGGACGCTGGATGCAAATTTTAAACTCCTCCCTGGGGCGGCTGATTGGCATTCATATAAAAGTCTTCCCTCACCAGTGACCTAGTACGCTTCCTGATGACGTGTGATACGAAACGTACGTCGAGGCGGTACTAGGTCACGTACAGACGCTACTTCCGGTCCCTCTGGCTCCTCCATTATCGTAGGTGGAACGCACGCCAGATATCCACAGACGGGACAACCTTTCCATCTCCCTGTTATGCTATCCAGCCTCAGTGCCGGGTTTGTGGCACTTATACAAGTAAGCAGGCATTTGGCTTTTTAACTTTTACATTGATTTGGCCTAATAAACGGAATTACGCTATTACTGCATTATTTTCATTTCATATCCTTATCTGAGCCTCCATGAGGCAGCGGTTCTGGTCCGACATCATCTCCATTTAACCCAAGCAAAGTTTTTTGCTGCAAGCACATTTGACTTCTTTTTTAAGTAAAAGGGTCAACTTCATTTGGTAAGCGGCCATCCTTATTTGAGCACATTTGGGTGATTCGTCTTTCTCAGTCGGTGAAGGTGGATTTCTGACAGTTGTCACAATCTATGGATTTTCTGTTTGCAGCTCTTCAGATTTTTTCACTTGATTTATCTTCCATTCATTGATTATAAGGACTTGATTGACACTTGATATATGAACTCACCATTTATATATTTTTTTCACAAATGTAAATTTGTATTAAGGTATGAAAATATTTTTTTCTGTATTTGATTTACAGGAGCTCACTTTACACATACCTATGCAAGATCTGGGAAATCTTGTATAAATTTCACTTTGGTTATACACAGTTTAATTTAGCACGCTAGGCAGGCTGGTGTTTTGGTATTATAATTCGTATTGTTTTTACACTTGGTATTTTGTCTATTTATCACGAGTAATTTCACTCAGCGCCTCCACTAGTATATAAAATTTATATATTTATCCCAACCAATAAATAGAGGGTTGTTTGACCGGTTCTAGGAACAACGAGTCACATCCATATCCTTATTTTCCATGTAAATTAAAAAAAGTGGGAAAAGAATACTTTCCCATAAAAGCAAGAGGACTTTAAAGGACGTGACGTTGCCACTGAGGTAAGCACAAGAAAACAGATTCATCTAAAATATCATTTTATTTGTACAAAAATCCATAAAAACACATCATAGAGACATAGAATATGGTGAATAATACTGTGAACAACATATGGCAAACTGCCACCGATGATACTTAGATCCAATAAAACTTGAGTTCCTTGGTATGGAGTAAACTGATGTGTTTCGCAGAGCTAAAATTATGCTTCTTCAAGGCAACTCCACATGCATCTAGATTTATCCATCAAATTCCAAAAAACAGCATTATAGTCACAGTTACAAAGATTTTCAACTTATTTTTAACATTTCTCAAAAGCAGATATAGCAACATTAATGCTCACCAATTACAGAACATCAACTGTATATAGCTTCCAGCATTGCAAGGGTAAAAGTCTTTTGAAGCCCACCCTATTCCGCCTTGGATGTGATCCATTCTCTACCAGATTAGGCCAGCAGCTGCTGACCGTTTAGTCGGGTGATGCGTTGTTCCCCTTGCGATGCTGGAAGCTATATACAGTTGATGTTCTGTAATTGGTGAGCATTCATGTTGCTATATCTGCTTTTTAGAAATGTTGAAAATCTTTGTAAATGTGACTATAATGCTGTTTTTTGTAATTTGATGGATAAATATAGATGTATGTAGAGTTGCCTTGAAGAAACAGAATTGTAGCCCGGCGAAACGCGTCAGTATACTCCATGCACTAGAACACTCCATGCACCAGAACTCTTTAAAGGAGCACTATACCTTTTTTTTTTTTTGCTTAAAAATAACAAACATGTTATACTTACCTCCACTGTGCAGCTCGTTTTGCACACAGTGGCCCCGATCCTGGTCTTCTGGGGTCCCTCGGCGGCTGTCTTGGCTCCTCCCCGCAAGGACTCCACACCTTAATGCGAGTGAGCTCGCATGGTGTGGAGTGATTGCGGGCGCGCTCCCGTGATACAGCGGCGGCCATAGCCGCCGACTGTATCACTCGGCCCCGCCCCCCGGCGTGCCGCGTCATTGGATGTGATTGACAGCAGCGCCAGCCAATGGCTGCGCTGCTTTCAATCTATCCAGTGTAGCCAATCGGCGGCCAGGCAGAAAAACGAAGAGGATGACGGGGACGAGCATGGGACTTTCGAGGGGCCAGGTAAGAAAAACGGGGGCTCGGGGGGGGCGGTATTGTCGAATGTTTTTTCACCTTAATGCATAGGATGCATTAAGGTGAAAAAACATGTAACTTTACTACTCCTTTAAGTTTTATTGGATCTAAGTATCATTGTTTGCCATATGTTGTTCACAGTATTATTCACCATATTCTATGATGTGTTTTTATGGATTTTTGTACAAATAAAATTATATTTTAGATTAATCTAATTAATTTTCTTGTGCTTACCTCAGTGGCAACGTCACATCCTTTAACCTCCCTGGCGGTATTCCCGAGTCTGGCTCGGGGTTGAATTTCAGTACCATTAGCGGTAACCCCCGAGCCAGACTCGGGGCTGCATCGCAGTATCCAGGTAAAGTAACTTACCTTGTTCCCTGGATCCTGCAATGTCTCCCCGCTGTGTCTGTGAGCTGTCTCCTCGCTCGATTCACACAGGGCCCGAGTGCCGAGCTCCGTTCCCTGCGACGTTGCGGCGCACGGGGCAGAGATCGGCACCAAATTCAAAAAAGTAAAAACACAATACACATACAGTACACTGTAATCTTACAGATTACAGTACTGTATAAAAAAATTACACATCCCCTTTGTCCCTAGTGGTCTGTCCAGTGCCCTGCATGCACTTTTATATTATAAATACATTTTTTTCTGCCTGGAATTTGGAGATTGTCCATAGCAACCAAAAAGTGTCCCTTTATGTCAAAAGTGGTTTTAGACCAGCTAGAAAACAGTGATAATAAATGAGAATCACTTGCAGAATTGAGCGATAGCGATTTGTGGGGAAATTCATCATCAAACACTAAATCTAATGACAGCGACAATTCTGCAACTGAGCAAATTTCAGTGTTTTTGATTTGATTACATTATTGAATAATTTGTATTATTATTATATTATTATTTGTTATAATTATTTATAGTTATTTATTATATTATAATTTATGATTTTGTGTTTCAAACTTTATCATACCCGGGATGTCTACTAGACTCTGGTTTGGACAGATTTAAGTGAGTTATTCCTAAGAATTACAGGCTTACAATATAAAACGCCAAATTTCCATGCAAAATTATGGTACCGCTTTCAGCACCTAAAATCTGAAATAATCATACCGCCAGGGAGGTTAAAGTCCTCTTGCTTTTATGGGAAATTATTATTTTCCCACTTTTTTGTATGTACATTTATTATTTTTTCCTGAAAAGGTGAACTTCCTTCTTTTAACCCCGCTAGCACATGAGGAAAGGGTTAAAAGCGCCCGCAAAGCGCCGCTGCTGAATTGCTTTGCAGGTGCTTCAGCAGAGCTGCCCATTGATTGCCACCCCAAAGATGCTGCTTGCAGGACTTTTTTTTCGGTCCTGCAAGCGCATCGCCCCAGTGTGAAAGCACTCGGTGTTTCACACTGGGGCTGCAGGAAAGCTGTTTTTCAGGTGCTTTACAGGCGCTATTTTTAGCCCAAATGCGCCTGAAAAACGCTGCAGTGTGAGAGGGGTCTAAGTGCAGAATCTGGGTGACTGTTGCAGATGTTAGCCCTTACTAAGACCCCTTTTACACTAAGGCGCTTTTTAGGCACTTTCGCGCTGAAAATAGCGCCTGAAAAGCTCCTGAAAACTGTTTCGTATTCATTTCAATGGATGCTTTCACACTGTGGCGGTGTGCTGGTAAAAAAAAAGTACTACAAGCAGCATCTTTGGAGCATGTTTGAAGCACTTAGGGCAGGGCCGTCTTTTCGAATGGGCACGCTAGGCAGTTGCCCGGGGGCCCCACTTGGCTGGGGGCCCACCTGCCCTGCGACTCCACCAGCCAACTTGCCAAGCAACATTCAGCCGCGCTGCCGCGAGCCCGCGGCCGCCTCCCGCACAGGGATGGACATGGAGAGTGCGGCACGATCTCCCGGCTGTCAGCCGCAGCAGCCCGAGCCACCCCCTCCTCCCAGCCAGGGGAGGCAGTGGCAGGGCCGATCTTAGGCAAGGGTGCTTTTCACCCGGGTGCCTGCATCGGTGGGGGCACCAAAGTGCCAGAGTTCTCTCCTCCCTTCTCTCCTCTGTGTCAGTCCGAACACCAGTGTGAGCATAGGACAGCCTGGCAGTGCTGGGGGGAGGGGCGCTCCTTTTCCTGACGAGGGTTCTAGTTAGTGGCTGCTGAGTGCTGATGTGTGGGAACGAATTCCTCACACTGGGACCCCACACTGTCTCCACCAACTTCACTTGGAATGGCTCCCCCTCCCATCTCTATATCGGGCTGCAGGAAGAGAGAACTGAGGTGAGTCACACTCAGTGTTCAGTGTGCTGTGTGCTGGAGGATGGCATCCCCACATGCTCTGGGCTGCCTCTGTTCTAGGAGAGGTTTTATGGCATGATACTGTAGATTGCATAGGATACACAGGCCCTGTCCCTTCCTGCACCTCAGTAGTCCATGTACAGATCTAATGTATAATGAGATGTACTAAGAGCCCTTTCACACTGACAGCGCGGGGGTGTTGGCGGTAAAGTGTCGCTAGTTTTAGTGGCACTTTGCTGTTGTTTTAGAAGTAATTTTAACCCCTGCTAGCGTTCAAAGCGCCACTGCCAAGGCGCTTTGCAGGCACTGCCCCATTGATTTTAATGGGCAGGGGTGCTTTAGGAGCGGTGTATACACCGCTCTTAAAGTGCCTCAAAGAAGCTATTTGCAAGAATCTTTTTGACGTCCTGCCAGTGCACGGCTCCAGTGTGAAAGCAATCGGGCTCTCAGGCTGGATTTACACCTATGGCAGTTTTAGTGCTTTTTGCATTTTGCAGATTTGCACTACAGAACGTGTTCCATAGGAAACCATGTTAAATGGACTGTAGTGCAAATATGCAAAAAGCACTAAAACTGCATAGGTGTGAATCCAGCCTGACACTGGGATTGCAGATGAGGCTTTTTTCAGATGTTATTTTTAACGCTAACGTGCCTCCAGTGTGAAACGGGTCTAATCTCCTGTACTATGTCTGCAGTTTGATCATCCCCTGTAGTATGTCTGCAGTCTCTGACCATCTCCTGTACCATGTCTGCAGTCTCTAACCATCTCCTGTACCATGTCTGCAGTCTCTAACCATCTCCTGTACCATGTCTGCAGTCTCTCACCATCTCCTGTACCATGTCTGCAGTCTCTAACCATCTCCTTTACCATGTCTGCAGTCTCTGACCATCTCCTGTACCATGTCTGCAGTCTCTAACCATCTCCTGTACCATGTCTGCAGTCTCTAACCATCTCCTGTACCATGTCTGCAGTCTCTAACCATCTCCTGTACCATGTCTGCAGTCTCTCACCATCTCCTGTACCATGTCTGCAGTCTCTAACCATCTCCTGTACCATGTCTGCAGTCTCTGCCCATCTCCTGTACCATGTCTGCAGTCTCTGACCATCTTCTGTACCATGTCTGCAGTCTCTGACCATCTTCTGTACCATGTCTGCAGTCTCTGATCATCTCCTGTATGGGTGCTGATAAGGCCGCATTTATGGGTGCTGATATTCTCGTGCGTGATTGTGTAGACAGGGCCCCAGTGCACTGTATTGCCCGGGGGCCTATAATGCACTTAAGATGGCACTGACTAAGGGCACTTTCACACTGAGGCGTTTTCTTTTGTTTTGTTTTTTCCATGGCTTGAAGTGTCTAATCCAAGTTTGTTCAGCAATACATATAAAAAAAGGCAATCCTTAGACTGTTTATGTCTGCCACTGCACTAGTAGAGAAATGAACCTGTGGTAAATCAGCTGGTCCTTTCAGGGGTGAGCGATACACAAGTATAAGGTTTTATACACACTTACAGTATTACTTTGACATTTAGGTTACAGATAATGTCCATAATGTAAAAAAATACTATACATCATGCTGCTGGATAGGACACAGCCTCTCTATAATCTGTTCCTACCTAGTAAAACTTTACTGAAAGGGGCTTTATAGATTAATATTTTTGATATGCTAAACTGTATCAAAATCCACATTTACATGTGATGATACAATATGTGTATTTGAATACAAACAATTGTAAGCGAAAATAAATAAATAGAAAAATCCCACATAATTAAAACAAAAAAATAGCTAAAGGTATTATTAGTACAACTAAATAATGACCTCCACATACCAGATGGACCATACAGTTCAACCCTGTAGCTAAATTTTCCCGTCACAATGGTTGGAGCATCCCAAGTCACAGAGAATGACCTCGTAGTAATATTGCCTTTAACCAGATTCTGAGGGGGGTCTTCTGGCACTAGGAAATGTAAACAGAATACAATATATACTTTAGCTTACAAGAAGAAAATATATTATTTGGCAGGCAAGAAAAATATTTCTAGGGGACCTGGGTGGGATTTCAGTTATGGTTCAGTTAAAGGCTTGACTTAGCTGGCTTCCAATTATTATTACTATTATTATTATTATTATGCAGGATTTATATAGTTTGCGCAGTGCTATACAACATCGGGGAAGACAGTACAATTACAATACAATACAGCTCGTTAGAGCTTACAATCTAAAAGGGAGGGTCATCAATTAAAGTGATTGTAAAGTCTCAAGATTTTTCACCTTAATGCATTCTATGCATTAAGGTGAAAAACCATATTTTCTGCAGCTCTCCACCAGAGCCCCCCTTTTTTTTACCTGAGCCCATCCGATCCAGCAATGTGCACAAGCCCAGCAGCTCCCATTGCTGTGTCTCTCCTCATTGGACAGATTGATAACAGCAGGAGCCATTAGCTTCCGCTGCTGTCAATCAAATCCAGTGATATGGGAGAAGGGGGCAAGGCCAAATCCCGCTGTTTGTGTCAGTGGACGCAGCAGCAAGACTCGGGAGCGAGCCCGCACGGTTGCCCCCCTGGAAAGTTGCTTTCCGTGGGGGCACCCGATAAAGGGGAGGAGCCAGGAGCACCAGCATGGCACCCCAGAAGAGGAGGATTGGGGTTGCTCTGTGCACAGGACAGGAGTAAGTATAACACGTTTGTTATTTTCATAAAAAAAAAAAAGCAAACCTTTACAATCACTTTAAATTTGCGACAAACAGCATACATATTTTTTTCATAGGTACAAAAACAAAAATGAAATAAGTGACATTTAAATCTGTTTAAGAGCTTGTTCACACAGTAACACGTTTTATAAGGAGTGCCATAACCCGTGTTACCACAACGCAAGGTAATGCACTGTAAACACACACCTATAGTGCATAGCAACTTACCTATGTTATATAAGCTCTATATGTTGCACTGCCCTGTGCTGAAAAAATTGTGTAGTCAGCATTGGCAACCCGTTAATTTTGAACTGGCTGCAAAATGCAATTGGTTTCAGTGTCAGGGCGAGATGTAGCCTGTCAGATCTGGGACTGCAGTAAAAAAAGTTGGTGGGAGGGCATACTCTTAACGCAATTTTATCCTCTCAAGCTATATGTGTTATTTTCTGGCTTTCTAGCTCTACCTGCTGGCACTAGCTGTGTGTGAGACACTGACAGTCTGTCACTCCGTGTGACACATATGCAGGGGACCAGTATTCCTGTTTACTCATTGGGCTTCTGTACCACAAGTCACAACCTGGAAGTGCAGAGGCAGTGCAGGAGTAAAAAGGGTACTTCCCTCTTTCTCTATGTGACTCCAACAAGGAACTGATGTATTAGGTCAGCATTTCTTAACCTTTTTTTATTTACAGCAACCTTTAAAAGTATAAAAAAACGTGAGGCATCCCATTTCCAAACTGTATTTGTTGGACTAAAGGAAACTGTGATTAGCACTGGATAATGGTGTTACCCTTTCTTTGGGGGGGTCCCACCTTCACATTAGAACCCTCCCATTCAAATCAGAGCCCCCCCCCATTACACCTTTACATCAGAGTTCCTGTATTACATCAAAGTCCACTATTACATCAGAGTTCTCCCTTTATATTAGCATCCCCCAGTTACATTAAATTCCCCCCTTTACATCGGAGTTCTTCTTTCACATCAGAGTCCCCCCCACTTCAAATCAAAGACCCCTAATAAATTAGACTTATGCCGCGTACACACGACCGTTTTTCATGACGAGAAAAATGCAATTTTTAAAAATGGTCGTGAAAAACGGTCATGTGTATGCTCCAGAGCATTTTTCTCGACGAGAAAAATGCCCAAAAAAAATAGAACCTGCTCTATTTTTTCTCGTCGTTTTTCATGTCGTTCTTTTTAACGTTGTGAAATACGGTCGTGTGTATGCTTTTATGAGGGGAAAAAAACGCACATGCTCAGAATCAAGTATGAGACGGGAGCGCTCGTTCTGGTAAAACTAGCATTCGTAATGGAGATAGCACATTTGTCACGCTGTAACGGACTGAAAAGCACGAAGACTGAAAAGCGCGAATCGTCTCTCACCAAACTTTATTAACACGAGGATCAGCAAAAGCTTCCCAAAGGGTGGCGCCATTCGAATGGAACTTCCCCTTTATAGTGCCATCGTACGTGTTGTATGTCACCGCGCTTTGCTCAAGCATTTTTTCTCACGAACATGTGTATGCAAGGCAGGCTTGAGAGGAAACACGAAAACTTTGTTTTTTTACATGACATGAATAACGGTCGTGTGTACGTGGCATAAGCCCTCTACATATCAGAGTGCCCCATCACATCTGAGTCCTCATTCATATTAGACCCCCTCCCTTCACATTACAACCTCTTCTTTACAACAGAGTCCAAGCCTCATATTAGCATCTCTCCTAAACATCAGAGCTAACCTTCCTCATATTAGAAACTTCTTCACATCAGAGTCCCTAATCACATCAGAGGCTGCCCCTTCACATCAGAGTCCCCCTCTTGAAATCAGAGCCCTCCCTTCCTATTAGTGTCTCTCCTACACAATAGAATCCCCCCCATCATATTAGAGGCAGCCCCATCACATTAGAGTCCCCCTTCACAAAAGAGTCCTCAGTTCCATCTTTAGAAATAGAGTCCTACCTTCAAATCTGACTGTGGCATCATGGCAGAGGGTGGGAGGCGGAGAAGGTTTGGACAGAAGCAGGACGTCTGGATCAACATTATTGCTATGGTGCAAGTGAGCCTGAGTTGGCCTCCTGCAACATGGAAACCAATAATGTGGTGCAGCAGATAGGGGCAGAGCCCCTTACTGATAGCACTGATAGCACTGGTCCTGGAGGAGAGAGGGGGTGCAACTGAAATCTGAGGTTCCGCAACCAACCCTATCACTCCCCTAGATCTGACCCTGCTTCTCAGTGTCTGTTTTTTTATGCATGTTTTGCAGCACACTGTATTATGAAAGGGCCCTACATGTTAGTAAAATGGAAATTACACATAGACTCCATTTTCTTCAGTATGGTCTTTACACCTAGCCTTACTTTGTTACAGATTAGCCTGTCTTTATACACTTTGGCAGCAGCGCAAACAGAATTCTTTTTTTACATTAACCATACGGAAAAGTTTTCTCAAAAAGCACAAGCAAATTGAAAGCAGTGACCCACACTACATTGCATTCCTATAACTCATATGTTCTACTCTTTCAATGAGATACACATTAAACTGATAACATTAAACCTGACAAGTTAAGAGTAAATGATGAAGTACTTGTTCACAATTTAATCTTGACAATTTGAACAAACATCAGAAGCTCTTTCCTTCTGGCACTTAAACTTGTTTTGACTTTGAGGGACTTATTCTCTATGCCAAATGCTTTCTATGTTATGCTTTTAAGTGAACACGTGCTTTGCTTATGCAGGGTAAAGCAACAGCCTAATTTTAAAGTGGCCCCTGCAGCTGCTTATAATGAACTTCCCTTCATTCCTCAGCAACTTAATGGAGAAGTATGGGTTTTAAAAAACAAAACGTACTCACCTCAATGCTGCAGCTGCCCCATGTTGGCTCTAAGACTGAGAACAGAGTGATCACATGACCACTGATTGATCAGTTCTCAGTTTACTCAGAGTGGAGAGCAGTGACTATCAGTCACTGCTCTCCACTCTGTTCCTTCAGTGTTCACTGTGATTCTGGGCTGGAGGGGGGTTGATTCAGCTGGCTCCAGCTCTCAGATACACACTGAGAGTTGGAACCAGCTGTCAATCAGACAGCTGGGTGGGTCCTGATAGTATTGTCAGGATCCTTCCAACAGCTGATGCAGCTTTGTTCCTTCAGCTTATAACAGGCAGTAGACTGCTATAAACTGACTCTAGGTCACAGCAGAGCAAAACTAAGTGCACTCTTGTGACCCACAAGAGAAGTACAACCAAAAAAGCTTCGGCCATACTTCTCTTTTAAGGTGTAAGGAGAACAACTCTGTGTAAGTTCCATGTTGCCATAGTCAGTGTTTACTCTCTCCCCACCCCCATATGATGCTGCTAATATTTAAGCAACCAATTGCCAAGCACCAGCACTGTGAAGAAAGGGGTGATTCACTTGCTACCCTTACTTGAAAGTATGGGGCACTTCTTATTGTTCCTGGTGGAAAGCAGAGCACCAGGAGAGTAATGAAAGGTGAATATATGTTTCAGTAACACTAAAGTGTATGTCTAATCAAATTAAATGCTTTTTTTAATAGAGTAAGGGAAGGTTGTACCCCTGTTGCAAATTTCCCTCCCTGAAACCTTTGTAGGCAGTACAGGAAATGAGTCTAAATCTCCGCAATTGGCAGTGACATGTACTCTTAACATCAACCTCTAAAACCTTTCTCCCAAAGTAGTCCCAATATCATAGTGGTGGGACTGATGCAGAGAAAGCTTACATTTACTTAACACAAATTGGAAGGAAGCATACTGTCTTCCCCTTTCACAGGAAGGACAATCTAAAGTTCATACCCAACATATATGGTACTATGCCAGAGGCTGTTAGGATATATAAAGATCTGGTATGGCATTAACATATACTGGAGCTGAGGAAACTATGTATATTGTTCTTTACTGAAGGCATCACAGCAAACAAGCCTTCTTAGATACCAGATGTGACCCAGCCAGATCCTGAAAAAACATATAGCTTTTTTTGTATTTATTTATAATTATTATTATTACTTGTTTATTATTCATGAGGACAAGTAGCTAAAATAGACTCAACATACCTTCCCATACCTGCCACATCATTGCCTTACCAGCATAGCAGAGTCAGGTGAGTGTTTTTTGCTTAGCTTACAGAGGAACCTGTGACTCCTCTTAGCAGCTTCTATATGACCTTCCCTACTCTGTTCTACAGCTAGAAGCATCCGCAAACATTACATTTTGGCCACCAAAAAAAAAGTAAAATGTCATATCTAGAAGCATCTTTTTTTAGAGTTTCTTCTTCTTTACCCCATTGCCCTAGGAACAAAATCATGGGTACATTATGGTAAATATCAACATGAACATTTTTTATAGTTTAAGTACATAGGTTTGCGCAGGAGGTAACCAATTTCATATACATTTTTGCACACTGAAGTTTGGTGGCGGGACTACATCTTTTTCACGTTTATCCAATATCGATTGGCTTCCATTTTTTGGATTTTTTTCACTTTTTTATATAGCGCTGCATTTTGGACTTTATAATTTCATATACAGAACTGAAAAAAATATAATGTTATAAACAGCATATGTTTTTTACTCACCTGATTCTGGTGTCCTGACTATTGTACTGTCAATATAGCCAGGTTCATTGGTAAAAGCAGAAACTTCAAATAGGTATGTTGTGTATGGTCTAAGCTGGCCTACAATATATGTGATTGGTTCATTCCAAATGGCATTAAAGGTCCTAGAAGTTATTGCTCGTGATACAAACGAGGCGGTGGTTGTAGAGAGACCTCTGGTTGAGGAAGCACTAGTTGTGCGCCATAAAAATGATTCACTTTTATCCTAAAAAGAAAATGAACACTTTACATTGCAACAATTTTAGAGGCTTTGCTAAATTGAAGTATAAATCTGTTTTAACATGTATCACCCTCATATGTAAAATATATTTAGTGGAAAACTACAGCAAAAATACACTTTTGCCTGGTTACTGTAAATTGAATCACATGCTGGTTTCTTAAATCTCTTACGTCTCTAAATGGCAATAAAGGTCAGAGCTTTCCACCATAATTCCTATTTTTGTCCAACCACCATGAGAAAAAGCCAAATGATGGTGTCAAAAGTTGTAGTGTACAATACATAAACAATGGAATAGTCAAGAATGTAATGCCGCATACACACGATCAGTTTTCTCGTCGGGAAAAATGAAATTTTTTCTCTTGGACGAGAAAAACGGCCGTGTGTAGGCTTTCCAGCATTTTTCCCGACGAGAAAAACGACAAGAATCACGACGAGAAAAATTAGAACATGCTCTAATTTTTCTCGTCGCGAATCGCAGCATTTTTTTCCGCGGCAGTTTTCCCATAGGGAAACACTGCTAGGGAGCCTACACACGGCCGGTTTTCTCGACCAAGAGAAAACCTGTCATGAAAACCGGCCGTGTGTAGGGGACCAAGCCGGTCCTCGTTTTTTCCCATCGGGTTTCACGGCGGTGTTTTCACCGCCGTGAAACTCGATCGTGTGTGCACGGCATAAGACTTTGGTTGAAGTCTTTTCAAAGGGAGTGGAAACACATTAATGAGAAAAAGTTAGTTTTGGGTAAAGTGGTCCCATCAGTGGAAAACACAAGAATTGCTATAACAAACAAAAAAAAACATGATTCTTGCACCAGTATAATTGT
Organism: Rana muscosa; assembly: GCA_029206835.1. NCBI lineage: Eukaryota > Metazoa > Chordata > Amphibia > Anura > Ranidae > Rana > Rana muscosa. The sequence goes on from CM055118.1 coordinate 810,914,409, forward strand.
AATTGAATGCTATTATCCTAATAACTTCTATTCCTGACACAAAAAAAATAAACATTTTCTCTTCCCTGGCACATAACATTTTTCTTCCTTGCAAATATGATAAATTACTAAGTTGTGGATTTTTTTTTTTATATCTCACCTTTACTGGGGTTGATTTACTAAAATTGGATAGTGCTAAATGTCTTTCAGCTCTGCATAATAGCCAATCAGCTTCTAAAGTCTAGTACACACAGGCCAAATGTCGAGCGGCATCGGCCGGTTCAATAGAAACTGGCAGACATTCAGCCCATGTATATGCCAGCCGGTCCGACAGAAGCCGTCCATTTGGCCAGCTTCTGTCGAAGGGTCATAACCGAAAGCGGTCTGCCAACCGACTCCCATTCAGCGCTCTCATCCAATGGCTAAGAGAGCTGACTGGAGTGTTCTGATGGGAAGGCCATCCCCCTGTCAGAATACAATAGCACAGCAGGGGAGATCACTGTACTAACTAACAAAAAACCTGGAAGTTGATTGGTTTAGCTGCACTCTCCAGTTTTAGTAAATCAACCCCAAAATGTGTATTGTTGAGCATAGCTACTATAAGAATCATGTGACTGTTGATTGGATATTGATCCACAGATTTTTTATACATACATGTACATACTGTATAAACATTTATTCAAGAATGGGGATATGTTATATACCTAGGCCTACCTAACTTGGGCTAATTTGGGATCTATTTTATGTTGATGTGGAATTATAATGAATGCTTTTAGCTATGGTTTCTATATGAGCAAGGCTTATATTTGTGTATTTACTTTTTGTGGTCATTTGGATATATGTAATGCCTTTTGTTGCCATTAGGGATGAGCTCGGTGTTCGCGCGTTCGGCGAACAACGAACGATTTGGGCCGTTCGCGCCAAATTCGAGTGACGCGAACGGCCCACAATACACTGCGCCATCGCAGTGTAATCCCGGCGCTGTGATTGGCCAAGCATGCACTGTGACCCTGCATGCTTGGCCAATCACAGTGCCGGCAGCGAGGAGAGCAATGATTGGCCACAGGCAGGATGCCTGTGGCCAATTATTGCTGAGGGGGTTTAGTACACGCCCCACACTATAAAAGGCCGCCAGCGCGGCGGCCTCGTGTAGTGTGTTCCTGCGCAGGGAAAGAGTTACATAGGCAGGGACAGTGTCAGTGCTATTTGTACCTCAAACTTGTGTGTAGGGACAGAGAAGGATAGGCAAGGAGAGTGTCAGTGTCATATTCTTTGCTAAACCTTGTTTGTAGGGACAGACAAGGATCGGCAGGGAGAGTGTCAGTGTCATATTCTTTGCTAAACCTTGTGTGCTGAAGCATATTGCTAAACCTTGTGTGTAGGGACAGACAAGGATAGGTAGGCAGAGTGTCAGTGTCATATTCTTTGCTAAACCTTGTTTGTAGGGACAGACAAGGATCGTCAGGGAGAGTGTCAGTGTCACATTCTTTGCTAAACCTTGTTTGTAGGGACAGACAAGGATAGGCAGGGAGAGTGTCAGTGTCATATTCTTTGCTAAACCTTGTTTGTAGGGACAGACAAGGATAGGCAGGGAGAGTGTCAGTGTCATATTCTTTGCTAAACCTTGTTTGTAGGGACAGACAAGGATCGGCAGGGAGAGTGTCAGTGTCATATTCTTTGCTAAACCTTGTGTGCTGAAGCATATTGCTAAACCTTGTGTGTAGGGACAGACAAGGATAGGTAGGCAGAGTGTCAGTGTCATATTCTTTGCTAAACCTTGTTTGTAGGGACAGACAAGGATCGTCAGGGAGAGTGTCAGTGTCACATTCTTTGCTAAACCTTGTTTGTAGGGACAGACAAGGATAGGCAGGGAGAGTGTCAGTGTCACATTCTTTGCTAAACCTTGTTTGTAGGGACAGACAAGGATAGGCAGGGAGAGTGTCAGTGTCATATTCTTTGCTAAACCTTGTTTGTAGAGACAGACAACGATAGGCAGGGAGAGTGTCAGTGTCATATTCTTTGCTAAACCTTGTTTGTAGGGACAGACAAGGATCGGCAGGGAGAGTGTCAGTGTCATATTCTTTGCTAAACCTTGTGTGCTGAAGCATATTGCTAAACCTTGTGTGTAGGGACAGACAAGGATAGGTAGGCAGAGTGTCAGTGTCATATTCTTTGCTACACCTTGTTTGTAGGGACAGACAAGGATCGGCAGGGAGAGTGTCAGTGTCACATTCTTTGCTAAACCTTGTTTGTAGGGACAGACAAGGATAGGCAGGGAGAGTGTCAGTGTCATATTCTTTGCTAAACCTTGTTTGTAGGGACAGACAAGGATCGGCAGGGAGAGTGTCAGTGTCATATTCTTTGCTAAACCTTGTGTGCTGAAGCATATTGCTAAACCTTGTTTGTAGGGACAGACAAGGATCGTCAGGGAGAGTGTCAGTGTCACATTCTTTGCTAAACCTTGTTTGTAGGGACAGACAAGGATAGGCAGGGAGAGTGTCAGTGTCATATTCTTTGCTACACCTTGTTTGTAGGGACAGACAATGATTGGCAGGGAGAGTGTCAGTGTCACATTCTTTGCTAAACCTTGTTTGTAGGGACAGACAAGGATAGGTAGGCAGAGTGTCAGTGTCATATTCTTTGCTAAACCTTGTTTGTAGGGACAGACAAGGATAGGCAGGGAGAGTGTCAGTGTCATATTCTTTGCTAAACCTTGTTTGTAGGGACAGACAAGGATAGGCAGGGAGAGTGTCAGTGTCATCTTCTTTGCTAAACCTTGTTTGTAGGGACAGACAAGGATCGGCAGGGAGAGTGTCAGTGTCATATTCTTTGCTAAACCTTGTGTGCTGAAGCATATTGCTAAACCTTGTGTGTAGGGACAGACAAGGATAGGTAGGCAGAGTGTCAGTGTCATATTCTTTGCTAAACCTTGTTTGTAGGGACAGACAAGGATCAGCAGGGAGAGTGTCAGTGTCACATTCTTTGCTAAACCTTGTTTGTAGGGACAGACAAGGATAGGCAGGGAGAGTGTCAGTGTCATATTCTTTGCTAAACCTTGTTTGTAGGGACAGACAACGATAGGCAGGGAGAGTGTCAGTGTCATATTCTTTGCTAAACCTTGTTTGTAGGGACAGACAAGGATCGGCAGGGAGAGTGTCAGTGTCATATTCTTTGCTAAACCTTGTGTGCTGAAGCATATTGCTAAACCTTGTGTGTAGGGACAGACAAGGATAGGTAGGCAGAGTGTCAGTGTCATATTCTTTGCTAAACCTTGTTTGTAGGGACAGACAAGGATCGGCAGGGAGAGTGTCAGTGTCACATTCTTTGCTAAACCTTGTTTGTAGGGACAGACAAGGATAGGCAGGGAGAGTGTCAGTGTCATATTCTTTGCTAAACCTTGTTTGTAGGGGCAGACAAGGATCGGCAGGGAGAGTGTCAGTGTCATATTCTTTGCTTAACCTTGTGTGCTGAAGCATATTGCTAAACCTTGTGTGTAGGGACAGACAAGGATAGGTAGACAGAGTGTCAGTGTCATATTCTTTGCTAAACCTTGTTTGTAGGGACAGACAAGGATAGGCAGGGAGAGTGTCAGTGTCATATTCTTTGCTAAACCTTGTTTGTAGGGACAGACAAGGATAGGCAGGGAGAGTGTCAGTGTCATATTCTTTGCTAAACCTTGTGTGCAGGGAGAGAGAAGGATAGGCAGGGGACAGTGTCAGTGTCATTGTTGCTAAGCCTCCTGCATAGTATACACCTGAAGCTACCCCTTATTGCTGGTTTTCCCATCTCCCTGCAGGCCATTAGAATGTCTGGAAGGCAAACAAGGAGAGGCAGACAGTCAGGAGCCAATAAAAGAGGGCAAGCAGGCTCTGTGTCTGGGGGCAACAGTGCTGGTCGTGGACGCGGTGCATTGTCATCAGCACATGGCCATGGGACACGCTTGTCCTTCTTTTCGGCAGCTGGACATGTTGAGTCACATCATGCCGAAGACTTGGTAGAGTGGATGACCAAGCCCTCCTCATCCTCCTCATTATCTCTCACCCAGGCTCAGGGTACTGGCAAAGCAGCTGCCAAAGCGTCCTCTTCCCTGGTATCAATGTCATCATCAGTCACTCCTTCCCTAGACCCACCATATCCTCCTCCTGAGGAGTCCCCCGAACTGTTTGAGCACAGTGTTGGGTACATGCTCCAGGAGGATGCCCAGCGTTTCGAAGGGTCTGATGATGATACCCAGCTAGAGGAAGGCAGTAGCGTGAGAGCAGAGAGAGGGGATGCTCAAGAAGGACACCAATCTGGCAGTCATGTTCCAGCAGCTGCAGCATACTGCCAGATTGGCTCCAGTGATGAGGAGGGAGGGGATGATGAGGTCACTGACTCCACGTGGGTGCCTAATAGGAGAGAGGAGGAGGAGGAGGATGAGGAGGAGGCACATCTCCAACGAGGCAGGATGCCCTTGGGTGGCCAGCGTAAGGGCAGCACACCGACGGAATCACACCGCAGAGCTCCGCCTGTGCAGGGCGCTGCCTATGCCCGTTATTCAAAAAGTTCTTTGGTGTGGGCCTTTTTTGAGGCGAGTGCATCAGATCGCACAGCTGCTGTTTGCAACATATGTCTCAAGCGTATATCGCGTGGCCAAAACATCAGCCTTTTGGGCACCACATGCTTGACCAGACATATGTTGACCTGCCATGCAGCTCGTTGGCAAGCCTACCTTAAAGACCCACACCAAAGAACAAAGCGTACCTCTCCTTGCACCGCATCAGCTGGGATCTCCAACCCCACTATACCTTCAGTCCTCTCTGAAACCTGCACTGAGAGGAATGAAGGTGTAGAATTAGGTGTGTCACAGCCAAGTACTTGCGGCCACTCTGCTAGCAGTACACCGACGTCCGATTCTAGCAGGCAAATTTCCCTGCCCCAGCTGCTGGACCGTCGAAAGAAGTTTACTCCCAGCCATCCACATGCCCAGCGGTTGAATGCTAGCTTGGCTAAATTGCTAGCGCTTCAACTGCTGCCTTTTCAGTTGGTAGACTCGGCCCCCTTCCGTGAGTTTGTGCAATGTGCGGTTCCTCAGTGGCAGGTTCCCAAACGCCACTTTTTCTCACGGAAGGCGATTCCGGCTCTCTACCGGCATGTGGAAGGCAATGTCTTGGCCTCGCTGGACAGGTGCATATTACCGCTGACTCATGGTCCAGCAGGCATGGACAGGGACGTTACCTTTCTTTCTTGGCCCATTGGGTCACTCTTTTGGCAGCTGGGAAGGATGCAGGACAAGGTGCAGTAGTGTTGGAGGTTGTTCCACCGCCACGCCTCCAAAATGCTACTACTGGTTGTGACACACCTCTGTCCTCCACCCCCTCCTCTTCTTCTTCCTCCGTGGCCTCTTCCTGTGCTTTGTCCTCGGAACCAGCGGTGCTCCGTAGGCGTTCAAGGGGCTACGCAAGTACGCAGGCAAAAAAGATGCCATGCCGTGCTTGCGCTGGTGTGTTTGGGGGACAGGAGCCACACTGGGGCAGAGGTTCTGTCTGCTCTGCAGGGGCAGGCCGAGAGGTGGTTGACGCCACGCCAGCTTAAGCCAGGAATGGTAGTTTGCGACAATGGCACCAACCTCCTCTCCGCTCTCCGACAGGGACAACTGACCCATGTGCCCTGTGTGGCTCACGTCCTTAACCTGGTGGTGCAGCGGTTCTTGGGCAGGTACCCGGGCTTACAGGATGTCCTGAGGCAGGCCAGGAAAGTCTGTGTGCATTTCCGCAGATCTTATAATGCTAGTGCTCGCCTGGCTGAGCTGCAAAAGGAGTTGAACCTGCCCAAGAACCGCCTTATATGTGACATGCCCACCAGGTGGAACTCAACATTGGCCATGCTGCAGCGGCTGCACACGCAGCAGAGGGCCATCAATGAGTACCTGTGCGACTACGGCACCAGGACAGGGTCAGGGGAGCTCGGGTTTTTTTCACCACGCCAGTGGGGCATGATCAGGGATGCATGCACTGTCCTGGCACCATTTGAGGAGGCCACGAGGATGGTGAGCAGTGACAGTGCATGCATCAGTGACACTGTACCTCTTGTCCACCTGTTGGAACATACGCTGCGTGGAATAATGGACAGGGCACTTGAGGCAGAACAGAGGCAGGAAGAGGAGGACTTCCTTGCCTATCAAGGCCCCCTTTACCCAGACAGTGTTCCTTCTGTCCCACCCATCGCACAGGAAGAAGAGGAGGAGGAGGATTGTGTCAGCATGGAGGTGGAGCCTGGCACTCAGCATCATCAGCAGCAGTCTTTTAGGGATGATTTACAGTCCCAAGAAACCAGTGGACTTGTACGTGGCTGGGAGGAGGTGGCTGCGGATCATGTCGTCCTTAGTGACCCAGAGGACTCCGGACTGAATGCCTCAGCTAACCTACGCTGCATGGCCTCCCTGATCCTGCAAAGTCTACGGAAGGATCCTCGTATTCTTCGGATCAAGGAGAGGGACCATTACTGGCTTGCCACTCTCCTTGATCCACGGTACAAGGGTAAGGTTGCGGACCTTATCTTACCGTCGCAGAGGGAGCAGAGGATGAGACAACTCCGGGAGGCCTTGCTGAAAGGTCTGTGCAACGCGTTCCCAGAGACTGGGAGGTTACAAACTCCTGGTCTTGGACAACGAGTTGCTGAGGCTTCGGTCAGTCAAAGAAGGAGCGGTGGGGAAGGTGGCCGCCTGACCGAAGCGTTCAGACAATTCTTTAGTCCGCAGCCCCAAGGTATGATCGGTTCCAGCAACCATCGCCAGCGTCTGATATACATGGTGCAGGAATACCTAGGGGCAAGGTCAGACTTGGACACCTTCCCCACCGAAAATCCTCTGGCTTACTGGGTCTTGGGGATGGATCACTGGCCAGAGCTTGCACAGTATGCAATTGAGCTACTGGCCTGTCCTGCATCCAGCGTTCTTTCAGAACGCACATTCAGTGCTGCTGGAGGATTTGTCACGGATCACAGGGTGCGCCTGTCCACTGACTCTGTTGATCGACTGACCCTCATAAAGATGAACCAGTCTTGGATCACCACCAGCTACCAAACACCTGAAGCTGATATAACAGACTAATTTATTTTCAAATGTCACATCCCTTCAAGACTGATGCTGATGCTGAGAGTTTGTCCTGTTATGTTGACTGACTATCCTCCTCCTCCTCAATGATCCGATTGACGATGATAGCTTGGAAGAACATTTTTGTTTCTGGGTGCCGCCACCAGTGGCTAAGGCCCAATTTTTCAGCCCCTGTTTAACAGGGGTGTGTTATTACAATTTTTTATGCAATGCTTTGCAGCAGGGCTCATTCCTGCACTCCAAGTAGAGTATCTGGGAGTGGTTGCAGTGTCGTGGCACCAGCACCAGTGGCTAAGGCCCAATTTTTCAGCCCCTGTTTAACAGGGGCATGCAATTACAATTCTTGATCTAATAATTCACAGCAGGGCCCATTCATGCGCCCACCAAGAGTAACTGTGAGGGCTCACAGTGTTGTGGCAACACCAACATGTAAGGGGCAAATTTCAGCTGAGTATATACGGCAGGCCCCTACTTTCAAACATCCAACTTACAAACGACTTCTCCTTGCAAACGGAAGGATACAACAGGAAGTGAGAGGAAATCTACCCCTAGGAAGGCAAATTCTCTCCTGTAAGAGTTAATATGGGAAAAAAAGTGTCTTCTCTACACTTATTCTTTATCACCAATTCTTGTTTCAATAAAAACTCCAAATTTTCAAAAAACATTTGTCATTAGGATGGAAAGTGAGGTGAACTGTTCTGAACAGGTGCACACTGCACAGACAGCAAAACAAATGTTACAGGGGTGATAACCCTTCCCTATGTTTTCCAAAAAGCTTAAAAATATATTTTTTGGCTGGAGCTACACTTAAACAATGTACCTGTTCAAAATTACAAACAGATTCTACATAAGAACAAACCTACAGTCCCTGTCTTGTATGCACCGCCTGTATACGGCAGTTCAGAGTATATAGGGCCTTTTTTATTTTGTGTGCAGGGTTCCCCTTAATATCCATACAAGACCCAAAGGGGCTGGTAATGGGCTGGGGTAAGGGGGGGGTGTGATGGGGTAGCTATGTCATTTTTCCTAAAGATTTTCATCCATATTAACGGGACCAGACATTACATTAAAGCCGCAAGCAGTTTTAAATGGCTTTTTTTCCTTTAGAAATGTAATTTTGTGCAGGGACAGTTCTAAACATGGGAAACACGTGGCACTTCACAGGCATACTTTAGACACCCCCCAGGTACAATATTTAAAGTAATATTTGACTTTTTTTTTTCACTTTATGCATCATTAAAATGACTGCTTCAGAAAAACGTCCGTTTTTAAAACTTCTTTTTGCATTGATACATGTCCCCTGGTGCAGAACCCGGGTTCCCAAACTCTTTTTAGGACAATAACATGCATAATAGTCATTATAATTAGCACTTTAGATTTCGAACGTTCGCATCAATTGTATTTAATAGGGTTCTAAAGTTCGTGCGAACTTTCGGTCCGTTTGCGGGTTCTGGTGCGAACCGAACCCGGGGGTGTTCGGCTCATCACTAGTTGCCATCTAGTCAATATTTTACCAGCCTGGTCCAAAAAATTATGACTAAAATGTTTTCTAAATAGGGAACAGTTCTAAAAAAAAAAATCAGAAAAGGTGGCCAAATTAGTACTGGTGTACTTCTTTTTTTTTTAGAATTTCCAGGCTAGTATATAAAGTCACTCCACAGTATTATTTTACTTTTAGTGCTGCATTGAGTCAGGTATCCTCAGCAATGTTCTCATATATACTGAACTAGGAGATAGATTTAAAAAGATGCAGTATTGATGTATTGTTGCTTTTAAAATGTACTTAGCCCTCTGCCAGCTATGAAAGCACTATAAAAGTGAACACAGCTGTAAAAAAAGAAAAAAAAATTGAGAGGAGAACCTCTGTGAAGCTGATAGATCACACATAAGGCCCCTTTCACACTAGCGGACCGTATGTCCGCTTTTTCATCCATCCGTTTACGGATGAAAAAGGGACATACATTGGTCCCTATGAGATCGCAGGTGTCAGCGGATGAACATGCGCTGACACCCGATCTCTTCCGTGTCCACAATCCCCCGATTCTGCAGACGGAGGAAAATCCTATTTTTCTATCCGTCTGCAGAGCGGTTCGGATGAACACGGAAGACAGTCCGTATTCATCCGATCTCCCCATAGGGGAGAGCGGAGATCTGACACAGTGTGCAGGGACAGCCCTGTCATCCGCCGGCTCAGCGGAGCGATCCCCTCTGACCAAGCGGAGGTTCACGGGGCAGATCCTCACGGATCCGTCCCGTGTGAAAGGGGCCTTAATGTTTGCTAGTAATACCTGCCCTTTCTGGTTGACAGGTGAGTTTGCTCTACTGCCTAATCGCATTGGTACAGTCCTATCACAGCAGGAAACATTTATGTTCGGTTTTCAATGTTTCCACTTATGCTTGCCACATTACTAATGGTCTTAAAAATTGTATCCTTATCTTTCAAGGATGATTGTCTCTCAGCATGCGGAGAGGTCCTGCATAACTGAAAGTTCCTGTTCATTGCTTGAATTACTCACCAGTGCCTGTAGCTACAGAGGTCAGTAATGGTTTGTTTTTAAGCTTATTTATTGCTTGCTAAGAATATGTAAATATCTGAATGTCCATAGCTTGGCCACAGTTCTACTTTAAGTATGTATTAGATTAGTAAAATGAAAAATGGCTCAGAATTTTTTTAAGATATGTAACATTATGGAAAACAAACAGAAAACAACATCTAGCATTACAGAATATCTGTGTTGACTGTTTCACTTTTACTTGGTAATCACATTTTGATCTAAATTCCAGCCCAAACATGCTGTAAAGTTTACAGAGTGGAACTCCACTTACAGTACATTCCGGCAAGGCTCCATTCAAAATTTCTTCCACTTTTACAGTTGTATCCTTTACTATAGCTCCAGTTCTTGCATGTTTAACACTTATCTTGAAGCTGGTAATTTTTCCATGAGGTTGTCGAGGTAAAAACCAGGTAAGATTTACTGCAGATGAATTTAGTGCTTCAACAGTTAGATTCACAACTTTTCCTGGAGCTATAACCAGAAAACATAAGTCTCTATTAGGACTGTCAAAAGATTAAATTTTTAGGTACAAGTTTAAGGATAAGCAATATTATTAAAGATGCAAATATTGTATATAACAAAAGGTAAGCAGGTTCTCACATCTACATATTCTTCAAAGTCATATTGGTTTAAAGGACTAATAAGCCTAAAATATGGTCTATGCAGCACTTTTTTGACATTTACAAATACAAGGATTATATAAAAAGTAATATCCATATGTATTGCTCATGAATGAATGGGAATATTTAAAAAAAAAAAAAAATACAGAAATAATTTTTACAATATGCTCTTTAATTACATATACAATGGGTATAGAAAATAATCACCCCTTTAAAATAATCACATTGTGTTGCTTTGCAGCCTGAAATGAAGACAGACACAGTTTTTGTTTTTTTTCCAGCTTTATTTGCTCAGTGCAACTTATAACATCCAAGTGAAAGATATGTCAGAAAAAAAATTTAAAAATCAAAAGCAGAATTACTAAGTTGGAAAACGAATCACCCCCTTGTGTCAGTATTTTGTTGAACCACCTTTTGCTTTAATTACAGCCTTCCAATGAAAAAGCCAAGAAATCACTATGCATCTTATAATGAAGCTAAAAAATGACTACCATCCAGTGAAGAAGCTAGGAAACCACTATGTATCCAATGAGAAAGTTGATAAAGCACTACGCATCCAATGAAAAAGCTGAGAAATCACTACACATCCAACGAAGAAGCTAGGAAATCACTATGCACCCAATGAAAAAGCTGAGAAATCCCTATGCATCTAATGAAAGAGTTGGGAAATCACTATGATCCTAGTATAGAAGTTGATTAATCAGTAGGCATTTATTGAAGAAGCTCAGAAATTACTACTCATTCAATGAAGAAGCTGAAAATGGTGTGAGGACTTGGTTGCCAAAATAGAATATGGACCATGACAGAATATAAGTCAGGACGAAAACAGATATATTCTAACACAGTCACAAGTAATAGACATGGAGACTTTTTATTCTATCCTTGTACTTTTAGTGAAAGACATTTGAGGAAGTCTCTTCATTGCTTGAAATGGAAGACAGTATAATAAAAAAAAAACTTGCACTATAAAGCAAATTACATTATGAGAAATATGAACTGTTAAACTGTTTTACTATAACTTAGTAATAAATAACCAAAAACCAACATGTTATATCTTCTAAAGGTTGTAATGGTCTAGCTAGGGCTCAAAACAATGCCCTCCTACCACAACCTATTCTAAGCTGGCAAATATGTCTATCTTCTACGTACTAATTTATAAATGTATTACCGTATATACTCGAGTATAAGCCGACCCGAATATAAGCCGAGGCACCTAATTTTACCACAAAAAACTGGGAAAACGTATTGACTCGAGTATAAGCCTAGGGTGGGAAATGCAGCAGCTACTGTAAGTGGAAAAGAGGGTCAACAATGACAATCTGCAGCCTCACTGTGCCCATTTGCAGCCTCACTGTGCCTCACTGTGCCCATCTGCAGCCTCACTGTGCCCATCTGCAGCCACACTGTGCCCATTTGCAGCTTCGCTGTGCCCATTTCCAGCTTTACTGTGCCCATTTGCAGCCTCACTGTTCCCATCTGCAGCCTCACTGTGCCCATCTGCAGCCTCACTGTGCCCATTTGCAGCCTCACTGTGCCCATTTGCAGCCTCACTGTGCCCATCTGCAGCCTCACTGTGCCCATTTGCAGCCTCACTGTGCCCATTTGCAGCCTCACTGTGCCCATCTGCAGCCTCATGTACCTGATCTCCCGCTGTGACATGCAGTCTTAACTGCAGTCGGCGGCCGTCCATTGTAACAAAGCCCCGCCTCCTTCTCGTCCGTGATAGACGGAACACTGATTCAGTTTCCCAGCAGTGAGTCAGTATTCAGTGCTCCATCTATCATGGATGAGGACGAGGAGGAGGCGGGGCTTTGTTACAATGGACAGCCGCCGACTGCAGTTAAGACTGCATGTCACAGCGGGAGACTCAAATATAAGCCGAGGGGGGCTTTTTCAACACAAAAAAATGTGCTGAAAAACTCGGCTTATACTCGAGTATATACGGTAAATATAGTACTATCAGCATAGGACTATGATTATTTTTATACTGACAAAGCTATATATTCAATCATGTATCGATTGTATACAAGGATTGTCATCATTTATGGTTGTGTTGCATTGTGTAAGAAGTAAACAAAAACAGAACAAGTACAGTGCCTTGAAAAAGTATTCATACCCTTTGAAACTTTCCACATTTTGTCATGTTACAACCAAAAACTTAATGTATTTTATTGCGATTTCACAAAGTGGCACATAATTGTGAATTGGAAGGAAAATGATAATTATTTTTTTTTTACAAATAAATATCTGAAAGTGTGGCGTGCATTTGTATTCAGCCCCCCTGAGTCAATACTTTGTAGAACCAATTTTTTTGCTTATATCGCAAAAAAAAAAAAAACCCAGTGGTGATTAAATACCACCAAAATAAAGCTCTATTTGTGTGAACAAAATGATAAAAATGTAATTTGGGTACAGTATAGCATGATTGAGTAATTGTCATTGAAAGTGCGAGAGAATTGAAAGCTGAAAATTGGTCTGGGAAAGAAGAGGGAGTTAAAGTGCCCAGTATTGAGGTGGTCAAAGTGCATCCAAGTACACATTTCCCCATCTCTATTACATTCCGGTAATAAGCCCCCCATCATGTCTGGGAGGCCAACAAGGAGAGGCCGACGTCCATTGGCACTTTGAGGGGGCCAGCAGTGTCTATGTCCACATTGCATGAATCTATCCATGGGCACTGTAGCCTCCCACTATTCAGGCGTCCGGCCCCATTTCTCAATTACAGCAGCGGAGGTTTTTTTTTTGAAGCATCTGATTAGAGCTATAGGCGCTAATAGGCTTAAAAAAAGGTGAACTGCAAGCACAATCCATTGTGCTCGCAGTTCACTCAGGTGTATTAGCAAAGCAAATTAATATTTGCTTTGCTAACAAAGAACCGCCTCTCAGCCAATCAAGAGGCGCGGATGTAATACCGGCCACCTGATTGGCTGAAGGCAGAGGCGATCCCATTGGCCGCTGTGCAGAACAGGAAGAAGACGCGCACGGAGGACATAGGAGCCATCGCCACGCTACCAGTTCCACAGCTCGCCGCCTGTCCCGCTGCTTGACCCACCACCACGATGTGGTAAGTGCCGGGCAAACAGCGGGTGGGCGAGCAGGCAGGGGGGCACAGTGGCTGCATATTATTGGCACAGAAGCTGCAATTGATGGGGCACAGTTGGCTGCATTTGTTGGGCATAGTGACTGCATATTATGGGCACCAAGACTTCAATTGATGGGTACAGTTGGCTGCATTTGCTGGGCACAGTGGCTGCATATTATGGGCACAGAGGCTGCAATTGATGGGGCACGGTTGGCTGCATTTGCTGGGCACAGAGGTTGCATATGATGGGCACAGTTGGCTGCATATAATGGGCACAGTTGGCTGCATTTGCTGGGCACAGAGGCTGCATATGATGGGCACAGTGGCTGCATATGATGGGTACAGTGGCTGCATATGATGGGCACAGTGGCTGCATTTGATAGCTCAGTGGCTGCAATTGATGGCACAGTGGCTGAAATTGATGGCACAGTGGCTGAAATTGATGGCACAGTGGCTAAAATTGATGACGTTTTTTTTTCAGTTCATTTGCGCCCCCCCAAAACTTTTAGGCACCAGCCACCACTTTCCAGCATCATGCATGGAGGAGTCAGCTGAACACAGTATCAGCCACTTGCTTCTTGACAATGCACAGGCATTACTTGACTCTGGTGTAGGTTATGGGGTTGAGGAAGGCAGTAACAGAGAGGGGAGAACACTAAAAAAAAAACACATTTGTAGTTATGTTCTCCCCTGAACTTGGACCTGAGTGTACTATAATTTGGCTTCTTTACATAAGGCTTGCTTTTTTTCAGATCCTCAGAGTTCTTTGCCATGAGGTGCCCTGTGGAACTTCCAGTGACCAATATGAGAGAGTGAGAGCGATAACACCAAATACACCTGCTCCTCATTCACACCTGAGCCCTTGTAACACTAACGAGTCACATGACAGCGGGGAGTGAAAATGGCTAATTGGGCCCAATTTGGACATTTTCACTTAGGGGTGTACTGACTTTTGTTGCCAGTGGTTTAGACATTAATGGCTGTGTGTTGAGTTATTTTGAGGGGACAGCAAATTTACACTGTTATACAAGCCGTACACTCACTACTTTACATTGTAGCAAAGTGTAATTTGTTCAGTGTTGTCACATGAAAAGATATAATAAAATATTTACAAAATATTTACAAAAATGTGAGGGGTGTACTCACTTTTGTGAGATACTGTACGTCAGTTTTGCTGCAGTAGATTCAATACATGGTACAGATGCCCCCCTTTACAGGCAGACTAAGGGGACCACTCAGGCACTATATTTAACCACTAGCCTACCAGCCGCCATCATTATACTGCGGCTGGTTGGCTCCCCTGCACAAAGCACTGTAGCAGCGATGTAGCTGTACGTCGGCTCACACAGGCTGCAGGAGCGTGCCCGTGGGTTGGGCGGACTCAATGTCCGTCGGCGACCCGCGATCACCTATTACAGCGGTAGAACGGGGAACTGCCTTTGTAAACAGTGATCTCTGTCATGTCCCTGGCAGCCCATCCCCCCTACAGTTAGAAAACACATAAGGGAACACATTTAACCCCTTGATCGTCCCCTAGTGTTAACCCCTTCCCTGCCAGTGACATTGACACAGTAATCAGTGGCTATTTATAGCACTGATCGCTGTATAAATGTCATTGGTCCCAAAAAAGTGTCAAATGTTCGATCTGTCCACCGCAATGTCGCAGATCGATGCCATTACTAGTAAAAAAAAAAAATAATAATAAAAATGCCATAAATCTATCCCCTATTTTGTAGACGCTATAACTTTTGTGCAAACCAATCTATATACGCCTATTGCGATTTTTTTTACCAAAAATATGTAGAAGAATGCATATCGGCCTAAACTGATCAATAAATTTGTTTTTTTTTATAATTTTTTTGGGATATGTATTATAGCAAAAAGTAAAAAAATATATATATTTTTTTCAAAATTGTCGCTCTTTGTTTATAGTGCAAAAAATAAAAACTGCAGAGGTGATCAAATACCACCGAAAGAAAGCTCTATTTGTGGAAAAATTGGATTGTCAGTTAAAGCGATGCAGTGCCGTATCACAATAAAAATGGCCTGGTCATTAACCACTTTTACCCCCTTCCTGACCAGAGAACTTTTTACAATTTGGCACTGCGTCGCTTGACAATTGCGTGGTCGTTCGATGCCTTAGCCAAACAAAATTTGTGTCCTTTTTTTCCCACAAATAGAGCTTTCTTTTGGTGGTATTTGATCACCTCTGCCGTTTTTATTTTTTGCGCTATAAACAATAAATATCCCCAATTAAAAAAAACAAATTTTTACTTTTTGCTTTAATAAATATCCCCAATTAAAAAAAATATATATTTCTTCATCAGTTTAGGCCAATATATATTCTTCTACATATTTTTGGTAAAAAAAAAAATCGCAATAGGCGTATGATGATTGGTTTGCGCAAAAGTTATAGCGTCTGCAACTATGGGAAAGATTTATGGCATTTTTATTTTTTTAATTTTTTTGCTAGTAATGGCGGTGATCTGCAATTTTTAGCAGTACTGCAACATTGCAATGGACAGATCTGAGACTTTTGACACTTTTTGGGACCATTGGCATTTATAAAGCGATCAGTGCTATAAAAATGCACTGATTACTGTGTAAATGTCACTAGCAGAGAAGGGGTTAACACTAGGGGGCGATCAAAGGGTTAATTGTGTGTTCCCTTAGTGTGTTCTAACTGTATGGGGATAGGATTGACTAGGAGAGGAGACATATCCTCTGACAGCACAGGGATTTGTGTGTTTACACACACAAATCCCCGTGCTGGCGCTCGTGCACGCGATCACGCATGGCCAAAGGCGATCGTGACGCCGGCCATGGGCATCGCCCTCTGGTGGCCGAAAAAGGGCAGGACGTACCCGTACGGGATTTCGCCCAGGAGAGCCATTGTACCACAGTATATCTGTGTGACATGGTCGGGAACCGGTTAAGGGAGCAAATCCTTCCATGGCTGAAGTAGTTAAAGGAATTTTTCATTTTTATTGTTTCACTTTAAGCATCAGTAAATCACTGCTCATTTAAAAAATAGGATTTTTTACTCACTGTAAAATCCTTTTCTCTGAGTCCATGGACCGACACAGCTTCTCTATTGACAAAGTGGGTATTATCCGTTAATTAGGAGTGACTAGGCAGAAAACTTGTAAAAAGTGTTGCATCACACCTTCTACAGTACCGCCCAGGGGGCGGACCCTCTGGTATATCCCCTCAGTCTGCATCTCGCAGATCAGTTCGTCAAAAAGCAGTACAAACTTAAAAGTAGGGGTGGGTGCTGTGTCGGTCCATGGACTCAGAGAAAAGGATTTTACGGTGAGTAAAAAATCCTATTTACTCTTTCGTCCATGGACCGACACAGTGGGACGTCCCAAAGCAGTGTCAGAGAAAAAACGAGGGGTGGTAACAGCATAAAAACAAACTTCACCCCAAACACAAAACAGCACTCCTCCAACAGAGGAGTTGCAACTCTAAACAGCCACCTGCAAAACCTTGCGGCCGAAAGAGGCATCCGAAGATGCACCTACATCAACTTTGTAGAATTTTGTGAAAGTGTGAGCGGATGACCAAGTCGTCGCTTTACATAATTGGGAAACAGACGCTTGATGTCGGAAAGCCCAAGAGGCACCTATTGCCCTGGTCGAATGCGCCGTGACCGGAAAAGGGGGCGCTTGACCCTTTAAGGCGTAAGCCTGGATTACTATCTGTCGGATCTACCTAGAGATGGTGGCTGACGAGACTGCTTGGCCCTTCTTGGGACCAGCCACCGAAACAAACAGTGAGTCTGACTTCCGGAACAGGGAAGTAGCAGATAGGAATACTCTCAAAGCTCGGACAACGTCCAAGGAATGCAGCGCCGACTCCTTAGGATTCGACGGATGAGGACACAAGGATGGAAGTACAATGTCTTCGTTGGGATGAAAAGCCGAAACGACCTTCGGAAGAAAGGAAGGCTGCGGCCGCAGCACCACCTTATCCTTGTGGAAAATCAAATAGGGAGCCTTGCAGGACAAGGCTGCCAGCTCAGAGACTCGTCTAACTGACGTAACAGCCACCAAAAAGACCACTTTCTGGGAAAGTGTCAACAGGGGAATATCTCTAATATTCTCAAACGGTGCCTTCTGAAGCACCGAGAGGACCAGGTTCAAGTCCCACGGAGGTAGCGGGGGACGGACCGGAGAGGCCACATGTCGAACCCCCTGCACAAATGTACTCACGAGAGAGTGAGCCACCAGGGGTCGCTGAAAAAAGACAGCCAGGGCAGATATCTGTCCCTTAATCATACTTAAGGCAAGCCTTTGGTCCACCCCATGCTGTAAAAACAGCAGGATTCTGGAAACCAAATAAGTACGCGGATGCCCTTTCATTTCCTCACACATGGAGATGTAGGCCTTCCAAGTGTGGTGATAAACCTTCCTAGAGGACGGTTTCCAAGCACTTCTCATAGTAGAGATTACTGAATCTGACAGGCCCCGGTCTCTCAGTACCTAGTTCTTAACAGCCATGCCGTTAAAGCCAGTGACCGTAAAGCAGGATGGAGTATGGGACCTTGCGATAGCAGGTCCTGCCGTAGTGGTAGGCGCCAGGGGACGTCTGCTACCAGACGTACTAGATCGGCGTACCAAGGACGCTGAGGCCAATCTGGAGCGATTAGGATCATTGGAATTCCCTCTGCCTCCACTCTGCAGAGCAGAAGAGGAAGAAGCCTTAAGGGAGGGAAGGCATAGATTAGCCGATACTGACCCCACGATGCAACCAACGCGTCCGTTGCGTCTGCCCATGGGTCTCTTGACCGGGCCACAAACCTCAATACCTTCCGATTGAGTCAGGAAGCCAGAAGATCTACGTCTGGTGTGCCCCATCTTTGGCAGAGGAGTTGGAACACCTCCGGGTGTAAGGACCATTCTCCCTGGTCCAGCATCTGGCGGCTCAGGTATTCCGCCTGCCAGTTTTCCACACCCGGAATGTACACGGCCGACAGTGCCGGTACGCTCTTCTCTGCCTACTTCAGGATGCGAGCGACCTCCGATGCTGCAGCTGAGCTTCTTGTTCCTCCTTGATGATTGACATATGCCACTGCTGTGGCGTTGTCTGACTGGATCCTGACTGGACGCCCTTGCAGCCTCTGAGACCATTTGAAGAGGCACAGCCTGATCGCCCGGATTTCCAGGATCGGCAGGAGGGCTTCCTCTGGGGTCCAGCGACCTTGCACCGACTGAACACCCCAGACTCCCCCCCAACCTGTAAGGCTGGCGTCCGTCGTGATCACTATCCAGTAAACCGGAAGAAATGACTTCCCGGCCATTAGAGCTGGTGCTGTCAGCCACCATACCAGGGATTCTCCTGAATAGGTGGCTCACTCGGATTTGATAATCCAGAGATGATGGACATCTGTTCCATCTGGACAGAACTTCCTTCTGTAACACTCGAGTGTGGTATTCAGCATATGGGACCACCTCGAAGGAGGCTACCATGAGGCCTAACACTCACATGCAAAAACAGAGTGACGACCAATTCCTGGAAGTCAGCTGCCGTACTGCAGCCCCGGAGGGTCGGCAACTTCTCCAAAGGGAGGAATACCTTTGCCTCTGAGGAATCCAGAATCAACCCCAGGTACACTAGGCGTTGAGTGGGCACCAATACTGACTTTTGCATGTTTAGTATCCAACCACAGTCTCGAAGAGTCTGACAGGTAATGGACACGCTTACCTCTAATTCTGAGCTTGAAGGGGCCTTCAGCAGAAGGTCGTCCAAGTAGCCCATGATAGCGATACCCCGCTGTCTTAGAAGTGCCAGAATTGGAGCGAGCACCTTGGTGAACGTCCTGGGTGCTGAGGCAAGGCCAAACGGGAGGGCCACAAACTGGTAGTGGCTCTTCCCGATAGCAAATCGCAGAAACCTCTAGGGTGTCTGGAGTATATGGGGACATGCAGGTATGCGTCCTTGATGTCCAAGGAGGCCAGAAAGTCCCCCGGATGGAGAGCCGTGACTACAGATCGAACCGACTCCATCCGAAATCTTTGTACCTTCACAAAGCAATTGAGGGCTCTGAGATCCAAGACTGGGCGAACCCCCTCCTTCTTCGGCACAATGAACAGATTTGAGTAAAAACCCTGACCCCGTTCCTGTTCTGGAACTGGAATAACTACCCCGCGTTCCAGTAGACCCTGGACCGCCCCATACAGGGCCTCCCGACGGGTCGGTAGTAGCTGGAGATTGGAGGTGACGAATCTGTCCGGTGGACAAGATAGAAATTCTATCTTGTAGCCTGAGGAGATTACTTTGCAACGACGCTTTTGTCCTTGGGCAGGCGCCTTGTCGGCCTGGGGTCTTTTCCCTGTCGCCCTAAGGGGACAAAAAAAACACTTGCGTGCAGTAAAGGAGGGCCCTTGCCCTTGGTGTGGCCCCTTACCCTTGCTAGTTTGGGGAAGCAAAGTGCTTTTACCTCCTGTGGCATCCTTGATGATGTCATCCAGAGAAGCCCCAAAAAGTCTGTCGCCCTTAAAAGGCAGATCGAACAGGGCTTTCTTGGAAGTCTGGTCCGCAGACCAGCCCTTTAGCCAGATCAGGCGGCGTATTGCTACTGCATAAACCAAAGCTTTTGACAGCAGGGGAATAGGATCCATGTCTGACTCGCAGACAAACTTAAGGCCCTGGACCAACTGGTCGGCCAAAGTTATCTCATCAGGAGGAGCATCTCGCTCCTTTAACCCCTGGAGTAGCAATTGCCCATTCAGTAAGTGTCTGAGACACTAGGGCCCCCGCCAATTCCGGGCGTACTGCCGAGCCTACCACTGAGTATAGGTAGCGAGCGAGTGCTTCAGCCTTCTTATCCACAGGGTGCTTGAAAACAGGAGCCCCTTCTACTGGAATAGTGGTAGCTCTATTTAGTCTGGACACCGGAGGGTCCACTATAGGGGGAGAGGTCCATTTCTTCAGAAAACTCTCCTCAAAGGGGTACCGTACCGCAAACCTCTTTGGGGCTGTAAAGACCCTCAGTGGGTTCTCCCATTCCTTGTATAAGAGTTTGTCAAAATAAGACACACAAGGGAACACCTTAGCAGGGTGGGCAGGTTTAGGAAACCCAAAGGGGACTGGAGTCTCTGCTGCTTCTGCAGTATTTTCCAACTTTAGCGTATCCCGCACTGCAGTAATAAGGTCAGATACCAAAGCCGTCTCACGTACTGACCTGGACTTGGAGTCATCCTCACTGTCCGATCGGTCACAGTCTGCAGTCTCTGATGCGTCAGAATCTGGGCCATGAGCCGTAGCTAGACCTGGTTCTGCATCAGAAATATCCCCAGAAGATTGCAGGGGACGGGGGCGTTTACTACCCCCTGTATTCCCGTGTGCTGCTTCCACCCTGGCAGCAAACGCCTCTAGGATTGCAGACATAGCGTCCATAGACACCTCAGGGGCACCAGCTGCTAAATCTGGGGTTTCAGGGGAGAAGACATCTGGCTCAGATTCCATGCTGACCACACGCTGACACCCACAGGGCTCCAGGCAAGATATCAATAGGCCACCCTCCTGCGCTGCAGAGATGCTGGGTCACCCAGAAGACTCAACACCCTGGACTGGTACTGCTATGCTGCCGTGTGCTGCGCCTGTGATGCTGTCCCTCTGCTGCTGTGTCAGTCTGCTTTTTTTATCAGCGCTTCCTGTGTGAATTTTTCTTGCCAGTGTAATGCACCCTAGAGGCCAGAGACTCTCGCAAAATGGCCGCCAAAACGCCTGTATGGAAGATAATGTGGGTTTTAAGAAAATGGCCGCTGAGCCAAAGATAGAGGCCAAAGCAGCCATAGATCATAAAAAGATGGCCGCCGAACGGCAATATATACATACAGCGCGGATCATTACAAACATGGCCACCGATCAGTCAATAGAGGCCAGTGGGTGTGGAACTACAAGAAAATGGTGCCGAAACAACAGGAAGAATGCCGCCGGGCAGTCACTAGAGGCCGAACCCGCCATGGACCACCGCAAAATGGCCGCCGACAGCATGGAGGAGGAAGCACATACAGGTAAGCAGAAATGACATTTCTTTTAAATGTTAGTTACAGCCAGCCCCGCTCCAGTGGAACCCCTTAGGTGACCCCCAGCACGCAGCAACCTTTAGCTAGAAGCCCAGGGAGGAGGGAAAGGCAGGGAGAGAGGGAAGAAAGGGGCCACAACCACTTACTTGGTCTCTCCAGGAATGTCCAGCCAAATCACCCAGCCGAGGCAGGGGAGTTTACTTACCTATCCTGCATGTATTATGCTGGAAGACATTCCAAACAGATCATCGTCCGCGTACGGAAGGTGACTGTTGGCCAGGCATGCTGTGATTGGACCCAAGGGGACGATCATATGTATGCCCTGGAGCGTGACGCTCACCGGACAGGCTGCTGCGACTCGGCCGTAAGGTCAGCCTAAGCTGAGCGGTCCGATGCAAGCCTTGGAGCGTAAGCTCCCCGGCCAGGCTGCTGCGACTCGGCCGTAAGGTTAGCCGAAGCTTAGCGGTCCGATGCAGGCCCTGGAGCGTAGGCTCACAGGCCACCCGTGGAGCGACGGGCATGTCGTGGAAAACCCAGCGCGTAGCTAGAGTCAGCACACGCTCGATGGCCAAAACTGGGGAGACTACAAGGATCGAGGATCCAGCCTGTCAACCAGTCGGCAATTGATCGAAGATCGCAGGAAACAAAAAAATGTAGCAAAAATATATATTTTTCCCCTGGACCAATGGGCCCGAAGGGAGCCATGTCCTACTCCTCGCTAGACAGAAAAAAACTGATCTGCGAGATGCAGACTGAGGGGATATACCAGAGGGTCTGCCCCCTGGGCGGTACTGTAGAAGGTGTGATGCAACACTTTTTACAAGTTTTCTGCCTAGTCACTCCTAATTAACGGATAATACCCACTTTGTTAATAGAAAAGCTGTGTCGGTCCATGGACGAAAGAGTAATTATGTTTTTTACAAACTTTTTTTTCATTGATACATGTCCCCCAGGGCAGTACCCAGACCCCTTCACCCCTTTGTATGCCCATCAACTTGCATATAAGCCTTCAAAATGGGCACTTTTGATTTTTCCAGTTCGGTCCCATAGACTTCAATGGGGTTCGTTGTTCTGCTCCAAACTTTTGCAATGTTCGAAAAATCTGGTGCGAACTGAACAGGGGGTCGTTCGGCCCATCTCTAGTGAAGACAAACATCAAATCACTGTCTAAAATGATGCAGTATGCAAAGAATGTCTCCAATGCTATTGCACAATCGATATGCTTCATGAGAATTACATGCACTTTTAATCAAGAGTAAGAACTGGGGTGGTTGAAGGCTAGGTGGGGTGGGGTCGGGGATTCAAGTGAGAGGACAACTCTACAAAGTGAGAAGAATTCCAATTTTCAGTAGAACCTCTGTGCTGCCAGAGGCAACAGCCAACAAAATATAGCATTGGTGTTAGAGCAGTGCAAGTCCTTAGACAGATAGGCAGCACAAAAGCTGAGAACCAGGTGTGCACCAATCGAAAGGCAAAGGCATAGTCAGACAAGCATGTGGTCGAGGCAAAGAGCAGACAGAAGTCCTAATTACAAGTCAATGTCAGAATAAGAAAATCAAATACAAACACAGTAGTCTAGTGATACCAACAAACTGAACCTATTGATCAGGCACTAGGTGGAAGTTCAGAGCTCCCAAAAGAGGTACAGTCAGGTCCATAAATATTGGGACATTGACACAATTCTAATCTTTTTGGCTCTGTACTCCACCACAATGGATTTGAAATTAAACAAACAAGATGTGCGTTAACGGCAGCCTTTCAGCTTTAATTTGAGGGTATTTACATCCAAATCAGGTGAACGGTGTAGGAATTACAACAGTTTGTATATGTGCCTCCCACTTTTTAAGGGACCAAAAGTAATGGGACAATTGGCTGCTCAGCTGTTCCATGGCCAGGTGTGTGTTATACCCTCATTATCCCATTTACAAGGAACAGATAACAGGTCCAGAGTTCATTTCAAGTGTGCTATTTGCATTTGGAATCTGTTGCTGTCAACTCTCAATATGAGATCCAAAGAGCTGTCACTATCATTGAAGCAAGCCATCATTAGGCTGAAAAAAACAAAACAAGCCCATCAGATAGATAGCAAAAACATTAGGTGTGGCCAAATCAACTGTTTGGAACATCCTTAAAAAGAAAGAATGCACCGGTGAGCTCAGCAACACCAAAAGACCCGGAAGACCACGGAAAACAACTGTGGTGGATGACCGAAGAACTCTTTCCCTGGTGAAGAAAACACCCTTCACAACAGTTGGCCAGATCAAGAACACTCTCCAGGAGATAGGTGTATGTGTGTCAAAGTCAACAATCAAGAGAAGACTTCACCAGAGTGAATACAGAGGGTTCACCACAAGATGTAAACCATTGGTGAGCCTCAAAAACAGGAAGGCCAGATTAGAGTTTGCCAAACAACATCTAAAACAGCCTTCACAGTTCTGGAACAAGATCCTATGGACAGATGAGACCAAGATCAACTTGTACCAGAGTGATGGGAAGAGAAGAGTATGGAGAAGGAAAGGAACTGCTCATGATCCAAAGCATACCACCTCATCAGTGAAGCATGGTGGTGGTAGTGTCATGGCGTGGGCTTCTATGGCTGACAATGGAACTGGTTCTCTTGTATTTATTGATGATGTGACTGCTGACAAAAGCAGCAGGATGAATTCTGAAGTGTTTCGGGCAATATTATCTGCTCATATTCAGCCAAATGCTTCAGAACTAATTGGACGACGCTTCACAGTGCAGATGGACAATGACCCGAAGCATACTGCAAAAGCAACCAAAGAGTTTTTTAAGGGAAAGAAGTGGAATGTTATACAATGACCAAGTCAATCACCTGACCTGAATCCGTTTGAGCATGCATTTCACTTGCTGAAGACAAAACTGAAGGGAAAATGCCCCAAGAACAAATAGGAACTGAAGACAGTTGCAGTATAGGCCTGGCAGAGCATCACCAGGGATGAAACCCAGTGTTTGGTGATGTCTATGCATTCCAGACTTCAGGCTGTAATTGACTGCAAAGGATTTGCAACCAATTATTAAAAAGTGAAAGTTTGATTTATGATTGTTAATCTGTCCCATTACTTTTGGTCCCTTAAAAAGTGGCAGGCACATATACAAACTGTTGTAATTCCTACACCGTTCACCTGATTTGGATGTAAATACCCTCAAATTAAAGCACATCTTGTTCGTTTCATTTCAAATCCATTGTGGTGGTGTATAGAGCCAAAAAGATTAGAATTGTGTCGACGTCCCAATATTTATGGACCTGACTGTAGTTAAGTAGACTTTAATGCATAGCCTTGCTGCACTGCACAGCAGTGACCACCAGAGGAAGGCACATACTGTAGGTTGTGGTTACTGAAATACATGTCCCCCACTGGAAGATTTCCCCTTGCCTCCTGTTGCTGTGAAAACTGTAAAATGTTTGATTTCTCATCACTTTCTGTATCCCTGACAAAGGTCACTATGACAAATAGAAAGAGCAAATATTCCCAGTGGGGATACAAACAGCAATAAAAAACAGGACATGGATTTTAATACTTCTTCATGCTCTCCACAACTTAAACTTGCCACAAAATGGAAAATAATCCTCACAGGAATTCTATTTAGAAAACATAGTGTAGAAGCTGTTAACCCACAGGTCTTCTCAAATATGCAAATAAAAATAAATGACAGTTTTTGAAAACATAATCATAAATGAAAGAATAAAAAAGATGTTTTGTGATATGAGATTAGAACGCAACATTTTATCCAGTTCCATAACCGTATCATAATTCACTAACACATTTTAAAGAAGTCATATTTTATTGTGAATACTTTAACGTGTGACCTTTAAGACAAGTTATAAAATATAGCATTTTGTAGAAGAAGATTTAAATATGAAATAAATGATAAAACACATCCACATTTGAATTTGAAATAGCTACCTGTGAACACTTTAATTAAAAAATAAGATTAATTAAGACACCCAGGATTTACAGCATTGGCTTAAAGCCAGGATTTTCAATAAATCTTTCTAGCAAAAGACAGTGCTGGTAAGTAAACCATTACACTTGCCTTTCTAATATTTATATGTAGCGGAGCCTCACTCCCTCTCTCTCCTATTGTGCATGGCTTGTGTCTAGGGGTACATGGGAGAGGAGAGTGCAGGAACACTACACCAAGCTCTCCCCTCGTTTGTATAGGAGGGTTGAGCAAAGTTAGTTGATTTACCTCCGGGTCTGTCCACTGCATACGAAGCCTTAGTTGTTCCATTGAGACATGTCTGCCAATAATAGAGCCCCACACTAATCGAAAGTCCAACACTCCTTTATTTCCCGTACAATAGGGTGAACACAATCAGTTGAACTTCCAATAACAGACGAACATGGGGGTGTGGTAACGAGTAGGCCCAGGCACAACTGAACTCTCCTATTCCTTTGCTAGTGAATAGGCCTGGTGCACGGTCTCTGCCACTGACCGTGAGTGTTGGTTGCTGCCACCGACCGGATGAACTGTTGAGGCCCCTGCCACAGGCCTAATAGCAGGCCTCTGCCACTGACCTGATTGGAATAGTTGGACCGCTGCCACCAGTCATTGAATGTGGACTAAACTTCCTCTCTGAACTTGGCCCCTGTTCGGGAAAGATACCCCTCCGGGCGGTCTCCAGAGGTTCACCCGGCACTGGCAATCTGCTGCACCAGGTCTTCGGGTGAGTCCCTCCTCCGGTCCCTTACGCCTCTGGATTCAGGTGCCCCACACCCGGGGCCCCCTAGGATGATCCCTCCCTCGCGGGACCCAGCGGAAGGTACTGGGCCCCAGGCCTCCGGCTGAGTACCTCACCCCAGACTGAAGGTGTCTGGGATGGAACACGAAGTCCAAGTGTCCAGGCCTAGGCCGCCTGGACACCGACCGCAACAACAGCCCTCAGGCTGAAGGTGCCTGGGACTCCCACCTCGTGGCGAAGATGTCCGCCCCTTTATACCCTCTCCCAGCAAGCACGGCGGGTTCCCCGCCCTGCCGTACAAGCGCCGCGAGAGGCCACAAAGGGTACGGCACTGGCTGCGATGGTTCAACCCCGGCCCAAAGTGACAGCGCCACCTGCTGGGCCGCAGGGAACCATGCATCACTGGTGTCATACCCGTTTTTAAAAAGTACATACCCGCTACATATACATGTAGCACTACCCCCGTTGGAGCTGCCGGTTATATTTTTGGGTCATGCCGTTACCTGTCTGTTCCACCGTATCCGTCATAGGGGATCCATTGAAGAGTTTTTCACAGATGTCAGCACCAACACATAGTTTCTTTACAGTCACACAGTACCAGCCTCCCTCAGCCAATCCGGCAACACCGCGAGGCAGATACATCGGGATGCGTCCTCCAATTGAGTCCCCAGGCTCCTCCGAGGCACCAGCCTTTTTGCTCAGTCCTCTCTGGAAAAAGTCCTCCCCTGGTTTCTTCAATTGCTCGGCTTCTCCCCGCAGGCAAGACAGCAAAGGACCACCCCCGACCAGCAGGTCCCAGAAACTCCCGGGCCCACCTTCAGCAATGAGGCCCCGGGCCAGCCGGCCCAGAGGCAGGAAAACCTCCACAGCACACCCCAGGCCAGGAGGGGCACCAGGCCAGAGAGATCCGGAAGACGGCGTCTGTCCCTTAAGTACCCTCTCCCAGAATGCACAGCGGGGGACCAATCCCACTGAGCTGTTTCTGGGAAAGTGGTACCCAATACATCCAGCCTGCTGCATTTCCAACCTTGACCTGTGGTGACAGCGACACTCACAGTCAAGTGGAAAGTGTGCAACACAGCTGAACTGGAACAGAAACCAGCAATTTACCACAATTATTCTGAGCTAAACTACAGCTCAGACAACTAAATTTTCAAATAGCGCCTACCCAATAGGAGCAGGGCGCTACATACATATTAGCTTTATGGGATTCAAATTCAAATTTGGCAAATCATAAGCAGAATAAATATTGTTTCTCTTGGCCCCTCTGTCAGAATAACCCTGAACCTGGGAGCAGGACTATGGGGTCTGCAAACATCTGCTAGCATTGTATTGTCAGTCAAATTCTAAAATGTGAATAGTGGCTGTAATAAAAAGGATCAGCAAATAACTAAATTGTGATCTATTACACTGATATATCTGTCAGCAACTTAACTACAAAGCACCCTTGGTCATGAGAGGAGCCTATTTCTTAAATCTCAACTGAAACCAGCAATGTTTTTCAGTCTTACACAGAGTGGCAGAGGCGGCTCTCTAATTAGGCAGATTAGGCGAGGGCCTTAGGCCTCGCAAGAGTCGCAAATTCCAGGGGCCCCACGCGGCCGCCTAATTAGTCACTATCACTAGTCATCTGGAATGCCTGCAGCTTGTGCGGGCTATTTTCGTTCCCGCACACCGCCCGCAAGCTCCACTTTTCACTGCAGAGAGTGCAGAGAGAGCCGAGTCAGCCGACATCTCTCCCCGCAGTCCCCAGCTGCCTGGCCCTGACACTCTGACAGTGACACACACAATCATTGCAGACTGCAGAGAGGCGTGGAGAACTGGACCCGCCACCTCCTTCTCCTGCTCTGTGTGATGTTTCCTGTGTGTACACAGAGGGGGAGGAGGAGGCTCACCATGCTGCCGAGACAACTCTGCTCGTCTGACATTTACTGCCTGAACTAATGCAAAGTAAGTCTTCCAGAGGAGAGGAGGGGGGAACAAGCCTACAGTTCACTTTGAGTGATTTTGGGGGAGAGGATATGTTCTAGGGGGCACTTTAGGACTTGTGCTACAAGGGGGCTTGGATATTAAATCCACCCCATTAGCACATATCCTCCCCCCCAAATTAAATAGATGCTGTCTGCCACAGAGGGGGTGGCCCTTGGCATCCCACAAGTGATGTGCAAAATTGCTCCAGGTGCCCAAACTAGTGCCCCCATTGCAGGTAAGTTAGTGCAGCAAAGTGAAAAACACAGGAACATGCTGTGTGATCTGTGCAATGCACGTGTGACCCGGGTACAATTTCAGCCCAATTATGTCTGCACACTCTCTGACCATCTCTTGTATCATGTCTGCAGTCTCTGACCATCTCTTGTATCATGTATGCAGTCTATGACCATCTCCTGTATCATGTATGCAGTCTCTGACCATCTCTTGTATCATGTATGCAGTCTCTGACCATCTCTTGTATCATGTCTGCAGTCTCTGACCATCTCTTGTATCATGTATGCAGTCTATGACCATCTCCTGTATCATGTATGCAGTCTCTGACCATCTCTTGTATCATGTATGCAGTCTCTGACCATCTCTTGAATGTCTGCAGTCTCTGACCGTCTCCTGTAGTATATCTGCAGTCTCTGACCGTCTCCTGTAGTATATCTGCAGTCTCTGACCGTCTCCTGTAGTATATCTGCAGTCTCTGACCGTCTCCTGTAGTATATCTGTAGTCTCTGACCGTCTCCTGTAGTATATCTGCAGTCTCTGACCATCTCCTGTAGTATGTCTGCAGTCTCTGATTGTCTCCTGTAGTATGTCTGCAGTCTCTGACCGTCTCCTGCAGTATGTCTGCAGTCTCTGACCATCTCCTGCAGTATGTCTGCAGTCTCTGGCCATCTCCTGCAGTATGTCTGCAGTCTCTGACCGTCTCCTGCAGTATGTCTGCAGTCTCTGACCGTCTCCTGTAGTATGTCTGCATTCTCTGACCGTCTCCTGTAGTATGTCTGCAGTCTCTGACGGTCTCCTGTAGTATGTCTGCAGTCTCTGACGGTCTCCTGTAGTATGTCTGCAGTCTCTGACCGTCTCCTGTAGTATGTCTGCAGTCTCTGACCATCTCCTGTAGTATGTCTTCAGTCTCTACCGTCTCCTGTAGTATGTCTGCAGTCTATGACCATCTCTTGTATCATGTATGCAGTCTCTGACCATCTCCTGTAGTATGTCTGCATGTCTGCCGTCTCTGACCGTCTCCTGTAGTATGTCTGCAGTGTCTGACCATCTCCTGTATCAGGTATGCAGTCTATGACCATCTCTTGTATCATCTATGCACACTCTCTGATCATCTCTTGTACCATGTATGCAGTCTCTGACCCTCTCCTGTATCATGTATGCAGTCTATGACCATCTCTTGTATCATGTATGCAGTCTCTGACCCTCTCTTGTATCATGTCCACACACTCTGTGACTATCTCCTGTAGTATTTCTGCAGGGTCTGACCATCTCTTTTATCAAGTCCTCACAGTCTCGTAGTGTAATATAGGATGAAACGAGAGCCATCAAGGTGGAGCCCAGAGAGGACCATCTGACTGAGCCCTGCACGGTGCACCTGAGTGGTGGTCAGTAACAGCGTAGCAAGGCCAGTCTGAGGGGGGATCACTGATGTAGGGGGCAGTGAATACAGTAAGGTAAGGAGGCACTGATATAAAGGTTCCCCCTTATATCAGTAACCCCCCCCCCTTACCTTAGTGCATTCACTTTGCAAAAGGTGCTCTATGGTGATTGGTGACCAGAGTCCTCCCCACATTAAAGTTTCCATTTTAAATGCAAGTTGGAACTCTGTGGACAATGACATAAAGGGGAACTCTGATATAAGGTGATCTCGTCACCAGAGCCCCCCCTTACATCAGAGTTCCCCCTTACATCAAATTTCCAATTGCACTGTAAGGGGGAACTCTGTGCTGGGTTATAATAACCACTTCATTACCAGGCACTTACGCCCCTTCCTGCCCAGGACAATTTTCAGCTTTCAGCGCTGTCGCATTTAAAATGACAATTGCACGGTCGTGGTACACTGTACCCAAACAGAATTTTTTATCATTTTATTTCCACAAATAGAGCTTTCTTTTGGTGGAATTTGATCACCTCTGCGGTTTTTATTTTTTGCTAAACAAACTAAAAAAGACCAGAATTTGTTTTCCGCTTCACTGACAGGCACTGACGAGGAGGCACTGATATGTAGAATTGATGGGCACTGATAGGCGGCACTGATATGCAGCACTGGTGGGCACTGACATGCGGCTGTGATGGGCACTGACATGCGGCACTGATGGGCACTGACAGGTGGCACTGAGGGGCAGCACTGATGATGAAGTACTGATAAGTACTGACAGGTGTTACTGCTGGGCAGCGATTGGCACTGTGGTGGGTAGTGATTGGCACTGTGGCAGGCAGTGATTGGCACTGTGGTGGGGGCTGGCATAATTTAATGTTGGGACATTGCTGGGCACTAGTTGGCAGGTGATTGGCACATCTGAGGGGGCTGTGTTTATAATCAATGTGCTGATTATCAGCACAGACCCCCCTTCTGTCAGGGAGAGCCGCCGATCGGCTCTCCCTGTCTGCGTGAACCGAGGAATGCCGTTCACCGGCACTTCCTGGTTCAGGTGATGATCAGCTGTGATTGGTCACAGCTGATCACGTGGTAAGAAGCCTCTGTCAGAGGCTTTTTATCACGATCAAAGATGCGGGGTGTCAAACTGACACGCCGCACTTGCCGCGCTGCGCGCCCCCATGGGCGTGCGCCGGCATGTTATCCAGCTGGACGTCATATGACACCCAGTCAGGATAACAGAACCACTTCCTGGCCGTCATTCTGCATATGGCGGACGGGAAGTGGTTAACCTGACCTTCATGTAAATGGAGAAATATGGTTTTGAATCTTGTTATACCTTAAAAATATTGCTAGTAGCAGCTGCACAAATGTTATCTATATTTGTGTGCGTGTAATATTTATATATGTAGTATACTGCATATATTTCATTAGAGAAGAATTGGTTAGAGAAAGTTCTAGAAACTGTAAATTCATAGTTCATAGGATTTAAGACTCTTTATATATGCAATTTATACCGTTCATTTTTATTGCTTGAATTATTTTTCCCATTATGGGAGTTAGTGGGGCCTCATGTCTAAGGTTTGCCTCCTTTGGAGGGGGCGGGGGGTGGTAGAGGGAGGAGAGGGAGGGGGGAGGTGTAGGAGGTGGGAAAGGTTAGACCGGCCCACCAGGCAGCGCCTCCGGACCTCCCTCATTCTCCCTAAATTTAAAGGGAGGAGGAGGGGGGCTGAGCGGTAGGGTTAGAGTGGCACCTCTAAAATGGGAGAACCAGGAGAAAAGATCATTGATGGTTCTAAGGCCAATAATGGGCCAAAAGGGAGATGGGGGGAGGAGGGAAGGGATTAGCAATGGGAAAGGCGGGGGGAGGGAGGGATTAGGGGGGGAGGGAGAGGGGTTTTGTAATGGGGAGAAAGGAGGGGATTCTACCTTTTTGACTCTACAAAAAAGAAAGGGAAAAGGGGATGAAAGACAGATATGACAGCAATAAATTTCCTGTCCTATAATGTGAGAGGGCTCAATATACCTACCAAAAGACATAAGGTCTTAAGAGAGCTTAAATATCATAGAGCAGATGTAGTTTTCCTACAGGAGACCCATCTGACCCTAGAATCAAATATTAGACTACACTCACCCAATTTTCCGAATTGGTTCTATGGAGATACTATCTCAAAAAGGGCAAGGGGGGTCGCAATAGGGTTTTCAAGGGAAATGAGGTTCACATTGGAGGAAAGAATGATGGATAAAGATGGTAGATATATTTTTCTAAAAGGGAAGTTGGGGGAAATGAAATGTACCCTGGCAAATATATACGCCCCTAATGTGAACCCCATTAATTACCTTATTGAGACTCTGGGGAAACTGAAGGATTTTGGGGAGGGATATATAATATTGATGGGAGATATGAACTTTTTTTTGGATCCGGCCGTGGACAGTACGTCCCGGACACAGGGGACAAATAACGTACAATTAACAAGGATAAAACAAAAAATGCATAGCAGTCAGATGGTTGATATATGGAGGATTATGCATCCAAAATCAAAGGATTATACGTTTTTCTCCCCTGTGCACGGGACGTACTCGAGGATAGACCACATAATGGTCGAACATAGAATGCTAGATATGGTCATGGAATCAAATATAGGAATTGCCTCACTCTCTGACCA
Source organism: Rana muscosa (assembly GCA_029206835.1). NCBI lineage: Eukaryota > Metazoa > Chordata > Amphibia > Anura > Ranidae > Rana > Rana muscosa. The sequence goes on from CM055118.1 coordinate 810,946,728, forward strand.
TGCCCCAGTAAGCATGAAACTTAAAGTACCCGAATATCATAGACAACCCTACACTTGGCGTTTAAACGAGGAATTGCTCCGGGATGAGGGAGGATTAAAGAGGGTGAAAGAGGAATTAGAGCACTACTTCCAGGTAAACGACACGGAAGGGATATCGGGGGCAACTCTATGGGAGGCACATAAAGCCTATATCAGGGGGATTTTGGTCTCGGAAGGGGCAAGGAAAAAAAAAGAGAGAAACAGAAAATTTAATGTGTTAATAGAAGAAATATTCAAAATTGAGCAAGAACACAAAAAACAACAGGGACAACAACAAGAGTTATATCATGAACTAGGGATGAAAAGGGATGAACTTAAAGAACTAATGGAACAAGAGACAAAAATAAAACTACATTGCATAGCAAAAGAAAGATATAAGTGGGGGAATAAGTCTAGTAAACACCTTGCAAGAATGGTACAAAATAAAAAGACTAGACATTTCATAGAAAAGATTAAAAAAAAGAACGGAGAGGAAGTATATAGAACTAAGGATATAGCAGATGCATTTAAAAACTACTATGAGGGGCTGTATTCAGTGGAGCAGAACAGATGGAGAGTAGGAGAGAAACAAGTGAAAATTAAAGAATTTTTAAACAAGGCAGGATTGCATAGGATTAATGAAGAGGAAAGAACAGCATTAGACAAACCCATAACGGAAGAAGAAATAAGTAAGGCACTAAAAGACTCAGCCCTAGGGAAAAGTCCCAGCCCTGACGGGTTTACAGCTCTATACTTTAAAAAATGTAAGGAGATACTGGTACCCAGGATATGCAACTACATGAATGGATTAGGGACGGACTATGAAATGGGAAGGGAAGCCTTAGTGGCCATAATAACGGTCATACCAAAAGAGGGGAAAGATGAAAGCTTATGTTCCGGATATAGACCAATCTCGCTATTAAATGCGGATGTAAAATTATATGCGAAAGTCCTGGCAGAAAGAATGAAGGGATGGATGCCATCACTGGTACATCCCCGGATCAGGTGGGATTCATCCCAGGTAGGGAGGGGAGGGGCAATGGTGTGAGAGCATTGTTCCTTCTCCAGAAAATAAAAGAGAATGAGTCCCCAAGTCTACTCCTGTCGGTAGATGCAGAGAAGGCATTCGACAGGGTAGACTGGGGACTCATGATACAAACCCTGGAAACTATGGGCCTAGGAGCCAGGATGATACAGTGGATTAAAACATTGTACCAACATCCTATGGGTAGGGTTAAAATAAATGGCACACTGTCTCAAGCTTTTGAGATGAAAAATGGGACAAGGCAGGGATGCCCCCTGTCCCCCCTCTTATTTGTCCTGTCCCTAGAACCCTTACTTGCGACGGTACGGAATAATCCAGATATTAAAGGGATTAGATTGGAGGAAGATGAACACAAACTCGCAGCTTTTGCGGACGATGTCTTGTTCTTTATTAACAATCCCAGGACCACATTACCGAACTTACTCAAAACACTTAAACAATATGGAGAAATATCAAATTTTAAAATCAATATAGCTAAAACTGAGATTCTAAATGTCAATATTGGAAAGGCAGAAGAACAGAGCTTAAGAAAAGAGTACAACTTCCCTTGGCAGAAGGAACTTAAGTACTTAGGGGTAAAACTGGCCAACTCAATAAAAAAAATATACAAGATAAAGTATATCCCTCTGTTAAATGAAATAAAAAGCGAAATTAGAAAAATGATGAACTGCCCGATATCATGGATAGGAAGAATTAACATCTTAAAGATGGTTGTGCTGCCGAAAATCTTGTATAAGTTCCAGATGTTACCAGTTGCAATACCTCAACCGTACTTCAGAGTGTTAAAAAAGATGCTAATGAACTTTGTATGGAATAATAAAAAACATAGAATCTCCTTCTCTGTATTAAAACAGGAAAAAAAGCATGGAGGGCTGGCAGTGCCAGACATTAAAAAATATTATGATGCGGTGGTGTTGTCCCGGGTAGTGGAGTGGGCCAAAGATAGGCACGAAAAAAGGTGGGTAAATATTGAAAAGGCAATGGCAAAAACACAATTAGGAGGTGTAATATGGAACCCCCCCAGTTTAGAGCACTAGGAGAAAACACTCACGTCATGACACGAATAGCACTGAAAATTTGGGATAGATTACATAAACAAATAGATAGGGAATATAACTCTCCCCTTATAGAATTAAAAGAAAACAAATATTTTGCACCGGGAAAAAAAATAGTGGGAGGAAATTGGATTAAAAAAGAGAGAGCACAGTTAAGAGATATAATAAAAAAAGGGAAAATTATACCACTTCAAGAATTGAGACACAATAGGGAATTAATGATAGTAGATGAATGGAGGTACCACCAGTTGACCCACTTTGTACAAAGCCTTCCCCAGCCAATTAGGTCTAGGGAGGAACTTACGACGTTGGAACGGCTTTGTATGGCCGATAACTTAACAGGAACTATATCAAAACTCTACAAACTACTGATGACAGTGGATGAACTGGCGATGCCCCCATTTATAAAGAAATGGGAAAGAGAATTGGGAACATGTAGGGATAAAAGGACTATAGAGAAAATAATAAAATTGGCCCACTCGTCTGCCATGGACAGCAGGACCGCAGAGATGAACTATAAATGTATTACAGGCTGGTATGCCACACCAGATAAATTGAGTAAATTTCAAGTAGAACAGAAGGCAGAATGCTGGAGAGAATGTGGGGGGAGGGGAACAATGGCCCACATATGGTGGCAATGCCCTAAAATTCAAACTTACTGGGAAAAGATACTGGAAATGATAAAAATAATTACAGAGAAGGAGATTAAAAAAGATCCTTGGATAGTTTTATTCCACGGAGGGGATGGAGGAATGAAACAGTATAAAGAGTCACTGATCCCACATTTATTAAACGCGGCCAAAAGGTTGATCCCAAAAAAATGGCGAAAAGTGGAAAGTCCATCTATATGGGAGTGGGTAGATTCCGTGGAAGAAACATACAGTATGGAGGGACTGAAGTACGGCGTAGAGGAGGGAAAAAAAAGGATTTAAAAACAAGTGGGAATGTTGGAAAGATTTTAAGAAAACATGTAGAAAATCTGAGAAAGTAGTAGAGAAATGGTAGAAAATAAGAGGTAGAAGGGGGGAGGGGGATATAAAAGGGGAAAGGGGGGGGGATGAAATCGAGATTTTAGAAATGTGAGTATAAGGAGAGAGCCAGGAATCTCTTAGTACTCAGTATTATTTTTGTATGCTTATTATCTTGGCTGGATCAATGGAAATGTATTGATGTAACATAATTGAAATCTTGATAAAACAAAATAAAGAATAAAAAAAAAAAAAAGAAGCCTCTGTCAGAGGCTTCTTATCACGATCAAAGATGCGGGGTGTCAAACTGACACGCCGCACTTGCCGCGCTGCGCGCCCCCATGGGCGTGCGGCGGCATGTTATCCAGCTGGACGTCATATGACACCCAGTCAGGATAACAGAACCACTTCCTGGCCGTCATTCTGCATATGGCGGACGGGAAGTGGTTAACCTGACCTTCATGTAAATGGAGAAATATGGTTTTGACTCTTGTTATACCTTAAAAATATTGCTAGTAGCAGCTGCACAAATGTTATCTATATTTGTGTGCGTGTAATATTTATATATGTAGTATACTGCATATATTTCATTAGAGAAGAATTGGTTAGAGAAAGTTCTAGAAACTGTAAATTCATAGTTCATAGGATTTAAGACTCTTTATATATGCAATTTATACCGTTCATTTTTATTGCTTGAATTATTTTTCCCATTATGGGAGTTAGTGGGGCCTCATGTCTAAGGTTTGCCTAAAGCCTCACAAAGCCTAGAGCCGCCTCTGCAGAGTGGGGAATGCATAGAACCCATCATATTTTCATTGAAGTCATGTTCCAACTAGACAGATATCCCCCTACTTCCTGTGGGGACAAATCTAGGTAGGGTTGGAACCTTCAGATTGTTATCATACTATAAGAGGAAACACATAATACAATCTAGCTTACTACCCATTCAAAAACACCATATTATACCTGTACAAAAACCCACACCTGTGGAGAAAAGTTATAAAACATCAGAGGAGCTACTTTTTACATACTGGCCCACCCATCTAAAAATTCTGCATTATACCTGTAAACTTGCATTGGATACCTTCAGCTGCCATTGTGTTGTACTGAGCTTCAGCTTTTTCTGCACCTTTAAAGTGATATTGAAGGTTTTTATTTTTTTTACATCTTATACTTACCTGTTCTGTGTAATGGTTTTGCACAGAGCAGCCCTGATCCTCCTATTCTCTGGACCACAGCCGGTGCTCCTGGCTCCTCCTCTTCTCCGAGTGCCCCCAAAGCAAGCCGCTTGCTATGGGGGCACTGCTGCGGTCTCCCTCCCAAGTCCTGCTCTGTGTTCATAAGAACAGGGCTCAGCCCAACCCCCACTCCCTCCTCACTGGATGTCATTGACAACAGGCCTGCTGCTGTCTCTCAAAGAGGAGCCAATGAGGAGTCAGAAACCCAGGAGATCAGCTGCTCTTGTGCACATCGCTGAATCATGATCAGGCTTTGGTAAGTATTGGGGGGGGGGGGCTGCGTAGGAAGTTGAATACTGAAGATCTTTTACCTTCATGCACAAAGGTAAAGAACATTCAACCTATAGAACCACTTTTTTGGAATTGGCTGTCTCCAAGCCTTTAAAGTGACAGTGCTTCCTTTTCTTTCTTTTTTTTTTTGACTTGTGCTAAGCTACTGGGGTCTGTGCAGCATGACTGTGGGGACATGGCTGAAAGGAGAGAGAGCCCACTGATTTCGAGTCAGTGGAGGATTGGTGCAAACCACATCTGAAACACTGACCCCCAGCTAAAGGGCATGTGCAAGTTGTCCCTGGCAACACTACTGTAGACCAATTGTCCCACACCATGAGAAAGGATCCAGTAGAGGGAACCTGGACAACATGTAGGGACATGTGAGTTTCCTACATTGCAAAGAGTGGGAGCATGCCATCGCCCTGTGTCCCTTGTCTTTTAGACACAGCACAAGGTATCCTAGCCAGTTGGGCTGTCTGTGGATCATTGAATGTGCCTACCAAGGGTTGTGAAAAGTGGCATCGAGAGGATTCTATGCAGTCAGTTGGGAAAAGCCAGGGAGCGCCAGTTGGAAAGTTACGATCTCCAGTAGCAACAAGAAATGGGATGTTGCCTACCAGGAGCTGCCAAGGAAATATTGCTCACCATTCCTGCGTCGGATATTGCCAAGTTTGTGATGGTAAATTCCAGGAAGACAGTAATTTCGTCCTGACTGCTGTTACCCCTGGCAATATGAATCTTGTTTGGCCTGCAGGAAGTGCATTATTATTATTATTATTATACAGGATTTATATAGCGCCAACAGTTTATACAGCGCTTTACAACTTGAGGGTAGACAGTACAAATATAATAAACTTTAATACAGTAGGAATCCGAGGGCCCTGCTCCTTAGAGCTTACATTCTAAGAGGGAAGGTCAAGAGATACAAGAGGTAATAACTGTGGGGGATGTGCTGATGGAGAAAGTAAATGTACAGTTGTTAGGTGGGTGCCAGATAGGCTTCTCTGAAGAGATGAGTTTTCAGGGATCGTCTGAAAGTCCACAAAGTAGGAGGAAGTCGGACAGATTGGGGTAGAACATTTCAGAGGATGGAAGAGGCTCTGGAGAAGTCATTAAGGAGTGCATGGGATGAGATGACATGGGAGTTAGAGAGCAGGAGGTCTTGGGAGGAGCGAAGAGAATCATTAGGTTAGTATTTTGAGACTAGGTTAGTGATGTAGCTGGGGGCCAGGTTGTGGATGGCTTTTTAAGTTATTGTTAGTGTCTTGAAATTAATTTGTAGGTTGAGAGGCAGCAAAGGGAGGGATTGGCAGAGGGGTATAGCAGAGGGTTATAGCAGACGCTACGCTGTTTATGAGGTGGATGAGCCTGGCAGCAGCGTTCATGATGGACTGAAGTGGGAATAGCCTATTGAGAGGTAAGCCAATGAGGAGGGAGTTGCAGTAGTCGAGGCAAGAGATGACCAGGGAGTGGATTAGGTTTGTGGTGACATTGATTAGGAAGGGGCGTATCTTGGAGATGTTGCGGAGGTTAAGGTAGCAAATTTTGGATAGCGATAGGATGTGGGGCCGAAAGCATGTTCCTCTGCATGTTCCTAAACGAATCTAGCAAATTGTTGGGACAGATATTATAGAGGCGGCCATTGAGTCATGTGTGCTGCTTTCCCTAGCAACAGCATCAGGTACAATAGAGATGTCCATGGAAACCTCCCAGGAGCGTGCAGTGTCAGAGCTAGGAGTTTTCCCAGGACAACTGTTGAGCCGCCGTGGTGAGCAAGAGTGTATCTCACAACGTGACCAGTTATTTATTTATTTATTTATTTAAACAGGTTTAAGGACCTGCTGCCCTTTACTGTTAGCTGCTAATATCACAGTGTTAACTATAATTATCTATTAGCACTTCCTGTCTCCTGGAAGCTGGGTTTGAAACTCCAGGAGGAAGTGGAAAGAGAGAGAGAAAGTGTCAACCACATGTCCTGTCCATACTGCTTATTCCAGACAAGAAGAGATTATTGTGCAAATATTCCTATGTTTTAATAGTTAGTTGCCCATAGCTTCTTGAGTGTGTTTCTGAATTATTGTGACAGACAGAGTATCTTTATCCTATTTTTATTATCTCACATGCACTACTGTATGTATGTAGCAGTCACCTTCCAGTATATTAGTAGGTGATCCTGATTGGCTGAGACACAGCAGCGGTGCCATTGGCTCCCGCTACTGTCAATCAAAGTCAGCTAGCCAATCAGAGGAGAGAGGGAGGAAGGGCCGGATCAGGGCTCCGTGTCTGAATGGACACAAGAAGCTGTGACTCAGCTTGGGTGACCCCATATCAAACTGCTTGCTGTGGGGGCACTGAACAGGAGGGAGGGGCAAGGATCACAGAAGAGGGACCCGGGAAGAGGAGGATCCGGGCTGCTCTGTGCAAATCCATTGCAACAGAGCAGGTAAGTATAACATCTTTGTTTTTTATACAGGGAAAAAAATTGACTTTACACTCACTTTAACCATGTCTCTACTTGTCTGGTATTCTATAGCAAGCTTTAGCTTAGGGCTCGATAACCAACATAGGCTAGAGCCAGGTTAGGCATCTGATGGCCACTTATAAAGGTAGAGGTCCAGTTGCATGTCAGATTAGAAACTACTAGGGAGAGACTAAAGCACAGAGTAGATAGGCTGATTTGAGTTCAAGTGCCACACCACAGTTTCTGTCAGTGAGAAGCTGCATTCCAGGCTGGCTTGACAACAGTTGGAGGATCTCCCCATCACCGTTGATCTTGTCTTCAGGTCTCCGACACAAAGACAGACACTGCATCGTCATTGTGATCATCCTCAGGGGCCTCTGTAACTGGACTTTGCTGCAACATTTATCCTGAGGTATCTCTATTAATACCAATATATACTTGGATATATGCACACAATTCCACCAGGACTCTTGTTGGGCCTTTTGCTGATAATACCTGTTAGTACATTGGATGTACAATTAATAATCTTTTCATTATATGAAGCTGGTCTTCCACAGTTGTGCATCTACAGTATATAAGTTGAATCTTAAATTCTGGTTCATCTGATCCCAATTACTTTGATTAGATAACTGGTTAATTTCCCAGGAAGGGAATCCCCTTTGTTCACATTGGCCCTGTCCTGGGTGGAGGCACTGCAAACTTTATTATCAAAACCACTCTTCCACTTAGTGAGGGTTAAGGTTCTCTTATTTGCCTACAGATTTAGCACAGTATCCTGTTTGGAGAAGGCCATTTCTCATAATCCCTCCTCCTCCAAAAGAGGGCTACACTTTTTACAGGCTCGAGTTGGTAATTGGCTAAGACAGCCGGCTAAAGAGAAATATGTGAATATGAGGTTGGTTAATGTTAAGGATTGGCACATTTGATGAAAATGTACTGCTGCAGGGAAAACATCTAAAGGTATGCAGACCAAACACTATAGTTACAGAGATGTTGTCTCAGCTAGCAATGGTGGGTAAGGCAACAGAGATGTCCCTGGGTACCTCTAAGGAGCCCAGTGTGTTGAAGCTAGGACAGATGTAATGCCACTCTGGCATGACAGTGTGGACAAGAACCTTGCAATAACAATGTGTTGATGCAACCTCAAATTATGAAGTTGATACAAATGTTCAGCTGGTAAATGAAGCAAGCAAGGTAGTGGAAGCCTAGTACTGCTGCAACTATAAATATGATATCACAGTCTAATGTGGTTAAAAGTGACTTGTGCAATGTGTTTACTGTTGAGCCCCTTTGTCTGTCTTTGTCTGTGCAATTGGAGCCCAATGGGTTGGGAGAGTTGGGCCAAAAGGTTAATCACAGTGCGGGCCAGGGCTTCTGTATGTGACAGCGAGTTGAACACTATTTCTGCTGTGCCAGAGGGGTCTGCAGAACAGCCTGTAGTCAGGGATGCATTGGTTCCCTCAGAGTGCACAGCAGATGTTTTGACCACTGCCCATCAAAGGGATAATGATGTGGAGAGTAAAACTGATGATATCACCGGTAATGACCTGGTGTGGCTCACTGACATTGAACCTAAGAAGTTGAGACTGAGTCAAGCATCTTGCATTTCTTTGGAAGAGCACCAGGTTGTTGTGTCAGCTACTTCTTTGCAGGAGGAGGCCCCTTTAATCATTGTAACCTCTTGAGCCTCAGCAAATGAGCCCTTTCACATCCCTGATACTGGGAAAATCGTCAGGAAAGTTTTGAGTATAGAGTCAGAATGTCTTGTTATAACCAATATGTTAAACTAATTGCTAGAACTCTTAAATATACAGCCTATACAGTATATACATGGGTGTCTCCTACTCAGTCAGACAAGTTGATACTGCGGAGCACCACTAGATGGAGCAAGGTATTGCAGGCAGTACTGGAAAAGGTGGTCAAAATCAGTTGTCTGATACAGTGGTTATTGATGGTTTTGGAATTTGTCTCAGAATTCCCTGTCAGGTTGGTTTTTGGTACTTTTGTATATGGAAGGCATGCCAGAGAACTGTTGTTCTCCGTATGAGGTGTCAGAAATATTGGAAGCCTCTCTGCATAACAGTGTGGCATATAATAGTATTTTTGCTGTCCGAGGTGTGACTGATCATTTGTTGGTGAAGGGCATGCCAACTGCAACAGTAGCCAAACCTCATGTGGTGGAAGAGCCGAGGACTGACAAAGCAGCAGCAGAAATCCTGTCTGTAGCCGAGAAAGACGTATTGGTTAAAGTATCAGGAGACACAGAGTTGGGTAAAAAGATTTAAATTATCTGTCCAAAAATAGGTTTCTGTGACAAACCTGGTATGGCCCCTGTGATGTGAGAACAAATGGTATGTGATAAAGCTGCCTGCAGGGTGTGTAAAGGAGGCCACACGTTATTCATTTTTTTGTTCAACCAGCAGGTTGAACACTTTGCTATTGTATTCTACCAGTGGGGAGCCTTCCCTATCGGCGACACTGATCATTCAGAAAAACCCTGACAGGCTGGTTGTATAAAAGTTGATCGATAGATCGACCTGTGTACAACCAGCTAGCCCATACATGGATCCAACTTCGAATGGTTCCTGCTGAACTGGACACATTTTTGATACATGTATGGCCGGTAGGGATGAGCTTCGTGTTCGAGTCGAACATACGTTCGACTCGAACATCGGCTGTTCGATCGTTCGACGAAGATCGAACGATTTGGGCCGTTCGCGCCAAATTCGAGTGACGCGAACGGCCCACAATGCACTACGCCATCGCAGTGTCATCCAGGCGCTGTGATTGGCCAAGCATGCACTGTGACCCCGCATGCTTGGCCAATCACAGCGCCGGCAGCGAGGAGAGCAATGATTGGCCACAGGCAGGATGCCTGTGGCCAATTATTGCTGAGGGGGTTTAGTACACGCCCCACACTATAAAAGGCCGTCAGCACGGCGGCCTAGTGTAGTGTGTTCCGGAGCAGGGATAGAGCAGCATAGGCAGGGACAGTGACTTTTATTTCTTTCTTGCTTAACCTGGATTCCTTTAGTTTAGGGAAAGAGAAGGATAGGTAGGGAGAGTGTCAGTGTGTTTTGTGCTTGTGCTATATTGTGCTTAAAAAAAACATTTTTTCTAGGGACAGAAAACTGTAGGTAGGGAGAGTGTGTCAGTTTCTTTCACTGTCAAAGTCCTTGTTTCCAGGGACCTGGAAGGACAGTGAGGTAATTCTCCTTGTGCTAAATTGTGCTTAAAAAAAACATTTTTTCTAGGGACAGAAAACTGTAGGTAGGGAGAGTGTGTCAGTTTCTTTCACTGTCAAAGTCCTTGTTTCCAGGGACCTGGAAGGACAGTGAGGTAATTCTCCTTGTGCTAAATTGTGCTTAAAAAAAACATTTTTTCTAGGGACAGAAAACTGTAGGTAGGGAGAGTGTGTCAGTTTCTTTCACTGTCAAAGTCCTTGTTTCCAGGGACCTGGAAGGACAGTGAGGTAATTCTCCTTGTGCTAAATTGTGCTTAAAAAAAACATTTTTTCTAGGGACAGAAAACTGTAGGTAGGGAGAGTGTGTCAGTTTCTTTCACTGTCAAAGTCCTTGTTTCCAGGGACCTGGAAGGACAGTGAGTGAATTCTCCTTGTGCTATATTGTGCTTAAAAAAAACATTTTTTCTAGGGACAGAAAACTGTAGGTAGGGAGAGTGTGTCAGTTTCTTTCACTGTCAAAGTCCTTGTTTCCAGGGACCTGGAAGGACAGTGAGGTAATTCTCCTTGTGCTAAATTGTGCTTAGAAAAAACATTTTTTCTAGGGACAGAAAACTGTAGGTAGGGAGAGTGTCAGTTTCTTTCACTGTCAAAGTCCTTGTTTCCAGGGACCTGGAAGGACAGTGAGGTAATTCTCCTTGTGCTAAATTGTGCTTAAAAAAAACATTTTTTCTAGGGACAGAAAACTGTAGGTAGGGAGAGTGTGTCAGTTTCTTTCACTGTCAAAGTCCTTGTTTCCAGGGACCTGGAAGGACAGTGAGGTAATTCTCCTTGTGCTAAATTGTGCTTAAAAAAAACATTTTTTCTAGGGACAGAAAACTGTAGGTAGGGAGAGTGTGTCAGTTTCTTTCACTGTCAAAGTCCTTGTTTCCAGGGACCTGGAAGGACAGTGAGTGAATTCTCCTTGTGCTATATTGTGCTTAAAAAAAACATTTTTTCTAGGGACAGAAAACTGTAGGTAGGGAGAGTGTGTCAGTTTCTTTCACTGTCAAAGTCCTTGTTTCCAGGGACCTGGAAGGACAGTGAGGTAATTCTCCTTGTGCTAAATTGTGCTTAAAAAAAACATTTTTTCTAGGGACAGAAAACTGTAGGTAGGGAGAGTGTGTCAGTTTCTTTCACTGTCAAAGTCCTTGTTTCCAGGGACCTGGAAGGACAGTGAGGTAATTCTCCTTGTGCTAAATTGTGCTTAAAAAAAACATTTTTTCTAGGGACAGAAAACTGTAGGTAGGGAGAGTGTGTCAGTTTCTTTCACTGTCAAAGTCCTTGTTTCCAGGGACCTGGAAGGACAGTGAGGTAATTCTCCTTGTGCTAAATTGTGCTTAAAAAAAACATTTTTTCTAGGGACAGAAAACTGTAGGTAGGGAGAGTGTGTCAGTTTCTTTCACTGTCAAAGTCCTTGTTTCCAGGGACCTGGAAGGACAGTGAGTGAATTCTCCTTGTGCTAAATTGTGCTTAAAAAAAACATTTTTTCTAGGGACAGAAAACTGTAGGTAGGGAGAGTGTGTCAGTTTCTTTCACTGTCAAAGTCCTTGTTTCCAGGGACCTGGAAGGACAGTGAGGTAATTCTCCTTGTGCTAAATTGTGCTTAAAAAAAACATTTTTTCTAGGGACAGAAAACTGTAGGTAGGGAGAGTGTGTCAGTTTCTTTCACTGTCAAAGTCCTTGTTTCCAGGGACCTGGAAGGACAGTGAGTGAATTCTCCTTGTGCTATATTGTGCTTAAAAAAAACATTTTTTCTAGGGACAGAAAACTGTAGGTAGGGAGAGTGTGTCAGTTTCTTTCACTGTCAAAGTCCTTGTTTCCAGGGACCTGGAAGGACAGTGAGGTAATTCTCCTTGTGCTAAATTGTGCTTAAAAAAAACATTTTTTCTAGGGACAGAAAACTGTAGGTAGGGAGAGTGTGTCAGTTTCTTTCACTGTCAAAGTCCTTGTTTCCAGGGACCTGGAAGGACAGTGAGGTAATTCTCCTTGTGCTAAATTGTGCTTAAAAAAAACATTTTTTCTAGGGACAGAAAACTGTAGGTAGGGAGAGTGTGTCAGTTTCTTTCACTGTCAAAGTCCTTGTTTCCAGGGACCTGGAAGGACAGTGAGGTAATTCTCCTTGTGCTAAATTGTGCTTAAAAAAAACATTTTTTCTAGGGACAGAAAACTGTAGGTAGGGAGAGTGTGTCAGTTTCTTTCACTGTCAAAGTCCTTGTTTCCAGGGACCTGGAAGGACAGTGAGGTAATTCTCCTTGTGCTAAATTGTGCTTAAAAAAAACATTTTTTCTAGGGACAGAAAACTGTAGGTAGGGAGAGTGTGTCAGTTTCTTTCACTGTCAAAGTCCTTGTTTCCAGGGACCTGGAAGGACAGTGAGGTAATTCTCCTTGTGCTATATTGTGCTTAAAAAAAACATTTTTTCTAGGGACAGAAAACTGTAGGTAGGGAGAGTGTGTCAGTTTCTTTCACTGTCAAAGTCCTTGTTTCCAGGGACCTGGAAGGACAGTGAGGTAATTCTCCTTGTGCTAAATTGTGCTTAAAAAAAACATTTTTTCTAGGGACAGAAAACTGTAGGTAGGGAGAGTGTGTCAGTTTCTTTCACTGTCAAAGTCCTTGTTTCCAGGGACCTGGAAGGACAGTGAGTGAATTCTCCTTGTGCTATATTGTGCTTAAAAAAAACATTTTTTCTAGGGACAGAAAACTGTAGGTAGGGAGAGTGTGTCAGTTTCTTTCACTGTCAAAGTCCTTGTTTCCAGGGACCTGGAAGGACAGTGAGGTAATTCTCCTTGTGCTAAATTGTGCTTAAAAAAAACATTTTTTCTAGGGACAGAAAACTGTAGGTAGGGAGAGTGTGTCAGTTTCTTTCACTGTCAAAGTCCTTGTTTCCAGGGACCTGGAAGGACAGTGAGGTAATTCTCCTTGTGCTATATTGTGCTTAAAAAAAACATTTTTTCTAGGGACAGAAAACTGTAGGTAGGGAGAGTGTGTCAGTTTCTTTCACTGTCAAAGTCCTTGTTTCCAGGGACCTGGAAGGACAGTGAGGTAATTCTCCTTGTGCTAAATTGTGCTTAAAAAAAACATTTTTTCTAGGGACAGAAAACTGTAGGTAGGGATAGTGTGTCAGTTTCTTTCACTGTCAAAGTCCTTGTTTCCAGGGACCTGGAAGGACAGTGAGGTAATTCTCCTTGTGCTAAATTGTGCTTAAAAAAAACATTTTTTCTAGGGACAGAAAACTGTAGGTAGGGAGAGTGTGTCAGTTTCTTTCACTGTCAAAGTCCTTGTTTCCAGGGACCTGGAAGGACAGTGAGGTAATTCTCCTTGTGCTAAATTGTGCTTAAAAAAAACATTTTTTCTAGGGACAGAAAACTGTAGGTAGGGAGAGTGTGTCAGTTTCTTTCACTGTCAAAGTCCTTGTTTCCAGGGACCTGGAAGGACAGTGAGTGAATTCTCCTTGTGCTATATTGTGCTTAAAAAAAACATTTTTTCTAGGGACAGAAAACTGTAGGTAGGGAGAGTGTGTCAGTTTCTTTCACTGTCAAAGTCCTTGTTTCCAGGGACCTGGAAGGACAGTGAGGTAATTCTCCTTGTGCTAAATTGTGCTTAAAAAAAACATTTTTTCTAGGGACAGAAAACTGTAGGTAGGGAGAGTGTGTCAGTTTCTTTCACTGTCAAAGTCCTTGTTTCCAGGGACCTGGAAGGACAGTGAGGTAATTCTCCTTGTGCTAAATTGTGCTTAAAAAAAACATTTTTTCTAGGGACAGAAAACTGTAGGTAGGGAGAGTGTGTCAGTTTCTTTCACTGTCAAAGTCCTTGTTTCAAGGGACAGAGAAGGACACCTGAAGGTAGCCCTTATTGCTTTTTTCCCATCTCCCTGCAGGCCATCTATTAGAATGTCTGGAAGGCAAACAAGGAGAGGCAGACAGTCAGGAGGCAATAAAAGAGGGCAAGCAGGCTCTGTGTCTGGGGGCAACAGTGCTGGTCGTGGACGCGGTGCATTGTCATCAGCACATGGCCATGGGACACGCTTGTCCTTCTTTTCGGCAGCTGGACATGTTGAGCCACATCATGCCGAAGACTTGGTAGAGTGGATGACCAAGCCCTCCTCCTCCTCCTCATCCTTTCTCACCCAGGCTCAGGGTACTGGAAAAGCAGCTGCCAAAGCGTCCTCTTCCCTGGTATCAATGTCAGACTCATCATCAGTCACTCCTTCCCTAGACCCACCATGTCCTCCTCCTGAGGAGTCCCCCGAACTGTTTCAGCACAGTGTTGGGTACATGCTCCAGGAGGATGCCCAGCGTTTCGAAGGGTCTGATGATGAAACCCAGCTAGAGGAAGGCAGTAGCGTGAGAGCAGACAGAGGGGATGCTCAAGAAGGACACCAATCTGGCAGTCATGTTCCAGCAGCTGCAGCATACTGCCAGATTGCCTCCAGTGATGAGGAGGGAGGTGATGATGAGGTCACTGACTCCACGTGGGTGCCTAATAGGAGAGAGGAGGAGGAGGAGGATGAGGAGGAGGCACATCTCCAACGAGGCAGGATGCCCTTTGGTGGCCAGCGTAAGGGCAGTACACCGACGGAATCACACCGCAGAGCTCCGCCTGTGCAGGGCGCTGCCTCTGCCCGTCATTCAAAAAGTTCTTTGGTGTGGGCCTTTTTTGAGGCTAGTGCATCAGATCGCACAGCTGCTGTTTGCAACATATGTCTCAAGCGTATATCGCGTGGCCAAAACATCAGCCGCTTGGGTACCACATGCCTGACCAGACATATGTTGACCTGCCATGCAGCTCGTTGGCAAGCCTACCTCAAAGACCCACACCAAAGAACAAAGCGGACCTCTCCTTGCACCGCATCAGCTGGGATCTCCAACCCCACTATAACTTCAGTCCTCTCTGAAACATGCACTGAGAGGAATGAAGGTGTAGAATTAGGTGTGTCACAGCCAAGTACTTGCGGCCACTCTGCTAGCAGTACACCGACGTCCGATTCTAGCAGGCAAATTTCCCTGCCCCAGCTGCTGGACCGTCGAAAGAAGTTCACTCCCAGCCATCCACATGCCCAGCGGTTGAATGCTAGCTTGGCTAAATTGCTAGCGCTTCAACTGCTGCCTTTTCAGTTGGTAGACTCGGCCCCCTTCCGTGAGTTTGTGCAATGTGCGGTTCCTCAGTGGCAGGTTCCCAAACGCCACTTTTTCTCACGGAAGGCTATTCCGGCTCTCTACCGGCATGTGGAAGGCAATGTCTTGGCCTCGCTGGACAGGGCGGTCAGCGGTAAGGTGCATATTACCGCTGACTCATGGTCCAGCAGGCATGGACAGGGACGTTACCTTTCTTTCACGGCCCATTGGGTCACTCTTTTGGCAGCTGGGAAGGATGCAGGACAAGGTGCAGTAGTGTTGGAGGTTGTCCCACCGCCACGCCTCCAAAATGCTACTACTGGTTGTGACACACCTCTCTCCTCCACCCCCTCCTCTTCTTCTTCCTCCATGGCCTCTTCCTGTGGTTTGTCCTATGAACCAGCGGTGCTCCATAGCCGTTCACGGGGCTACGCAAGTACGCAGGCAAAAAGATGCCATGCCGTGCTTGCGCTGGTGTGTTTGGGGGACAGAAGCCACACTGGGGCAGAGGTCCTGTCTGCTCTGCAGGGCCAGGCCGAGAGGTGGTTGACGCCACGCCAGCTTAAGCCAGGAATGGTGGTTTGCGACAATGGCACCAACCTCCTCTCCGCCCTCCGACAGGGACAACTGACCCATGTGCCCTGTGTGGCTCACGTCCTTAACCTGGTGGTGCAGCGGTTCTTGGGCAGGTACCCGGGCTTACAGGATGTCCTGAGGCAGGCCAGGAAAGTCTGTGTGCATTTCCGCAGATCTTATAATGCCAGTGCTCGCCTGGCTGAGCTGCAAAAGGAGTTGAACCTGCCCAAGAACCGCCTTATATGTGACATGCCCACCAGGTGGAACTCAACGTTGGCCATGCTGCAGCGGCTGCACACGCAGCAGAGGGCCATCAATGAGTACCTGTGCGACTACGGCACCAGGACAGGGTCAGGGGAGCTTGTTTTTTTTTCTCCACGCCAGTGGGGCATGATCAGGGATGCATGCACTGTCCTGGCACCATTTGAGGAGGCCACGAGGATGGTGAGCAGTGACAGTGCATGCATCAGTGACACTGTACCTCTTGTCCACCTGTTGGAGCACACGCTGCGTGGAATAATGGACAGGGCACTTGAGGCAGAACAGAGGCAGGAAGAGGAGGACTTCCTTGCCTCTCAAGGCCCCCTTTACCCAGACAGTGTTCCTTCTGTCCCACCCATCGCACAGGAAGAGGAGGAGGAGGAGGAGGAGGAGGAGGAGGAGGAGGATTGTGTCAGCATGGAGGTGGAGGCTGGCACTCAGCATCATCAGCAGCAGTCTTTTAGGGATGATTTACAGTCCCAAGAAACCAGTGGACTTGTACGTGGCTGGGAGGAGGTGGCTGCGGATCATGTCGTCCTTAGTGACCCAGAGGACTCCGGAGCGAATGCCTCAGCAAACCTACGCTGCATGGCCTCCCTGATCCTGCAAAGTCTGCGGAAGGATCCTCGTATTCTTCGGATCAAGGAGAGGGACCATTACTGGCTGGCCACTCTCCTTGATCCACGGTACAAGGGTAAGGTTGCGGACCTTATGTTACCGTCGCAGAGGGAGCAGAGGATGAGACAACTCCGGGAGGCCTTGCAGAAAGGTCTGTGCAACGCGTTCCCAGAGACTGGGAGGTTACAAACTCCTGGTCCTGGACAACGAGTTGCTGAGGCTTCGGCCAGTCAAAGAAGGAGCGGTGGGGAAGGTGGCCGTCTGACCGATGCGTTCAGACAATTCTTTAGTCTGCAGCCCCAAAGTATGATCGGTTCCAGCAACCATCGCCAGCGTCTGATAAACATGGTGCAGGAATATCTAGGGGCAAGGTCAGACTTGGACACCTTCCCCACCGAAAATCCTCTGGCTTACTGGGTCTTGAGGATGGATCACTGGCCAGAGCTTGCACAGTATGCAATTGAGCTACTGGCCTGTCCTGCATCCAGCGTTCTTTCGGAACGCACATTCAGTGCTGCTGGAGGATTTGTCACGGATCACAGGGTGCGCCTGTCCACCGACTCGGTTGATCGACTGACTTTCATCAAGATGAACCAGTCTTGGATCACCACCAGCTACCACACACCTGATGCTGATATAACAGACTAATTGATTTTAACATGTCACATCCCTTCAAGACTGATGCTGATGCTGAGTGCCTGTGCTGTTTTGTTGACTGGCTATCCTCCTCCTCCGAGTCCTCAATGATACGATTGATGATGATAGCTTGGAAGATCATTTTTGTTTATGGGTGCCGCCACCAGTGGCTAAGGCCCAATTTTTCAGCCCCTGTTTTACAGGGGCGTGTAATTACAATTTTTTTAGCAATAATTTGCCATAGGGCTCATTGCTGTGCTCCAAGTACAGTATCTGTGAGGGGTTGGAGTGTTGTGGCACCAGTGCCTAAGGCCCAATTTTTCAGCCCCTGTTTAACAGGGGCGTGTCATTACAATTTTTGAAGCAATACTTTGCAACAGGGCTCATTGCTGTGCTCCAAGTACAGTATCTGTGAGGGGTTGTAGTGTTGTGCCACCAGTGCCTAAGGCCCAATTTTTCAGCCCCTGTTCAACAGGGGCATGCAATTACAATTCTTGATCTAATAATTCACAGCAGGGTCCATTGCTGCACCCACCAAGAGTAACTCTGAGGGCTTACAGTCTTGTGGCAACGCCACCACCACCACGAAAGGCCCAATTTTTCAGCCCCTGTTCAAAAGGGGCATGTAATTACAATTCTTGATCTAATAATTCACAGCAGGGCCCATTGCTGCACCCACCAAGAGTAACTGTCAGGGCTTACAGTGTTGTGGCACCAGCACCACCATCAAAGCCCCAATTTTTACTACCACTGTTCAACAATTATATGTAATTAAAATTCCTGATATAATAGTTGACAGCAGGGCGTTCCAGCACCAACCAAGAGTAACTGAGTGCTTACAGTGTTGTGCCAACACCAACAACTAAGGGGCCTATTTCTGCAGAGTATATACGGCAGGTCCCTACTTTCAAACATCCAACTTACAAACGACTCCTACTTGCAAACGAAAGAAGACAACAGGAAGTGAGAGGAAATCTACCCCTAGAAAGGAAAATTCTCTCCTGTAAGAATAAATATGGGAGAAAGGGGTCTCATCTGTACTGATGCTTTATCAGCAATCCTTGTTTCAAGAAAAACACCACATTTCAAAAACAGTTGTCATTGGGACGGAAAGTGAGGTGAAATGTTCTGAACAGGGGCACAGACAGCAAAACAAATGTTACAGGGGTGATAACCCTTACCTATGTTTCCCAAAAAGTTTAAAAATAGATTTTTGGGCTGGAGCTACACTTCAACAATGTACCTGTTCAAAATTACAAACAGATTCTACATAAGAACAAACCTACAGTCCCTGTCTT
The DNA here is from genome assembly GCA_029206835.1 of Rana muscosa. Classification (NCBI taxonomy): domain Eukaryota; kingdom Metazoa; phylum Chordata; class Amphibia; order Anura; family Ranidae; genus Rana; species Rana muscosa. The sequence continues at coordinate 810,965,510 of CM055118.1, forward strand.
GTATGCACCGCCTGTATACGGCTGTTCAGAGTATATAGGGCCTTTTTTATTTTATGTGCGGGGTTCCCCTTAATATCCATACAAGACCCAAAGGGGCTGGTAATGGGCTGGGGTAGGGGGGGGGTCATGGGGTAGCTATGCCATTTTTCTTAAAGAATTTCATCCATATTACCGGGACCAGACATTACATTAAAGCCGCAAGCAGTTTTAAATGGCTTTTTTTTCCTTTAGAAGTGTCATTTTGTGCAGGGACAGTTCTAAACACGGGAAACACGTGGCACTTCACAGGCATACTTTAGACACCCCCCAGGTACGATATTTAAAGGAATATTTGACTTTTTTTTTTTCACTTTATGCATCATTAAAATGACTGCTCCCGAAAAACGACCGTTTTTAAAACTTCTTTTTGCATTGATACATGTCCCCTGGTGCACAACCCGGGTTCCCAAACCCTATTTATGACAATAACATGCATAATAGTTGTTATAATTAGCACTTTAGAATTCGAACGTTCGCATCCATTGTATTTAATAGGGTTCTAATGTTCGTTCGAACTTTCGGTCCGTTCGCGGGTTCTGGTGCGAACCGAACCCGGGGGTGTTCGGCTCATCACTAATGGCCGGCATAATAACAGGGGAGTCAGTGGCTTGTGAGGTTCTTGTGGGAGAAAACCACTCACTTGAGTGTGTGCCTTCTGCAGACACTGACCTAACAGGCATTGAGAAAAGAAGAGCTGACACTGTTAATGACAATATTGAGATATTGAGGGAAGAAGTCTCCAACCCAGTGTCCAGGATTTACTGAGGACTGGCAGACTGTATGTACAGGTGTGCACAAGCCTTCATAATCATAGGTTTGGGCATAGTTCAGAGCTACAACCAGGAGACATTAATACAAAAACTAAAACCCGCGCTTAAAGAATGTGCAGTGATAGTTGTGAAAAATAAATAAATCCGCAGCTGCCGCAACAAAAGGTCCTAACACCTCAACAAAATATAAAACAAATATTTGCAGCGCTGGCAAGGATATGTGAAAGCAAACACTTAAAACATTAAAGAAGTGACTCATAAACACTTTTACAAAGTTAGCTTACAATCGTTATCGCCATATAACGTATTAATAAACCTGATTGTCCATTAGTGTTGCCACTGTGCTCATTAATGAAAATAAGTTGTAAAACAATGAGTAAAAGACTAATAAATTCATTAGAAATGTCATCTGTGTCAATCTTAGAAGACTGAGTGTTTCCACAGCAGAGACCAAATAGTTAATTCCTTTAGAGAATTCCCCTCTTGTGGCCCCACTCACCAGAAAGGGGATGAAAAATTACATGCGAGATCACACCAACTTGGATTCAATAAGTTCATCACCTGCAATAGATAGACTCCATAATATCAGCAGAGGCATTTAGTAAACATACGGAAAAAAGAAAAAACATCATGTGAAGTACCGCTTATGAACATCAAGGACCTTGATGATGCCCTGGAGGAGGGGCGAAACGCGTTGACGCAATTTCCGGCCAACCCAGAACCAGTGACACTACTTCCGGTTTCTGTGGAACGCACGCTGTGTACCCGGAACAACACTGACGCTCGTTTAACATCGCAGTCTCGTGAATCTCTTTGCTAGCAGCGCTATGCTGGATGTTCATAAGCGGTACTTCACATGATGTTTTTTCTTTTTTCCGTATGTTTACTAAATGCCTCTGCTGATATTATGGAGTCTATCTATCGCATGTGATGAACTTATTGAATCCAAGTTGGTGTGATCTCGCATGTAATTTTTCATCCCCTTTCTGGTGAGTGGGGCCACAAGGCCTGATCAGCGGCACTGCAAAAGCAAGTCAGGAGGCAAGGACAATTTATTTAGTATTTTTTGACTTTGGAACTGATAGTGGGACCCCCAACTGTTTATGTTACACTTTTTTTTTAGTTTTAAGTAAAATTGGGCTATTAAGCCCAGAAAACATAATTCCTGACTGTCATGAGATGAACTAATCACTGTGCTGCTTCTTCTTACACCCCCCAGTAACAGGAAGAGGGCAGATCCAACATCCAGGGCTCAGAGAAAGTTGAAAGAATGATGCAGACAATAAGACTGAGGACATCTAGTGGCAGAAAAATACAACAGGGGAAATCTCTGAACTGAAGATGAATAGTGAAGCAAAAACTGCTTTTGTCATGTTATCTATTAATGGGTTAATAATGTTATCTTGTTATATTTGGCTGGAGTTTTGCTTTAACAGCTTTGCATGCTGTTTAAGAGTTTAAGAAATATATGCATTTATTTATGCCACATGCATATCCTATCTCATAAAAATATCAACATTTCCCAAAGCATTAGCTTTAATATCTTGTCCTACTGCAGACTGATTTTGAACATCTTTAAATAAACTTAACATATCTCAGTTTTTATCAGTGAAGAGATTTAGCTGTCAAAGGGAATGCTAGAAAGCAGCCAAATTGAATAAATCCTCTCAGTGAAGAAAGAGAGATATGCAGCTGGATCCCATCAATCTCAAGAGACGAATCAAGCTTTGGGAATTTACTTAGCACACGCTAAGGATTAAACCATGCTAAAACAAATTAATGTATAAGCTAAATTGTCTATATAGACCTGTTAAAGTCATAACAAATAATACAATAAAAACATTTTTTTTTAACTTGATCTTTGGTGACTAAAATAGTTTGACCACAATAGGATGGATTTTTTGCCAGTCTAAGAGCATATATAACACCTGGTAAGGTATTTTCTAATATGTGTAATGAATGCCAACAAGATCCATCTTGCCTACAACTAAATGGTTGATGCCAGTTCTTCAACTTTACCTGAATTAGCCTGAGTTGATTTACATGTAATGTATAGAAAAATTACATTTTAGATTATCCAAGCAACCAACTTGGAAAGAAGAACAAAATAAACAATGCCATGTTTTCAGCTTCACCAGAATAAGCCTGAGTTGATTTATATGCAATGTAAAAAAAAAATTTTTAGACTAGCCAAGCAACAAACTTGGAAATAGTTTAGTTTCCTGGAACTGTAAAAGTAGATCCTGGATAAAGAAACTCTTTCAAAATGTGAAACTTCACCCCACATCTACTTCCACTGTCAGATGCTTTTCTGACACTGTGGGAAAAAAAACAAGGAGAAATAGCGATTGAAATTACCTGTAAGCCCATGTTGCAATCATCTTAGCTGAGCACTTTTATATACACTATATTGTCAAAAGTATTGGGACGCCTGCCGTTACACACACATGAATTTTAATGGCATCCCAGTCTAAAGCCCCGTACACACGGTCGGACTTTTGGCCAACAAACTTCATTTTGCGCAAGTTGGACCAACAATCCGACCGTGTGTACGCTTGATTGGACAAACTTTTTTGTGTTTTTTTTTGTTTTCATCGGACAAAAGTTGGGTCTGCAAACGGACAAACTTTTGCCCAACAAAAGTCCGATGGAGCAAAGTCCGACCGTGTGTTCAGAAAACCATCGGACTTTTGTCCGATGGACAAAACAACTAATGTTAAAATCAACCAACAATAGCAGAAGTTGACCAAAGGTAAAGAGCAGAAAAGAGCAGAAAAACCATGTGATGTTGCAAAAAGTTTGCAGAAAAGTCAGAGCGTGTGTATGCTTCCTTCTTCCTTCTTCCTTCTTCTTTCTTCTTTCTTTTTTCTATATTTCACTATGCTATGGGTGTTCCCGACCAACTCAGTTCGGACAAAAAACCACGGAAAAGTCTGATGGAAGTCCGACCATGTGTACGGGGCTTTAGTCAATAGGGTTCAATATTGAGTTGGCCCACCCTTTGCAGATATAACACCTTCAACTCTTCTGGGAAGGCTGTCCACAAGGAGTGTGTCTATGGGAATGTTTGACCATTCTTCCAGTAGCACATTTGTGAGGTCAGTCACTGATAATGGATGAGAAGACCTGGCTCGCAGTCTCTGCTCTAATTCATCCCAAAGGTGTTCTATCGGGTTGAGGTCAGGACTCTGTGCAGGTCAGTCAATTTCCTCCACCCCAGACTCCTTCATCCATATCTTTATGGGCCTTGCTTTGTGCACTGGTCCAAAACATTTGGTGGAAGGGGGATTATGGCGTGAGGTTGATTTTCAGGGATTAGGCTTGGCTCCTTAGTTCCAGTGGAGGGAACTTTTAAGGCGTCAGCATACTAAGTCATTTTGGGCAAATTCATGCTCCCAACTTTGTGGGAACAGTTTGGGGGTGGCCCCTTTCTGTTCCAACATGAAGGAGTACAATAAGAGGTTTCAATTACAGTAATATTAACATATAAAAGGTTATTCAGTTATATAATTATTTAAAAATAGACAAGTAGAAAATATATTGATTCAATCTATCAAGGGTTTTGTACAAATACATGCCTGTACAATAGTGTAAAGAATATATATATATGATGAAAAAAATAAATAAAATAAATATAAATTTGAACTAACATCTCTATTCAATTGTTTGCATTTCTGAACAATACATCTCCATGTGACAACCAAGAGTCCCATCTTTTATTATATAATTGTATAGATTTGTATAATAAGTGAAAGATTTTTTCCATCTGGTTAATGGAACTAATTCTTGTTTTTAATTGATATTTAATTAATTATCGGTATTGAGGGAGATTTCCAGTGATAGGCTATGAGCCAATGAATTGCTACACAAATGGTGTGAACCAGTCTCATATGAGGTATGTAGGTCCTTTGATTTTAGTGAATAATAGACAGTTATGAAGTGTGAGATTTATTTGAGAACCTGATACAAGTGAGTTACAACCTTTAAAGCATGTTTGGGGTACCGTAGGGAAAATTGTGTGTAGTTTAGTAGGTGTATAGTACCATCTAGTAAATAGTTTGGTGGCCATCTCCCTAATTGTAATGGATCTGTAATCTGTAATTCTAATTGTAATGGATCTGGTGCATTTGCAAAGATTTTCGATACAGGAATACCATTCTTCTGTAGAGAGGCATATATTACATTCCGACTCCCATTTCTGCATGTATGGTAATTTCTCTTGAGAGTTTATGTTTACCATGTGATGACATATATTTGAAATTAGAACTTGTCTTCTAGGGGATTTCTGACAGATTTATTTCATAAAATTAAGGAAGGTCTGTATTTAAGGTTTGGAAGTGTGAGTTAAAAAACTGCCTAATCTGTAGAAATTTACAGTGTTCATTATTGGGGATTCGGAACTTCCTTTGTATAGAGGAGAAAGAAGTGAAGTTAGAATTTTCTATAAACTTACTAAGATCGGTTAAATTATTATAAATCTACCATGAGAAATCTGTGGTCCTGTAATGGGAATTTAGGATCACCTATAAAGGAGGATTGTGGGGGGGTGGATGAGGACATGTTAAATTTGTTGTTGTAAAGTTTCCACATTTGGTATGATTGTTGTACCATCTGGTTTCTTGTTGCTATAGTATGCGGTAGAATATTTTTACTCCACAGAAGACCTAATAATGATAAGGGGAGGATTGAATCACTCTCAAACCTGACCCATGGAATTTTTGGTTTTGGTACATGCCATTTGGCCATTTGTGACCAACGGCTGCCAGATAATACAACCATAGATCTGGTAATCCAATTTGGAGAAACAAGGGTGAGAGTCTGCCCATACAAATTTGTTAATTATCGATTGAAATGTTGTTATCACTGATTTATTCATTCTAATAGGGAGTGCTCTGTATAGATACAATAATTTGGGTAGTATAGACATTTTTATGGCGGTAGTCCTACCCAAAAAGGAAATGTGATAGGACTTCCGTAGTTTGATCAAACCTGTTAGTTTTTGTAATACTCCCAGTATTATTTTGCCCTTAGTTTCATCCCTTCATCCCTTGATCTGTTATCGTTAGGTCCAACATGATAGAATCTGAGAGCACATTAAGGCCTCATGCACACTGGACCTTTTCAACACTGCTGTTAGGTGGCATCTGGTGTTTTTTTTTTTTCCTCCTAATGCCCCTGCATGTTAGCCTATGTGTCCATGCACACATAGGCATTTAGAGGTAGAAAAAAAAAACACGATGCCAGCAGATCCAGGGGCAGCAGCGTTTTGGCAGAAAAAAAAGATTGTCGCTTCTAGGTGCGTCAAGTACTCGAGCGTTAATTCTTTTCAATGGCCCGAATAAATTATAATTCTGGACAATGAAATGAATCAACTCTCAAGCGTTTGACATGCCTAAATGCATCTAGACGCGCTTGCCAAAACGCTCCAGCCAGAAGGAAAAGCATCTAGGAGAGATGGTTAAATGCCCTGTGCTAATGAGGCCCAAAAACAACCTGATGTTATTACATATATTGGCCTTGAACACTATGGCATTTCCCAGGAACATATAGTATGGCCAAGCATAACAAAACCAGGTCTATTCTGTTGTCAGGTCTATTGTCAGGTATATTCAGCTTGCTGCCATTATAAGTTTAGGTTAATAAGCATATCTAATATAATAGATGGTTATCCCATGTGATCTAGTTGCCATATGCTATAATTACACCATAGTCAGCTGTAAACTCTTGCACACAGAAATGTGAGAAAATTCCTTTTTTAAATAGTAAAGTTTATAATCTTACCGCTCTCTGCCGTGTTAAACAGAAAGGAATCACTGTATGATCCAATTCCTGCACTGTTTTCAGCAGCCACCTGGAAGAAATCATGAATAAAAGTGGGCATTAAGTCTCTTTAAACCCACCTGTTCCCAATTTACATAGAACATGAAACAAAATGAACTGGTAAATAATAAAATAGCTTTCATATGAGAAAAAACATTCCTTTAATTTCTCTCCCTGTAAACATTTAATATTTAAATAATTTTTGTAACAGCCACACCAAAGATATATTTTCTAGTAGAACTTTGGCCAGGATATGGTAAAACATTATTTACATATTCTTAACAATAAATAAGCTCTAAAAAAAAACTTAAAGCGGTTGTAAAGTCAGAAGATTTTCTATCTTAACCACTTCCCGCCCGCACTATAGCCGAATGACGGATACAGCACAGGCCTTAATTGCCGGGAGGCCGTCAATAGTCCTCCCGAGCATGCACTGTCTGCGCGTTTCTTGCGGGGGCGCGCACGGCGCGCTCTGTGAGCCCCAATCCCAGCCCCTTACCACATGATCAGCTGTCATTCAATGACAGCTGATCATGTGATGTAAACGGAAGATCAGTAATCTTTATTTTTCCCCTCACGTTGACAGTGCCCATCAGTGCAGCCTATCAGTGCCCATCAATGCAGCCTCATCCGTGCCTATCAGTGCAGCCTCATCAGCGCACATCAATGAAGGAGAAAAATTACCTGTTTTCAAAATTTTATAACAAACTATGAAACAGTTTTGTTTTTTTTTCAAAATGTTCTGTCTTTTTTTTTTATTAAATACCACCAAAAGAAAGCTCCATTTGTGTGAAAAAAAATGCTAACAATGAAATTTAGTTACAGTGTTGTATGACCGCGCAATTGTCATTCAAAGTGTGACAGCACTGAAAGCTGAAAATTGGCCTGGGCAGGAAGGGAGATTAAGTGCCCAGTAGGCAAGTGGTTAATGCATTCTATGCATTCTATGAATTAAGATAAAAAACCTTCTGTGCGCAGCAGCCGCCCCAGCACCCCCTAATACTTACCTGAGCCTCCTCTCTCCAGCGTTGAACACGAGTTCCTTGGCCATCCTGGACTCTCCTTCTGTTTGGCTGAGACACATGCTGTCAATGAAAGTCAGTTAGTGCCATTGGCTCCCGCTGCTGTCAATGAAAGTCAGTTAGCCAATCAGGGGGGAGAGGGGCCGGGGCCAAACCAAGGCTTTGTGTCTCAATGGACACAGGGAGCTGTGACTCGGCTCGGGTGCCCCCATAACAAGATGCTTGCTGTGGGGAAACTCGACAGAAGGGAGGGGCCAGGAGAGCCGATGATGGACCTGAGAAGAGGGGGATCCGGGCTGCTCTGTGCAAATTTACTGCACAGAGCAGCAATATGTTTGTTATTTTTAGAGAAAAAAAAAAAAACAAGACTTTACATTCACTTTAACTGACCTATACAGCTGCAGGTGTTCTGTCAGAATCGGTAACCCATCAGATTAGGAAATGGAAGTGACATTCCGTCATCTGCACATGCGTTTCACCGCTACCAGGTTTGCTCATCTGACAGAACACCTGCAGTCAGAAGAAGCGGCAGCGGACATCTTACTACACCCAGCTACGTCTAGAATTTCAGAGTAATTTTAGCAATAAAGTGAGCGAATATAAATAAATATAGTATATTAACATCTGTGATTCTGTTTGGATGTTACACTTTGAAAGAAACTGGACGCCAGGAGTAGGAAGGTGGTGGAGGAAATGTTGGTATACCCCGCACGGCTCAGTGCTAAACCTTTAGGCTGTCAAAATTAAACTTCCAAACAGCATCACAGCTGTCAATATACTATATTTATTTATATACACTCACTTTATTGCAAAAATTACTGTGCAATTCAAGACGTAGCCTGGTGTACTAATATGTCTGCTGCCTTCTTCTGACTGCAGGTGTTCTGTCAGATGAGCAAACCTGGTAGTGGTGGACGCATGCACAGCTGACGGAACGTCACTTCTGTTACCTAATCTGATTAGGGTGACCACATGTCCCGGATTGCCCAGGACAGTCCCGCATTTTGCAGGTCTGTCCCGGGTCCCGGGGCACCTTCATTCCAGGACAATACATTGTCCCCGAATGAAACTGATACAGACACTCCCTCCCCCCCAAGCCGATCTGATGCCTCCAAAATAGGCCGCCACATCGCTGCTTGACTCACTGACAGTACTTGTCTTGGCCGGAAATGTCTGGAGAGGCGCAATCTCTGCCCCCTGCTTGTGATTGGGGAAATCTTAAATCCTGCCTCTTGTGTCTAATAACCGCAGGGCAGTGTAGAGCCAGCGTTGCAACAAGGTAAAGTAGGTCTCAGGCCTATAGGCCAGGACAAGTACTGTCAGTGAGTAAAGTGGCATTTTTAGGAGTGCTTCTGGATAGAGCGTGCACCCGCCGTCCCAGCTGTGCTGTGATCCGTTACAGCACAACCTGATTTTTGGGAAGGGGATGTCCCTAAATGGCAGTTTGGAAATGTGGTCACCCTAAATCTGATGGGTCGCCGATTCTAAGGGAACAGGCACTGTGCTGTGGAGTAATTCATGTTTAGGGTATAATACTTTCAGTTTCATTTCAGCAATTTAGCTCATTCTCTGACATCCCCCAGCACTGCGATTGCAGTCTGCCAACCTTCTATTCTCTCATGTCAACACAGAACAGGTGCACAGGATTAGAAAACATCTCGGCTTCACTTATGAAATAAAAAAAGGAAAACCAAAAGGCTAACGTTGCGCTAGTGATAATGAGTGAAAAAAATTGAGAAAATACAAATGTAAAGCGGCTGGCATAAATAGTCCAATACAACAGAGACTAAACAACAGTAGAAAAAATATATAAAAGATATGCAGCTCTAGCAAATGAACATGGGACTTAGAAAAATGATCTAGTCCTAAAGGGGTAAAAACAAAATGATCTGTGAATGAACCACAATCAGTATACCCAAATGCACGTGCACATAACAAATAAACTCTTTACAGAGTAATAAAATGTCAAAAAATACCAATAAGTGAAATGTGTAAAGAAAAAAAAAAATAACACTCTATGTATAAAAAAATTGCAACAATATTATAGTGAACAAAAAGTGCAACAGAAAAAATATGTGATCAAACTGAATAAAAATGATAATAGATAAATGTCCCCAAAAAAACTTTGAAGTGATTCCAGAGATGGTGAAAAAGGAGAAAGCTTCTTACCAGTGAGACTGTGCCTACTTGCAAACGTGACACCCAGGTGAGTAGTGATCCTGCTTACCAAATGGCCGTGACTGTAACCACAGTCTCTCCCAGCATAGGGAATAGGGCTTCCCCACAGCCTGGCGGTATCCTGATCACTGCCTCATCAGCCGATGTTTGCTCAGGATAGAAAAGAAGAAAGGGCCTCCATAGTGTAGTATGTAAAATCGGATTTATTAAAAAATAAGGATTGCACTTAGAGAGTCCAAGTAGTCAATCAGCGGTAGATATCAATAGACATATGCGGCAATGTAGCGGTAAAAAGAACAGCGTCTGTTCAAAACTTCCCGGGTTCCTGTGTTCCGTGGGTCTTCCTCGTGTGTACTGCAAGCGTAATGACGTCACCGGCCCCCTACGCGTTTCATCACCACTGGACATCAACTGGGGATTGGCCGAGGCGAATGTCACCACGGTGAGGGTATAAATACCTGCCGGCGCCATTTTGGATAATGGCAAGCATACGGCATGTAATAAAGGAAGCAAGGGCAACCCAGGAAATGTATTGAATATGGGTTGACCGCACACAGGAAGACGGAAAAAAGATTAAAATAAAACACACAAGTAGCATCTTGTGATATTAAAAAGGAAGTACCCACTGGAGCATATAGGAACGGGGGAAGGCCAAAACTGCGCAAGAGCAAAAACAATATAGATGTAAACATGACATTTAAATACAAATGTAGTGCTACCCAGCCTAGAAATAATAATAATGAATAATTAAAAATTATATATAAAAAATTGGGAACAAAGATCAGACATCAGAAACAGAAAAATGGAACATCAGGAGTTGTTAATAAAACTGTTAATGTCCCAATCTATATTTAAACCAAAGGGTTTAAAGGATTTTAAAAGAAAGATCCATCTGGTTTCGGATCTAGAAATGGCCCTAACCATATTGGTACCTCTCCAATGGGGACGGATGGAATCTATAGCTAAAAAGGTGGTGCCCTTGAGCTGACGGTTATGATGTTTGTCATAATGCTTGGATAGATTATGTTTAAGGAAACCTCTGAGAATATTCCCTACATGCTCGTTCAACCGTATGTGCAGTTCTCGTTTAGTGCGTCCTATATATTGTTTTGAGCACGAACACTGAATCATATATACCACATATTTAGTGGAACATGTAATAAATGAATCAATGTCATATGTTTTGTTGGTCACAGATGATGTAAATTGAACACATTTACGGCCTATAGGGGAATTGACCTTACAAATACTAAATTTACGGCAAGGGAAAAAACCTTTCATATCATGAAAAAATGAAGGCTTAATGGGGGGATCCATCACATTAGGGGCAATCCTTAATCTGAGTGATGATTCACCCCTATAAATCATAACTGGTTGTTCAGGGATAATAGGGCCAAGAATCTTATCATTTTTGAGCACGTCCCAGTGTTTTTTAAAGATTTTTTTTAATAGAGAAGTATTGATTGGAATATCTGGTGATTATTGACCACCCAAATTTTTCCAATGAGGAATCATCCTGAATTTTGGGAACCAATAGTGTACTTCTATCCATAGCAGCTACATTCCTAATCGTCTCATTAATCACAGAGCATTGATAACCCTTATTCAAAAATCTTTGCTTTAAAACATCTGCCTGTGCAAAAAATTCTGAAATATTGGTGCAGTTACGCCTAATTCTCTGGAATTGTCCTTTGGGGACCGCTGTGAGCCAGGATTTATGATGACAGCTGGTGATAGGTATAAAGGAATTACGGTCTGTCTCTTTGAAGAAAGTGCTAGTGCTAATACGACCATTTTGAATGACAATATTTAAATCTAAAAAATACACTTGCCTGTCGCTAGCAACATGTTGCAGGGATATACCCCTATCATTATTGTTTAATTGAGATTTTTTTTTATCAAGGGTCAAAATATCCCCCTCCCAGATGAGAATCACATCATCGATGTATCTTTTCCAGAATAACAGCTCCTTCGGGGGATTAGTATCGATGACAGCTAATTCCCAATGAGCCATAAAAAGGTTCGCCAGGCTGGGGGCAAATTTGGCCCCCATAGCAACACCTCTTTTTTGTAAGTAGAAATCTCCACCGAACCAGAAATAAGTATGGCTCGTTGCAAACCGTAATAATTCCATAATAAAATCTCTTTGTAAGCAAGAAAGAGAGGAATACTTTTGGAGATAGAAATCCACTGCCTCAAAACCTTGTTGGTGAGAGATGATGGTATAAAGGGAGGCAACATCAGCCGTCGCTAAGACATACCCTTCTTTCCACTGAAAATCGTTAAGCGGGTTAGGCACCTGCGTGGTATCTCTTAAATAAGCTGGAGTGTTGACCACAAGTGGTTGTAAGAAATGATCCACATATTTACTGATTCTCAATGTGACAGAATCGAAACTGCAATCGATTTTTGCAGTTTCTTTTGGGTAAAAAACAGACGAAGCTGCGTACTTTAAACGAGGAAATTTCTTTGGTTAAAGAAAAATTAACACTTTTCAGAGGTCAGGAAATTTACAAACAAAAATCTGACCTTCTGAAACAATTTCTGGAAAAGGAGGAATCTGAACAGAAAAATAAGAAAAAGAAAAAGTTTAATCGTGATTTTTCTGATTATTCCAACAATGTTGTCTTTAAGTGGCAGACTAAACTAGAGAGTGCAACTGAGAATCAAGTAGAAATGGATCCTGCTATTCAACAAGTAGCAGGTCCACCCTCTATTCCCTCTGTTAGAAATATACCCTCTCAGACACATAATAAGGGTCCTATTAAGAAGGGGAATAAAAAACCAGTACCAAGTTCCAACCAAAGTGGATATCAGGGTGGTTACCATCAGTCTTTCCCTCATCCCCATCCTCAGTATGGCTATTCTCGTTCATATAACTCTGGTGCTAACTTGCGACCTAGAGGTACGCCACAACATACATACTCTAGGGGCTCTAACTATGGCAATAATACTCAAAACAGTCATCCACCTCCTAGAGGGCCCCATTTTGAAAACAGTTATCGTCCCAGACAGTGGGAATATAGGGATAATTCTAAGAATTATAAATATTCGAATCCCCACCCTCAGGGTTATAGAGAATATGAGTATGACCCCAGGGATACATGGTCCCATATTCCCAAACATCTAAGGCCTGACGATTAAAGGAGAGACCCCAGAGATATGATACGGTATCATAACCCTAGACCTCTTTACCAAACTCCCCAGACCAATTTATCTATAGAAAATCGGTTTGCGCCTCTCTTGGATTATCGTGACGACAGATATGAAGATAATTATGTTATCACACAACATCCTAATCAGCCTAACGATTTTCCTGCTTCCCAAAGAGACTATTACCCAGAATCCCCTCAAGAATTCGGTGATAGTTCTCAACGTTTTTTTTCCCAAGGCCAACAACAGGGGCAAACGGGGTCACGAAGACATAGATGCACCAGAGGGGGGAGGCGAATCAGGGCCAAAAAAAAGGAAAAACTAGACATTAGCGGTATATTCAATCTGAGCACAGCTCTATTATCTGAAGGTGAACAAAAAGTTTTAAGTCAGGATTTGAAATTTGCACCTCCACATAACCTAAATAAATTTGAGACATTCATTGATGTCCACAAATTTATTAGGAAGATGAATATTAAAAGACATTTCATCTTGAACCCTATTGGCAACCAGAGTCAGGTTGTACATAGGGTCCCTATTCATACATCACTGGAGTGTATGACCCCTATTGGGTCTCAAGAGCCAAGGGATATCCCTGTTCGTCATAGTAAATTGAGAAACGCCTCACTTTTCAACCCACCCGGATTTACAGCTCCATCAATACAAGTTTTCAAGGAATTAGTTCTTCATGATCTACTAGAATTGAAAATCCCAAAAATAAAACCAAAGATGACTTCCGAGTACATATTAAACAAATATGTGAACGGAATGACATCATGATACGACCGGCTGATAAGGGCGGAGGCATAGTGGTGTTAGACAAGTCCCAGTATGTTGATGAAATGACTAGGTTACTATCAGATGGTTCAACATATGCTCCTCTTGCCTCCAATCCTACGATTAAATTCAGAAAAGAACTGTCCAACTTGATAGAATATGGGTTTGAGAGTGATATTCTTAACAAAAAGGAGAGGACCCATCTTATCCCCATCATCCCTAGATTACCAGTTATTTATTATTTGCCCAAACTTCACAAGAACCCTATCAATCCCCCTGGCCGCCCAATTATTAGCGGCATCGATTCTGTCACATCGAGAATCAGTAAATATGTGGATCATTTCTTACAACCACTTGTGGTCAACACTCCAGCTTATTTAAGAGATACCACGCAGGTGCTTAACCTGCTTAACGATTTTCAGTGGAAAGAAGGGTATGTCTTAGCGACGGCTGATGTTGCCTCCCTTTATACCATCATCTCTCACCAACAAGATTTTGAGGCAGTGGATTTCTATCTCCAAAAGGATTCCTCTCTTTCTTGCTTACAAAGAGATTTTATTATGCAATTATTACGGTTTGCAACGAGCCATAATTATTTCTGGTTCGGTGGAGATTTCTACTTACAAAAAAGAGGTGTTGCTATGGGGGCCAAATTTGCCCCCAGCCTGGCGAACCTTTTTATGGCTCATTGGGAATTAGCTGTCATCGATACTAATCCCCCGAAGGAGCTGATATTCTGGAAAAGATACATCGATGATGTGATTCTCATCTGGGAGGGGGATATTTTGTCCCTTAATAAAAAAAAATCTCAATTAAACAATAATGATAGGGGTATATCCCTGCAATATGTCGCTAGCGACAGGCAAGTGTATTTTTTAGATTTAAATATTGTCATTCAAAATGGTCGTATTAGCACTAGCACTTTCTTCAAAGAGACAGACCGTAATTCCTTTATACCTATCACCAGCTGTCATCATAAATCCTGGCTCACAGTGGTCCCCAAAGGACAATTCCAAAGAATTAGGCGTAACTGCACCAATATTTCAGAATTTTTTGCACAGGCAGATATTTTAAAGCAAAGATTTTTGAATAAGGGTTATCAATGCTCTGTGATTAATGAGACGATTAGGAATGTAGCTGCTATGGATAGAAGTACACTATTGGTTCCCAAAATTAAGGATGATTCCTCATTGGAAAAATTTGGATGGTCAATGATCACCAGATATTCCAATCAACACTTCTCTATTAAAAAAATCTTTAAAAAACACTGGGACGTGCTCAAAAATGATAAGATTCTTGGCCCTATCATCCCTGAACAACCAGTTATGATTTATAGGGGTGCACCATCACTCAGATTAAGGATTGCCCCTAATGTGATGGATCCCGCCATTAAGCCTTAATTTTTTCATGATATGAAAGGTTTTTTCCCTTGCCGTAAACGTAGTATTTGTAAGGTCAATTCCCCTATAGGCCGTAAATGTGTTCAATTTACATCATCTGTGACCAACAAAACATATGACATTGATTCATTTATTACATGTTCCACTAAATATGTGGTATATATGATTCAGTGTCCGTGCTCAAAACAATATATAGGACGCACTAAACGAGAACTGCACATACGGTTGAACGAGCATGTAGGGAATATTCTCAGAGGTTTCCCTAAACATAATCTATCCAAGCATTATGACAAACATCATAACCGTCAGCTCAAGGGCACCACCTTTTTAGCTATAGATTCCATCCGTCCCCATTGGAGAGGTACCAATATGGTTAGGGCCATTTCTAGATCCGAAACCAGATGGATCTTTCTTTTAAAATCCTTTAAACCCTTTGGTTTAAATATAGATTGGGACATTAACAGTTTTATTAACAACTCCTGATGTTCCATTTTTCTGTTTTTGATGTCTGATCTTTGTTCCCAATTTTTTATATATCATTTTTAATTATTCATTATTATTATTTCTAGGCTGGGTAGCGCTACATTTGTATTTAAATGTCATGTTTACATCTATATTGTTTTTGCTCTTGCGCAGTTTTGGCCTTCCCCCGTTCCTATATGCTCCGGTGGGTACTTCCTTTTTAATATCACAAGATGCTACTTGTGTGTTTTATTTTAATCTTTTTTCCGTCTTCCTGTGTGCGGTCAACCCATATTCAATACATTTCCTGGGTTGCCCTTGCTTCCTTTATTACATGCCGTATGCTTGCCATTATCCAAAATGGCGCCGGCAGGTATTTATACCCTCAGCGCGGTGACGTTCGCCTCGGCCAATCCCCAGTTGATGTCCAGTGGTGACGAAACGCGTAGGGGGCCGGTGACGTCATTACGCTTGCAGTACACACGAGGAAGACCCACGGAACACAGGAACCCGGGAAGTTTTGAACAGACGCTGTTCTTTTTACTGCTACATTGCCGCATATGTCTATTGATATCTACCGCTGATTGACTACTTGGACTCTGTAAGTGCAATCCTTATTTTTTAATAAATCCGATTTTACATACTACACTATGGAGGCCCTTTCTTCTTTTCTATCCTGAGCAAACATCGGCTGATGAGGCAGTGATCAGGATACCGCCAGGCTGTGGGGAAGCCCTATTCCCTATGCTGGGAAAGACTGTGGTTACAGTCACGGCCATTTGGTAAGCAGGATTTCCACTCACCTGGGTGTCACGTTTGCAAGTAGGCACAGTCTTACTGGTAAGAAGCTTTCTCCTTTTTCACCATCTCTGGAATCACTTCAAAGTTTTTTTGGGGACATTTATCTATTATCATTTTTATTCAGTTTGATCACATATTTTTTCTGTTGCACTTTTTGTTCACTATAATATTGTTGCAATTTTTTTATACATAGAGTGTTATTTTTTTTTCTTTACACATTTCACTTATTGGTATTTTTTTGACATTTTATTACTCTGTAAAGAGTTTATTTGTTATGTGCACGTGCATTTGGGTATACTGATTGTGGTTCATTCACAGATCATTTTGTTTTTACCCCTTTAGGACTAGATCATTTTTCTAAGTCCCATGTTCATTTGCTAGCGCTGCATATCTTTTATATATTTTTTCTACTTATGAAATATTGGGGGATATTTCCGAAAGGCAAATCCACTTTGCACTACAAGTGCAAACTACAAGCGCAAAGTGCACTTGAAATTTCACTTGCAATTGCAGTCGCTGTAAATCTGAGGGGAAGATCTGAAATGAGGGGAAGCTCTGCTGATTTTATTATCCAATCATGTTCATGCTAAACTGCTGTTTTTTTATTTTCCTTGCATTAACCCCTCGGATCTACAGCGACTGCACTTCCAAGTGCAATTTCAAGTGCACTTTGCACTTGGAGTTTGCACTTGTAGTGCAAAGTGGATTTGCCTTTAGTAAATAGCCCCCATAATGTGAATGTCTCTATAGTGCCTGCAGCTACAGAGATCAGTAAGAGATTGTTTTAACCCCCTTAGAATTATGTTTTCCCCAGAAATACATGCAAAAAAGATGCATTGTGTGTTAAAATGCCCATTTAAGACCTAAAAATTACTTAAAGTTACAAAGCATATCTTCCGATAGCAAAGAAACTGCAGAATATAAACATGGTGGTTGGAAGGTAAAATCATATATTCTTTTCACATTGTATTTCAATTACTTCTAGCCTTCCCCCTTTTAATCTGAACAATTTCAAAGTTTGTAAAATTACTTTGTGAAGATCCCCACACAATTAATTCTTCAATTCACGTAGAATTCAAGCAAAACCTAACTATTCTTACAAATGCTCCAGCTCCCCTCCTTACATCTATTCTGACTAACCTGTGTAAGAAAGATCTGTATACCTACCTAATTTCAGGCTGCACTGGTCTGGTCATGTGATCTCCCCTGTGTCAGCCAGTGTTAAGTGCAGGGGGAGGAGAGATCACTCAACAACAGCTGGTAATGCCTGGGAGCAGTGACATCACCTATAGGATCCTATGGACCATACGTTGCCAGCGCTCTCTCCTCTCCCTGCAGTCACTGCTGGGTGACAGGGGAGGAGACGGGTGACATGAGCCTGAAAATAAGTAAATATATAGATCATTCTTACACAGGTGTAGCGCGCTATACTCGAAGGAGCTGCTTGGTAATTTGGGTTCTGTGTTCTACACCTCAACTCCAAGAACAAGCTCAGCCTCTCTGGCACACCTGGTTGAATTAAAGTCACTGCAAGCACTTATAAGAACACACCTTTAACTTGGCTTTGATTTAGTATCAGGAAAAAGACACCAGGCTGTTTAGTAATAAATTAACTCAACATATTGTTATGGATTAGAATGAATTGTGGTTTGAGCATAAATAAGCATACAGTAGGTAGCTTCAGACACAGTCTGCTAGACAGAATAATAACTATGCCAAAATAACTTAGAATACAGTTCTGTACCACTAGAGTGGGATTAACTCATAAATCAGCACAGTCAGTGATGAACAGCGAATATAAACATTAACTGCCGGGAGACATCCGATGTGACGAAACGCGTAGGGTGGAGCTGACATTTGTGATGTCATCGAGCACCCTGATACCAGGAAGCACACTGCCTAAACCCCGGGAGCGGCAGATGTTATATGATAAGCAATTACATACTTTTAACCTTGTGAGTATTTAGTACATTCCAAAAAAATTTACTTTGCAGTTTTACACTATGTGGTGCCTTTGGTTCTTCTCTTTTTATATGTCAGAGCTTTGGAAGTTGGAGGAGGAGGTTTTGCTGATAGAGTAGCCGGACCTAGAGGTGGTTCATACTATCCTATGTGGGACCTTACAGACACAAATGCACTTTTGACTCTTTTGATTCAGAGATTCAGTATACTCTGGTAAGCATGTTTGATAGAGCATGTGGTGGTAAAGGTCGAGGTGGTGAATTATGTGACGTTATCGCACTCTGTGAATGAAGATTCTCACCCTTTTGTTACTTTACCACTTTGAGACTTTTATAATTTTACACTGTATTTTATGGACTCACTTTTATGATTTACTTTTGGTGTTGGTTACCTTGTTGAATTAGCTCAGCACTTTTATTTAAATCTGTATGTGTCAATTAGTATTAATTGATGTGCTAGTACTTTTACTACTTCTCTTAGCACAATTTATTTTCTGTTTGTTGTCTAACTCTTCAACCGGATTAAGCGTTGGTGCCCAGATGTATTGTTGGTGCACATGGGGAAAGGGCCTGAAAAACCTATATCACAGGATATGTGACCCACTCTGCTTTAGCCCTTCCCCCAGCCCAAACCATACAGCAGTAAAAAAATAAAAAAAAGTCATGTGGACCTAATATGAAAAAGTTATTTTTACTTTTATTCCTAAAGCAGCTCACATGTAAGTTAATGGCTGGTGGCGTGCCATATCACTTAGACGTTGTACCACTATTAGGGTTTTGAATCACTTTAAACACTCTCAAAATAATAAAGTTCTCAACTTCTCATGGAAACTGACAGATTGGTTTATTCCTCCACAATGGCGTATTAAATTGTCTATACATGTTTGTGTAGCGGCCTCCTCACTCCCCTCTTTTTCTTCAGCTCATCTGTCTCTTGTCTAGGGGTACCTCCAGAGGGGAAAGGAGCGGGACACCACGCCTGGCCTTCACCACAGGTGTTAGTGCGGTGTAAGCAAAGTTCTTTTACCTTTGGGTCAGTGCTGTGCACCTGGAGCCTCCACCGAGAGTTACCTTGAACAATGTCTGTCAGGAAATGAGCCCCACACCATTAAAGTTCAACACTCCTTTATTCCTCTCGAATGAACACAATCAGTTGAACTCCCTTGTAGAAACAGAACAGAAAAGGAGGTGTGGATGCGAGTAGGCCCAGACACAATGTGTTCTCCACTTTCCTCCTTGAAAGTGAGTCGCGGTCTCCGAGCGGGGGGGATTTCCTTCCAGGCGGTCTCCGACGAGAGGCTCACCTGTCACTGGCAATATGCTGCACCAGGTCTTAGAGTGAGGAGCTCCCCCCGGTCCATTACGCCTTCCGGATTCGGGTACCCAATCCCTGGGTACCCTAGGATCTCCTTCCCTCGCGGAACTTATTGTTGGGCACTGAGCTCCAGACCTCCATCCGAGTACCTCATCCCAGGCTGAAGGTGCCTGGGATGGAGCACGACCTCCGACTGTCCTCTAGGCCTAGGCCGCCTAGAGGACCGACACGAACCACCGCCCACAGGCTGAAGGTGCCTGGGACTCGACCCCGTGACAAAGTTAGCCGGCCCCTTTATACCCTCTCCTAGAAAGCGCGGCGGGTTCCCCGCCCCACCATACCGCTGCCGAGGAAGGACAAAAAGGAGGCATGGCACACCGCAATGATTCAACCCCAGCCCAGGGCGACAGCGCCACCTGCTGGGCTGCAGGGAATTACACATCACTGATGTCTCTGCCAAGTTCAAATTACACCCGGGAAAGTACATACCCGCTACATTTGGAATCGGGTTACCTAATTACCCATTTCATTTTTTTTTATGTTGGGCAAATTTGTTTCTTTTACAAAACATTTTTGAAAATATTGTGATTGCCAATTGTGCAAACCTCAGTTTTATGAAGTCTTTTATCTTAGGCTGGATTTATACTGTTGCAGTGTGTTAACACCTGTGCATTAATGCATGTTCTTCTGCTTGTTAACATGTGCCATGGTTGGGTAGTCTATTCATGTGAATAAACTGTCTGAAGCACAAAAAAATTTGCATGCACTGTTCTTTGTACCACAGCACACCAGAAGGCACAACAGTGCGCTACAGTGCACAGTGGTGCTCTGCAATGCAGGTGCATTGATAAAGCGGGTTGGGGTAACATGCTTGTTACCTCAGAGCAATATTTTGAACCCAGCCTTAAACTTCTGTAGATATGCATTTTCCACTCCACTTAACAGTTGGATACATTGAGAAGTCCTTTACTAAAGTACTGGAGAATCTTTACTTTAGTAAACTGTAGCTGTATTCATTTTGAATGCCCAATCACGTGCAGATTAAATATTTAAAAAAAAATGTGTTTTATTTTCACATGATTGGACAATTTAAGTGAATATACACATAATTTTGTTAGAAAGCATTCTCAGCTTCTTTTGTCCCAATAGCTACATTAAATTCTTACAAATGTTTTGCTTTTCTCAAGCTGCAATTATATACAGGCCACCAAAAAATGTTTATTGCTGCGTTTTTCTGTATAGGGTTAGTAAAGTTAGTGGGTTCATCTATACAGATTTTTCTTATTTATTTTTTTTGTTATGTTTCTTCAATTATTTCAGTAGTGAATCTCACAAATACTGTAATGCAAGAAGATAAAAAGATTGGGTCACTGGTAGGGACCAGGCCAAAATCCTTGTTGTCATAATGCATTGCCTGACCTTTGAATTGAACCAACTGGTTAAGAAGAAGTAGTAAGTGGTAGGGGGCGCTAATAAAGTGCTAACAAAAAAAGTTAATTGCTAAATGGTAGACATTAGTGACGAACCAAGTACAATAAAGTGCATTCGTGTCACACCATTTCCTCAAACTCAATCTTTCTAAAACTGAGCTTGTTATATTTCCTCCTTCACGCCACCCCGTGACTTTACCATTAATATCAACAACACAACCATTGGTCCCTCCACACATGCCAAGGTCCTGGGTGTAATCCTTGACTCTGACCTCTCCTTCAGCCCCCATATACAATCACTGGCTAAATCCTGCCGCCTTAACCTCAGCAACATCTCCAGAATTTGACCCTTCCTGACTAATGACACCACAAAGCAACTTATTCACTCCTTGATTATTTCCCGCCTTGAGTACTGCAACTCTCTCCTTAATGGCCTACCCTTAAGCAGGCTATACCCCCTTCAGTCTATTATGAATTCTGCTGCTAGACTAATACACCTCACTAACCGATCCGTGACTGCTGCTCCTCTCTGCCAATCCCTTCACTGGCTTCCCCTACCCCACTGTGTAAAATTCAAAATGCTAACCACAACATACAAGGCCATTCACAACATCGCCCCCATCTACATCAACAACCTCATCAGCAGATATCGCCCAAATCGTCCCCTCCGCTCCTCCCAGGACCTCCTGCTCTCTAGCTCCCTTGTTACCTCCTCCCATGCTCGCCTTCAGGACTTCTCCAGAGCCTCTCCCATCCTCTGGAACTCCCAGCCCCTACCCTGTCCACCTTTAGGGGATCCCAGAAAACTCATTTATTCAGGGAAGCCTATCCCACACCCACCTAACAACTGTCCCCGAGCCACCCCCATCAAATCATTCTCTGCAGCTATTACCTTTTGTACTAACACCCCCTCCCTTTAGAATGTAAGCTCTACGAGCAGGGCCCTCCTGTACCTTCTGTATTGAACTGTACTATAATTGTGCTGTCCCCCCTATACATTTTAAAGTGCTGCGTAAACTATATAAATCGTGTAAAATAATAATAATAATTAGTGCTATTACATGAATCAAACTAAACAATTGATATTAATAGTGATTAATTCATTAATCCAATAATCAATCAATCCAAAGTCCATTAATATTGTTTCCGTTGTGAATCTTAGCCGTGCACCATCACCAAAGCAAATCTTTTGTGAATATCACCTGATGAGTGTGAGTAAATTGAAAACCATAAGTCGATGACCAGAAGTGACATGACCGGGCTGCACCTCAAAGGCTTCATCGACTTCCGGTTTTCAATAGCACGGCGGTGGAACGCACGCCGGTTACCAAGCGGAGGCTGGGCGGCTGCGGACTTCTACCTGATATCTATGCTGTTACCCCCAGTGCCGGGGCAAGGCACCAGAAAATGTAAGCAGCCAATTGGCATTGTTTTTCTACATTATTCTTAAAGAGGAAGTAAACCCTCTTAAAAAAAACAAAAAAAAACTGCAAGGCAAAGGCATAATGAGCTAGTATGACTAGCATACAAGCTCATTATGAATTACTTACCTTAGATAGAAGCCTCCGAAGCCATCCTTGTCTCCACCTCCGGCCGCAGACATCTCTCCCGGAGGTTACTTCCGGGTATCGCGGCTCCGGCGCTGTGATTGGCCGGAGCCGCGATGACGTCACAAGGAAGAAACGGCACAGGGTTTTGTTTCTTCCCAGCGCATGCGCCGTTTGAGATATCGGCGGACTACAAGTGAAATATCTCCTAAGCGGCACATGTTTAGGAGGTATTTCCACTACCTATAGGTAAGCCTTATTCTAGGCTTACCTATAGGTAGAAGTAACAAAAAAGGGTTTACAACCACTTTAATAAACTGTATTACGCTACGGTCCCGTTCTATGATTATTTTTAATGGTTTACCTATGGTGGAGAGGAGGATCCTAAAGGTTTCCAGATACAGCTTCATTGGGAGACCAGTAAGCCCACTGATTTTTATATACAGCCTGTTGTGACCTTCTTTTTAGTTAAAGAGGTCATGTTTATCTGGTGAGTAGGCAATTTACTCCCGACCATGTCACTTCCAGTCATCGAATTCCGGTTATCAATTTACACCCTCTACGGGTGATATTCACAAATAATTGCCTTGGTGATGGTGCACGGCTAGGATTCACAACGGAAACAATATTAATGGACTTTGGATTGATTGATTATTGGATTAATGAATTTATCACTATTAAAAATTGTTTCGTTTGATTCATGTAATAGCACTAATGCACTTTATTGTACTTGGTTCATCACTAATGTATACCATTTAGTAATTAACTTTTTTTGTTAGCACTTTATTAGCGCCCCCTAACATTTACTACTTCAACATTTAACGTTAGCACACTGCACTTTTAAGGGGAGCAGCTTTAATATTTATAACAACTGCACTTTTTATTTCCATAGAGCGAGGTTCCCAACACTATTATATAACTGGTTAAGAAGGCCCAAATACAAACAAACACCAACAGTGCTCAGAGGACTACTACACAGTCTCAATAGTAGACAGACCTCCAAAGTCTGTTGACAATCTTCCACTGAAATGCTCAACCGATACAACCCTCCTCAGACAGAGGATTCTAGCAAAAAGCTTTAGAGAAAACTAACAGTAGGGTGCAGGCACCTAGGGCATTACCAAAAGAGTTATTGATAAATGAATATTAAAGCCGCATGCATACTCACAAAAGAGGAAAAATTGTAAGCATTGTATCACACCAATGTCAGATCCAGTGATGGTGAAGTGTCACACAATCCAATGCACCACAATATCGCCATTATCGTTTCGAGGGATGCACCCTCTTCCTCAGAGCTAAGCCAAACACAAAACCATATGCCCATATACAGACACACTAATAGCCTCCCAAAGGTGAAAAGGGGGCGGTATAAAAGCACTAGACTGGGTCAAAGGTTACATACAACAAATAAAGACATAAATAACCTGTAACCAAAAACTTACAGAGGAGGACTGAAGTATAATCCAAGATGATAAAAAATGTAAAGGATCGTAGCAAGCTTAATGTCCAATATTAAAGCCAGATATCAGTAACGTCATCCACTATGTACTGTGGCACATTTTTTAGGGCTACTGTATATTACAGTGATATGGCATGGCTGCTGGAATGCATGACAGCCAATGCAGGAGCCACCTCCGGAACGCTGATGGCTCCTGCATGGAATGGCGTGCATTCCAGTGGCCATGCCATATCATTGAAGCATACAGTAGACTTAAAGTGATTGTAAATGATCACTGTGTAAAACAACCCATTAAATTAGAAATAGTGTATAGATATAAAAAAATAAAAAATAAATTATAAATATATATTTTTCCCTCTTTTATTTATGATCACATTACCTCTGTTCTCAGCTGCATAAGAGCTGAAGGAGGAGAAGCAGCAGTACACTGAGCTCCCAGCATAGCTAGAGAACTGACCATGGTGTGGTCTCCTGCTTAGTGTGGTAATTTTTTATTGGGAAAGCAGAGGGACTGGTAGGTTCACCAGGGATTTTACACAAAGGAAGCAATACAAAGAGAACAGGATACTTTTTCATACAAGTACATGGTATAGCAAGAACATATCAGGAATATGAAACGTTAGGTTTACATATTCTTTAACAGAGGTAACCACCCCAGGTTAGTCTGTGCCCACTGCAACTCCCCCCCCCAGGCTTGTCTGTGCCCACTACAATCCCCCCAGGTTAGTCTGTGCCCACTGCAACTTCCCCCCCAGGCTAGTCTGTGCCCACCACAGTCCACCCTTCCCCCAAGTTAGTCTCTGCCCACTACAATCCCCCCCCAGGATAGTCTGTGCCCACTCCAATCCCCTCAAGTTAGTCTGTGCCCACTATAATCCCCCCCCCCGGTTAGTGTATGCCCACTAAACTTCCCCCGCTCCCAGGTTAGTCTTACTCACTGGGAGGTAGACTCAATCTGTCACATCTGCACAATACTCCCCCCCCCCCCAAAAACTTACAGAGCTTACATGTTACATCATACAGACCAGCAAGGGAGATTTTCTTTCTCCTGGAAAGACATCAGTGCCGCACCCCCTTCAGAAATGCCGAACCCACCTCCTTCAGAGATGCCAAACTCACCCCCTCCAGAGATGCTGAACCTGCCTGTACAGCCACCTGCCACTTCAGCAATAGGATCTGTGTGTGACTGCAACTCGAGTCATACACAAATCCTCTGTGAAAGAAGTGACACAGTGGGCAGTGACTGCCGTGACTGCAGCTCCTCAGAGGTGTCTCATCCATTGGTGTAGAGGGTATGAGCACACAATGGGGCCTCTCCTGGATGATACGCCACTTAAGCTACTACCTCTTTTACAAACAATTTAAAAAAAAATCAGAGGTAGGACAGTATATAAGCTGCTTGAATAGGCGAGGGTTGACCATCTCTTAGAGGAAGGACAACAGCCTATGGCCGTAGGAAGTTCCATCTTATTTTTGCTGCTGGTTTTCCCCCTGAAACATTGTGTGGTGCCTTGACAGTGCTGTAGCACTGGAATAGGCACGGAAATGTGGCAGGAGCTAAAAACGTAGCAATTTTATATATTTTTTTGGGGGGGTGTAACATCAGCAGCAGGGATTTTGTAGTTAATTGCAATCCAAGACTGGTTCATTTTAATGAAAGTGATTCATTTCATTGTAACAAAACCTACTTCTGTGCTGAAGGCCATCTCAGACATCACACTGGCTGTAAGGCAATCTAGGAGCTCCAGT
Organism: Rana muscosa; assembly: GCA_029206835.1. NCBI lineage: Eukaryota > Metazoa > Chordata > Amphibia > Anura > Ranidae > Rana > Rana muscosa. The sequence continues at coordinate 810,991,393 of CM055118.1, forward strand.
GCACGCTGTGCAAGCTCCAGCCATTGGTCCAGCCTGAACACCCAAATGTCCATACAGTCCTCACTTATAAGAGTGTCCACATTGGTGCTGAACATGATGTAGTCAGCAATCATGTGATTCAAATGCTGAATGTGAGTGCTACTTGAGGCCAAGTCTTGCCCCTGTGGTTTACAAAAATTCAGAAGATTGTCACTGAGTCTGCCACTGCCATTGTTGCTCCTCCTTTCAAGGATCAAAGGATTGGAGGCATGTTGGTCATCAGAGGGGATCTTGCCACTTAAGGAAATGTGGCAAAGAGGCACACAGAACTTTCTCAAATTGCAGCATTTGGGGCTCCCTCTGGGATGGTTGCCATTTTATCCTTAAATCAAAGTTGTAATAGAGTGGCTATCCAATAGTGGTCCATATCTTTAATGACCCAAATCCTGTGGCTTTTGAGTAGGCATTTTAGCATAAAGGACCCCATTCACCACAGATTGGCTGCAATAGAGGACCCCAACTGAGGACAACATTGTCCTCACTGATCTCACTCCATCCACGTATAACATCGATGGTTTGGCAAAGTTTTAAAATGTCTCCCTTAAACCCTGCCCCATTTCTTCCTCACCCCAGCACCCCAACCATCCTCCTTCTCATATTCCATATGGCCTCCTGCTGCCTTAGCCTTACAGGGATGGAGAAAGTAGGCAATGAATCCTGCTGGCTCCTAGACAGTAACTGTCTGCTACTGTGCCTCCAGTGCATGCTCTTTCAGGCCATGCAATGTTTGCTCCTGGAAGGGCATGAGAAAGACTGTGTTGCTTTTCAGCACCTTGTCATGGTTCACATTTTAGTCACAAAAGATGTCAAAATGCTGCATGTAACCCAAATAATGAGCCATTGATGCAGCAAAAAGAACCCCAGCTTCCCAGAGCCTATTCCTTTTCAATAATCGCGCAAGTACTCATTGATGGCATGATGCTACTGGTGCAGTCTCTGCAACATGGTCAATGTTGAGTTTCATTGTGTGCACGCACAGATGAGGCGGTTAGCAGGCAGCTGATGTTAGTGCTGTATTTCTGCCAGGTAAACCATAGCTGGGTATATCTGCCTAAATTGGCCACACATCCTTCTGGGCTGATGAAGGACCTGCTGAAAGTAAGAGTAGTTTGTGACAAACCACTATGCCACCAGGTTAAGGACATGTGCCAGACAAGGTACACGTGTGATTTTTCCCAGACAAAGAACAGCCAGCAAATTAATGTAATTATCACACCTGCCTGGATCTGAAGAGCTGCCAGCAGCCCTGACTCTGTGATTTCAGTCACCCAGGCATACAAGCTGCAATACAGCATGGTAATGTTTAGCCTGGGATGTTGTATATGCTGCTCTGGGGCACATGGGAGGGGGGCTGCTGGTTACAAGAAATTAAAGTATGAGGCCAGTGAGGTAGAGGGGGTACAGGTGACTTGAGTGAGTTTTCACTACCGGACAAGACACCACCAGACTACTACCACCAGAAAACTAATGTGGTGTGCCATGAAAGATATTTAGCATTGCTACCCATGCTTACTGAACATCTGTCTATTGACAAGTACAACCTGTCACTGATGGCACGGCCCAGTGATGTAAAGACGTTAGGTTCCAAATGGTGGTGTAGGCCAGGGATGGCCTTTCGGGCAAAAAATTGGCAGCTAGGTACCAACTGTGGTGTAGAACATACCATAAACCTTTGGAAGAAGTCTGTAATTGGAGTAGCTGAAAAGTCAACGATTTGCCAGATGCTGGGCATGGGGGTGATTTGAGGACTGCAGTTGCAAAAGTGACAGATGCCTTGGGAAGCATGCTGCTGGAGATAGGCAGTGGATGTAGCAGAATTTGCTTGACCCTTCTCGGTGTAACCCCATTTCTCACTTGACATGGCATATCTTAATCTTCTGAAACTCTTTGTGGGACTTCCCTCCCTGTCACCAGAGGCCATAGATGTTGCAGCAGGTGTAGCAGAATGTTGTGAGGTGGGGAGGAGGAAGATGCGAAAAAGTGCTGAACAAGGAGGAATGCAGGCCTTCTGCTGACAGCTTGTCTCATTGAGATGCTGCTTCCACAGAGCTCTGTGGTGCAGAGTCATGTATTTCCCACACTACAGAGCTCTGTGGACTGACCCTGTGGATAGCTTGTACCTGTGGGGCATGTGCATTATAAGGCATTACCACTCCTTAAATAGAGCCTGAATTTGTATTAATTTTTCAGGTTAACCACTTAACGACCGCTCACTGTATATATACGTCGGCAGAATGGCACCGACAGGCACAATCACGTAGAGCATACGTGATCGCCTTTGTATAGTTGGGGGGTCCGATCGGACCCCCTCCTATACAGTGAGCGGCCGTTAATCGTGGGGGAGCGTTCGGATATGAGGGGGTGACCATTCGATTTCGGCCACCCCCTTGCGATCGCTCCCGGCCAATGAAAATGCTTCCTCTGCCATGTGATGTAAACACAGGCAGGAGGAAGTGATGTCATCTCCCTCGCGGCGGTCTTTTCGATTCCGGCGCCGAGGAGAGAAGAAGCAGGTTAGTGAACCAACAGTCCACTGACACTTAGGTACACATAGGCACACATTTCACCCCCCAGTCACCCCCAGATCACCCCCCAGGTCACCCCCCAGCCCCCAATCACAGTGTCACTGATTGCAGTGATCATTTATTTTACTGATCACTGCATTTAGTGTCATCTGTGATAATAAAAAGTTGCAGGGCAGTTAGGATTAGGCCCCTTTAGGTCCAGGGTAGCCCCCTAACCCCCCCCCTAATAAAGGTTTAACCCCTTGATCGCCCCCCAGGTAACCCTTTCACCCCCTAACTCCAGCGTCACTAATCAATCGTATTTTCGATCGCTGTATTTAGTGCCGGTGGTGCCCTAGATAGACAGTTAATTATTTTTAGGTTTGCCGCAGGTTTTTATTAGCGTCAGATACCCCCATATATTATTTTAACCCCCTGATTGCCCCTAGAGTTAACCCTTTCACCAGTGATCACCGTATAAGCGTCACTGGTGACACTGGTTACCCAGTTAGTTATTTAGTTATTTAGGTAACCCGTCAGGTTTTTATATAGCGTCGGTTACCCCCATATTCAACCTAATAAAGGTTTTAACCCCCTGATTGCCCCTAGTTAACCCTTTCACCAGTGATCACCATATAAAGGTTACGGGTGACGCTGGTTGGTTAGTTTGCTTTTTATAGCATCAGGGCACCCGCCGTATATAACCCAATAAAGGTTTAACCCCCTGATCGCCCGGCGGGTGAGATCAATTAGGTTTTAGCGCCAGAGAGGGTCTGCGTCGCCCCAGGCAGCGTTAGGTTAGTGCCAGTAACGCTAACACCCACGCGCAAAGCATACACCTCCCTTAGTGGTATAGTATCTGATCAGATCTATACTAGCGTCCCCAGCGGTTTAGGGTTCCCAAAAACGCAGTGTTAGCGGGATCAGCCCAGATACCTGCTAGCACCTGCGTTTAGCCCCTCCGCCCAGCCCACCCAAGTGCAGTATCGATCGATCACTGTCACTTACCAAACACAAAACACATAACTGCAGCGTTCGCAGAGACAGTCCTGATCCCTGCGACCGCTAACAGTTTTTTTTGTAGCGTTTGATATATTTGCTGACGACAGTCGGGTGCTTTTTTTTCCTGTCAATCTTACTAGTGTACCCCTAAATTTAGAGCCCAAAATGGCAAGTCGAAGGTACACTAGTAAAGAGGCCTACGAGATTCTGAGCATGACAGATAGTGAAGAGGAGGTCACGTATCTGTCAGATTCAGGCTCAGAATATCTTCCCGTAGAAGACAGTGACGTCAGCGGCCCCACGTCAGATAGCTCTGACGACGAAGTTGAGGTCCCTGCTAAGGTCAGGCGTACCCGATCTTCTGAGGTTGTTGAGGAGCAAGAACCGCAGGGCTCTCGTATCATGGAGCAGAGGAGTACTAGCGCCGCTATTCCTTCTGGTGAATTGGCAAGCACCAGCGGCCTAGTACAGCCTGGGCGTACATCCAGCACTGCAGTATCACGTGGTGACGTGGCGAGTCCCATAAGTGCAGTTCAAGCTGGAGAGGTGGCAAGCACAAGTAGTGTCCCGCTGCCACCAATAAGAAGACAAAGGCAGGCCCGTCGTGCCCATAGTAAGCTTCCTGCAGAATTCGCCTATCCTGATTGGGTCCCCAACCACTTCTGCAGAACCCGTACTTCCCCCATTCACTGCCCAACCCGGTATTCAGGTGGAAACAGCTGATTTTATGCCAATCGATTATTATTCGCTGTTTTTCACGGAAGATCTCTATAGATCTATTGTGGACCAGAGTAATTTATATGCTGGTCAATTCATCGCCGCTAATCCCCAGTTGCCTTCCATTGCCAAAGATTGGAAACCATTTACGGTTTCCGAATTTAAGACCTTTCTGGGCCTTTCCCTCAACATGGGCACACATAAATTCCCGTCATTGCGTGCTTATTGGTCCACGCACCCAATTGACCACATGCCCGTGTTCTCTGCCTCCATGCCCAGGAAACGATACGAGCAGATTTTGCGGTTCATGCACTTCAACGACAATGAACTTTGTCGTCCACGTGGGGACCCTGAATACGACCGGCTCTATAAAATTCGGCCCCTCATAAACCACTTCAACGAACGTTTTGCAGCCTTGTTTATTCCCGATCAAGCTGTCTGCGTTGATGAGTACCTGATTACATTTTCTGGCCGCTTGGCTTTCAAGCAGTACCTTCCCAGCAAGCGTGCCAGATACGGGGTCAAGCTCTATAAGTGCTGTGACAGGGCAACAGGCTATGTATGGAGCTTTATGGTTTATGAGGGAAAAGATAGTCAGGTTGAGCCGGTCAACTGCCCGGATTACATAGGGAGCGCTGGCAAGATAGTGTGGAACTTGGTGTCACCCTTATTCGGAAAGGGGTACCACTTGTATGTGGACAATTATTACACGAGCGTGCCACTGTTTAGTCACTTGTTTGATCATCAGATTGGAGCATGTGGCACCGTGCGACCTAATCGCCGGGGCTTTCCCCAGCGGCTTGTAGATGCCCGTCTTAGGCTGGGGGAGAAAGCCTGCGTAAAGTGTAATAACTTGCTCGCTATGAAGTGGAGGGACAATAAGAATGTTTTCCTTCTTACCTCCCTTCATGCAGACACGACAGTCCATATTCGTACGGCGACTGGTGTTGTGGAGAAACCCCTCTGTGTCCACAAATATAACAAAAATATGGGAGGGGTGGACCTCAACGACCAGTTGATGGCGCTGTATCTAATTGACCGTAAGGCGAGACGCTGGTACAAAAAAGTGTCTCTATCCTTATTTCAATTGGCTTTGCTGAACGCTCATGTGCTATACAGAGCTTCAGGCGGGACTTTATCTCTTCTAAAATTCCAGAATGAGATAGTCACAGAACTTCTGTATCCAGGCGGTTCTGCACCTCACCATCCCCTACCAAATGCAGTAAGCCGGCTGCATGAGAGGCATTATACGCATCTCCTCCCGAGTACCCCTACCCAACGAACCCCCCAAAAAAGATGTCGTGTCTGTAGCAAGCGCGGATTTAGGCGTGACACCCGTTATTATTGTCCACTCTGTCCTGACAAACCTGGTCTTTGCCTTGGTGAATGTTTTGAACGCTACCACTCAAAAGTGAAGTTTTAGCGTAGGGTACAGCATTTCACAGACTAGGACACACTTACACAGGGTCTCCCAAGATGCCATTACATTTTGAGAGACCCGAACCATTACAGTTGTTAAAGTTTAAAAAAAAAAGTGTAAGAAAGAAAAAAAAAACGTAAAAAACAAAAACACAAAAAAAATATAAAATAAAAAAAACAAAAATAGTTGTAGTTTTATTGTTCTCTCTCTCTCTCTCTCTCTCTCTATTTTCTCTCTATTGTTCTGCTCTTTTTTACTGTATTCCATTCTGCAATGTTTTATCATGCTTGCTTTTCAGGTATGTAATTTTTTGTTTTCAGGTGCGCCATTCAACTGCAGCGCGGAATTATTTATCTTGACAGCAACAGCGTTTGCTCCCACGATACATAAAGCCGTGACTCCAGTGCTGTAGGAGGTGATTTCACCACCACAGTAAAAAAAAAGAGCATATATGCCGAAGCATGGGGGCAGCAGGGGCGGAGGAGCGATTTTGCTCCTAATGCCGCGTATATACGGTCGAAATTCTGACGGAGGCTTGCCCGTGGAAAAGTTTGACCGTGTGTACGCGGCATAACTTTTTTGCGGGAGGATGCCCCCATGCTTCGGCATATATATATTTTAGGCACAGGTTGCGTTAAAAAAATGTTTTATTTTTTACTAGGTTTTGTTTTGGTATTTGCTTTGCAGGTATGGTAAGGTAAGGTCTTACTGTTGTACTGTAATGTTACTTTGTTTTAATGTTAACCATCATTTGCTTAGCAGGTACGCCATTCAGTTGCATTGCGGATTTATTTATCTTGACAGCAACAGCGTTTGCTCCCACGATACATAAAGCCGTGACTCCAACGCTGTAGGAGGTGATTTCACCACCACAGTTCAAAAAAGAGCATATATGCCGAAGCATGGGGGCAGCAGGGGCGGAGGAGCGATTTTGCTCCTAATGCCGCGTATATACGGTCGAAATTCCGACGGAGGCTTGCCCGTGGAAAAGTTCGACCGTGTGTACGCGGCATAACCTTTTATGCCGCGTACATACGGTCGAAATTTCGACAAAGGCTTGCCCGTGGAAAAGTCCGACCGTGTGTACGCGGCATAACTTTTTTGCGGGAGGATGCCCCCATGCTTCGGCATATATATATTTTAAGCACAGGTTGCGTTAAAAAATTTTTTTATTTTTTACTAGGTTTTGTTTTGGTATTTGCTTTGCAGGTATGGTATGGTAAGGTCTTACTGTTGTACTGTAATGTTACTTTGTTTTAATGTTAACCATCATTTGCTTAGCAGGTACGCCATTCAGTTGCATCGCGGATTTATTTATCTTGACAGCAACAGCGTTTGCTCCCACGATACATAAAGCCGTGACTCCAACGCTGTAGGAGGTGATTTCACCACCACAGTTAAAAAAAGAGCATATATGCCGAAGCATGGGGGCAGCAGGGGCGGAGGAGCGATTTTGCTCCTAATGCCGCGTATATACGGTCGAAATTCCGACGGAGGCTTGCCCGTGGAAAAGTTCGACCGTGTGTACGCGGCATAACCTTTTATGCTGCGTACATACGGTCGAAATTTCGACAAAGGCTTGCCCGTGGAAAAGTCCGACCGTGTGTACGCGGCATAACTTTTTTGCGGGAGGATGCCCCCATGCTTCGGCATATATATATTTTAAGCACAGGTTGCGTTAAAAAAATGTTTTATTTTTTACTAGGTTTTGTTTTGGTATTTGCTTTGCAGGTATGGTATGGTAAGGTCTTACTGTTGTACTGTAATGTTACTTTGTTTTAATGTTAACCATCATTTGCTTAGCAGGTACGCCATTCAGTTGCATCGCGGATTTATTTATCTTGACAGCGACAGCGTTTGTTCCCACGATACATAAAGCCGTGACTCCAACGCTGTAGGAGGTGATTTCACCACCACAGTTAAAAAAAGAGCATATATGCCGAAGCATGGGGGCAGCAGGGGCGGAGGAGCGATTTTGCTCCTAATGCCGCGTATATACGGTCGAAATTCCGACGGAGGCTTGCCCGTGGAAAAGTTCGACCGTGTGTACGCGGCATAACCTTTTATGCCGCGTACATACGGTCGAAATTTCGACAAAGGCTTGCCCGTGGAAAAGTCCGACCGTGTGTACGCGGCATAACTTTTTTGCGGGAGGATGCCCCCATGCTTCGGCATATATATATTTTAAGCACAGGTTGCGTTAAAAAAATGTTTTATTTTTTACTAGGTTTTGTTTTGGTATTTGCTTTGCAGGTATGGTATGGTAAGGTCTTACTGTTGTACTGTAATGTTACTTTGTTTTAATGTTAACCATCATTTGCTTAGCAGGTACGCCATTCAGTTGCATCGCGGATTTATTTATCTTGACAGCAACAGCGTTTGCTCCCACGATACATAAAGCCGTGACTCCAACGCTGTAGGAGGTGATTTCACCACCACAGTTAAAAAAAGAGCATATATGCCGAAGCATGGGGGCAGCAGGGGCGGAGGAGCGATTTTGCTCCTAATGCCGCGTATATACGGTCGAAATTCCAACGGAGGCTTATCCGTTGAAAAGTCCGACCGTGTGTACGCGGCATAACTTTTTTGCGGGAGGATGCCCCCATGCTTCGGCATATATGCCCATCATTAGCAGTGGGTGGATGAAGGGAGGTATTCTAATGGTGGGCATACCCACCGATCAATCTCTTTTTTTCGTTCAGCCAACAGGCTGCATGAAAAAAAAGATTACAATACATGTCCAACAAGGACCAGCAACGTACTGGTATGTTGCTGGACTTTGAATGTTTATACCAGAATGATGCCTGCGGGTTTAGGTATCATCTTGGTATCATTCTTTTCAGCCAGCGGCCGGCTTTCATGTAAAAGCAATCCTAGTGGCTAATTAGCCTCTGGACTGCTTTTACAAGCAGTGGGAGGGAATGCCCCCCCCGGATATAAACAGCGCCATTGGGAAATTGGGAAAGCATTTTATCACACCGATCTTGGTGTGGTCAGATGCTTTGAGGGCAGAGGAAAGATCTAGGGTCTAACCCCCCATTTTTTTTCAAAAAAAGAGTACCTGTCACTACTTATTGCTATCATAGGGGATATTTACATTCCCTGAGATAACAATAAAAATGATAAAAAAAAAAAAAATATGGAAGGAACAATTTAAAAATAAAATAAAAAAGCAAAATAAATAATAATAAAAAAAAAGCACCGCTGTCCCCCCCTGCTCTTGCGCAAAGGCGAACGCAAGCGTCGGTCTAGCGTCATATGTAAATAGCAATTGCATCATGCATGTGAGGTATCACCGCGAAGGTCAGATCGAGGGCAGTAATTTTAGCAGTAGACCTCCTCTGTAAATCCAACGTGGTAACCTGTAAAGGCTTTTAAATGCTTTTAAAAATGAATGTAGTTTCTCGCCGCTGCGCGTTTGTGCGCAATTTTAAAGCATGTCGTGTTTGGTATCCATGTACTCGGCCTAAGATCATCTTTTTTATTTCATCAAACATTTGGGCAATATAGTGTTTTTTAGTGCATTAAAAATAAAAAAAGTGTGTTTTTCCCCCAAAAAATGCGTTTGAAAAATCGCTGCGCAAATACTGTGTGGAAAAAAAAAATGCAACACCCACTATTTTAATCTGTAGGGCCTTTGCTTTAAAAATATATATAATGTTTGGGGGTTCAACATAATTTTCTTGCAAAAAAAAAATGTTTTCATGTAAACAAAAAGTGCCAGAAAGGGCTTTGTCTTCAAGTGGTTAGAAGAGTGGATGATGTGTGACATAAGCTTCCTAATGTTGTGCATATAATGCCAGGACAGTTCAAAACCCCCCCAAATGACCCCATTTTGGAAAGTAGACACCTCAAGCTATTTGCTGAGAGGCATGTTGAGCCCATTGAATATTTTTTTTTGTCCCAAGTGATTGAATAATGACAAAAATAAAAAAAATAAAAAAAATTACAAAAAGTTGTCACTAAATTATATATTGCTCAAACATGCCATGGTTATATGTGGAATTGCACCCCAAAATACATTCTGTTGCTTCTCCTGAGTACGGGGATACCACATGTGTGAGACATTTTGGGAGCCTAGCCGCGTACAGGACCCCGAAAACCAAGCACCGCCTTCAGGATTTCTATGGGTGTAAATTTTTGATTTTACTCCTCACTGCCTATCACAGTTTCGGAGGCCATGGAATGCCCAGATGGCACAAAACCTCCCCAAATGACCCCATTTTGGAAAGTAGACACCCCAAGCTATTTGCTGAGAGGTATGTTGAGTATTTTGCAGATCTCGCTTTTTGTCACAAAGTTTTAAAAATTGAAAAAAGAAAAAAAAAAATATGTCTTTCTTCATTTTCAAAAACAAATGAGAGCTGTAAAATACTCACCATGCCTCTCAGCAAATAGCTTGGGGTGTCTACTTTCCAAAATGGGGTCATTTGTGGGGGTTTTGGGCTATCTTGGCATTTTATGGCCTTCAAAACTGTGATAGGTAGTGAGGAGTGAAATCAAAAATTTGTGCCCTTAGAAATCCTGAAGGCGGTGCTTGGTTTTCGGGGGCCCGTACGCGGCTAGGCTCTCAAAAAGTCCCACACATGTGGTATCCCCGTACTCAGGAGAAGCAACCAAATGTATTTTGGGGTGCAATTCCGCATATAACCATGGCATGTTTGAGCAATATATCATTTAGTGACAACTTTTTGTACAATTTTTTTTTTCTTTTTGTCATTATTCAATCACTTGGGACAAAAAAAAAATATTCAATGGGCTCAACATGCCTCTCAGCAATTTCCTTGGGGTGTCTACTTTCCAAAATGGGGTCATTTTGGGGGGTTTTGTGCTATCTTGGCATTTTATGGCCTTCAAAACTGTGATAGGTAGTGAGGAGTGAAATCAAAAATTTATGCCCTTAGAAACCTTGAAGGCTGTGCTTGGTTTTTGGGGTCCCGTACGCGGCTAGGCTCCCAAAAAGTCCCACACATGTGGTATCCCCGTACTCAGGAGAAGCAGCAGAATGTATTTTGGGGTGCAATTCTACACATAACCATGGCATGTGTGAGCAATATATAATTTAGTGACAACTTTGTGCAAAAAAAAACAAAGTTTGTCATATTCCCGCAACTTGTGGCAAAATATAAAATATTCCATGGACTAATCATGCCTCTCAGTAAATAGCTTGGGGTGTCTACTTTCCAAAATGGGGTCATTTAGGGGGGTTTTGTGCTATTTTGGCATTTTATGGCCTTCGAAACTGTGATAGGTAGTGAGGAGTGAAATCAAAAATTTGCGCCCTTAGAAATCCTGAAGGCGGTGCTTGGTTTCCGGGGTCCCGTACGTGGCTAGGCTCCTAAAAAGTCCCACACATGTGGTATCCCCGTACTCAGGAGAAGCATCAGAATGTATTTTGGGGTGCAATTCCACATATAACCATGGCATGTGTGAGCAATATATCATTTAGTGACAACTTTGTGCAAAAAAAACAAAGTTTGTCATATTCCCGCAACTTGTGGCAAAATATAAAATATTCCATGGACTGAACATGCCTCTCAGTAAATAGCTTGGGGTGTCTACTTTCCAAAATGGGGTCATTTGGGGGGATTTTGTGCTATTTTGGCATTTTATGGCCTTCGAAACTGTGATAGGTAGTGAGGAGTGAAATCAAAAATTTACGCCCTTAGAAAGCCTGAAGGCGGTGCTTGGTTTTTGGGGCCCCGTACCCGGCTAGGCTCCCAAAAAGTCCTACACATGTGGTATCCCTGTACTCAGGAGAAGCAGCAGAATGTATTTTGGGGTGCAATTCCACATATAACCATGGCATGTGTGAGCAATATATAATTTAGTGACAACTTTTTGTACATTTTTTCTTTTTTTTTTCTTTTTGTCATTATTCAATCATTTGGGACAAAAAAAAATATTCAATGGGCTCAACATGCCTCTAAGCAAATAGCTTGGGGTGTCTACTTTCCAAAATGGGGTCATTTGGGGGGGTTTTGTGCCATCTTGGCATTTTATGGCCTTCAAAACTGTGATAGGTAGTGATAGGTAGTGAGGAGTGAAATCAAAAATGTATGCCCTTAGAAACCTTGAAGGCGGTGCTTGGTTTTTGGGGTCCCGTACGCGACTAAGCTCCCAAAAAGTCCCACACATGTGGTATCCCCATACTCAGGAGAAGCAGCAGAATGTATTTTGGGGTGTAATTTCACATATGCCCATGGCATGTGTGAGCAATATATCATTTAGTGACAACTTTGTGCAAAAAAAATAAAGTTTGTCATATTCCCGCAACTTGTGGCAAAATATAAAATATTCCATGGACTAATCATGCCTCTCAGTAAATAGCTTGGGGTGTCTACTTTCCAAAATGGGGTCATTTAGGGGGGTTTTGTGCTATTTTGGCATTTTATGGCCTTCGAAACTGTGATAGGTAGTGAGGAGTGAAATCAAAAATTTGCGCCCTTAGAAATCCTGAAGGCGGTGCTTGGTTTCCGGGGTCCCGTACGTGGCTAGGCTCCTAAAAAGTCCCACACATGTGGTATCCCCGTACTCAGGAGAAGCATCAGAATGTATTTTGGGGTGCAATTCCACATATAACCATGGCATGTGTGAGCAATATATCATTTAGTGACAACTTTTTGTAATTTTTTTTTTTTTTGTCATTATTCAATCACTTGGGACAAAAAAAAAAAATATTCAATGGGCTCAACATGCCTCTCAGCAATTTCCCTGGGGTGTCTACTTTCCAAAATGGGGTCATTTGGGGGGGTTTTGTACTGCCCTGCCATTTTAGCACCTCAAGAAATGAGATAGGCAGTCATAAATTAAAAGCTGTGTAAATTCCAGAAAATGTACCCTAGTTTGTAGACGCTATAACTTTTGCGCAAACCAATAAATATACGCTTATTGACATTTATTTTACTAAAGACATGTGGCTGAATACATTTTGGCCTAAATGTATGACTACAGTTGAGTTAATTCGATTTTTCTTATAACAAAAAGTAGAAAATATCATTTTTTTCAAAATTTTCGGTCTTTTTCCGTTTATCTCGCAAAAAATAAAAATCGCAGAGGCAATCAAATACCATTAAAAGAAAGCTCTATTTGTGGGAAGAAAAGGACGCAAATTTCGTTTCAGTACAACATTGCATGTCCGCACAATTTACAGTTAAAGCAGCGCAGTGCAAAATTCTGAATTCACCTCTGGTCCTTTAGCTACCAAATGGTCCGGGGCTTAAGTGGTTAAGTACATTTTGTGCAAGAACAGGAAATACTTATCCTTGTAACTTCATGTGCACAGAAGTTAAATCTTAAAGTGGTTGTAAAGGCAGAAGGTTTCTTATCTTAACCACTTAAGCCCCGGACCATTTTGCTGGTCAAAGACCAGGCCACTTTTTGTGATTCGGCACTGCCACGCTTTAACTGACAATTGCGGGGTCGTGCGACGTGGCTCCCAAACAAAATGTAAGTCTTTTTTTTCCCCACAAATAGAGCTTTCTTTTGGTGGTATTTGATCACCTCTGTGGTTTTTATTTTTTGCGCTATAAACAAAAATATAGCGACAATTTTGAAAAAAATGCAATATTTTTTACTTTTTGCTATAATAAATATCCCCAAAAAATATATTAATTTTTTTTTTCCTCAGTTTAGGCCGATACATATTCTTCTACATATTTTTGGTAAAAAAAAATCGCAATAAGCGTTTATTGATCGGTTTGCGCAAAAGTTATAGTGTCGACGAAATAGGGGATAGTTTTATGTCATTTTTATTAATATTTTTTTTTTTACTAGTAATGGTGGTGATCAGTGATTTTTATCATGACTGCGACATTATGGCAGACACATCGGACACTTTTGACACATTTTTGGGACCATTGTCATTTTTACAGCGAGCAGTGCTATAAAAATGCACTGATTACTGTGAAAATGACACTGGCACTGAAGGGGTTAACCACTAGGTGGCGCTGAAGAGGTTAAGTCAGTACTAGGGAGTGATTCTTACTGTTAGGGGGCATGGCTACACGTGACACCTCACTGATGACCGTTCCCGATCACGGGGGAACAGCCATATGTGAAATGTCACTAGGCAGAATAGGGGAATGCCTTGTTTACAAAGGCATCCCCCTGTTCTGCCTTTGCCGACTGCAATCGCAGGCCGCCCGGGAACATCGAGTTCCCGTGACCCGCGAACACGCTCACGAGGCACGCAGCGGTGCATGTGCGCCTGCTGGGTGGCAAATTTAAAGGGACGTACAGGTACGCCCATTTGCCTGCCCGTGCCATTCTGTCGACGTACATCTGCATGCGGCGGTCGGCAAGTGCATTCTATGCATTAAGATAAAGATGCTTTCTGTGTGCAGCAGCCTTCTCAGCCCCCTAATACTTGCCTGAGCCCCCTCTCGATCCAGCGATGCTGCATGAGAGACTCCTCATTGGGGCTGAGATGGCAGCAAAGCGCCATTGGCTCCTCCTGCTGTCAATCAAAGTCAGTGAACCAATGAGGAGAGAGAGGGGGCGGGCCTGCGGCTCCATGTCTGAATGGACATAGGGAGCTGCGGCTCGGCTCTGGCGCCTCCATAGCAAGCTGCTTGGCACTCAACAGGAGGGATGGGCCAGGAGCACCGAAGAGGGACCCAAGAAGAGGAGGATTTGGGCTGCTCTGTGCAAAACCACTGCACAGAGCAGGTAAGTATAATAAGTTTGTTATTTTTAACCAAAAAAAACAAGACTTTAGTATTACTTCAAAAGAGAGGTTTGGGAAAAGCAAAAAAAAACCTAGATGACTACAGCTGTCCCCTCCCGGCTCTACTCAAGAACTGAGAAAGTAAACACCACTGATCGCTCAGTTCTTCCTTCTGCTCTGAGCAGAGAGCCATGACTATCAATCACTGGCTCTCTGCTCTGCCACTCAAGTGTTTACGTGAATGCTGGTCTGTGGAGTGGGGCGGGAGGGGCTGGCTGGGGCTCCGAGCGGCATACTGAGAGGCTGAGCCAGCTGCCGTAAGTTGGCAGCAGCCGCTGTAGGCTGAAAACGGGTCACAGGAGTGCAGTACGAACTGCACTCCTGTGATCTATCGGAGAAGTATAGCCAAAACTGCTTTGGATATACGTCTCCTTTAAACAATGTTGTCAGTCTTCCTAGTTCTCTTGTGTGGACTGCAGAACACCTCCCCCTATAATATAGAGAATCTGTGAAAGGGGGAGAGAATCCTGTGACTCATCAGACTATCCTCCATTCACATATAATGTTACAGGCAGCAAAAGCAATGAAAGTATGGAGGAGGAGGGGGCGGGTCCTCATTGGGAACTTTTTCACAGTGCACTTTTTCATAGAGCACTGTTATGTAACATATGTGGCTGAGTACAGAAACTGACTGTCTCACACATCATGTGACTGAGACACCAATAAGAGATCAGCAAGCATTGTTCAGTATGGAAATTAGTTCTGGGCCCATCATGCTTGAGGTGATTGTAGCCATATTAATGCACTTGCAACAAGAACAAATCAGTACGTTTCATGATGTGGGCCTTCATCATTATCCAACAGTTTTATTCCCCCTTGCCTCTGTCACTGACCCGTTCCCTGCCTTATCTCACTAACTATTCACATTGTATTACCATTGCTGTGTACGCTTATATTTTCTTTTTTCTTGTTTTGCAAGATTGTCTTACTTAACATTCTGCTAAAACTTTGTGTATTAGTACTGCTTGGACCTTAAAGAAGGGGACACACCCGAAACCTGGTCCTGAAAATTTGGATGCATAAAAAATGTAGCATGGACAGTACTCAATTGTTCTGGGACTTAACACGTGGCCACTTGACAAGCTTCCTATGTCTTTCTCAAATTACTTAAAGCACTTTTCAGTAGCCCAGGTTTGTTGACTACAAATTTTAAGGCGGCCCTTTCTAAACATGTGTAAACTTTAATGCCGCGTACACACGACCGCTTTTCTCGACGAGAAAAACTGAATTTTTTCTTTTTGCCGTGAAAAACGATCGTCTGTGGGCTTTATGTCGTTTTTCTCGTCGAGAAAAACGGCATAAAAAACGACGAGAAAAATTAGAACATGTTCTAAATTTTCTCGTCGTTTTTTCCAGCATTTTTTCCGCCGCAGTTTTCCCATAGGGAAACACTGCCGCGGAGCCCACAGACGGTCGTTTTTCTCGTCAAGAGAAAAAATGACGGGAAAAATGACCGTGTGTAGGGAACCAAGCGGTTCCCTCGTTTTTCCTGTCATTATTCACGGCGGATTTTTAACCGCCGTGAATAATGATCGTGTGTACGCGGCATAAGGCCTTACTGTACAGAAGATCAGTTGATTTAATTAGGAGCACACACATCTGGGACTAATTTTCTGCCAGCATTTCCACGTCTCACAGAAAAGTGTTGTGAATCCTGCTGGACAGTCCTGTGGTTTTTAAATTTGTTCTCTATTCTTGTAGTTCTGTACGGTGTCCCACAGGATCCAGGCCACCCTACCCTGCAGATCTCTTCAACAGTGTGGTGACTTCAGCCCTGCTAGCCAGAAAGACTGTCTTTGTTATACAGTATGGCAAAAAATATGACACACACTGCTTCACCACACAATAGTCAATCAAATTCATTGTTTTATATGCATGATTGCCATCTTGGTATATAAGAAGCCTCTTATTGGCTCTTTCTGTAGAAGATGGGCTTGGTGGAGGTAGGTTATCTGGCGTCAGAGGGGGGCGGGGTCACCCATTTACATCACCGGGTGGCCCTGCCCTCAGCTATATAACAGCTGTCAACGAGAAGAAGCGTCACTCGGCGGGAGCCTCCCATGGAGGCGGAGCTGTTGCGGTTTTTTATTTTTTCGGTTCGTCGGGCGGTGTGAGATGGATTTACATCGCGGGACATTTTTATTTTTTTATTTTTTAATAAAGGACTCTTCCCAAAGTGTCTCCTGTCATGTTTACTATTTTTTACACTTTTTTATGAATTGGTAGGGGTACAATGTACCCGTTACCAATTCACATGGGGGGGTGGGATCTGGGCGTCCTCTTGTTAAAGGGGGCTTCCAGATTCCAATAAGCCCCCCGCCCGCAGACCCCCACAACCATCGGGCAAGGGTTGTGGGGATGAGGCCCTTGTCCCCATCAACATGGGGACAAGGGGCTTTGGGGACGTGCATGTGGCCTGGTACAGTTCTCTCTCGTCCCCCCCTCTTTTTCTGCGGCCTGCCAGGTTGCGTGCTCAGATAAGGGTCTGGTATGGATTTTGGGGTGGACCCCTACGACATTTTTTACATTTTGGCGCAGGGTTCCCCTGAAAATCCATACCAGGCCTGAAGGGCCTAGTATAGATTTTGGGGGATCACCACGCAATTTTTTTTTTATTTTGGTTCGGGGTTTCCTTTCATATTCATACCAGACCCAAAGGGCCTGGTAATGAACTGGGGGGGGGGGGACCCATGCCATTTTTTTCAATTAGTTTTATCTATATTGCCGAGACCCGACAATTCATTAGAGCCGCGATCAGTTTTAAATGACTTTTTTTCCTTTAGAAATGTCATTTTGCTGTGGTATTGTTCTAAACACGGGAAAACTGAGCCACTCTTTTTTACTTTTTGTTGCAAAGTAATTCATTTTAAAAAGTAAGAAGTATAGGCGCCTTTCTACTTAAATCTTCAAATATGTAGAATGCATTTGCATAGGCTTAGCTGTTTTAAAAAAGATATAAAGAAAGCCCACACAAATACAGAAAGAAACATAAAAGTTAATTGAAGATAATGGTTTGACCTCAGCACTGCAAGACTACAGGGCAATCTATATATACTAAACTCCACTGGCCTTAGACAGACAAAAAGAAATCCACATTTAAAATCTTCAAGCTTTAAATAAAGCAGATGGATGATTCAGCCGTTCACCTTAAAATAGTAGCATTGACTGGTTAGTCTTTAATACTGATTTTTTTTGGTACCCTTCATAGTGGACAGTTCTAAATCTCTCTTTCAGGCCTATACAGTAAGGCAGTGAACAATATTTAAAGAGCAATTACCATAAGCAAACATACAGTGTATATATTTAATTGAATCTACATTAGGGATGAGCCGAACACCCCCCAGTTTGGTTCGCACCAGAACATGCGAACAGGCAATAAATTTGTTCGAACATCCGAACCCCATTAAAGTCTATAGGACACGAACATGAAAAATCAAAAGTGCTAATTTTAAAGGCTTATATGCAAGTTATTGTCATAAAAAGTGTTTGGGGACCCGGGTTCTGCCCCATGGGACATGTATCAATGCAAAAATAAGTTTTAAAAACAGCAGTTTTTTCGGTAGCAGTGATTTTAATAATGCTTAAAGTGAAACAATAAAAGTGAAATATTCCTTTAAATTTCGTACTTGGGGGGTGTATATAGTATGCCTGTAAAGCAGCGCTTGTTTCCCGTGCTTAGAACTGTCCCTGCACAAAATGTCATTTCTGAAGGAAAAAAAGTCATTTAAAAGTACTTGCGGCTGTAATGAATTGCCGGTCCCGGCAATACAGAGAAAAGTCATTGAAAGTCATTGATAAAACAAAAAAAAATGAGTGGGGGTCCCCCCAAATTCAATTACCAGGCCCTTCAGGTCTGGTATAGATATTAAGGGGAACCCTACGCCAAATGTAAAAAAAAATGGCGTGCGGTTCCCCCAAAATATCCATACCAGACCCTTCAGGTCTGGTATGGATTTTAAGGGGAACTCCGCGCCAAATTCAAAAAAAAAATGGCGTGGGGTTCCCCCCAAAAATCCATACCAGACCCTCATCCGAGCACGCAACCTGGCAGGCCGCAGGAAAAGAGGAGGAGACGAGAAAGCGCCCCCCCCCCCTCCTGAACCGTACCAGGCCACCAGGATGTCCCCATGTTGATGTGGACAAGGGCCTCATCCCCACAACCCTTACTCTGTGGTTGTGGGGGTCTGCGGGCGGGGGGCTTATCGGAATCTGGAAGACCCCTTTAACAAAGGGGACCCCCCAGATCCTGGCCCCCCCTATGTGAATTGGTAACGGGGTACATTGTACCCCTATCATTTCACAAAGAATGTGTAAAAAATTGTAAAAAAACACACAGACACAGTTGGGATTAGTCCTATATTAAAAATAAAAAAAAGAATAAAAATAAAAGACTCCAGCGGTGGTAATCCACTCTCGATCTCCACTCCAGCGATGTCGTTATCCTGCGATGGATGATCTCTCCAGGCTCCAGCGACGAGGAACAGCACACGATCCTCTCTTCACCAGAGCGGAGACACCCCGGGAATGACGTGGCTTCAGCCAGTGACAGCTTTTATGTAGCTGAGGGCGGGGCCACCCATCACGTGACCCCGTCCCCCTCTGACGCAAGGGGAAACCCGGGCTTCCTCAGTGACGTGATGGGTGACCCCGCCCCCTCTGATGCAACGGGAAACCTGCCTTGCATCAGAGGGGGGCGGGGTCACCCGCACGCCACTGGGAAAGCCCGGGTTTCCCCTTGCGTCAGAGGGGGATGGGGTCACGTGGCGGGTGGCCCCGCCCTCAGCTACATAAGAGCTGTCACTGGCTGAAGCCACGTCATTCTCGGGGTGTCTCCGCTCCGGTGAAGAGAGGATCGTGTGCTGTTCCTCGTCGCTGGAGCCTGGAGAGATCATCCATCGCAGGATACCGACATTGCTGGAGTGGAGATCGAGAGTGGATTACCACCGCTGGAGTCTTTTTTTTTTTTTATTCTTTTTTTTTTTTTTAATATAAGACTAATCCCAACTGTGTCTGTGTGTTTTTTTACAAATTTTTACACTTTTTACACTTTTTACACTTTTTCTGCACCACGCCATTTCCCCTTAAAATCCATACCAGACCTGAAGGGTCTGTTATGGATATTTGGGGGGAACCCCACGCCATTTTTTTTTTATTTGCCACAGGGTTCCCCTTAATATCCATACCAGACCTAAAGGGCCTGGTAATTGAATTTGGGGGGACCCCCATGCATTTATTTATTTTTTTTATCAATGACTTTCAATGACTTTTCTCTGTATTGCTGGGACCGGCAATTCATTACAGCCACGAGGACTTTTAAATGACTTTTTTTTCCTTCAGAAATTACATTTTGTGCAGGGACAGTTCTAACCACAGGAAACATGCGCTGCTTTACAGGCATACTATATACACCACCCAGGTATGAAATTTAAAGAAATATTTCACTTTTATTGTTTCACTTTAAGCATTATTAAAATCACTGCTCCTGAGAAAACTGCAGTTTTTAATGTGTTTTTTTGCATTGATACATGTCCCCTGGGGCAGGACCCGGGTCCTCAAACACTTTTTATGACAATAACTTGTATATAAGCCTTTAAAATTAGCACTTTAGATTTCTCCCATAGACTTTTACAGGGTGTTCCGCGGCTTTTCGAATTTGCAGCGAACACCCCAAATTGTTCGCTGTGCGCCGAACGGGTGAACAGGCAATGTTCGAGTCGAGCATGAGTTCGACTCGACCTCGAAGCTCATCCCTAATCTACATCAGTAAACTGTGTTGATGCAGGTTATAACACACTGGGCATAGGTATTTGTACTACTTTCTTGAGCAACAAAGCAGCACAGCATCTGGCATTCCCTACACTGGGACAATTTCTGGATATATTTTTTTATCATTTATTTAGATATAGCATCATTACAGCCATGAGAGAAGCACTGTAGTGTGCAAAATGCAGCAAATAGATATTTATCCAATCAGTGTTAAAAATACTGTTTATATTTAAATGGATAGAAAATATTTCATTACCAACCCAAGCTTTCAGTTCAACCTACAGTATCAATTGTTCTGCAGAATCTGTTTTTCTACCATTGCACAGGATGCATAACTGCAAAACTTGCTCAATCATTTTAATATTTATTATACACATCCATGGTACACCACATTCCAGGGGTCTATATACAACAGCTATCCTGGAGACCACTATACACGCCGATGCTGTCATGGCAACCACCATTCAATGCCGACTACTAGTTTATTGTTACCATACAATACAGACTTCAATTCAGACATAAACACAAATTCCAAAGTCTTATGGTAGAAATCAGAAAGTGATTGGATGTGCAGGTATGATCAACTGAATATGCATGGACAATGGGCAATCCTGGTGACACTTATCTCAGAGAGAAGACCACAGTATTCAGCCAAACATACTGTATTTATTGGCGTATAACACTCACTTTTTTACCCTGAAAATAGAGGGTAAACTGTGCCTACGTGTTATACGCAGGGGGCTGTGGAAAGTTTTTTTCCTGAAACTTCCCTCTTAAAGTTAGGGTGCGTGTTATACGCCTGTGCGTGTTATACGCTGATAAATACGGTATTTAACATTTCTGATTAATTGTGCTCCCAAGTCAGAGCACTTATCGATCCAAAAGTGACCAACTTAACCATGTCATGATTGTTATCTCCACTGTCTCCCAGTACATATACGTACAAACTATTATAATTTGTATGTGGTTCACTGTTGTTCTACTTACTTGAGGTTTGTCCACCCGGGCTCCCCATCTGGTATGTACTGAGAGATGGTGGACATAACAGTTTTAGCATTTGTGGACTTATAAGAAATAGCTTATAATGGATCACATTTCCTTAAATTTCTTTACCTAATAGCTCTGTTCTATATCCATATGTCCATATTTATGAGAACTTGGGTTTCTGTGATCTTACATATTATTGATTATTATTATTATGGGTTTTCTCTCTCCAATTATTTGAATCATGTAATGTCTACGGGCTAATTTACTGTAAGCAGTAATTATTGTAATTATTTTTTCTTAACTGTTACCATAGCCTATCTCAAGAAATATACTTTGAAGGACCACAAAAGTAATGTGCCATTATACAAAAAACAAAAACAAACATTTAAACTACGTTGTACTAGATATCACATAAATATCATATCATAGAAATCATACGTAAATTATAAATAAGATCATATCAAATACTTTAGAATAAGTACCTTAATTTCATATGTTGTTCCAGGGGTCAGACTTGTCAAGAGAACTTCTAGACTGTCAGCTGTCGTTGCTACTTGGGTGTAAGATGATTGCATCCATGGGCAAACCTCTCTGTAAATGACAGAGTAAGCTACAATCTTGCCATTTGTACTCCGTGGTATAGACCAAGACAGCAATATTCCAGCAGAGCCCACTCTTTCTCCAGCTAAATTATCAGGGGGTCCTGGAACTGTAATTGAAAAGAAACACGTGTCTGCAAAGCAACAGCAACAGCAACGGAAAATATCATAACTGTCTACTATAGGAAGGATAACAAACTGTAAAACACAGGAAAAAGCCATTTGTATGAATGATTAACTGTTAACATTAGGCTTTTCTTCCCAATAACGTGTTACAAAAGATGATTAAATATACAAACCTGAGAAACATTCTTTAGCAAGAATGTAAAATATGCAATGTTCTAAAACTATGCAGGATAGCCTCATATCAGTGCCAGTTTGGCTCTGATAGTTGCAATGCTGAAAACAGGAAAAGATTTCACTGACACTGGTATGACCTTTGTATATGACAAACAATAAGTCAAAAAATATTTGAAGAGCGGGCTTTTTAACTACCTGAATCTGTATTTTTTTTTCCTTTTTGCCATTTTGTCTTACATAAAAAATTGCGATTTATTTCCTTAACTCTAAATCAATTACCTTTATTTTTCTATTTTTTGTATTGTTGTGATAAACTGACAGCTGTGGCACAACTGAGCATCATAAAGGAATGAGCAATGGGTTGCAGTAACCCATGGCAACCAGAAAACATATTAGCTGATGCTTGATGTGTTACTGTGAGGTAATACAACCTACTTATAAAAGCACACCAACACTATGTTCATAGTGAGTGTTGTAGCTATAGTCAGAAAAAAACTACCGGTAGTATACAGGGGGTCCCTGACTTACGAACGGGTTTGTTTGTAAGCCGGAAATGTTCGTAAGTCGGGCCGCGTATGCGCAGAACAACAATTACGGACATTTCCGATGTTCCATCGAATGGCCGCGCATGCGTAGAACGACCATTTACGATGTTTTCCGATGTTCCGTCAAATGGCCGCCCATGCGCAGAACAACAATTACGGGCATTTCCGACATTTTCCGAGGCTCCGTCTGGCCGCGCATGCGCAGAACGGCAGATGGTCCCCACAGCGTCCCGTTCGTAAGTAGGAGTTGTTCGAAAGTCGGGCGTTCGTAAGTCTGGGACCCCCTGTACTAGCACTGTTATATTTAATAGTACAATAAGAACACTCAATGCGTGATTCACATTGTTATTTGTTGCAACTCCAATGAAATATATTATTATGAACGACAATAATGGTCAGCAGTGCTGATCACGTTTCTACTATAATTATGTCATCTGATCCTTCTATAGCTTTTCTATCATGATTCTATGACAATTGGGCAAATTAAAGCATTATGGGTTATTTTAGCTGGCATATCATGTTTACCATTTTCATATATGCATTGAAGAATAGACATAAAAATCAATTCTCTGATCATCCATCAATCATGTTTATGGAATCTTTATGTAAAGAAACTATGCATAGGGTTTCAGGAGGTGGCAAAATACCGTATTTATCGGCGTATAACACGCACTAACTTTAAGAGGGAAGTTTCAGGGAAAAAACTTTCCATAGCCCCCTGCGTATAACACGCAGGCACAGTTTACCCTCTATTTTCAGGGTAAAAAAGTGAGTGTTATACGCCAATAAATACAGTACATAGAATAAGGCTGGCCGTACATTATACAATTTTCTTATTAAATTTTCCTTTAGATATAATATAAGGGCAAACCTAAACACTTAAAATGTTGTATGCAATCAGACAGGCTCTTGTACTACATAGTTGAAGGTAAATTCGAAAGGAAATTGTATAAGAAAATTGCATAATGTATGGCCAGCCTAATGCCACGTACACACGGTCGGACTTTCCGACGGAAAAATAGAGAACCTGCTCTCTATCTAAGTCCGTCGGAAATTCCAACAAAAAAAGTCCGATGGAGCATACACACGGTCGGAATATCCGAAGAAAAAGCTCCCATCTGACTTTTTCTGTCGGAAATTCCGACCGCGTGTACGCGGCATAAGTCAATACATCCTTATTTACTTAACAAAATGACTTTCTCGTAAACCTAGAAGGCAATTGCGCACCTCACATTTCCAGTGAAAATTTCATTCAACAAAACAAACTTTTGCCAGGCAGAAAATATTTCTGCTGTACACCTGTTTATCAATATTTCAGATTCTGTGTATATTCAGAGGCGTGAAATTTCAATGCCCCCACCCAAAACTCCCCAGCACACACGTAGAACGATAAGCAAACTTACTGGTTTCGTTGGTCATCAATGACTTGCTGTCAGTGGAGCTGTAGGCTGAAGATGACACTGCGGAAATTGTTACGGTGTACGTGGTACCAGGAACAGCACTGGAGACATCTGCCTGAAATGCCAAAGAAACTAGAATTTGATGAAATATTAAGTGCAGTGTGCAGAAAGAGACTACTCAAGGCTCTGAGAACTTCCACCCACAAACTGCTGGCATTAAGGAATCCCAGAGCATTTGTAAGCTCCTGACTTAAATTCCCACTGTGATGGATGGATCTAGGTAACAAAATGCAGCATGGAATATTTCCTTGTTGGAAAAAAAAAAAATGTTTATCCAAGAGAGAGCTGAAATGCTTCACTTGGCACTCACAGTTCACTTTCCTAGGCTGCCCATCTCTAGATCTTCAACCCTCACTTATAAAAAGAAATGAAAAAACAGCAACCATACATAAACTGGAACAGATAATAAAAACAGCATACCTGTATAGCTGTATTTCTCCAAAGAAGCAGCAGAAAAACAACAGGAAAGGTAATCATTATTTTACTCTTCAGAACCTAGAATTGTTCCTATGTCTTTTTGATGGCAACAGGGAAATGTTGCCTGCATTAATGATTTAAAGCTAGGTCTGCCTGCACAGTACACAATTAATGAGTCTGTATTACTCAATAGCACTCCCCTTCCTTTGTTAAACTATTCATGAACTCCTTGGTGACTGACTGAAGTTTCATGGAGGAGTTAAAAAAAAAAAAAAATAAGCATAAAAAAAAAATTAAAAGTATCTAGCTGTTGTTAAAGGAACACTCCCCTCATGTTAAAAATTTGTTCTCACAAACTTAACATATTTCATTTTGTATGCATTCTGTGTAAAATAAAGAGAGAGGGGGTGAGAAGCTAGCTTCATGGTTGGTCAGCTTTCCAAAGAATATTCCAATGAGCTCACAGTATAAACAAAAGTTGCCCATCCACATACTATAATGAAAAACATACCTGATACTCTCCACCTCCAAGATCTCTAATAGAAACAAAGCCAGTCTGAGGAAAGAGATCCACTTGATATCTTTCTACCCGTCCGTATGGTTGCCTCCAATGTACTGAAAAGGAGTGTGTTGAAATATTGAAGACACTAAATCCCATGGGTCGTTCAGGATCTTAATGAACACAAAACAAAACAAAAAAAAAAAAAACAGATGACTAAATAACAGTAGGCACTGTTAACTTTACATATTAATTACAATTTTCATTTTTTTAGAAACATATATATATATATATATATATATATATATATATATATATATATATATATATAAACATAATATATATAAAATAAACTATATAAACTGAATAAATTAAATGATGAACAAATGTAAAAGCAGATGTTCTATTAAGGGAAATCTTGTATATACGTGTTTATATATATATATATATATATATATATATATATATATATATATATATATATATACATACAAGATTTCCCTTAATAGAACATCTGCTTTTACATTTGTTCATCATTTCATTTATTCAGTTTATATAGTTTATTTTAAAAACGACTTCCATCAGGAAAATGCCTTGTTTTACTATATATTTCATTTATGAAGCATATCACGAAGAGTAGCCTTGTATGACAACTGCAAGGCCATTTTGTAAGTTTTTAATACTGAGAGGCCATTAAAGTAGGATTAAACCCAAAACCAATAATATAATATATTGCAGCTTACAAATCATTAGATGTGGTGGCTACATTCGTTTTGGGGGGGGGGGGGGGTTTCCTCTGTTTTCACCTGGTGATCTGGCCAGTAATACATCTGCTGTATTAAAGTGCCCCCACTCTGGATGAAGAAGAACAGGGGCAGCATCGGTAATCTGAAGGGACAGGAGTGTTATGCCCTGTACACACGATCGGATTTCCTATGGAATAAAATCCGATTGGATTTTTCCATCGGAAATCCGATGAAGCTGACTTCCATCAGTCAAAAATCCGATCGTCCCAAACGCCGTGACGTAAAACACTCTGAAGAGCCGAGAAAAATTAAGTCCAATGCTTCTGAGCATGCGTCGACTTGATTCTGAGCATGCGTGGGTTTTTTCTCCGATGGAGTTCCCCACAGACGATCGGAATTTGCTATCGTTTTTTTTTCCATCGGTAAAATTTAAAACATGTTCTATTTTTTTATACCAATGGAAAAAAAAAACGATGGGGCCCACACACAATCGGTTTGTCCGATGAAAAAAGTCCACCGGTCTGTTTTCATCAGAAAAAGCGATCGTGTGTACGCGGCATTAGATGTACTAGCAGATACCAACAAATTGAAGCCAAACTCCAGCTAACACTTTATAAGCAGTTACAGCAACTGTTTTTTTTTTCTTTTGGGATAAAGGTTTTTCATAAATAAATAAAAGCTGATCATTGCAAACACCCTTCAGTGGTGAATGGTTTGTCTTATCTCTATAACTGCTACACCTGCAGGGCAGATTGTTCTTTTGAAAAACAGATCTCTTTACAGATCACCAGGTGAAAATAGGGAAGAGGAAGCCTAAAAAGAAAACCAATACAACCATTGCATCTTAGAATTGATAAGCTGCAATATATGCTTTTAGGTTTAACCACTTCAGCACCGCGCTATAGCCAAAAGACGGCTACAGCCTGGTACTATTGTTCCTGGAGGGCATCCATTCCAATTCCTCACGCACTGTCAAAACATGAGAAAAGTAAAGCCAGTAACCAGCAAGTCGGCCAGGGCACATTTACACTGATAATCAGGGCACTGATTATCAGTGTCCTGATTATCAATGCAGCCCCATCAGTGCTGCCTATCAGTGCCCATCAATGCTGTCTATCAGTGCCGCCTATCATTGCCCATCAGTGCTGCCTATCAGTGCCCATCAATGCTGTCTATCAGTGCTGCCTATCATTGCCCATCAGTGCTGCCTATCAGAGTCCATCAGTGCCGCCTCATCAGTGCAGTCTCATCAGTGCTCATCATTGCCCTCACCAGTGCCCATCAGTGCAGCTTATCATTGTTCATCAGTGCCACCTCATCAGTACCCATCAGTGCCGCCTCATCAGTGCAGCCTCATCAATGCAGCCTCATCAGTGCCCATCAGTGCAGCCTCATCAGTGCAGCCTCATTAGTGCAGCCTCATCAGTGACCATCAATTGCAGCTTCATCAGTGCCCATGGGTACAACCTCATCAGTGACCATCAGTGCAGCTTCATCAGTGTCAATCAGTGCAGCCTATCAGTGCCCATCAGTGCAGCCTATCAGTTCTCAGCTGTGCAACCTCATAAGTGCACATCAGTGAAGAAGAAAATTACTTATTTGCAAAAGAAATTACAGAAACTAAAAAAAAAAACATATTTTTTCCAAATTTTCTGCCTTTTTTCATTTGTTTAGCAAACAATAAAAAAATATTTTAGGTACAGTGTTGCATGTCTGGGCAATTGTCATTCAAATTGGCCTGGGCAGGAATGGGGTGAAAGTGTCCAGTATTGAAGTGGTTAAAGCAGTATTAAACCCAAACGCAAATATTGATTATATTTCAACTTTACAATTCTTATGCCGCGTACACACGACCGTTTTTCATGACGAGAAAAATGCAGTTTTTTTATTTGGTCATTAAAAACGATCGCGCATGGGCTCCAGAGCATTTTTCATGATGTGAAAAATGGGCATTAAAAATTTGGAACATGCTCTAATTTTTCTCGGCGTGCATGCTCAGAAGCAAGTGATGAGACAGGAGTGCTCGTTCCGGTAAAACTAGCGTTCGTAATGGAGATAGCACATTCGTCACGCTGTAACGGACTGAAGAGCACGAGGCTGAAAAGCGCGAATCGTCTCTCACCAAACTTTACTAACACGAGGATCAGCAAAAGCAGCCCAAATGGTGGCGCCATCCGAATGGAACATCCCCTTTATAGTGCCGTCCTACATTTCGTACGTCACTGCGCTTTGCTCGAGCATTTTTTTTTCATGATAGTGTGTAGGCAAGGCAGGCTTGAGAAGAATCACGTCAAGAAAAACGTTGTTTTTTTCAATGACATTAAAAACGGTCGTGTGTACGCGGCATAAGATGTGATGGTTATATTAGTTTCCAAAGGAAACTTAATCTAGTGATTACGTGATCTAGCCAGCACGTCTGTTGTTTTTCAAAAGCTCATGCTCTCCAGCAGAATGGATCAGTTTACATGGATTAGACACTTTAGCATAGATGATTAAAATGATCAGCTTTTATTTATTTATGCAAAACCTTTACCTAAAATAAAAAAACTGTGTTGCTGTAACTGATTGTGTGTGAACTGGAGTGTGGCTTCAATTTTTTGGCTTCAATTTGTATTAGCAGATATAAATCTGCTAATACATTTAATGCTACCCTCCCCCCAGACTAACAATGCTGCTGTCTGCTGTGCCTTCTATTCTCATTCCTCCAGAGTTGTGTTTTACTAATACCGGAGGAGTGTTGCTGGCCAGATCACCAGATGAAAACAGGGAAAAAGCCAAAGAAAAGAAAACAGAAGCACCTACCACATCTAATGATTTAACAATGGAATCATATGCCGTTGTTACTGAGAGCCCCAGGTCCTATCTATGCACAATGATTGGCTATTCCATTTATTACCATAGCTTGATAGTGAAGAATTTCATAGTAACCATTTGTCTTGTGAGTTAGGTGTAATTTAAAGTGGTTGTAAACCCTTACATATACCCAGCGAAGTGACTAGCTTCAGGTGATACACAGAGATTAAATAAATCCTTCTACATAAGTTGTAACTGCTTATCTGCAGTCTTCTCTACGGTTGTTTAAAGTGCATAATTTATAAAGATTGTCTGAGCTATCAGAAAAAAGTATGCAGAGAGCTAAAGTTACACTCTGCAGAGCTCAATGAGGAGAACTCTGACAGCTGATTGTAGGGAAAGGAACACACCCCCTCCACACAGCACACAGGAACAGAGCTGAGGCTGTCAATCAGCTACACCTCCCTCCCCTGTCACCTTTTCTCTCTTGTTGTCAGCAAAACTTATGACAAGTGATTAATGCAGATAGCAGAGGAACGAAGCAGCAGACAGAAATTACACTTAGTGCGCTTAATTAAGACAAGTAAACACTATAGAGTAGGGGGTTTCTAAACTTTCTAAACAAAGGGCCAGTTTACTGCCTTACAGACCTTAGGAGGGCCAGACTGTGGCCCTTGGGACTAAAAAACAGTATCAGTGAAAAGAATAATGTCCCATCTTTGGTGTCAGTGGAGGAATAGTGCCTCATCATTGATGACAGTGACAGTGGGAGGAATAGTGCCCCATATCAGTGAGAGAAACAGTTTCCCAAGGGCCACATAAAGCCAAGCAAAGAGCCACAACCGGCCTCCAGGCCGCAGTTTGGAGACCACTGCTATAGAGGAATATGTTTTGTTCACATTGCATGTCAGAGGTTTACAACCACTTTAAGCTGCATTATTTTTGGATAGAGTGGTGAGAGGTTAGAACCACCATCAGGCGTTTATTACTACCTGTTTTCTCGGTAGGGAGATTGAAGCTAGCCATACACAGCTTACATTTTGCGGGGATTCCTGCTGAATCAGCTAAAATTCAAGCTGTTGGTAGCTCAGACAAGCTTTATAAGACAATTGATTACTTTTTATGAATCAGTTGATTTAATTACAGGGAGGAGGTGCTAGTAGATTGCACGATTCACGAGCAGTAAGCATTACCACTAGGGTTGCCACCTGTCCGGGGATCACCCGGACAGTTCGGGTTTGGAATCATGCGTCCGGGTTTCTGACCACCTGAAACCTGGACACATTATTCAGACTGGATTATGGCTTACCATCAGGGTTGCTGGCTGCAGTTGTCTAAGCCAACAGTGTCTGTTTCACTCTCTTTCACACTGCCCAAAGCCAGCACTAACAATTGCGCCCCCCCCAACACACACACACACACACTCACACACTCAGACTGGAGAGGAGAGAGGGCTCGATCTGCTCTTCTTCCTACCGCCTTTACCCCTCTGTGTCTGCCCACACTTCAATCCCTGCCGCTGTGAAAAGGAAAGTTGGGGCCAGAAATTTGCAGTTCAGCAGCCTCAGATACATCTGGATGAGAAGTGCTGAGTGCCAAGGGGTGAGTGAGCTCATCATCCATCCCTGTCTGTGACTGAAGTCTCCCCCCTTCTCTCTCCTGCCTCTGAGTGAATACACTAAGGTAAATCAGGGTTCTCAGAGCACCCCTTACCTCAGAGTTCCCTTTTACACCAGAGGCCACAGTGTTCCCCCATAAATCTGGATTCCCAGAACATCCCTTATGTTTGAGTCCCCAGAGTTCCCCCATACATCAGAGTCTGCAGAGTCCCCCCTTACAGTGTAAGGAAACTCTGCACGTTCAGATGTAAAAGGGGAACTCTGCAGATTAAGATGTAAAAGGGGAACTCTGTGGACTCTAATGTAAAGGGGACTTTTGTGATTAACTTTATATGATTAGAAATATTTTTTAATTGCAAAATATATGAATAGTTTTTACTATAAAAAAAAAAAAAATTGCTGTGCGCCGCTAAAGTGTTCGGGTTTGACTTGAAGAAAAGGTGGCAACCCTAATTACCACACTATATTGAATCAAACCTCAGCTGTATTAAACTCTAAGCAAATACAGAAACAAAAAAACAATTATATAATAAGGGAAAAGAAAGAGAACAAACCTGCTACCACTAGCACAGATGCAGGATCCCCCGCAACAGACCCTTTCATCCTCTGAATTGTGAAGTTATAAATTCCACCAGGTAGCAAGTGTGCTACAGTATACTCAGCTTGTCCCCCTGAGATATTAAACTCCCATACAGATGTCAGATTGGTTAACAGAATTCTGTAATGAGTAAAACTACTTGTGGTTGGGCCCCATGTCAGAGTGGCAGAAGTGGTATTACTGTTTTTCACTGAAAGGCCGCAAATTCCAAGGGGTCCTGGGGAAAAAAGAAAGTGGTGCCAAAGATGGACTTCAGCATTATTCACACAACAGCAAGCCAAGCTTAGAATATTTCTACCTAATTCCTTTCTCTTGGATATATACATGTAAGCCCCAGATACAAGAACCTTTCCCAGCAGCACATTCTATTAAATTTATTTTGATTAGAAGCACATTTAATAAGCCTGTTCTGTGCAGAGAATGGTCTCTTAGTAAAATTAATAAAATGAAGCTGTGTGCACTTCACTCATCCATTCATGTGCAAACAAATGTTTCTTTTATTCTCCACTGGACAGGACTGGATGAAGTGAAAGCAGCTTCACTCTTCTACTTTACTATTTACTTTAACCTCCCTGGCGGTATGATTATTTCAGATTTTAGGTGCTGAAAGCGGTACCATAATTTTGCATGGAAATTTGGCGTTTTATATTGTAGGCCTGTAATTCTTTGGAATAACTTACTTAAATCTGTCCAAACAAGAGTCTAGTAGACATCCCGGGTATGATAAAGTTTGAAACACAAAATCATAAATTATAATATAATAAATAACTATAAAATAATTTTAACAAATAATAATATAATAATAATAAAAGTGTTTTTCAGTGTTTAATGATGAATTTCCCCACAAATCGCTATCGCTCAATTCTGCGAGTGATTCTAATTTATTATCGCTGTTTTCTAGCTGGTCTAAAACCTCTTTTGACATAAAGGGACACTTTTTGGTTGCTATGGACAATCTCCAGTTTCCAGGCAGAAAAAACAGTATTTATAATATAGAAGTGCATGCAGGTCACTGGACAGACCAAGGGGGACGTGTAACAGACTAGGGACAAAGGGGACGTGTAATTATTTGATTCAGTACTGTAATCTGTAAGATTACAGTGTACTGTATGTATACTGTGCTTTTTACTTTTTGAATTTGGCACCGAACTCCGTCCTCGTGCGTCGCAGCGCTCGCAGGGAACAGAGCTCGGCACTGTGAATCAAACGAGACACGGCGGCTCGCAGATCACAGCGGGGAGACATCGCAGGATCCAGGGGACAAGGTAAGTAACCTCTACATGGATCCTGCGAGGCAATCCTGAGTGTGGCTCTGGGTTACCGCTTTTGGTATGAAAAATTCACCCCAAGCCACACTCGGGAATACCGTCAGGGAGGTTAAGGGTCCTTTTTATACAGGCGGTCCGATCGGGGCCACCTGTCAGTTTTTCAGGCAGACCCGATCGGACACTCCAATCATCCCTATGGAGCGGCAGATGTCAGCGGTGACATGTCCGCTGACACCCGCCGCTATCCGATTCAATCCTGTCTTCCAAATCCAGATGGATGGTGACCATATTTTCTATCCGTCTGATGGATCGGATCGGATAAGATCGGGTGAAAACCAGCGGCAGCCCATCCATTAGTGGCACCCGGGCGCTGCCCCCTCTCTCCACTCTATATGCAATGGATAGATTCATGCATAGCATGAATCTTTCCATGGCTGCCACAACCAGCTCCTATTCATGCGTCCAGATCCTTTCAGAGAACCGAGTGCATGAATTACATCGGCCAGGGTTTTTTTTAAGCACCTGCTTAGAGCCAGAGGCTCTAATAAGCTTCAAAATAGGATGGGCTCAGGTCGCAGAGAATACAAGCAAAGCCCACCCAGATGTGTTACAACAGCGAATGAATATTTGCTGTTGAAACACTGATTTTCAATTTGGCCAATCTTGTGAGAGACCCGTTTTCCGAATGGCCAAAAAGAGAAGACTCCCGATTGGACACAGAGGAGGAGGGAGGTAACAGAAGCTATCACTGTGATTACCGGTGGAGAGCAGGAGAACGGGAGGCCACCGCCACCGAGCAGGGGAAGCTGACCGACCGGGGGGGTGTTATACTGTTTGCCGCCCCCCCCAAAAAAAAATTCCACCAACCGCCACTGGTGAAAACAGACAGGCGGTCAGTTTTCACACAATTTTCCCATAGGGGAGAGCAGGATTCTGTCCCTCTCCTTTCTGCACAGTGAACGGAGATGGACCTGTCATCCGCCTACTCAGCGGGGATCAGAGTCCACCGAGCGGACCCGCCTATGTGAAAGGACCCTTAGTGAAGATTATCTTTTCCTTCAGTAATACAAGCTGCACATTTCATCCAATCCATGTTTTTCAGAAGTGCAAATTATGCACTAATTTCTTATAACACAGAACTGCAATGCTAAAATATATCCATAAAAAATACAACAGTACAGAAATAGCACATAAAATCACTATTCAACTATTGGTAGGTTAATTGGCTCCTGTCTAAATTGGCCCTAATATGTGTATGTATGAATGTGAGTTAGGGACCTTAGATTGTAAGCTCCTTGAGGGCATGGACTGATGTAAATGTATAATATACAGTATCTCACAAAAGTAAGTACACACTTCACATTTTTGTAAATATTTTATTATAGCTTTTCATGTGACAACACTGAAGAAATGACACTTTGCTACAATGTAAAGTAGTGAGTGTACAGCTTGTATAACAGTGTAAATTTGCTGTCCCCTCAAAATTACTCAACACACAGCCATTAAAGTCTAAACTGCTGGTAACAAAAGTGAGTACACCCCTAAGTGAAAATGTCCAAATTGGGGCCAAAGTGTCAATATTTTGTGTGGCCACCATTATTTTCCAGCACTACCTTAACCCTCTTGGACATGGAGTTAACCAGAGCTTCACAGGTTGCCACTGGAGTCCTCTTCCACTCCTCTATGACGACATCACGGAGCTGGTGGATGTTAGAGACCTTGCGCTCCTCCACCTTCCGTTTGAGGATACCCCACTGATGCTCAATAGGGTTTAAGTCTGGAGACATGCTTGGCCAGTCCATCAACTTTACCCTCAGCTTTTTTAGCAAGGCAGTGGTCGTCTTGGAGCCATGCAGACCAATTTGATTCAGTGTGTGGCGTATGGTCTGAGCACTGACAGGCTGACCCACCACCCCTTCAACCTCTGCAGTAATGCTGGCAGCACTCATATGTCTGTTTCACAAAGACAAACTCTTGATATGATGCTGAGCACGTGTACTCAACTTCTTTGGTCGACCATGGCGAAGCCTGTTTTGAGTGGAACCTGTCCATTTAAACCACTGTATGGTCTTGGCCACCGTGCTGCAGCTCAGTTTCAGGGTCTTGCCAATCTTCTTATAGCCTAGGCAATCTTTATGTAGAGCAACAATTCTTTTTTTCAGATCCTCAGAGAGTCCTTTGCCATGAGGTGCCATGTTGAACTTCCAGTGACCAGTATGAGAGAGTGAGAGCGATAACACCAAATTTAACACACATGCTCCCTATTCACACCGCTCGGATAAGGGTCTGGTATGGATTTTTGGGGGAACCCCGCGCCATTTTTTTTATTTTGCCGCGAAGTTCCCCTTAAAAATCCATACCAGACCTGAAGGGTCTGGTATGGATTTTTTTGGAGGAACCCCACGCCATTTTTTTTTTATTACGCGGGGTTCCCCATAATATCCATACCAGACCCGAAGGGCCTGATATGGAATTTGGGAGGACCCCACACATTTTATTTATTTTTTATTTTGGTACCCTGCACAAAATGTCATTTTTGAAGGAAAAAAAAAGTTATTTAAAACTACTCGCGCTATTAATGAATTGTCGGGTCCCAGCAATACAGATAAAAATCATTTAAAAAAATGGCAGGGGTTCCCCTTAATATTCCTACCAGACCCAAAGAGCCTGGTAATGGACCTCTGGGGGGGGACCCCTGTCATTTTTTTCAATGACTTTTCTCTGTACAATTCATGAATAGCCGGAGTAATTTTAAATTACTTTTTTTCCTTCAGAAATTACACTTTGTGCAGAGACAGTTCTAAACATAATACTTTAGACACCCCCCCAGGTACAGGTCCCCAAACACTTTTTATGACAATAACTTGCATATTAACCTTAAAATGAGCACTTTTGATTTTTCATGTTCGTGTCCCATAGACTTTAACGGTGTTCGCGTGTTCGAACAAATTTTTTGCCTGTTCGCATGTTCTGGTGCGAACCGAACCGGAGGGTGTTCGGCTCATCCCTACATGACACCAGGGATGGAAACTGTCTAATTGGGCCCAATTTGAACATATTCACTTAGGGGTGTACTCACTTTTGTTGCCAGCGGTTTAGACATTAATGGCTGCGTGTAGAGTTATTTTGAGGGGACAGCAAATTTACACTGTTATACAAGCTGTAGACTCACTACTTAAAGAGTAAAGCATAAGAGCTGAGTAGAAGCTACTATCTGGACATTGTGAGAAGTATTCATCGCCCATCAATCAAGATAACTTTTACAGCTTTAAAAGGGTCAATAGCTAAATTAATAAGAGAGAGAGATCCACTGCAACTTTATAGAGAAGTGAAGGAATATTTAAAAAAAAACATTCATACTCAACTAGGTGGATGCAGCATCAGTGTGATGCTGCATCTGTCCCCTGCCACCTCTACACTGAAAACTGAGCGACCAAAGACAGCTGATTGCTCAGTTCTCAGTCTTCAGTGAGCAGAGAGCCCATGACTGTCAGCCATCGGCTCTCTGCTCTGTCCCCCAGTGCCTACTGGTGTGCTGGGCTGTGGAGGGGGCAAGAGTGGCTGGCTCAGACTCTCAGCAATGCACTGAGAGGCTGAGCCAGCTGTCAGTCCAAGCATCTAGGTGGATACCAAAATTAAGCTTGGGATCTCTCCGGAGCCTGGGCCAGGTGAGTTATTTCAGCCGAAAGCGGGCTCTTGCTCACTGTCAGCTGAATATGGGTCACAGGAATGCAGAACGAAGTACACTCCTGTTATCCTTAGGAAAAGTAGGGCCAAAAGAGCTTTGGCCCTACTCCTTTAAAAAGACTATGGCTGCTCCTACAGGGTCATAGATTTGTTTGGACTCTCACATGCACAGAGTCAGCCATTACCAAGTGGCTGCTCTTAATGCCTGGTTCACACCTATGTATTTTTTTTTATGTATTTTCAGTTTTGCAGAAACACACTACAGTCCATTTAACATGATTTCCTTTGGATGTATTTCACATTTGTGCATTTTATGGAAAGGGCCAGGAACTTTTTGCTTGTTTTTGGTTCCATAGACTTCAATGGATCAAAAGCGCGTATTGAAAACTGCAAAATTCACCTGCAATATGCAACCTGCATAAGTGTGAATCAGGCCTTACCCCCTCTCTTAGAAT
Source organism: Rana muscosa (assembly GCA_029206835.1). Taxonomy (NCBI): domain Eukaryota; kingdom Metazoa; phylum Chordata; class Amphibia; order Anura; family Ranidae; genus Rana; species Rana muscosa. Next base: position 811,027,542 of record CM055118.1, read on the forward strand.
AGAATAGAATTATTTAAGCAATAAAAGTTACAAAAAATACAAAAATAACTGGTGTCCAACTTGTTTTCTCCCCACCATACACCAAGGATCAGACCTTAAGATTGAAATGCTAGCCAACCACAGTACTAAGGGGTTCATTCTGCACCTCGCTAAGTGCCTGTGGCTGTATGTTTCATAGAAACCATAATATAGCCTTATAACTGCTGAAATGTTTGCTTAGGTTTTTTACGATTTTTTTCCAAAACACAATGGATGTTAATTTCTGCTGCTTTCTGCATTTTTTTTTCAATGTTTTACTCATTTCAAATGTAAATAATCGAAAGTATAATCCAATAAGAAATAAAATGATAGTATCAAGATATGATTAAGGCTGATTATAACTTTTCTGTAACAACTAATCACTATCACCTAGACATGTGCATTTCGTTTTGTTCCGAATCGAAATTCGGACGAATTTTTCATTATTCGGACATTCGGATGCATCCGAATTACCGAATTACAATACTAACGAATTTTTTCGAATCTAAAAATATTTTTGACCCGACTTTGGGTCCATGTATCTCGGGGTTACTTGGTGATAGAAACCCCAAATTTGGAGATGTTGTAGTGCTAGTTCTTCTGTGTTTGCATACTAAATATGGGGTTTCTATAACTAAGTGACCCCGAGATACGTGGACCCAAAGTCGGGTCGCAAAATGTCAAGCACTTTACTGGAGCAGAGAATGACATTTTGCGACCCGATTTTGGGGCCACATATCTCGGGGCCACTTGTAGCTAGAAACCCCAAATTTGGTATGCAAACACAGTAGAACTAGCACTACAACATCTCCAAATTTTGGGTTTCTATCACCAAGTAACCCCAAAATACATGGACCCAAAGTCGGGTCGCAAAATATTTTCGAATCCGGTTGAAATAGTATCAACATGATTCGAAATTATTTCAACTGCATTTGAAACTATTTCAACCGGATTCGAAAATATTTTGTGACCCGAATTTGGGTCCATGTATCTCGGGGTTACTTGGTGATAGAAACCCCAAATTTGGGGTTATTGTTTTTCTAGTCTATTTTCTATTTTATTATAATCTTTTCTATCCAAAGTTAAAATTAATTAATTAATTAAAAAAATGTAATTCATACTATTCGAAATTCAAATTTATTCTATTCGAAATTCGAATTTCAGAAGATGGTTGTATATTCTTTCTATTTTATTCTTCTAAATTATATTTTTTTTCTATTCTGTTCTAATCTTTTCTATTTGAATTATAAATTTTGGAAGAAGGTTATTTACTTACTTATATACATCTGTCACATAAAAAAAAAATGTGAAATGGCTGTCACGGATGTCGATCGCAAGGCAAGTACATATGCTGTATGTCATTGTCCACTTACCACAACACCTGCCACGAGTGCCACGACACCGGCCACGAGTGCCACGACACCGGGCCACGAGTGCCACGTGACCTGCCACGAGTGCCACGTGAACGGCCACGAGTGCCACGTGACCTGTCACGTGACCTAGTTGTGGATTGTCTACTTGCCACGTCACCTGCCACAAGTTATGGGGCTCCTAGCACCAAGTGACCCCCAGATATGGGCGATATTTCAAGTACTTTTCTGCAGCAGAAAATGACATTTTGTGACCCGACTTTGGGGCCACGTATCTCGGGGCCACTTATAGCTAGAAACCCCAAATTTGGTATGCAAACACAGTAGAACTAGCATTACAACGGGGTTACTTGGTGATAGAAACCCCAAATTTGGGGTTATTGTAGTGCCAGTTGTAATGTGTTTACATACCAAATATTTTGGGATTTCTAGCTATAAGTGGCCCCGAGATAAGTGGCCGCAAAGTCGGGTCACAAAATTTAATTCTCTGCTGCAGAAAAGCACTTGACAGATCGCCCCTATCTGGGGGTCACTTGGTGCTAGGAACCCCATAACTTGTGGCAGGTGACGTGGCAAGTGGACAATCCACAACTTGGTCACGTGGCCGGTCACGTGGCACTCGTGGCCGTTCACGTGGCACTCGTGGCACAACATGGTATCGAAATTATTTCAACTGCATTTGAAACTATTTCAACCGGATTAGAAAATATTTTGTGACCCGAATTTGGGTCCATGTATCTCGGGGTTACTTGGTGATAGAAACCCCAAATTTGGGGTTATTGTTTTTCTAGTCTATTTTCTATTTTATTATAATCTTTTCTATCCAAAGTTAAAATTAATTAATTAAAAAATTTGAATTCATACTATGTAAATAATCGAATTCATTTATAATCCAATAAGAAATAAAATGATAGTATCAAGATATGATTAAGGCTGATTATAACTTTTCTGTAACAACTAATCACTATCACCTAGACATGTGCATTTCGTTTCGTTCCGAATCGAAATTCGGACGAATTTTTCATTATTCGGACATTCGGATGCATCCGAATTACCGAATTACAATACTAACGAATTTAACCGAATCCGAAATTTTTTCGAATCTAAAAATATTTTTGACCCGACTTTGGGTCCATGTATCTCGGGGTTACTTGGTGATAGAAACCCCAAATTTGGAGATGTTGTAGTGCTAGTTCTTCTGTGTTTGCATACCAAATATGGGGTTTCTATCACTAAGTGACCCCGAGAAACGTGGACCCAAAGTCGGGTCGCAAAATGTCAAGCACTTTACTGCAGCAGAGAATGACATTTTGCGACCCAAATTTTGGGACACATATCTCGGGGCCACTTGTAGCTAGAAACCCCAAATTTGGTATGCAAACACAGTAGAACGAGCACTATAACATCTCCAAATTTGGGGTTTCTATTACTAAGTGACCCTGAGATACGTGGACCCAAATTCGGGTCGCAAAATATTTTCGAATCCGGTTGAAATAGTTTCAAATGCGGTTGAAATAATTTCGAATCATGTTGAAATAATTTCGAATCCGGTAGAAATATTTTCGAATTCGGTTGAAATATTTTCGAATGCGACCGATTTTCGAATTCGGTCGAAAACAAAACGAAATCCGAAAACGAATTTAACAAATTTAACGAATCTAACTAAACGAAATTAATTAATTAACGAATTAAAACGAAATGAAACGAAACAAATTTTTTTCCTTTTGCACATGTCTACTATCACCTCACTGACCTAGAGGTTTGGTGGTTACCAAAAAGCATCAAATACTTACTAGTAGTTGCTGTTATATGTTCAGGCATACTGGAATGTTGTCCTTTAATTGTCACAACTTCAAAGATGTAGTCATCCCCTGGTGAAAGATTTTTCACCATTACTTCATTATTAGGTGTTGTTAACTTGGAAACGTTTTCTCTTGTGGTCTGCCGGTAGGTGATCTGTAAAAACACGTTTTTGATCATTTGAGGTTTGTTTCTTTTTTTTTTTTCTTCTTTTTTTTTATTACTTTTTTATTAGTGCTGCTAATGCCATAAATATGAACGTGTAATTTTGCATATTGATTGATTTAAACAGACACATGCAAAAGTAATTTACAATGTAAGCCTTGTATGGTGTTTGGATTGGTACTGGCCCCTGCAAAGCAATAGAGAGAAAAAAATAAGATGGAGACAAACAGTACAGGTGGAGAATGTCAGCTTAGAAGACACTCCCTGAAATTCATAAAAGCCTTATTCGCACTGGTGGCTGGGTTTACTGCCCTTCTGAAAACCAATACACAGTGGATTGCTTTTCAGAGACAGTTAAGTGGCAGTTTGTAAGTGTTCAACAAGCGATACTGTTACCTCCTGAGAGGAGGGATGCCAGAAGAGCTGTAAGGAGAAGAGGAGGAGCTAGGGCAGTAGGGGAAATTTGTGCTGCACAGGGTGATTAGGGTGTGCCTGGGTACACCTGGTACACCCTGTGTGCACGCCTATGATAGCAATATTGAACTGGAACCACAGAGAAAACAGTTGGCATGCAGTTATTGCACAGTGTGTACAGACCTGAGTGGCCACTTTTTTTTCCATGTAGATAGTAGGCCATTTTCCACCCATTTGAGCCCTGCTATAAAGTGATGTAGATACTCTTTACAAATCTGTCATGCAATAGAACGTCAAACGGTAGAACTTTCTACATATTCACGTGTGTACAGTATATGAATCTGTCACAATTGTGAAGTGTCAGAGTTTTACAGGCAGAGAAGCTATTTGGAGTAACTGGGAGATTAAAGTGGAAGCCCATGCAAAAACTAAAATCCCTGCATCTATCGACACCACAGATCTAACACTAACCTCTCTATCTCTGTAAAGAAAAAATGAGTATACATACCTTTTTGGAAGCCCATCTGACCCGCTCTGACCCGATCTCCAGTGGTGGAAGCTCTGCAGAGGACACGGCCAACAACGGCTGTGAAATGAATGGGAAGTGACATCACCAATAGACTTACTATGGGGCTTCCGATGTCGTCTGCCTCCTCTGCACTCTACAGTGAAGCCGCGGCTGACAGCTCGGTTGGGGGATCCAGTCAGAGCATGTCAGATCAGCTTCCAAAAAGGTATGTATACTCATTTTTTCTTTACAGGGATAGAGAGGTTAGTGTTAGATCCATGGTGATTATAGATGCAGGGATTTTAGTTTGTGCATGGACTTCCACTTTAATGGAAATGTATTAAATATCAGAGAGGAATTTTAAATTCATTTTCTCACTGAAATGTCTCCAAGACAAAGCACAATAACCACACATTGCAACCCAATCAACAATTTACTCCAACATTAAGGAAGCCTCATTTGCTTCTGCTTTCCTTATCCTCGTTATGACGATATTTCTTTATGAATTTGAAACAATATATAGTAAAAGTGTTGCAAATAAAAACTGGAATTTGGCACACTTGTCAATATTAATATTGAGGATGTCACAGGGTTTTCATGAATTTGGCACAAGGCTTCTGCTTACATACACCCCAACAGAAATGTGTTGGAAATGCAGACATTGAAGTTGTTGCTTCCTTTAGGCCTATATAGCAATGCAGAGTTGGATGTGGTTCAATTCTTGCCACAGATTCTCAATTGGATTTAGGTCTAGGACTTGGACTGGGCCATTCTAACACATGAATATGCTTTTATCTAAACCATTTCATTGTAGTTCTGCCTGTATGTTTAGGGTTGTTGTCCTGATGGAAAGTGACCCTCTGCCCCAGTCTCAAGTCTTTTGCAGACTCTAAAGCCTCGTACACACGATCAGATTTCCTATGGATTCTAATCCGATGGATTTTTCCATCGGAAATCCGATGAAGCTGACTTCCATCAGTCTTGCCTACACACCATCAGTCAAAAATCCGACCGTCCCAAACGCTGTGACGTAAAACACTCCGACAAGCCGAGAAAAATGAAGTTCAATGCTTCTGAGCATGCGTTGACTTGATTCTGAGCATGCGTGGGTTTTTTGTCCGATGAAGTTCCACACAGATGATCGGAATTTGCTATCGTTTTTTTTCCCATCGGATAAATTTAAAACATGTTTTATTTTTTCTCACCGATGGAAAAAAGACAGATGGGGCCCATACACGATCGGTTTGTCCAATGAGAAAAGTCCATCGGACTGTTTTCATCGGTAAAACCGATCGTGTGTACACGGCATAACAGGTTTTCTTCTAATATTGCCCTGTATTTGGGTCCATCCATCTTCCCATCAACTCTGACCAGCTTCCCTGCCCCTGATGAAGAAAAGCATCCCCACAACATGATGCTGCCAACACCATGTTTCACGGTGGAGATGGTGTGTTCAGGGTGCTGTGCAGTGTTAGTTTTTTGCCACACATATCATTTTGCTTTTAGGCCAAAAAGTTCAATTTTAGTCTCATCTGACCAGAGGACCTTCTTTCACATGTTTGATGTGTCCCCAACATGGCTTCTTGCAAACTGCAAACAGGACTTCTTATGACTTTCTTTCAACAATGTTTTTTTTGCCACTCTTCCATAAATGCCAGATTTGTGGAGTGCACGACTAAGTTGTCCCTTGGACAGATTCTCCCACCTGAGCTTTGGATCTGTGCAGCTCCTCCAGAGTTACCATGGGAGTCTTGACTGCTTCTCTGATTAATGCTCTCCTTGCCCAGCCTGTCAGTTTAGGTGGATGGCCATGTCTTGGTAGGTTTTCAATTTTGCATTATCTTTTTATTTTCGGATGATGGATTGAACAGTGCTCTGTGAGATGTTCAAGGCTTGGAATATTTTTTTATAACCTAACCCTGCTTTAAAGGAGAAGTCCAGCCTGAGCTTTTTAGGTTGGGCTTTTTCTCTGGGTCACAGTAGTGCAATTCGTTTTGCACTCCTGTGACCCGTTTTCAGCGGAGAGCGGTCTGAAGTCCGCTCTGCGCTGACGTCACTGCCATCAATCAGGGCAGAGCGTCATCATGACTTCCAAGTCGGGATCCGCCAACTGCCCTGATTGATGGCAGTTTCAGCATCTCAGCAACCTGCTGAGATGCTGAGACAGCCTCTCCCCGCCCCTCCACTGCTCAGCGCTCCAATGAGCATGGAGAAGCAGAGAGGAAAGAGGCTGACTGACAGTCAGCCTCTTTCCTCTCGGGGATCTGTGAGAACCGAGCTAACGGCGATGTTCGGTGGCTCGGTTCTAAGTGCACAGACGCCGGGGGACAGATGGAGCATCGATCTGATGCTCCACCCACTGAGGTAAGTATGAATATAAAAAAAAAACGAAAACCAATACTTCTCTTTTAAACTTTTCCACAACTTTATCCCTGACCTGTCTGGTGTGTTCCTTGGCCTTTATGATGCTGTTTGTTCACTAAGGTTCTCTAACAAACCTCTAAGGGCTTTACAGAACAGCTATATTTATACTTAGATTAAATTACACACAGGTGGACTCTATTTACTAATTAGGTGACTTCTGAAGGCAATTGGTGTCACTAGATTTTAGTTAGGGGTATCAGAGTAAAGGGGGCTGAATACAAATGCACACCAGACTTTTCACATATTTATTTGTAAAAAAAAATGAAAACCATTTATACTTTTCCTTCCACTTCACAATTATGTGCAGCTTTGTGTTGGTCTATCACATAAAATCCCAATAAAATACGTTTATGTTTTGGTTGTAATATGACAAAATTTGGAAAATTTCAAGGGGTATGAATACTTTTTCAAAGCACTGTATCTCTAACAAGGAATTATGACTAGTTATGTTGTATCGCGCTTTGCTTTTCCTTGGGTTGGAGTAAATTTCTGAACATCTTAGAATGGGGGGGGGGGTGGATCTGTATTAAGGGGTCTGTGCTGGATGGGGGGGTGTCTTTACTGAGAGATCTGTGCTGGATGGGGGTCTTCATAGAGAGGCCCTGCTTAGGGTAAGTCTTTACTGAGGGGTTTGTGCTGGATTGAGGGGTCTTTAGGGAAAGATCTGTGCTGGGGGGGTCTGTATTGAGGAATCTGTGCTTTGGGGGTAGTTTGTGCTGGGAGGGGTCTGTACTGGGGTGCTGGGATGGGAGGCGGGGTTTAGGGCTGTGAGGGGAGAACTGTACTGTGGTGGATATGGCCCTGGGATTGGTTTGTATTGGGGGAGGGAGTAATCTTTGGTTGCACTCTGTAAAGTGGCTTGTGCAGTATGCACCCCTTACCCCTGCCCTCTGTGTGTAACACACTCATGAGCCTTACATTCTATGTATTATCTACCCTTGAGTCCTGCAGTCTGTGCGTTGCACACTCCTGAGCCTTGCATTATCTATTTATACATTCCTGACCCCTATACTCTCTGCACTCTCTACACTTTCTGCATTTACCATTTACTCTGTGCATTACGCACTCCTGGCCCCTGTACTCTGTGCGTAATGTGCTCCTGAGTGCTGCACTCCTGGCCCTTTCACTCTTTGCCTGCCAAGTCAGGCTCTGCAGATGCTAAGTTGTAGATTTTATACTCCTGACTACTGCACTTGAAGTACACTGAAGGTAGGATGTGTGTAGAAAAGCATATGTAGTGGGTGTTTGCTTTCGGCCCAGAGACTACCATACCCAGGATGCATTTCCCCGCGCAAGGACTGCTGGGGCAGGGTATTTAACCAGGGGGCGGAACGGAGAGCGGTCTCTTTGGACACCGCCCGCCCAGCAAGTGGAACTCTGTGCTGAGTCTGCTGAAAATACAGGGCCTGAAGCCTAGGCCTGTATTACTCCAAAGTGCCTTCCGTACCCACTGAGGAGCCTGAGGGACGTCGCATCCTGCTGCTGTTCTGCTACTACCAGGAGGACCGAAGACCCGGGTGTCGTGGAATCTGTGTACCAAGACACAGCAACGGAAGATACGGACACAGACTGGTTCGGTTGGGTGAGAAAGCACCTGCTCAGAGAATAATACAGGATCTCTAGACCCAGTAACTGTTGTTTGGAACTAACGTTAGTGTTTGCAGTTGCACGCCGGAGGGACAGTGCATTGAATAACGCTAGTATATATTTTTTCTGTGTTCACCAAGTTATCAAACCCCTTTATTCTTGTGGATTACAAATCGTTCCAGAAGTGCACCGCCATTTGCTAGCGAAGATCTTTCTCTGCAGAACTTTTGCATAGTACAGTCAGGCCTGACTTAGCAGTATAGACATTGCTGGGTGCCATTTTGCCCACGAGGGAGAAGAGCTGCAGCGGGGTCCGTTAGTTTCTGTTCACAGGAGTGTATATCTGTCTGTTTGCTAAAATACCCTTTCATTGCAGGGCTCTGCATATGTTTATGTATACTGTTTTATCTGCTTAACCATTATTCTCAGTAAAGTGCCAGGGTTAAGTAGTTTGTGTCATTTACTGTGCCGAAGAAACGGTTAGTGATAGCTACACTATACTGCTGTGTGCCTTTCTTGTGGGATTGTGTTGCCAAGAGTCACAGGTTGCACAATCCTATCATCCCCTACTAACTGTGCCAAGGGAGGTGGGAGAAAATTACTGGGGGTTGACAGTGAGTGTTGCAGGGCCCGAAACAAATCATACCAGCGGCCCTCTTAGCTGGGGGTATCGCTACACATATAATGGAATAATTTCATTTTTTTTAAATGAATGTGCTGAGGTTTATATGTGTCTGTTACACTGTTGCCTACTATGTTGGCATAGTAATTAAAGTTGAACTCCAGGAAAATTTTTATTCTTCCCTTGCAGTGGGACCACACCCACACTGCAATTGTTAACTGCTCATTTTGGTCTAGGGGATTTGGAAAAGCACACTTTACTTACCCAATCCTCTCCTCTGCACTTAGATAGGTCCCCACAGCCTCCGCTCCCCTTCCTCTGACTTAATAAAGCCCTGCATTGGATCAGGGGCGGATCCAGAGTCATTTCTTGGGAGGGGCACTGCCAAAAAATATGTTTTTTTTGTGGGAAATTTATCGGGGAAATGGCTGGTGTCGGCGCTTCAATCATCCCGGCACCATGGTTGTTATGGTGTCAGGATGATTGAAGCGCATTATTTCTATTATTACATTGTAATATAAAATTAAATAGTTCAATGCAGAATCAGTGGGAGCCCCGAGTGTGTCACTTGCCATCGTCGCCTGCAATTAGTGGAAGCCCTGAGCAGTGGCGCCACTAGGGTTGGTGTCACCCGGTGCGAAAAAAAATGGTGTCACCCCCCAACAACTATAGTCCCCCCTCAGTACAGACCCCCCTCCACTAACTACAGACCCCACTCCCACAGTATAGATCCCTTCCCTCAGTACAAACCCGCTCCACTAAGTACAGACTCTCCGCCATCAATATAGACCCGCCTCCCTCAGTATGAACCCCCACCTCAGTGCAGACCGCTCCATCAGTACAGACACCCCCACCTCATTGCAGACCCCCTCAGTTACAGACACCCCCCCTCAGTTACAGACACCCCTCGTACAGACACCCCCCTCAGTACAGACACCCCCCTCAGTACAGACACCCCCCTCAGTAACAGACACCCCCTCGTACAGACTCCCCCTCGTACAGACTCCCCCTCGTACAGACCACCCCTCAGTTACAGACACCCTCTCAGTTACAGACACCCCTCGTACAGACACCCCCCTCAGTACAGACACCCCCCTCAGTACAGACACCCCCTCGTACAGACTCCCCCTCGTACAGACCACCCCTCAGTTACAGACACCCCCTCAGTTACAGACACACCCTCAGTTAAAGACCCCCCCTCAGTTAAAGACCCCCCCTCAGTTACAGACACCCCCCTCAGTTACAGACACCCCCCTCAGTACATACACCCCCCTCAGTACAGACACCCCCTCAGTACAGACACCCCCACCTCAGTACAGACCGCTCCATCAGTACAGACACCCCCACCTCAGTGCAGACCTCCTCAGTTACAGACACCCTGCTCAGTTACAGACACCCCCCACAGTACCAGACACCCCTCGTACAGACACCCCCTCAGTTACAGACACCCCCCTCAGTACAGACACCCCCCTCAGTACAGACACCCCCTTGGTACCAGACCCCCCTCAGTACAGACACCCCCTCAGTTACAGCCCCCCTGGTGCAAACTCCCCCTAGTGCAGACCCCAGCAGTACAGACACCCCCTCCCCCCATCAGTAAAGATGCCCCCCTTACCTTACAGACCTCAGAACAGAGCGGCAGATACACACAGCGGTGTGTCTCTCGAGCGCGGGCTCCTCCTCCTCCTCTGTGGATGTAAACAGAGAGGAGGCAGAGGGGGCGGCGGCTTCCTTCCGCTCCGCTGAGGGACACAGCCGCAGCGTGAGCCTAAGGCACAGGGCAGCGGGCAATGTCAGTGTGGTGCCGCTGCGCTACCCACGGGTGTCACCCCTCTGGTGGGTGTCACCCGGGTGCGGCCCGCCCCCCCGCACCTGGCTAGCAACGCTAGTGCGTGTCGTCACATCATCACAGTGCAGTGTGATGATGTGACAGGCTGAGTCGCTCGCTGGCTCTGTAGGGTAGGGAGGAGGATTGGAATTTAGGAATAGGAAGAATAAGGAGCCGGAGGACACACACCAGGCGCGGCCGCGGCGCTGGAGGTGTTGTTCCAGGCTTCCAGCCCAGCGGGGTGAAATTAATCAATGAATGGGTCAGCTGTAAAAAAAAAAAAAAATAAATAAAAAAAAAAGGGAGGGTGTCACCCCTCTAGCGGGTGTCACCCGGGGGCGGACCGCACCCCCCGCACCCCCTAGCAACGCCTCTGGCCCTGAGCGTGTCACTTGCCACACGTTGCGGATTGTCACTTGCCACATCCCCTGCCACACCTTGCGGATTGTCACTTGCCACACCTTGTGGATTGTCACTTGCCACATCACCTGCCACACCTTGCGGATTGTCACTTGCCACGTCACCTGCCACACCTTGCTGATTGTCACTTGCCTGCCACCAGATGCAGATTGTCATTTGCCACGTCACCTGACACAATTTGCGGATTGTGACTTGCCACGTCGCCTGCAACACAACTTGCCTGCTAAGGTGTAGTTTTGGTTGTCTCTTGCTGTGTCCCAGACTCCCAGAGTCAGGCAGCAGAGAGATAATGTAATCTCTCTGCTGCCTGCACAGTGAGGGCGGAAGTCACTGCAGGAATGCAGGGCAGGCACGGGCAGTGAGAGATGATCTCATCTCTCTAGTCCCCCGCTCCCGTCTAGCTGATTGGCCAGCTGCCACACTGAGCCTGCTCTCTCACTCTCACCTGCGCTGCCAACACACTGAGCAGCACGGTCTTCTCACGAACCGCACTGCCCGCCCACAAACCGCAGCGCAAACGGAGCCGCCCGCTTTCTTACCCGTCTGTGGAGCCGCACACTATCGCACCTGCCCGCAGAGCGGCCCGACGTGACTCACTGACGTCACTCGTTGCTAGACGCCAAGCGGCCCAGGCGTTAGCAACGAGTGCCGGGAAGAGGTTCCACCCACCTCCTCCTCCGCTCCTGGTATCGTGTCAGTGCGCCGCGTAACTACATTAGACGAGTCTCTCTTGCGGCGCCGCTGATTGGCTGATGTGAGAAACTGAGAGAGAGACTCAGAGAGGCAGAACAAGTACTGTATATACTCGAGTATAAGCCAACCCGAATATAAGCCGAGGCACCTAATTTTACCCCAAAAAACTGGGAAACCGTATTGACTCGAGTATAAGCCTAGGGTGTCCATCTGCATGCCTCACTGTGCCTCACTTTGCCTCACTGTGCCCATGCTTCACTGTGCCCATGACTAGACTGATGTTTAACATGGGAGTCTATGGAAGGAGTGCCCGGCTTTGAAAAATCGGTTCTCCCCGGCCATAGGTCTTCCAGACACCAAGCTTTGTACACTTGTAGAGGAGACATGGGGCTACATGTTTACCAAGTTTGGGGTCCGGGGGACCTACGACCGGCCGGTACCGGGTCCGCAAAGTCACCGGAGAAATTACCATTTAACATTGGAGTCTATGGAAGGGGTGCGCGGCTTTAAAAAATCAGTGCTCCCCGGCCGTAGGTACCCCAGACACCAAAATGTGCACACTTGTAGAGGAGACATGTGGCTATATGTGTGCCACGTTTTGGGTCCAGTGGACCTATGGCCGGCCTGTACCGGGTCCCCAAAATCCGGGAGATCAGGCGCAAAAAAACAAATAAAAAACAGAGCAAGCAAGTGAGTGTGACAGATGGTCTCGGGGGGGGGGGGGCAATTTCCCTGTTGTTCCCCTGGATCCGCCCCTGCATTGGATGTGAGGATGATGAGGGACAGTCGATCACTGGAGTATGGAGGAGAGCAGTCTGCAGGAGGAGACAGAATGTGGACAGAAATGAACATTTACTAAGCCTTTTTGTTTTAGTTTTGGATAGAATGGAGAGGGATTAGAATACCTGTCGGGTTTTGTTGCTGTCTGTGCCCCCACTAAGGAGTTTCCCCCTCTCTATTTGTCCTGTTTACCATTATCATTGAAAGTGAAAGTAAAAGAAAATCCCAAATATTGGTTTGTCCCCAGAAAAGTATTAAAGGAGAAATCTTCCCATGGGGACATTAGTTCTGGTTCTGGTGACCTGGGGGCCCTAAGGAATTTGCTTAATTTGCATGGATTTCCTCTCACTTCCTGTTTGGCTATTGGACAGGAAGTAAAGGAAAATCTCTGCAATAGGACACAGGTGGTGAGAAAAAAATCTGACAGGGGTTAAAACCCTCCCTTGCTCTATCCAAAATGAAAAAAAAAATTTTTGCCTATAGTTCTACTTTGATTCTTGCAGTGTGGGAAAGGGAGGAGTTTTAGTTTTACTGGAGTTGGGCTTTAAAGAATATTTTGTGGGTACGTGGACTGTGGCATATGGGTGCTGTGTATAGGGGGAGTAGGCTCAGGTTCTATTTAATCATGGCCCTTCAGGCTCCTCCCAATTTTCATGCAATTAGACCACATCCACAATTGGGTGGGTGAGGGTGTTAAAAATAATTAATCAACCACATGTGCTGGATATGCTAGGTACGCCACTGTGTATATCTGGTCTATACACCAGGGATTCTGGATGCACTGATGGCTAAAAGGGGCAGAAGGAATGGTTTGCATGACTTTGCCCTCTTACCCATAAGCAGAGACTGAGCTCCTTGTTTTTGTGCAGGAATTGAATACTTCCTGTTAGGCCCCATGTACACGGGACGCTGCTAAACGTACGTTCAGAGGCAGTTGGACACTTTTTTCAACTGCCCCTGAACACATTCAATGTTATCCTATGTGACCATGTACACAGTCTCGTTTATTGCCGTTTTTATGCAGTTGCGTTTAATAGCGTTTCTTTGAAAGCAAAATAATGGGTTCAGACGCAGAAGATTTCCACGTTTCAGACGCAAAACACGGCTAAGCGCGGCTAAACGCGGTACCCGCTTTTAGACGTGTTTTCGTTTATAAACGTTTTTAACCACTTCAATACCGGGCATATTCACCCCCTTCCTGCCCAGGGCAATTTTCAGCTTTCAGCACTGTCACGCTTTGAATGACAATTGCGCGGTCGTGCGACGTGGCTCCCAAACAAAATTGACGTCCTTTTTTTCCCACAAATAGAGCTTTCTTTTGGTGGTATTTGATCATCTCTGCGGCTTATTTTTTGCACTATAAACAAAAAAAGACTGACAATTTCGAAAAAAAAACAATATTTTTAGCTTTTTGCTATAATATAATATCCCAATTGAAAAAAAAAATAACAATTTTTTTTCTCAGTTTAGGCCGATACGTATTCTTCTACATATTTTTGGTAAAAAAAAAATCGCAATAAGCGTATATTGATTGGTTTGCGCAAAAGTTATAGCACCTACAAAATAGGGGATAGTTTTTTGAAATTTTTTTTTTTTTTTTTTTTTTACTAGTAATGGCAGTTATCTGCAATTTTTGTTAGGACTGCGATATTGCGGCGGAAAGATCGGACACTTTTGACACTATTTTGGGACCATTCACATTTATACAGCGAACAGTTCTATGAATATGCACTGATTACTGTATAAATGTGACTGGCAGGGAAGGGGTTAACACTAGGGGGCAATCAAGGGGTTTGATGTGTTCCCTAGGGAGTGATTCTAACTATAGGGGGATGGGACTGACTGGGGGAGGTGACCGATCGGTGTCCCTATGTACAAGGGACTAGACATGTGCACACTGAAATATTTTGTTTCGGAATTTCGTTTTCGTTAGAAAAATAAATTTATTTAGTTACTCCCGAAATTCGTTTTTATTTATTTCGTTTTTCGTTAGAAATTGCATTCGTCCAAAAATCTGAATTAATTAAGGTCGAATCTGTCATTGAAGGCTTATGGTGTCTGTCGAATGTTCAAAGAAGATTCGACGGAGCATCGAAACTGTACGACGCTGCAATCATAAATTTCCGGTCGAATGTTCCGCCTACAAGCTATAGATGAATTCTATTGTATGACTAGTAATAATTATATTTGTTAATTACTATTACTAGTCAACAGGGATGAGCCGAACACCCCCCTGTTCGGCTCGCACCAGAACCTGCGAACAGACAAAATGTTAGTGTGAACTTTAGAACCCTATTAAATACAATGGACTCGAACGTTCGAAATCTAAAGTGTTAATTATAAAGGCTAATATGCAAGTTATTGTCCTAAAAAGTGTTTGGGGACCCGGGTCCTGCAGGGGACATGTATCAATGCAAAAAAAAGTTTTAAAAACGCCTGTTTTTTCGGGAGCAGTGATTTTAATAATGCTTAAAATGAAAAAATAAAAGTGAAATATTCCTTTAAATTTCGTACCTGGGGGGTGTGTATGATATGCATGTGAAGTGGCGCATGTTTCCCGTGCTTAGAACTGTCCCTGCAAAAAATGTCATTTTTGAAAGAAAAAAAGTCATTTAAAACTGACTCGCGGCTATTAATGAATTGTCGGCTCCCGGCAATACATATGTAGCCACCCCCTCACCCCGTCCTCTTTAGCTAGGGGTATGTCACGCGACAGGGTGAGGTGCGCTACGGCCCATGTCCTCCCCACAACGGCGGGCGAGGTGAAGGCCAATACCTGATGTTGCCTCGGGCCGGTGTGTCCTGAGCATGTACCGAGTCTGTCGTGCAGAAACCACCGAACCACCCTTTGCTCCCATTAACAGAGTCCATACACCGATCACAGTCCAACTGTTGGTTTATTTCGTATCTCCACATACAGGCAATGCGATGGCATGATACGGTTAGAAGAGCAGGTCGAGGCACTATACTGATCTGGGTCCCTACACCCCCTGTGCTATGACCAAGGGTTGTAGGAGTCTTGACATGAATACCTCCGTTGCGTTGCGGCCCCTATCAGGGGAAGATGTCCTCCAAGGGAGTTACCGAAGGCCCATCCGTCACCGGGTTGACACTACACCGGGTCTTCGAACGGGTGACCTCCCCAGCCTCCTCACCTCAGATGCGGGCCCCCTCGCAAGGGGCGCCCTGGAGCAACTTCACCCTCGCGGGACCCAGTCGGAGTCACCGGGTCCCAGGCCTCCTCAATAGTACCTCACCCCAGGCTGAAGATGCCTGGGATGGACTCCATCTTCATTCCGGCCAGGCCTAGGGCGTCTAGGCCGGAACCTTGAACCGCCCGCACCCAGGCCTAAGGTGCCTGGGTGCGTGAAGAGATGATCCCCCGAAAAGACCTTGTGGCGAGGGCGTCTCCCCCTTTTATCTCCTCCCGTCAATACCACGGCGGGTTCCCCGCCCCGGCCGTACCATCTCCAGGAAGGGACAAAGAAGGGTAGCACTCCGGTAGTGATTCTACCCTGAGCCAGTAGGTACACTGACACCCACTGGTCAAGGATAATATTACACCACCCAATCCTCCACGAATAACAAAAAGGGGTCTGAACCCTAACACAATTACACACTTGGGTCACACTACCCCCAAGTGTATCCCACTAAATTGAGGACCCCGCTACACACTCCCCCCTGTGATTTGACGCTGGTCCCCAGCGTCAGGTGCACACCCATGTCTCCCAAAGAGTGGTGACATGAAGTGGGCCCCAGAGGCTATCCCTCAAATTTTGGATACTAAATGTGCCAAGACCTGCTCAAAAGGGAAAGGGGAAATATAAAACGATAAACATTTGTATAAGACATCTATTCTGTACACATGTACAATCCCTCCCATCGCTGTCTAAGAACCACCCCACTCTCAGTAGTCTTGACCGATGAATCTCCTGCAGAAGGGAAACAACAAAAAGAAAACACATCCTAACACTCTGTGTTAACTTGGCATGAGTGGGTCCGTCAGCCGAGAGACCCGCTCACTCCAATAAGTAAGTAATGCATGTGTAGCATTTCGAACAACCGTTGCACAACACTGCCACCTGGTGACAGAGCTGCGGTAATGACACTTGGTGAGATCTTCATTCTTCCTGCTTTCCTACTCTGACTCTACCCCAAAAGTCTCTGCCTTTGGCACATGAAGAAAAGGGAGAAAAAAAACACAACAGCTCCCAAGTCTCCAGTGAGTAAAAGAAAAGCCCAAATCAAAACAAAAGTAGGGCACAGTTCTAGGCGTCTGGGAATGTCTCATCCAGAAAGTTTCAACAGCAACAAGATAGGAGCTCACTCCTCCTATAAGTAGAACCTTGGATCCGGCAGAAACAGAGGCTTCAGGTGCCCGTCAAACACTTCCACTGAATACTCGACATCCTCTCCTTCTTTCCTACAGATGAGCACCTTATCATCATGAATATGGCACCCAAGTCTCCAATCAGCTCTGCAGTCCTTGAACTTTTTAGACACAGGCGGCGAACATGACAGGTATCGCCTGGCATGGGGTACTTTAAGCTTTTCCCATACAAACTCGTCATACCACCTTGGTCGCAGGACCTCAACTTCATACAATAAGTCCCGAGGCAAGTAGGGGTACTCCCACCCATATTCACGGGCGACTCTCTGGGAGAAAAGTCTCTGCAATCTGGCTAGGGGCGGCATCACATCTCGCTCACCTTCTCCTGGCTGTACGATGGCCTCCGGGTGCCGAGGTACCTTCACCATCTCGGGTTGCTTTGTCTTTGGTGCCCGCAACGAAGTACGCTGCGTCCCCACCATCAGAGCGGGTGATGTAGTTGAATGAGGAAAGTTGGTCAGAGGGTTAGATTTCCTCGGGAACTCCGGGGCCTGCGCCCGGAGCGTACTGTCTTCTATGGAATTGGGGGAATCCTGTGGTTTACTCAGCACAGGTAGCGGGCGTCTGTCCCAGCCCTTCCGGTGAAACAGCTCGTCTATTTCCCCGTCATCCCCACAGTCTGACAACGACTCTAGGTCGAAGGTGTCATACATCTCGGCGGGAAGGTAGTCTCTAGTAGACGGAAGGCTACCCTCCCTTTCGGGCTCCACCGACTGTGAACTCCCGACACCTCCAACCAACACCACAGTCCCAGCCCCTAGCTCACCTGGACCTACTGAAGAACTGGGATGTCCGGGACTCTCTTCTCTACCGGCGCCATCCAGGCCAGGCAAGCGGCGGGGTGAAGCTCGACCACGACCACAGGATGCCTGCACCAGGCCTATCTTCCTCTTCGGGGGTGGCAGCAGGGAGTCTGTGGTGACCGAAGCAGTGTCTTCGGATTTTTCTCTCTCAATCTCTGGTTGGGCAGTCACTTCGCCCTGGTCAGCACGTACGGGGACCTCCGCAGACGCCTGGATCTCTCCCTCCGGAGTGGCGGTTCCTGTGATGCAGTTGAGGCGTAGGGCCCGGGGCCTTTCCGTGTATGGTTCAACCTCAAAAAGAAACTCTTTGCACGCTTCACATCGCCCGAATGGCTTTAGTTGGACCACCAGTCCCGAGCATCCGGGACAGATCACACCGAGAGCCTCCGTGTCTCTGCATGAATACAGAGCCAACTGTCCTCGGGGCCTGAGCCTTATTCCCGTGTCTGTCAGGGGAGCAGCAAATGCAGTCATTTTCGTGGGGTAAGATACCGGCATCCACGGGAAGCTTGAGGCCATCCCGACCACTTGCTGTTCCATCACGCGCTGACCACGCGCCGGAGTCTCCACGTGTATCTCCACACGTGGCCAGACTCCTCCCACAACTTGTACATTTTCGCGGGCTTCCGTCAGCCTCCGCCCACGAATTGTACAGTCATGGGGTGCCTCGTGGCGCAGTGCAATAACAGTCCCCACATGTAGTACTTCACACGGCTGGACCTTTCCCTTTTTACGCTCCTCTGTGTGAGCCTTTCCCGACTTAGGGTCATGTCCACAACTCCGAGCAGGGATGCACTTTGGCCAATCACATGGCCTACCTGTTCGGAACTCCTCCGGGCAGCAAAGTTCAAACACAGACATTCTCAGTTCCATCGCCAAGACACACACTATCCCGGACGAGCCCCCACGTGTAGCCACCCCCTCACCCCGTCCTCTTTAGCTAGGGGTATGTCACGCGACAGGGTGAGGTGCGCTACGGCCCATGTCCTCCCCACAACGGCGGGCGAGGTGAAGGCCAATACCTGATGTTTCCTCGGGCCGGTGTGTCCTGAGCATGTACCGAGTCTGTCGTGCAGAAACCACCGAACCACCCTTTGCTCCCATTAACAGAGTCCATACACCGATCACAGTCCAACTGTTGTTATTTCGTATCTCCACATACAGGCAATGATACGGTGAGATGAGCAGGTCGAGGCACTATACTGATCTGGGTCCCTACACCCCCTGTGCTATGACCAAGGGTTGTAGGAGTCTTGACATGAATACCTCCGTTGCGTTGCGGCCCCTATCAGGGGAAGATGTCCTCCAAGGGAGTTACCGAAGGCCCATCCGTCACCAGGTTGACACTACACCGGGTCTTCGAACGGGTGACCTCCCCAGCCTCCTCACCTCAGATGCGGGCCCCCTCGCAAGGGGCGCCCTGGAGCAACTTCACCCTCGCGGGACCCAGTCGGAGTCACCGGGTCCCAGGCCTCCTCAATAGTACCTCACCCCAGGCTGAAGGTGCCTGGGATGGACTCCATCTTCATTCCGGCCAGGCCTAGGGCGCCTAGGCCGGAACCTTGAACCGCCCGAACCCAGGCCTAAGGTGCCTGGGTGCATGAAGAGATGATCCCCCGAAAAGACCTTGTGGCGAGGGCGTCTCCCCCTTTTACCTCCTCCCGTCAATACCACGGCGGGTTCCCCGCCCCGGCCGTACCATCTCCAGGAAGGGACAAAGAAGGGTCGCACTCCGGTAGTGATTCTACCCTGAGCCAGTAGGTACACTGACACCCACTGGTCAAGGAGAATATTACACCACCCAATCCTCCACGAATAACAAAAAGGGGTCTGAACCCTAACACAATTACACACTTGGGTCACACTACCCCCAAGTGTATCCCACTAAATTGAGGACCCCGCTACACATACAAAAGTCATTGATAAAAAAAAAAAAGCGTGGGGGTTCCCCAGAATTCAATTACCAGGCCCTTCAGGTCTGGAATGGATATTAAGGGGAACCCCACCGCAAATTTAAAAAAAAATTGACGTGGGGTTCCGCCAATTATCCATTCCAGGCCCTTCAGATCTGGCATGGATTTTAAGGGGAACTCCACCCCAAATTTAAAAAAAAATGGCGTGGAGTCCCCCTAAAAATCCATACTAGACCCCTTATCCGAGCACGCAACCTGGCCGGCCGCAGGGGAAGAGGGGGGGACGAGAGAGCGGCCCCCCCTCCCTCCTGAACCGTACCAGGCCACATGCCCTCAACATGGGGAGGATGTCCCCATGTTGATGGGGACAAGGGCCTCATCCCCACAACCCTTGCCCGGTGGTTGTGGGGGTCTGCGGGTGGGGGGCTTATCGGAATCTGGAAGACCCCTTTAACAAAGGGGACCCCCAGATCCCGGCCCCCCCCCCTATGTGGATTGGTAAGGGGTACATTGTACCCCTACCATTTCAGGAAGAAAGCGTAAAAAAATGTTTAAAAAAACACACAAACACCTTGAAAAAGTCCTTTATTTAAAAAAAAAAAAAAAAAACATTCCAGCGGTGAAATCCAGTGTCCCGCGGCGATCCCGATGTCCAGCGCTGTCCTTCATTGGTTGTGCCTGAGCGGACCTGATGGGGAACTCCCTCTCAGTGTTTTAAATGTATAGACCCGCCCCTTCTAAAGTTCCCCATCAGGTCCGCTCAGCGGACCAGATGCGGAACATGAGAAGGGGCGGGTCTATACATGTATTACCAAAGTGAGAGCAGTTCCCCATCAGGTCCGCCCCCTCGGTATGTCGGATCCGCCTACGTCATTGGCCTGAGTGGGGAACTTCCGTCACTATGTAAATTTAAATTACACAGTGAAGGAAGTTCCCCGCTCAAGCCAATGACGTAGGCGGGTCCGACATACCGAGGGGGCGGACCTGAGGTGGAACTGCTCTCACTTTGGTAATACATGTATAGACCCGCCCCTTCTCATGTTCCGCATCTGGTCCGCTGAGCGGACCTGATGGGGAACTTTAGAAGGGGCGGGTCTATACATTTAAAATACTGAGAGGGAGTTCCCCATCAGGTCCGCTCAGGCACAACCAATGAAGGACAGCGCTGGACATCGGGATCGCCGCGGGACACTGGATTTCACCGCTGGAATGTTTTTTTTTTTTTTTTAAATAAAGGACTTTTTCAAGGTGTTTGTGTGTTTTTTTAAACATTTTTTTACGCTTTCTTCATGAAATGGTAGGGGTACAATGTACCCCTTACCAATTCACATAGGGGGGGCCGGGATCTGGGGGTCCCCTTTGTTAAAGGGGTCTTCCAGATTCCAATAAGCCCCCCGCCCGCAGACCCCTACAACCACCGGGCAAGGGTTGTGGGGATGAGGCCCTTGTCCCCATCAACATGGGGACATCCTCCCCATGTTGAGGGCATGTGGCCTGGTACGGTTCAGGAGGGAGGGGGGCCGCTCTCTCGTCCCCCCCTTTTCCCCTGCGGCCGGCCAGGTTGCGTGCTCGGATAAGGGGTCTGGTATGGATTTTTAGGGGGACTCCATGCCATTTTTTTTTTATTTGGGGTGGAGTTCCCCTTAAAATCCATGCCAGATCTGAAAGGCCTGGAATGGATATTTGGGGGAACCCCACGTCAAATTTTTTTTTTTAATTTGCGGCGGGGTTCCCCTTAATATCCATTCCAGACCTGAAGGGCCTGGTAATTGAATTCTGGGGAACCCCCACGCTTTTTTTTTTTTTTTATCAATGACTTTTGTATGTATTGCCGGGAGCCGACAATTCATTAATAGCCGCGAATGAGTTTTAAATGACTTTTTTTCTTTCAAAAATGACATTTTTTGCAGGGACAGTTCTAAGCACGGGAAACATGCGCCACTTCACATGCATATCATACACACCCCCCAGGTACGAAATTTAAAGGAATATTTCACTTTTATTTTTTCATTTTAAGCATTATTAAAATCACTGCTCCCGAAAAAACGGCAGTTTTTAAAACTTCTTTTTGCATTGATACATGTCCCCTGGGGAAGGACCCGGGTCCCCAAACACTTTTTAGGACAATAACTTGCATATAAGCCTTTATAATTATCACTTTCGAATTTGCCGAGTTAGTTCTAGCTATTTTACTGCTCCTCCTCTTTGGTTACAATCAGCCAATAACATTCATCATCATCATTTTTTTATTTTACTTCCCCCACCCAATTCCAGCAGTGATCTTTTCTCTCTATGTCGAATCTTTTCTCTCTATAATGTCAAATCTTTTCTCTCTATAATGTCAAATCTTTTCTCTCTATGTCGAATCTTTTCTCTCTATAATGTCGAATCTTTTCTCTCTATGTAGAATAATCTTGGACTAATAGAGTTAAGGTTAGGCACATTCGACCACAGGTTCGATGGACACAGATTGTTATTGTCAGCCTCATGTCGAATCTCCTATCTATATCGAACTGTTGTTGCAACGAAAACGAAAATTAAGCATTTTTTTATGTCGGATCTTTCGGTTTTCGGATTCTGCATTTTCGTTTTCGTTTGTTAAAACGATAACGAAAATACCTGAAATTCGGACGAAAATGCATTCGGACGAAAACGAATGCACATGTCTACAAGGGACACACCATCGGTCTTCTCTCCGAGACAGGACATAGATCTGTGTGTTTACACACAGAGATCCACGTCCCTGGCTCTGTGACGAGCAATCGCGGGTGTCCGGCAGACATCGCGGTCGCGGGGCATACGCATAGGGTCCCCAGTGATGCGGCGAGTGCACACTTGATCAAACATAGTTTCATGAAATTTAAGTTTTTGCTTTAAATTCCATTTTTCCCTGGTTAAATTTATGTTAATACTATTCAATGCCTGTGAAATTAAAAAATTTGTCGGGGTAGGTACGCAGCTGTACATACATGTTTGAAAAATATCCTACCGACATTCGCTGCGCAATCAATGGATGGGTCCAATCGCGACGAACTCTGACTCTGGACCTCGCACGCAATTTTCTACGTTGTTCTAGACTCATCAAGAGCAACGTTAGGAGCATTTCCTCACATATGCTCATTATGGGATCCATTCCCCAAAAAAAGCACAGAAATAGAGGCAAATACAAGTATACAGCTGCTCTCTCTGCTGCTGCTACTCACTCTGGCCAGAATGGTTGAAATAGTTAAAATAACAATGTTTTTGGAGCTTGGGAGGGTCCTATGAGGTTATCTTAATAAACGCTTCTAGACGCAAACGCGGTAAAACGTGGCTAAATACGGCAAAATGGGCATTTCTGTTCGCCGGTTTCAAGCCTTAAAAAATTTGTTCAGAGGAGTTTGCACCAGCATCCCGTGTACATGGAGCCTTAGAAGAAGAGCAGCGCAGTGGTGTAGTGGTTAGCACTTTTACCTAGCAGCAAAAAGGGTTGCTGGTTCAAATCCCAACCACGACCTGCCTGGAGTTTGCATGTTCTCCCTGTGCCTGCATGGGTTTTCTCCAGGTACTCCGATTTTCTCCCACACTCTAAAGACATGCTGGTAGCATTAATCGGATCCTGTCTAATTTGGCTCTAGTATGTGTAGCACACGGACCCTTTTTCCTACCTTTGGCTCACTTGCAGGAAAAGGGCACACCGCACTATATGCCCGTACCCTCCTGTTTGAAGAGGTTGAGCGGTGTCATGTATTTGTGTCCCACAGCTAGGTTCTCCATCAGTTGGTTCTCATTTCCTAGAATATAGGGACAAGTCTCTGTTTTCCCCCCAAGTAATTCCAACGTCCACGCCACTCTAAACTCCAACGTTGAGTTTATTTTTCATCAATGTTCAGCAGATAGGAAAGGGTGGATAAGAGACAGGACAGCAAGGTTTTGGGAGGTAGGTCCAGGCACAAGTAAATGTTACAATCACCACTCAATCCCCGAGTGGGTTCAGCTCACCCGGATAGTCTCCTGTAAAAGTGTATCCTAGCAGCCGCAGTGATGCTCGGACTCTCAATTAGGTTCTTTTCTTAGATACGTTCGGGAGATCCTCTGCCACAGAATCTATCACGTCCTGAACTTCTCAGCTTTTGCAATACAAGGACAGGTGCCAGCAACAGCACATTACTAGGCCCTTGGTGCATAGATGAATCCCTCCAGAAAGTTACCAGGCCCCTTCTTTCACCGTGAACTCTCACCGGTCCCTCAGAAAGGTCCTCCCCCGGCCTCCTCTTCTTAGAGCGGGCCCCCTCGCAAGGGGCACCCTGGGATTCCTCTTCCCAGAAGTGGGCTCCAGCTAAAGGTGCTGGGCCCAGTGCTGAAGTTGCAGCCCCAGGGCTAAAGGTGCCTGGAACTGATGCGCACGCGGCCCCATGGCCTGGAGGGCCGGGCGCCGCGCACTTGGACTCGGACTCCCGACTCCTGTCCTCTGCTCCTCCTCCTCCTCCCAGGCAGGGTCTGCCCCTTATGTATCCTCTCCCAGCATGCACAGCAGGCCAACCACGCCTACTGTACCGTTGCCGAGAGAGGACACCCTAAGGCACAGTACTATTACTAGTGGTTCAACCCTGACTTGTCATGGCAGTGCCACCTACAGGCCACAGGGAACTGCACACCAGTATACCACCTGCAAAAACAAAGGAGCACAACCTATCAATGAGAACGGTCTGAGCCTAACTACTAACTCAGACCAGCCCCCTAAATTTGGGTATATAGCACCCCTAAAAGGGGATGAGCGCTACATATGTATGAATTTGTGTTAGGGACATTAGGTTGTAAGCTCCTTGAGGGTAGGGACTGATGTGAATGTACAATGTATATGTAAAGTGCTGTGTAAATTGATGGCGCTATATAAGTACCCAAAATAAATAAATAAGAAGGTAATTGTGTCCCACAGGAGAAATGCATACACCGTTTCTGGTAAAGAAGACCACTCACAGCTGGACTCCTAACAGTGACTACAAAGAGCAGTGACCCAGAAAAGCATTTATGTTACCTTTTAGGAGGGTCAAGCTACTGTGCATTCCTTTCCTCTTTGAGGTGTTTTTCTTTTCTATTTTATTGCAAGAGATAAAAAGCTGCAGGGTGAAAAAGCCAAAAGCATCAAACAGATTGTCCATCAGTGTTATTGGTGCCTTGTTCATATTTCAAAAATCTGTCCAAACTAATTTGTTACTGGGCTCTCAAACATACAGATTAAATTCCACTGATGCTGCTGTTTTTTATATATTAGACATACACTAGAATAGAATTCAGTAGGACTTCCAAAAATGCAGAGGTTTCCCGGAAGCTTGTGGTGTAATTTGAAATATATGAGTATAACTCTTAAGAGGCGTTTTTTAGATTTACACAAAGGTCAAAGTAGCTGTCAGCTACACAACACTGAGCACAGCTTACAAAAGACACACATTTATCATGGGTTATTGCTGGTAAGTGTTTGTAATCTTATATTTAATGTTTTGTTACTGGTGTGTTTTGTGGTTGGTAGCGAGTAATTTTGCCAGCAGATAACTCAACACTTTTTGAGGCTTTTTTTAAAGGGTCAGTCCACCCAAAAGGGATATTTTAGTTATAGCTGGAGCAATATCTCCCAGCCATATTTCCAGACTCTGTTACTGCCTGCCACTGCATGTTCCTGCAATTCTGTTCGATTGATGATCCTGCCAGGAATGCAGTGAGCTCTTTATTTCCTACTGCCGCTCAAGCAGCATTGTCAGCCTTACCTGGGTTCTCCTCTGCTGGACTCAGGGGAGGGCTGGCAGCCTTAGGCCTGGGGGGCAAGTCCAGTCAAGTGGCCCATTGAACCGCCGAATCAGCTCACCATCCATAGCCCACCTGGTTTTTCAATGCAGCCTCACCAGTGCCCATCAGTGCAGCCAACTTCAGTGCCCATCAATGCAGCCTGATCACTGGGACAGGTTACATGGGGTGTATGGGGGGGGAGATGGGTGGTCAGCTAGGGGTGTCAGGGTCTCTCACCTCAGCGATCTCAGCTCAGCAGGTCCTTGCATGCCACGGTTTCCAGGGGGGTAACGCTCCTGATCCTGGGGTCAAGTTGCAGCCAGCGCCCAGCCCTGCAGCCCTGCGTCCCAACTCCCTGGCACGCCCTGCCTCCGCCTGCTTTCTAGAATCTGGTCTCAGGGAGTTGTAGTTTCCTCTGCGCTGCTGTGTTTTACACCCACCAGAAGCTTGAGTGTGGACTACAACTCCCGGAATGCAACAGCTAGTGGTCGGCCGCCATGGCCATGCCCTTGGCCCGACTCCCTAGACCAGAATAAAAAAAAATGGTAGCATGCAGCGGCTGCCGGCCATTTTGAACATAAGTTAGGGCGGCCTGGGAGGCAATTGCCACCCTGCCCCCTGGCCCAGCCCTCCCTGGCTGGACTACATAACAACTCCCCTCTTATTTTCACTATAACGCTTCCTCATTCTTGATATATGCTCCCCTCCCTCCACACCAGCTACCCACTACCTGCTTACCCCCTCAACCCCCTCAGTGCAGGGCAGTGTTGAATGTCAGCCCACGACAGGAAGTTATGCATTTTTGGCAGGATCATCAGGTTATTATTTATCAGCACCTGTAAGAGACATGAGATTGTGCATCTACAGGATCTGTGTCGAAGATGTTGTTTTAGATTTTGACCACATGTAGTCTTAATACCGTGTTTTTAACCGCTTTAGGACCGGCTCTCCTGCGTGAATCGCCGCAGGTGTACGGCAGCTCGTGCAGGCTCAGTTGCGGGCGGCGCGCGGGTCAGGGGGACTTGATGTCCTCCGGCGGCCCACGATTGCCTTGTACACAGGCAGAACGGGGAGGTGCCTATGTAAACAAGGCATTTCCTCGTTCTGACAGGTGACGTGACAGGGATCTACTGTTCCCAGTGGTCGGGAACAGTGATCTCAGTCATGTCCCAGTAAACCCATCCCCCCACAGTTAGAAACACTCATAGGTAA
This sequence comes from Rana muscosa, assembly GCA_029206835.1. NCBI lineage: Eukaryota > Metazoa > Chordata > Amphibia > Anura > Ranidae > Rana > Rana muscosa. Next base: position 811,054,252 of record CM055118.1, read on the forward strand.
CACAGTTAACCCCTTGATTGCCCCCTGGTGTTAACCCCTTCCCTGCCAGTGACATTTATACAGTGATCAGTGGCTATTTTTAGCTCTGATCGCTGTATAAATGTCATTGGTCCCAAAAAAGTGTCAAAAGTGCCTGATCTGTATGCCACAATGTTGCAGTTTCACTAAAAATTGCTGATCACCGCCATTACTAGTATAAAAAAAAAATAATAATAAAAATGCCATACATTTATTCCCTTTTTTGTAGACGCTATAATGTTTGTGCAAACCAATCAATATACGCTTATTGCGATTTTTTTTTACCAAAAATATGTAGAAGAATACATATTGGCCTAAACTGATGAAGAAATTTGTTTATAAAAAAATAAATGTGGGATATTTACTATAGCAAAATGTAAAAAATGATGTGTTTTTTTTTCTAAATTGTCGCTCTTTTTTTGTTTATAGCGCAAAAGATAAAAACCGCAGAGGTGATCAAATACCATATTTGTGGTAAAAAAATTACTTAAATTTTGTTTGGGTACAACGTTGCACGCTCACACAATTGTCAGTTAAAGCGACGCAGTGCCAAATTGCAAAAACTGCTCAGGTTATTAGGGGGGTAAATGCTTCCAGGGGCTGAAGTGGTTAATATCAGCTAGAAATTATAATTGTTTGCTTTCATTACACGTAAAACTATGTTCTGTGTGCACTGTCCTCCCTGTAGCTATACACATATAACCAGGGCTTTTTTCTCAGAGTATAGATGCAGGTACTCTACCCTTCCAAGTGACCCCTTGTCTCCGCCCCCCTACCCACCACCTCCCCACCCACCTACCCCCCCAGCAAAAATATATCTCCTAGCAGCCAACAGCAATATACCCTTCAGCAGCCAGCAACAATAGACCCCTCACTCAACAGTAGATCCCCCCAGCAAAAGTAGATTCCAGCAGCAACAATAGATCCCTCACAGCAACAACAGGCCCTCCTAACTAGACCCCTTCCAGCGACAATAGACCCCCAACAGCTTGCAGCAATAGATCCTCCAGCATATCCCTGCACTTCTTGCCAATATAAACATGCAGTGCTAGAGGTGCTAGAACTGCGCTCCCCCCCGCATTCCTGCTGAAAAAAAGCCCTGCATATAACAATGGATTTGCCTGACTGTTCATGCTCCATGTAAATTCAAAGCATGGCGTTGGATTGAAAGTTTGATCAGCTTCTAGTTTTAATAAGCACATCATTCTTAAGTGCTAATTTTTAAGTGCAGTAACCCATTGCAATCAATCAGAAGGCATCTTGTCTTGCCATAACGATAGCTAACTGAATTTGAAATAGCTCTGCACTTAAGATTTAGCACTCAAAGAAATCCTGTACTAAAAGAATTAGGGAGCCCATCCTTGCTGACCACCTTATGAAAATGCTAGTTCCCTAGCTGTCTTTGGCTTTGAAGGGGTTGTAAAGGTTAATTTTTTATTTTCTAAATAGGTTCCTTTAAGCTAGTGCATTGTTGGTTCACTTAGCTTTTTCCTTCGATTTCCCTTCTAAATGTTTTTTTTTTCTTTGTCTGAATTTCTCACTTCCTGTTCCTCCTCAGTAAGCTTGCCCCCATCATCCGAGCCAATCTGGCTGGGGGTTAGTCAGCGTGCTCGCCCCCTCCCTTGGGACTACATCCCTGCGGGGAGACGCAGCATCTGCCCACAGGGATGTAGTCCCAAGGGAGAGGGCGAGCATGCTGACTAACCCCCAGCCAGAACGGGGGCAAGCTTACAGGAAGTGAGAAATTCAGACAAAGAAAAAAAAATTTAGAAGGGAAATCGAAGGAAAAGCTAAGTGAACCAACAATGCACTAGCTTAAAGGAACCTATTTAGAAAATAAAAAACAAACCTTTACAACCCCTTTAATGTTTATTGACAGCAAGCAAGACAGCCAGGAAGCTAACATTTTCAAAAGAAAGGGTCATCAATATCAGCCTTCAATTCCTAGACCTAGAGTAAAAAGAGCACAAAACTAATGATAACAAAGTCCAAATCAAATTTATTATGTGATCAACTAGACATTGAATGCATTTCGGAAGCCAAGAACTCCCAATCATCAGGGATACAAGCTAGCTACAAAAGAAAATAATAAACTTCACACTGCTCAATAACATACTAAATGATAATTACAATTTCTACCATACTCATTACTGAAGTGTATATTTTAAATCATTTATGAATAATTGGAGATGTGAGGGGGTTCAGGGAAATATGATTGTGTGGTTTTGAAGTGTTTTGGTGCACTTTGTTCTGACATTTTAGTGAACATTTAAGACAATGCACTGTGGCACTGTGAAATAAAAATCTGACCAACTATACTATTAAACTGTCATGCCACTAGTCAATTTATACAAAGTTGAGAGTTTCAGCTTTATTTATTTTTTAGAGTATAGCAGTGGCGGCTGGGGCTATTTTGGGGGGGGGGCAGAAAACCAAGTCCCCCCCAGCAGGAGACGGACGTGAAGGCGGCGATCAACCCCCCTTTTCCCACGGGAGATGGATGGACAGAGGCCTCCTTACCAGATGACAGGGATCTTGCTTCTCACTTCGGAACCGTTGCTTCTTCTCCCAGCCGAACAGGAAGTGGGTCCTGAGACTCGAGAGAGCCAATTGATCAGGAGTCCTAAGACTCCCTGGCCAATCGGGTCTTAGGACCCGCTTCCTGATTAACCAGGAGGAGAATCAGGAAGACAATAGTGAATATTAATTCGCTATTGTCACACAACTGGGTGGGTTTAGGGCGCAGTGCTCTGAGCCTTGAACCCACCCTTTTTTTAAGCCAACTAGAGCCTAAGACTCTAATCACGTGCTTAAAAAAAATAAAATAACCCGGTTGAAATCCATGCGTCCAGCACCCTGCATGTAGATTAGGGGTCAGGCGCATGGATTATGGGGATGGCGCCCCTGCACCCCATATGGACGGACCACCACTGGAGTATAGCCTATAGTCCTATATCTTTTAGATCTGTTGTGGCTGCAACTTACATCGGTCAATTTGTGCCTGTTACTGCTGAGCAAAAAAATTGTTGTCACATTAAAACCAAAATCAAAAAAATGTTTTCCTAGTTATAGTAGATCAGATTGGGGTGCTGCTGCTGGTATATTGAAGCCAAGCAATAATGTAAAAGTAAAAGAATGCATTACACATCCAAATTATATGGTGACAGAATACGGTGGCTCTGATACTGTCCATAAGAATCATATTCTTCTTTAACACCATAAACAGCTTAAAGGCATCTGCCAAGCAAATCTCAAGTTGCCCTTAAATTTGCATAAAATGGGGGACCCTCTTCCCTCTTGTAATTTATTTTTCTATTGGTATATGTCTCCCAGGGCAGAGCCCAGCTCCCCGTGCACTTCTTCAACATGCCCTTGCCTAACAGCATTGGAATTTGCCAGAATTGATTTTCCAGATTCACCAACCTTATGCTGCGTACACACGATCGATTTTCTCGACGGTGAAAACACAGTCGAGAAAATCGACGGGAAATACGAGGAACGGCTTGTTTCCCTACACACGGCCGTTTTTCCCGTCATTTTTTCTCTTGGTCGGAAAAAACGACCGTGTGTAGGCTCCCCGGCAGTGTTTCCCTATGGGAAAACTGCAGCGGAAAAAAATGCCGTGAATCACGACGAGAAAAATTAGAGCATGTTCTAATTTTTATCGTCGTGATTAATGCAGTTTTTCTCGTCGGGAAAAATGACCAAAAGCCCACACACGGTCGTTTTTCTCGTCAAAGAGAAAAAAAGTAATTTTTCCCAACGAGAAAAATGGTTGTGTGTATGCGGCATTAGACTTTAATTGGGCTTGGATCACAATTTTCTAAAACTATGATGGGTTCAAGAACAGCACATTTGCTCATTTCTATTTATAATTCCTATTTAGTTTTCCTTTAGGTAGTTGTTAGCTGTGGTGTTATAACTAGCGAGACATGCTAACTGCTATATGTTTAGATTGCAAAAAGCCCCGTATTGTGCCACTCAACCTGTTAAAGCCCAGTTCCAGCCAAAACTCTTTTATTTTAATTTTTGTATTGAGTAGAAAAGGGATAAAACCTTTTTCAGGTTTTATGGATGTCTGTGGTCCACTGTGTAAATGTATCCTCATGTCATGTCCTGGTGACAGGGTGCCCCAGGGAGAAGAAGCGATGGCATATCTCTCTGATGGGTTAAAGAATGGAGATATCTTTAGATATCTTTAGTAAGGACACAGCCAGTCATAAAAAACTTATAGACATTCAAAAATAAAAGGTTTGGCTGATGTTTGCCTTAAATTTGTTGGTTGTTTTTGAACTCAGCAGAATATATGTGGTGGTATAAACTACAAGGTATAATTTATCTTTTGTGGTATGCAATAAATACTTACAAAAACGTATTTATATTTATGTCATAAAAGGGCTTCCCGGAAAATTTCAAACACCAAAATGATTGATGATTCCTTAATACTTATACCTCTGATATGCTGCATTTGGAATGATTTAGTCTGTCAATTTGTTATGTCTGATTTCAAAGCCCTGTGCTTATATTCCAACCACTCGAGAGATGCTCCGTGCACTTCAGGTTAGTCATTTGTCTCATAAAATTTCCACATTTCAGTCATCCTGATGTGAAAAATGACCTTTGCTTTAATTCCATAGATACCTTACACAGACAAATTGTGTACTTAATGCTGGACATACATTCAGAATGTTTTATCATCTCATAGCTCCACATACTCATCATAACATTTGTGGTCCAATAGGTTGTAGAAAATATGGCAGCTGTTTTGTTACAAAAAATGAATACAGTTTAATTATTTGGGGTGGGTGTTTTCTTCATTGTTACTTAGGGGTAGTGATGAGTGGTGACATTTCCCCAAAAAATAAAAGAAATTGCCTCCAACTGATTCTATTTCAATTTTGCCTGCCCTGAAATCCCTGTTTTACTCATCCCTCTAGGGATGCTGCCAGAACCCCTAAAAAAAGCTTGGCTTTAAAGCACAAGGTCAGGCACTGGCAGACAGTCAGACAGACATTGTACAAATAACCTGCACATTTTTAGTAATTTAGCCCCCAAAAAATGTGTAAATATTCTCCTAAATTATTCAATTATTTAAAAAGCACATTTCTGTTCACTTTGAACACCCAATGAAGTGCAGATGATTTTCACATGATCCTTAAGTAAACATTATCAAATCTCAACTAATTTAGTAAATCAGCCCATTTACTTCCACTTTCTTGTTACTGATTTTGTTCAGTTTTTTTTCATATCTAGTCTGTACAGGAAAATAGACACCACAAAATTTACGCAGACCTGGTCAGACATCCCCCTACTCTGTAATACAAGTCTGTGTGAGGACAGAGGTACTACAGATCATGGGGCAAAATATATTCATGGGGGCAACCTCCCTACTGTCACTGATCGTAACCTCTTGCTGAAAAAGGTAACATACATGTGCAGTGGCAGGGAGGATGGCCAAGGTTTCTGTGTTGAGAACGCATTCGCCGTGTACTCCCAGCATAGTGACCGGGCTGTCCCAGATAGCTCCTGGTTTCTGTTTGTGATCGAAAGCCAATCATGTGGCCACTGTGACAGCCAATCACAGTGATCACATGATAAGGAAATCTGCCCCGACTCCTGACATTATTACCCAGTATAATATAAAGTATGCCTAAATCAAGGGTAGGTAGCCGGAGAGCTGGCAGCATAATCGGTACAAAATAATTCTGTGGACAGAAGTGCAGTGAAATAACTTTTAATATTAAAATATTAATATCCCAGCTAACCAATCTGTCCTCAATAGCTCACCACTTTTTTTTTTTCTTTTTTTAGCATCTCAGATCTCAAGGTCTCTCCTGTAGTAGCAATTAAAATAACCATCCCATAATGTTATATTATGACATACTGTAATTGTTAGTACTCCATTACACAAATACTCTATAAGCCTAATAATAACCTTTTTAAACTGTGAAGGATTTTTTGCAGAACTTCTGTGTTTACCTGAGGAGACCCTCTGGGAGTTTTACAAAATGTGTAATGCCCCATACACACGATCGTTTTTCATGCCGTTAAAAATGCAGTTTTTAAAAATGGCCATTAAAAATGATCGTGTGTATGCTCCAGAGCATTTTTAACGACGTGAAAAACGGGCATTAAAAATTTTGAACATGCTCTCTTTTTTCACGTCGTTTTTCATGACGTTTTTTTTAACGACGTGAAAAACGATAGTGTGTATGCTTTAACGACGTGAAAAAAAACGTGCATGCTCAGAATCAAGTATGAGACGGGAGCGCTCGTTCTGGTAAAACTAGCGTTCGTAATGGAGATAGCACATTCGTCACGCAGTAACGGACTGAAAAGCACGAGGCTGAAAAGCGCGAATCGTTGCTCAACAAACTTTACTAACATGAAGGGTGGCGCCATTCGAGCGGAACTTCCCCTTTATAGTGCCGTCGTACGTGGTATACGTCACTGCGCTTTGCTTGATCGTTTTTTAAAATGATCGTGTGTACGCAAGACAGGCTTGAGAGGAAACATGAAAAAAAACGACGTGAATAACGGCAAGAAAAAAAATGGCAAGAAAAACGATTGTGTGTATGGGGCATAAGATTCCAATAGCCATAAAGGTTAATCTTGGTACTGGCCAAGACGAAGCTCTGAGGGCAATACATCTACCCTAAGAGCCCATTCACACTGGGGCAACACGACTTCCAGCGCGATTTTATGAGGCAACTCAGACACGACCTGAGTATGAATCACAGCGCGACCTGGAGCTATTTACAAGGCAACTCCAAGTTGCCTGCAGGACAGGAGACATTCCAGTGGCCAATCAAACAAGAATCAGCTCTGTGGGAGGGAGGGGGAAGGGAGAGGTTTGCCTGATAAATGTATGTTTTCTTCCTGGAGAGTCGCTCCTATTAAGACAGTGAGAGGCGACTCCCATTGAAATGAATGGTTACAGGTCGCCTAGGAGTCGGATTGAAGTAGTACAGGGACCTTTTTTGAAGTCGGAGCGACTGCAGTAGTGTGCATAAGGACGGCTCCATTAACTTACATTGATTTCTTCAGCCAGCGCGACCTGAGGCGACTAGGGGCGACCTGGGGCGATTTGGAGTCGGATCCAAAGACGCCCCTGTGTGAATGGGCTCTAATAAGACAGCTAAACAAATTCTCCTAAGTGTAGAGCCTGTAAATAGGGACGTATAAATAGTAGGGATGAGCTTCGTGTTCGAGTCGAACATACGTTCGACTCGAACATCGGCTGTTCGATCGTTCGACGAAGATCGAACGATTTGGGCCGTTCGCGCCAAATTCGAGTGACGCGAACGGCCCACAATGCACTACGCCATCGCAGTGTCATCCAGGCGCTGTGATTGGCCAAGCATGCACTGTGACCCCGCATGCTTGGCCAATCACAGCGCCGGCAGCGAGGAGAGCAATGATTGGCCACAGGCAGGATGCCTGTGGCCAATTATTGCTGAGGGTGTTTAGTACACGCCCCACACTATAAAAGGCCGCCAGCACGGCGGCCTAGTGTAGTGTGTTCCGGAGCAGGGATAGAGCAGCATAGGCAGGGACAGTGACTGTTATTTCTTTCTTGCTTAACCTGGATTCCTTTAGTTTAGGGAAAGAGAAGGATAGGTAGGGAGAGTGTCAGTGTGTTTTGTGCTTGTGCTATAGTGTGCTTAAAAAAAACATTTATTCTAGGGACAGAAAACTGTAGGTAGGGACAGTGTCAGTTTCTTTCACTCTGCAAGTCCTTGTTTCCAGGGACCTGGAAGGACAGTGAGTGAATTGTCCTTGTGCTATATTGTGCTTAAAAAAACATTTATTCTAGGGACAGAAAACTGTAGGTAGGGAGAGTGTCAGTTTCTTTCACTCTGCAAGTCCTTGTTTCCAGGGACCTGTAAGGACAGTGAGTGAATTGTCCTTGTGCTATATTGTGCTTAAAAAAAACATTTATTCTAGGGACAGAAAACTGTAGGTAGGGAGAGTGTCAGTTTATTTCACTCTGCAAGTCCTTGTTTCCAGGGACCTGGAAGGACAGTGAGTGAATTCTCCTTGTGCTATATTGTGCTTAAAAAAAACATTTATTCTAGGGACAGAAAACTGTAGGTAGGGACAGTGTCAGTTTCTTTCACTCTGCAAGTCCTTGTTTCCAGGGACCTGTAAGGACAGTGAGTGAATTGTCCTTGTGCTATATTGTGATTAAAAAAAACATTTTTTCTAGGGACAGAAAACTGTAGGTAGGGAGAGTGTTTTTTTTCTTTCACTCTGCAAGTCCTTGTTTCCAGGGACCTGTAAGGACAGTGAGTGAATTGTCCTTGTGCTATATTGTGCTTAAAAAAAACATTTTTTCTAGGGACAGAAAACTGTAGGTAGGGAGAGTGTTTTTTTTCTTTCACTCTGCAAGTCCTTGTTTCCAGGGACCTGTAAGGACAGTGAGTGAATTGTCCTTGTGCTATATTGTGCTTAAAAAAAACATTTATTCTAGGGACAGAAAACTGTAGGTAGGGAGAGTGTCAGTTTATTTCACTCTGCAAGTCCTTGTTTCCAGGGACCTGGAAGGACAGTGAGTGAATTGTCCTTGTGCTATATTGTGCTTAAAAAAACATTTATTCTAGGGACAGAAAACTGTAGGTAGGGAGAGTGTCAGTTTATTTCACTCTGCAAGTCCTTGTTTCCAGGGACCTGTAAGGACAGTGAGTGAATTGTCCTTGTGCTATATTGTGCTTAAAAAAAACATTTATTCTAGGGACAGAAAACTGTAGGTAGGGAGAGTGTCAGTTTATTTCACTCTGCAAGTCCTTGTTTCCAGGGACCTGGAAGGACAGTGAGTGAATTGTCCTTGTGCTATATTGTGATTAAAAAAAACATTTTTTCTAGGGACAGAAAACTGTAGGTAGGGAGAGTGTTTTTTTTCTTTCACTCTGCAAGTCCTTGTTTCCAGGGACCTGTAAGGACAGTGAGTGAATTGTCCTTGTGCTATATTGTGCTTAAAAAAAACATTTATTCTAGGGACAGAAAACTGTAGGTAGGGAGAGTGTCAGTTTATTTCACTCTGCAAGTCCTTGTTTCCAGGGACCTGGAAGGACAGTGAGTGAATTGTCCTTGTGCTATATTGTGCTTAAAAAAACATTTATTCTAGGGACAGAAAACTGTAGGTAGGGAGAGTGTCAGTTTATTTCACTCTGCAAGTCCTTGTTTCCAGGGACCTGTAAGGACAGTGAGTGAATTGTCCTTGTGCTATATTGTGCTTAAAAAAAACATTTATTCTAGGGACAGAAAACTGTAGGTAGGGAGAGTGTCAGTTTATTTCACTCTGCAAGTCCTTGTTTCCAGGGACCTGGAAGGACAGTGAGTGAATTGTCCTTGTGCTATATTGTGATTAAAAAAAACATTTTTTCTAGGGACAGAAAACTGTAGGTAGGGAGAGTGTTTTTTTTCTTTCACTCTGCAAGTCCTTGTTTCCAGGGACCTGTAAGGACAGTGAGTGAATTGTCCTTGTGCTATATTGTGCTTAAAAAAAACATTTATTCTAGGGACAGAAAACTGTAGGTAGGGAGAGTGTCAGTTTATTTCACTCTGCAAGTCCTTGTTTCCAGGGACCTGGAAGGACAGTGAGTGAATTGTCCTTGTGCTATATTGTGATTAAAAAAAACATTTTTTCTAGGGACAGAAAACTGTAGGTAGGGAGAGTGTTTTTTTTCTTTCACTCTGCAAGTCCTTGTTTCCAGGGACCTGTAAGGACAGTGAGTGAATTGTCCTTGTGCTATATTGTGCTTAAAAAAAACATTTATTCTAGGGACAGAAAACTGTAGGTAGGGAGAGTGTCAGTTTATTTCACTCTGCAAGTCCTTGTTTCCAGGGACCTGGAAGGACAGTGAGTGAATTGTCCTTGTGCTATATTGTGATTAAAAAAAACATTTTTTCTAGGGACAGAAAACTGTAGGTAGGGAGAGTGTTTTTTTTCTTTCACTCTGCAAGTCCTTGTTTCCAGGGACCTGGAAGGACAGTGAGTGAATTCTCCTTGTGCTATATTGTGCTTAAAAAAAAAACATTTATTCTAGGGACAGAAAACTGTAGGTAGGGAGAGTGTCAGTTTATTTCACTCTGCAAGTCCTTGTTTCCAGGGACCTGGAAGGACAGTGAGTGAATTCTCCTTGTGCTATATTGTGCTTAAAAAAAACATTTATTCTAGGGACAGAAAACTGTAGGTAGGGAGAGTGTCAGTTTATTTCACTCTGCAAGTCCTTGTTTCCAGGGACCTGTAAGGACAGTGAGTGAATTGTCCTTGTGCTATATTGTGATTAAAAAAAACATTTTTTCTAGGGACAGAAAACTGTAGGTAGGGAGAGTGTCAGTTTCTTTCACTGTGAAAGTCCTTGTTTCAAGGGACAGAGAAGGACACCTGAAGGTAGCCCTTATTGCTTTTTTCCCATCTCCCTGCAGGCCATCTATTAGAATGTCTGGAAGGCAAACAAGGAGAGGCAGACAGTCAGGAGGCAATAAAAGAGGGCAAGCAGGCTCTGTGTCTGGGGGCAACAGTGCTGGTCGTGGACGCGGTGCATTGTCATCAGCACATGGCCATGGGACACGCTTGTCCTTCTTTTCGGCAGCTGGACATGTTGAGCCACATCATGCCGAAGACTTGGTAGAGTGGATGACCAAGCCCTCCTCCTCCTCCTCATCCTCTCTCACCCAGGTTTAGGGTACTGGAAAAGCAGCTGCCAAAGCGTCGTCTTCCCTGGTATCAATGTCAGACAAATCATCAGTCACTCCTTCCCTAGACCCACCATGTCCTCCTCCTGAGGAGTCCCCCGAACTGTTTCAGCACAGTGTTGGGTACATGCTCCAGGAGGATGCCCAGCGTTTCGAAGGGTCTGATGATGAAACCCAGCTAGAGGAAGGCAGTAGCGTGAGAGCAGACAGAGGGGATGCTCAAGAAGGACACCAATCTGGCAGTCATGTTCCAGCAGCTGCAGCATACTGCCAGATTGGCTCCAGTGATGAGGAGGGAGGGGATGATGAGGTCACTGACTCCACGTGGGTGCCTAATAGGAGAGAGGAGGAGGAGGAGGATGAGGAGGAGGCACATCTCCAACGAGGCAGGATGCCCTTTGGTGGCCAGCGTAAGGGCAGTACACCGACGGAATCACACCGCAGAGCTCCGCCTGTGCAGGGCGCTGCCTCTGCCCGTCATTCAAAAAGTTCTTTGGTGTGGGCCTTTTTTGAGGCTAGTGCATCAGATCGCACAGCTGCTGTTTGCAACATATGTCTCAAGCGTATATCGCGTGGCCAAAACATCAGCCGCTTGGGTACCACATGCCTGACCAGACATATGTTGACCTGCCATGCAGCTCGTTGGCAAGCCTACCTCAAAGACCCACACCAAAGAACAAAGCGGACCTCTCCTTGCACCGCATCAGCTGGGATCTCCAACCCCACTATAACTTCAGTCCTCTCTGAAACATGCACTGAGAGGAATGAAGGTGTAGAATTAGGTGTGTCACAGCCAAGTACTTGCGCCCACTCTGCTAGCAGTACACCAACGTCCGATTCTAGCAGGCAAATTTCCCTGCCCCAGCTGCTGGACCGTCGAAAGAAGTTCACTCCCAGCCATCCACATGCCCAGCGGTTGAATGCTAGCTTGGCTAAATTGCTAGCGCTTCAACTGCTGCCTTTTCAGTTGGTAGACTCGGCCCCCTTCCGTGAGTTTGTGCAATGTGCAGTTCCTCAGTGGCAGGTTCCCAAACGCAACTTTTTCTCACGGAAGGCTATTCCGGCTCTCTACCGGCATGTGGAAGGCAATGTCTTGGCCTCGCTGGACAGGGCGGTCAGCGGTAAGGTGCATATTACCGCTGACTCATGGTCCAGCAGGCATGGACAGGGACGTTACCTTTCTTTCACGGCCCATTGGGTCACTCTTTTGGCAGCTGGGAAGGATTCAGGACAAGGTGCAGTAGTGTTGGAGGTTGTCCCACCGCCACGCCTCCAAAATGCTACTACTGGTTGTGACACACCTCTCTCCTCCACCCCCTCCTCTTCTTCTTCCTCCATGGCCTCTTCCTGTGGTTTGTCCTATGAACCAGCGGTGCTCCGTAGCCGTTCACGGGGCTACGCAAGTACGCAGGCAAAAAGATGCCATGCCGTGCTTGCGCTGGTGTGTTTGGGGGACAGAAGCCACACTGGGGCAGAGGTCCTGTCTGCTCTGCAGGGCCAGGCCGAGAGGTGGTTGACGCCACGCCAGCTTAAGCCAGGAATGGTGGTTTGCGACAATGGCACCAACCTCCTCTCCGCCCTCCGACAGGGACAACTGACCCATGTGCCCTGTGTGGCTCACGTCCTTAACCTGGTGGTGCAGCGCTTCTTGGGCAGGTACCCGGGCTTACAGGATGTCCTGAGGCAGGCCAGGAAAGTCTGTGTGCATTTCCGCAGATCTTATAATGCCAGTGCTCGCCTGGCTGAGCTGCAAAAGGAGTTGAACCTGCCCAAGAACCGCCTTATATGTGACATGCCCACCAGGTGGAACTCAACGTTGGCCATGCTGCAGCGGCTGCACACGCAGCAGAGGGCCATCAATGAGTACCTGTGCGACTACGGCACCAGGACAGGGTCAGGGGAGCTTGGTTTTTTTTCTCCACGCCAGTGGGGCATGATCAGGGATGCATGCACTGTCCTGGCACCATTTGAGGAGGCCACGAGGATGGTGAGCAGTGACAGTGCATGCATCAGTGACACTGTACCTCTTGTCCACCTGTTGGAGCACACGCTGCGTGGAATAATGGACAGGGCACTTGAGGCAGAACAGAGGCAGGAAGAGGAGGACTTCCTTGCCTCTCAAGGCCCCCTTTACCCAGACAGTGTTCCTTCTGTCCCACCCATCGCACAGGAAGAGGAGGAGGAGGAGGAGGAGGAGGATTGTGTCAGCATGGAGGTGGAGGCTGGCACTCAGCATCATCAGCAGCAGTCTTTTAGGGATGATTTACAGTCCCAAGAAACCAGTGGACTTGTACGTGGCTGGGAGGAGGTGGCTGCGGATCATGTCGTCCTTAGTGACCCAGAGGACTCCGGAGCGAATGCCTCAGCAAAACTACGCTGCATGGCCTCCCTGATCCTGCAAAGTCTGCGGAAGGATCCTCGTATTCTTCGGATCAAGGAGAGGGACCATTACTGGCTGGCCACTCTCCTTGATCCACGGTACAAGGGTAAGGTTGCGGACCTTATGTTACCGTCGCAGAGGGAGCAGAGGATGAGACAACTCCGGGAGGCCTTGCAGAAAGGTCTGTGCAACGCGTTCCCAGAGACTGGGAGGTTGCAAACTCCTGGTCCTGGACAACGAGTTGCTGAGGCTTCGGCCAGTCAAAGAAGGAGCGGTGGGGAAGGTGGCCGTCTGACCGATGCGTTCAGACAATTCTTTAGTCCGCAGCCCCAAAGTATGATCGGTTCCAGCAACCATCGCCAGCGTCTGATAAACATGGTGCAGGAATATCTAGGGGCAAGGTCAGACTTGGACACCTTCCCCACCGAAAATCCTCTGGCTTACTGGGTCTTGAGGATGGATCACTGGCCAGAGCTTGCACAGTATGCAATTGAGCTACTGGCCTGTCCTGCATCCAGCGTTCTTTCGGAACGCACATTCAGTGCTGCTGGAGGATTTGTCACGGATCACAGGGTGCGCCTGTCCACCGACTCGGTTGATCGACTGACTTTCATCAAGATGAACCAGTCTTGGATCACCACCAGCTACCACACACCTGATGCTGATATAACAGACTAATTGATTTTAACATGTCACATCCCTTCAAGACTGATGCTGATGCTGAGTGCCTGTGCTGTTATGTTGACTGGCTATCCTCCTCCTCCGAGTCCTCAATGATACGATTGATGATGATAGCTTGTAAGATCATTTTTGTTTATGGGTGCCGCCACCAGTGCCTAACGCCCAATTTTTCAGCCCCTGTTTAACAGGGGCGTGTAATTACAATTTTTGAAGCAATACTTTGCAACAGGGCTCATTGCTGTGCTCCAAGTACAGTATCTGTGAGGAGTTGCAGTGTTGTGCCACCAGTGCCTAAGGCCCAATTTTTCAGCCCCTGTTTAACAGGGGCGTGTCATTACAATTTTTGAAGCAATACTTTGCAACAGGGCTCATTGGTGTGCTCCAAGTACAGTATCTGTGAGGAGTTGCAGTGTTGTGCCACCAGTGCCTAAGGCCCAATTTTTCAGCCCCTGTTTAACAGGGGCGTGTCATTACAATTTTTGAAGCAATACTTTGCAACAGGGCTCATTGCTGTGCTCCAAGTACAGTATCTGTGAGGAGTTGCAGTGTTGTGCCACCAGTGCCTAAGGCCCAATTTTTCAGCCCCTGTTTAACAGGGGCGTGTCATTACAATTTTTGAAGCAATACTTTGCAACAGGGCTCATTGGTGTGCTCCAAGTACAGTATCTGTGAGGAGTTGCAGTGTTGTGCCACCAGTGCCTAAGGCCCAATTTTTCAGCCCCTGTTTAACAGGGGCGTGTCATTACAATTTTTGAAGCAATACTTTGCAACAGGGCTCATTGCTGTGCTCCAAGTACAGTATCTGTGAGGAGTTGCAGTGTTGTGCCACCAGTGCCTAAGGCCCAATTTTTCAGCCCCTGTTTAACAGGGGCGTGTAATTACAATTTTTGAAGCAATACTTTGCAACAGGGCTCATTGGTGTGCTCCAAGTACAGTATCTGTGAGGAGTTGCAGTGTTGTGCCACCAGTGCCTAAGGCCCAATTTTTCAGCCCCTGTTTAACAGGGGCGTGTCATTACAATTTTTGAAGCAATACTTTGCAACAGGGCTCATTGCTGTGCTCCAAGTACAGTATCTGTGAGGGGTTGCAGTGTTGTGCCACCAGTGCCTAAGGCACAATTTTTCAGCCCCTGTTCAACAGGGGCATGTAATTACAATTCTTGATCTAATAATTCACAGCAGGGCCCATTGCTGCACCCACCAAGAGTAACTGTCAGGGCTTACAGTGTTGTGGCACCAGCACCACCATCAAAGGCCCAATTTTTACTACCACTGTTCAACAATTATATGTAATTAAAATTCCTGATATAATAGTTGACAGCAGGGCGTTCCAGCACCAACCAAGAGTAACTGTGAGTGCTTACAGTGTTGTGCCAACACCAACAACTAAGGGGCCTATTTCTGCAGAGTATATACGGCAGGTCCCTACTTTCAAACATCCAACTTACAAACGACTCCTACTTGCAAACGCAAGAAGACAACAGGAAGTGAGAGGAAATCTACCACTAGGAAGGAAAATTCTCTCCTGTAAGAATAAATATGGGAGAAAGGTGTCTCCTCTGTACTGATGCTTTATCAGCAATCCTTGTTTCAAGAAAAACACCACATTTCAAAAACAGTTGTCATTGGGACGGAAAGTGAGGTGAAATGTTCTGAACAGGGGCACAGACAGCAAAACAAATGTTACAGGGGTGATAACCCTTACCTATGTTTTCCAAAAAGTTTAAAAATAGATTTTTGGTCTGGAGCTACACTTCAACAATGTACCTGTTCAAAATTACAAACAGACTCTACATAAGAACAAACCTACAGTCCCTGTCTTGTATGCACCGCCTGTATAGGGCTGTTCAGAGTATATAGGGCCTTTTTTATTTTATGTGCGGGGTTCCCCTTAATATCCATACAAGACCCAAAGGGGCTGGTAATGGGCTGGGGTAGGGGGGGGGGTCATGGGGTAGCTATGCCATTTTTCTTAAAGAATTTCATCCATATTACCGGGACCAGACATTACATTAAAGCCGCAAGCAGTTTTAAATGGCTTTTTTTTCCTTTAGAAGTGTCATTTTGTGCAGGGACAGTTCTAAACACGGGAAACACGTGGCACTTCACAGGCATACTTTAGACACCCCCCAGGTACGATATTTAAAGGAATATTTGACTTTTTTTTTTTCACTTTATGCATCATTAAAATGACTGCTCCCGAAAAACGACCGTTTTTAAAACTTCTTTTTGCATTGATACATGTCCCCTGGTGCAGAACCCGGGTTCCCAAACCCTTTTTAGGACAATAACATGCATAATAGTTGTTATAATTAGCACTTTAGAATTCGAACGTTCGCATCCATTGTATTTAATAGGGTTCTAATGTTCGTTCGAACTTTCGGTCCGTTCGCGGGTTCTGGTGCGAACCGAACCCGGGGGTGTTCGGCTCATCACTAATAAATAGTGAGATCCATTCTGAAGTCTCTTCCTGTTTGTCTGCTATGGATTGGAAATGGTCAGTTTTAACAGCAACCTTTGCTTTCCCACATTGATCGATGTGTCCTCTATATCCTTTATATGCACACAGATTTTCAATGTTTAGTTTGCCTCAAGAGGCCCTGCAATGAGGCTTAATTTCACTCCAAAAATGAATAGCAGCATCGTGGGCTGCTATAGCTATTAACCACTTAAGGACCAAGCCTCTTTCTGAGATTTGGTCTTTACAAGTTAACCACTTAAGCCCCGAAACCATTTCGCTGGCCAAAGACCAGGCCACTTTTTGCGGCACTGTGTCGCTTTAATTGACAATTGCGCGTTCGTGCGACGTGGCTCCCAAACAAGATTGACATCCTTTTTTCCCCACAAATAGAGCTTTCTTTTGGTGGTATTTGATCACCTCTACGGTTTTTATTTTTTGCACTATAAACAAAAATAGAGAGACAATTTTGAAAAAAATAAAATATTTTTTACTTTTTGCTATACTAAATATCCCCAAAAAATATATTTAAAAAGGCCGATACGCATTCTTCTACACATTTTTGGTAATAAAAATCGCAATAAGCATTTATTGATTGGTTTGCGCAAAAGTTATAGCATCTACAAAATAGGGAATAGTTTTATGGCATTTTTATTAATATTTTTTTTTTACTAGTAATGGCGGCGATCAGCGATTTTTATTGTGACTACGACATTATGGCGGACACATCGGACACTTTTGACACCATTTTTGAACCGTTGTCATTTTTACAGCGATCAGTGCTATAAAAATGCACTGATTACTGTAAAAATGACACTGGCAGTGAAGGGGTTAACCTGTAGGGGGCGCTGAAGGGGTGACCTAGGGAGTGCTTCTAATTGTTAGGGGGCGTGGGTTACCGTGACACGTCACTGATCGCTGTTCCCGATGACAGGGAACAGACGATCAGTGACATGTCACTAGTCAGAACAGGGAGAAGTTGTGTTTACACTAGCATCTCCCTGTTTTTCAGCTCCGTGATACGATTGCGGGACACCGGCGGACATCGAGTCCGCGGGTCCCGCGGGCAGGGTCGCGAGCGCGCCGCCGCCGGCGCGCACACGACCACACGGCGGCAATTTAAATGGGGCATATATATACGCCCATTTGCCTGTCCGTGCCATTCTGCCAACGTAAATGTTCGTGCGGCGGTAGGCAAGAGGATAAAAACATTTTTTTTGCTAGAAAATTACTTAGAACCCCAAAACATTATATATATATACTTTTTGTCACACTGTATTTGCGCAGCGGTCTTACAACCGCACTTATTTAGAAAAAAAAACACTTTTTTTTTATAAAAAAATAAGACAACAGTAAAGTTAGCCCAATTTTTTTTATATTGTGAAAGATGATGTTATCCTGAGTAAATTGATACCCAACATGTCACACTTCAAAGTTGCGCCCACTCGTGGAATGGCGACAAACTTTTACCCTAAAAAATCTCCATAGGCAACGTTTTAAAAATTCTACAGGTTGCATGTTTTGAGCTACAGAGGAGGTCTAGGGCTAGAATTATTGCTCTCGCTCTACCGAGTGTGGCAATACCTCACATGTGTGGTTTGAACACCGTTTTCATATGAGGGCACTGCTCACGTATGCGTTCACTTCTGCACACGAGCTCGGCGGGACAGGGCGCGTTAAAAAAAAAAAATTCTTATTTAATTTATTTTTCATTTTTCATTTTTACACTGTTCTTTTCAAAAGAAAAAATTGTGTCACTTTTATTCCTATTACAAGGAATGTAAACATCCCTTGTAATAGAAAAAAAGCATGACATGACCTCTTAAATATGAGATCTCAGATCTTATATTTACACTAAAATGCAATAAAAAAAAAAAAAAATTCAATGTCATTTGAAAAAGAAATGCCCCTTTTATGAGCTATGGGCAGAAGTGACGTTTTGACGTCACTTCCACCCTGCAATATAATGGAGACGGGTGGGGGCCATCTCCATGTCAACCCACGAGAAGGATCCGATCGCCTCCGCCGCTAACAACAGCTCCGGTAAGCGGTGGAGGGCACCGGAGTGCGGCAGGAGACCCCTCTCCCGCCGCCGATAAAAGTGATCTTGCGGCGAATCCGCCACAGAGACCGCTTTTATCCTGAAGCAGACGGCCCGCTCTTGAAGAGGATACTGGGGTTGTGGTGGCTAGCTGCTAGGTACTCCTCTTTAAAGTAGCGACGTAAAACGACGATGGGCAGTCCGGAAGTGGTGAATAAAGGCTAATGCCACGTACACACGATCGGAATTTCTGACAACAAATGTTTGATGTGAGCTTTTGGTCGGATATTCTGACCGTGTGTAGGCTCCATCGGACATTTGCTTTCGGAATTTCCGACAACAAATGTTTGAAAGCTGGTTCTCAATTTTTCCGACAACAAAAGTTCTTGTCGGAAATTTTGATCGTGTGTATCTAATTCCGACGCACAAAAATACTACGCATGCTAGGAATCAATTTGACGCATGTTCGGAATAATTTAACTTCCTTTTTCTCGGCTTGTTGTAGTGTTGTATGTCACCGCGTTCTTGGCGATTGGAATTTCCGACAACATTTGTGTGACCATGTGTATGCAAGACAAGTTTGAGCGAACATCAACGGTTTTGTTGTCGGAATGTCCGATCGTGTGTACGCGGCATTAGTTCACTTTTGGAACATGTTACATGTTCCAGCTCCTGCTTCCTCTCCCACTGGTGAGCGATCTTGTAGTTCATTGATTTTTCCTGAAATTCAGTAACTGCCTGCCTGTATTGGAGGTACAGGCAGACAGTGTACTAAGAGTCTGCAGGATCCTGGCAATGCAAACACGATCTGTTAATTGCAGGTGCAATGCTTTACAGACTCCAGTGTAAAAAAATTATAAATGCACATTTTTTACCTGCAAAAAGATGTGCATTTATTATTTTTTATAAAAGGTGAACTTATCCTTTAAGCCACTGGGTGTGACTGTTACTCAGCTCTGCCAGCACAGAGCACGGGAGTGTGAGGGCTTGGAAGCAGCATTTCCAGTGAGAAAAAAAGGTAAAGCATTCCTAAATAACTATCAGTCACAAATCATAACATAAGGAGGTACAGCACTATATAGACATACAGATAAAGATGTGGGACTATAATTGGGTTTTAAACTTTCAGTTATTGAGTAACATTGACCAGTGTGTAGATATATAAAGCTGGTCCTGGTGTTAGGGCTGGGCTCAGCCCTTCCTTCTCTGAGCTGGCCACTCAGCTGTCGGCTATTTGCCAGCTCCTATCTCTCCACAGTGACTCACCTGTTGATGATCCTGCTCATCAGCTCGTCAGTTCTGCCTACTTAGGCCTTTCAATTCAGATGATCTCTGCCTTCGCCTTGGTCAACATCACAGAGACTTTCTCCTGCGTTCATGTTGAAGACTTTGCTCTGCTGACATCCCTTCTGGCTCCTGATCCTGCTTGCTGTTCTACTACGTATATGGCTGGCTCTCTGACATTTGGCTTGGCTGACTATCTGATCCGGTTCCTGAACTCTGGCTATGTTTTGACTACGCTTACTCTGTTTATCTTTTTATTATTATTATTAAACAAGTGTGATTAAGGCTCGGTTCACACAGGGGCGACTCCGGACGCGACTTCAGGTCGCCCCGAGTTGCCCCAAGTCGCGCTATTTTTAAAACTAATTGAAGTCAATGGAGATGTTTTAATGTACACGACTGCGGTCGCTCCGACTTCAAAAAAGGTCCCTGTACTACTTCAATCCGACTCCTAGGCGACTGCTAGGCGATCTGTACCCATTGATTTCAATGGAAGTCGCTCAGAAGTCGTATTCCCTGTCTTAACAGGAGCAACTTTCCAGGAAGAGAACACATATTTTGCAGGCAAACCCCTCCCTCCCACAGAGCTGATTCTTGTTTTATTGGCCACTGGAATGGCTCCTGTCCTGGAAGCGACTTCAAGTCGTGTTGTAAATCACCACAAGTCGCGCTGAGGTCGCCCTGAGGTCGCCCTGTGATTCATGCTAAAGTTGTGTCTGAGTTGCCTCTCAAAGTCACGCTGGAAGTCGTGTTGCCCCTGTGTGAACCGAGCCTTAACTGTACTTCTGTCTCTGTCTGATACTTGGTTTCTGACACCTGGACATCCAAAGGGACTCTGTTTATACATCCTCAGTGTTTATCACTATAACTGAAAAGGTTGGCCTTTCCCTAAAGTTAATCGTGGCCCAGCTCCTTCAACCTCCTGAGCTGCTGTTCTTGCATTTTTTTATCACATGCTCAATTCGCCTAGGCGAAGTTTGTGACAGGGTTATTTTATCTTCCAATTTCTATTAATAGAAAGTGTATACTTTTAGAAGCACAGATCAAACTAACAATATGATTGGAACAATTATGTCCTGTACTTTAGACCGCCTAAATGCTTGTTAATTATTTTATGCCCTAGAAGTTTAATGAAATGGTATTCTGAATTTATCAGCCACCCCATAACTTTGTAGAGAGAAAGTGAAAAGTCAATCCACTCAAAATGTTTTGGTTTGGGGGTATACTGGCAGGTTTAGACATTTTAGATTGTATCTCCCAGTCATTCATGTGGAAAAATGATCACTATATTCCCATCACACACCATACTGGATCAGACCCTGAGGTTTTCAGAGTGCTGTAACAACTCTTGATTAGTGTTGGCATAGAGCAGAGACAAAATGTGTGGCCAACACACCTAGGAGTGTGTTGCAATTCCAAAGCTTTTTATTGAAAGATCATATAAAATTTCAATGTTTTAGGGCTACACGGGACCCCTTACATGCTTGCTAAAGAGGTCCTACATGGCCCTAAAACATTGCACTCATATCCCTTATATCCCCAGTACTACCTGTTTTACATCATAGCCACAGTCATTGTATATCTAACTGACAATGCCATGTTCTTTCAGCAGTTCCTCTGTAAAATGCGACAACTATCTCACTACAAAATCTCTAATGCCGCGTACACACGACCGTTTTTAATGTCATGGAAAAAAACGAAGTTTTTCTCTACGTGATTCTTCTCAAGCCTGCCTCGCATACACACTATAGTTAAGAAAAATGCTCGAGCAAAGCGCGGTGACGTACAACACGTACGACAACACGTACGACAGCACTATAAAGGGCCCTTTGGGCTGCTTTTGCTGATTTCGTGTTACCGCGTGTTAGTAAAAGTTTGGTGGGAGATGATTCGTGCTTTTCAGTCTCTGTGCTTTTCAGTCAGTTACAGCATGACGAATGCGCTATCTCCATTACGAACGCTAGTTTTACCAGAACGAGCGCTCCCGTCTCATAACTTGCTTCTGAGCATGCGCGTTTTTTTCCCGCCATTAAAGCGTACACACGGCCATTTTTCACGAGGAGAAAAACGACGACGTGAAAAACGACGACGTGAAAAACGACGAGAAAAAATAGAGCATGCTCTAAATTTTTAATGGCAATGGCTCGTCGAGAAAAATGCTCTGGAGCCTACACACAATCGTTTTTAATGACCAAATTTAAAAATTGCATTTTTCTCGTCATGAAAAACGGTTGTGTGTACGCGGCATAAGGTTGGATTCACA
The DNA here is from genome assembly GCA_029206835.1 of Rana muscosa. Lineage (NCBI taxonomy): Eukaryota > Metazoa > Chordata > Amphibia > Anura > Ranidae > Rana > Rana muscosa. The sequence goes on from CM055118.1 coordinate 811,076,077, forward strand.
CTTGTGTACTTGCTTTGACGTGCACTTTTTAGGTGTGTTTTTGATGCCTGTCATGATGCAGCAATGAATAAAAAAATGGACATGTGAAAAACAACAGCAAACCTTTGCACGTGCATCAATACGTGATCATATGTGTCAATGGGCCCCAAGGCGTGTCCGCCTAAAACTAAAATATTAGTAGGGGAGTTTTGGCATTTAAAGTGACTTTTTTCTCATTTTGGAATCTCCCATGGAAGGGTTGTAAACTAGATAGGCTAGATGAATAAATTTTAGATGATTAGTAAAATGATCTTGGCTGAGTCAGTAATGCTTGCTAAGCAACTGACATTCAGATGTCATACCCATTAATAATTAATAAATAGCACCATGTGTTTAGAAGACAAATTTCAAACAGAATGAACACACTATCAACTAAATAGTTTAACAGCAGCTACTATATAAAAAAGTATAAAGCAAACAGCTAAGCTGTAAAAACTTTAATTAAATCAGCTTTAATAAAACACTGACCATAGCTGTAGTATCATTTTAGGTTATGATAATTGTTTTGTAATTTATGAGAAAAAGGAAACCATATAATAGAGGAAACACTGGGGCTTATTCTAAAAATGCTAGGTAAAGTACCGGTATGTTGTCTGTTTTTCAGATTTTCTAGCTCTGATGTGCTCCATGTTATTGACCTGGAGGTAGGCAGCTCAGGAGTTCTGTCTTTTGTTTCATGCATGCTTCAAGGTTGTCAGTAGACTTGTGCACGATGGAAAAATTTGTTTCGTTTCGGTTCGCTTCTTGTGCACAATGAAAAAATTTGTTTAGTTTCGGTTCGTTTCTTTTCGGTCCTGTTGATTCGTAATCGTTCGTAATTTTGTTAGACGGGATTTTTCGTGTTCGGACTAATTCGTATTTTCGCAAGCGACATTTTTCGTTGAATCGGAATGATTCGTATTAATGTAAGCCTTATTTTTAGTTAATTTATAATTCGTACTTTCGGTAGAGTACATTGTTTTTCATTGATTCTGGACACATATATAGTGCCGTCGTACGTGTTGTACGTCATCGCGTTTTGTTCTAGCATTTTTTTCACGATAGTGTGTAGGCAAGGCAGGCTTGAGAAGAATCACGTCGTGAAAAACGCTGTTTTTTTCAATGACATTAAAAGCGGTCATGTGTACGCGGCATTATTGTGCTTCGAATGGATTCGTACATTCTGAACTTTTTTCATAACGAATTATGCCGAAGACATTCCAGCATTCGCTATTTGCGATATAATTTATTTCGGATTCGGTTTTATTCGTAATTGCTTTGTTCGGAAATTCGAATGCTTCCGAACGTCCGAAAGTTGCTAAATTCGGATGAATTTCGATTCGTTACGAAACAAATTGCACAAGCCTAGTTGTCAGTAGTACCCCCAGGACAGAAAGATGTTGTCTTCATTGTATTCTTAGTCACTGACCTGGAACAAGTATATAGGTAAGGCATTCCAACTTTTCTCTAACCTTGTTTTGCTGTGTGCTTGTTCTGGGATGTGACTATAAGAATGTAAAAAAAAATGTGGAGGTGTGCCTTACTTTATAATGTTAAAGAATGCAACATAAAGAACCTAAAATGATACTAAAGTCTTGTTTTTTTTAGTTAAAATAACAAACATGTTATACTAACTTGCTCTGTGCAGTGGTTTTGCACAGAGCAGTCCAGATCCTCCTGATCCTGGTCCCTCCCTCCTGTCGAGTGCCCCCACTGCAAGCAGCTTGCTATGGGGCCACCCAAGCGGAGCTACAACACTGTGTGTCCATTCAGACACAGATCCACAGCCCGGGCTGGCCCCGCCCCCTTTCTTTCCTCATTGGCTGACTGACTTTGACAGCAGTGGGAGCCAATGGCCCTTGCTGCTGTCTCAGCCAATGAGGAGGGGAGTCCCAGGCAGCTGAGACAATCCTGCAACATCGCTGGTTCTAGGTGGACCTTAGGTAAGTATTAGAGGGGCTGAGGGGGGCTGCTGCACACACAAGGCTTTTTATCCTAATGCATAGAATGCATTAAGATAAAAAAAAACTCTCTGCCTTTGCAACCACTTTAATCTTCTGAAGTACAATAAAGTTTGCTTCTCAATTCTCAAATAATTCAAGATTTACATGCAACTGTATGCATAATAGTGCAGTATCATGTGCTAATTCTGCATTCATTTTAAGTGAATATTGGCCTAAAAATCAACAGTGCTTTGTTCATCCAGGGCAAACCAACAAGTTCACTTTAAGGCTTAATGTACACTGGACGTTTTTACAACCTCTCCTGAATGATTTTAACTTGACAGATAGATACCCACGCTTAAAACGTCCGTTTTGCCGCGTTTACATGCCGCGTTTACATGCCACGTTTGCATTTAGAAGCGTTTCTAAAAATATATATATATATTTTTTTTTTAAATAGCCAAAAACGAAAAACGCCTGTAAACGAAACACGGCTAAATGCGGGTTACCGTGTTTAGCCGCGTTTAGAAGCATTTGGCGCTTGAAATGCCTCTAAACTCAGCTCTGAAATAATTTTTTTGCTTTCCAAAAAAGCCTCAAAACTCAACTGCCTAGAAGCGGCTATAAACGACCCTGTGTACATGTACTGATAAGATAACATAGAGGAGAGTTCAGGAGCAGTTGAAAAAAATGCCCGACTGCTCCTAAACGTCCGTTTACCAGCAGCAGTGTACATGAGGCCTAATGCAGAATTTTACAGATACATACACCTACCTTCTTTTTACTCCCCCGCTGCTCTGTTCAGCCACTTGGAGCAAGTCATAGCTTATTCTGGGCCATGGGCTCCCTCTGACAGTGCTGATTGGGTCACAGAGCAGTGGGAAGGAAAGAGAGAATAAGTATATATGGCTGGGGGTGGGGATAGTTAAAAAATTGCCACCTCTTGGATCCCTGCTTATTTTTAACAATTTAAACCTTCACTGAAACCTGGAAGTATAGCTTTCACTAAACGTTTGGTGCTCAGACAGGAGTCTTGCTGCTCTCCTAGCAGCATCCGCCCCACCTCTCTCCTTATCCAATCACAGAACGTTTTGTATTCGGTGAACCCATTCACCGAATACAACGTTTTCTGTGACTAGACAGCGTTGCAGGATAGCTTTTGTGTAGGAGAGCTGCAAGTCTGCTGTTGGAGCACCAGAACTTAAACAAAAGCATGTTGCAAATCTAAATAGACCATACTAGGGCATTGTGGTAAATGAGTTTCAGTGGTTTCTCGATTTGTTATCATGCGTCAACACGTGTTTTTATGACCTGCTATAGGTTGGAATGCTTTTATGAAAAATTTTGTGATAAAAGTCTATGAATATTTTAAATGTTTTGTTTAATGCCTGTAAAGTCCAATTAGTTTAATATTTTTCTGTGATAAAAAAACTGATGGTAAATTAATGAGGGAGGTGTAGTCTAGAGTGGTAAACACGCCTTATGCTGTGAGCATTGTCACAAGATCCCACAGGAAGTGATGCGCTAAGAAAGCATTTTGAATAGACAGGTTCAGATTCAAGGCTGCCATGGACTAGGTAAGTGAGACATACTGTACACCTCTGGAAAACGTTCCAATCAAAATAGGCCTTTATAAAAAACCTTGTTGTTGGTTTTACAGAAAAGTCTTGAGTTTTACCAACTCTGCTAGTTATAAACAAAATAAAATCTCTAAACAGGAAGTGTGCTATGTCATTGAGGTACCTCAGCTATATCACATACCTTCATAAATCATGACCCCTCTGTCCAAAAAGGGACAAATATGATTTGTGCTGTACCTTTTTCGATCTTGCACAAAAACAGGCAACATAAGCAGGATAAGAGTAAGAGTAAGATCAAATGTGTGGTTTACAGAAAAAAAATGTGCCATTACTGAATAATGCAAAAATACATTGTGATAGGCCCATGCAGGCCCGGACTGGGACAAAAAATAGGCCTTGGCATTTTGGATTGAGCAGCCCGTGACATGTTAACTGACCCTTTCCCCACTCTCCACCCTGATGGAACCCAGCAGAGGTGTGTGAGGGGGTGGAGCACAGGGAAGAACCTTGAGAACATGGGGTGGGGCGAGAGCACAAGTGAGGCAGAGAACACAGGGAGGAAGAGGAGAGCACAGGGGAGCAGCGGAGAGCATGGGGGGAGGTAGAGAGCACAGGGGGTGGCGGAGAGCACGGGGAGATGTGGAGAGCACGGGGGTGGCGGAGAGCATGAGGCGATGTGGAGAGCACAAGGGGGTGGCAGAGAGCATGGGGGAGTAGGAGAGCACAGGGGGACGTCGGAGAGCACAGGGAGGCGGCGGAGAGCACAGGGGGACGGCAGAGAGCACAGGGAGACGGCAGAGAGCACAGGGGGATGGCAGAGAGCACAGGGGGATGGCAGAGAGCATGGGGGATGTGGAGAGCACAGGGAGGGTGTCAGAGAGCATAAGGGGATGTGGAGAGCACAGGGGGGGTGGAAGAGAGCATGGGGATGTGGAGAGAACAGGGGGATTTGGAAAGCACAGGCGAGGAGAATGGGGGGAGTAGGAGAGCACAGGGGGGAATGTGGAGAGCACAGGGGGTGGCGGAGAGCATGGGGGGATGTGGAGAGCACAGGGGGGATGTGGAGAGCACAGGGGGAGGAGGAGAGCATAGGGGAGGAGGAGAGCACAGGGGAGTGGCAGAGAGAATGGGGGGAGGAGGAGAGCACAGTGAGGGATGTGGAGAGCACAGGGAAGAAGGAGAGCACAGGGGGGATGTGGAGAGAACAGGGGGATGTGGAGAGCACAGGGGGTGGCGGAGAGCATGGGGGGATGTGAAGAGCACAGGGGGGATGTGGAGAGCATGGGGGGAGGAGGAGAGCATGGGGGATGTGGAGAGCACAGGGGGGTGGTAAGGAGCATGGGGAAGGAGGAGAGCACAGGGGGATGTGGAGAGCACGGGGGAATGTGGAGAGCACAGGGGGTGGCAAGAAGCATGGGGGAAGAGGAGAGCACAGGGTGGGATGTGGAGAGCACAGGGGGGTAGCGGAGAGCATGGGGGGATGTGGAGAGCATGGGGGATGTGGAGAGCACAGGGGGGATGTGGAGAGCACAGGGGGTGGCGGAGAGCATGGGGGGAGGAGGAGAGCACAGGGGGGGTGGCGGAGAGCATGGGGGTGGCAGAGAGCATGGGGGAGGAGAAGAGCACAAGGGAGGCTGTGGAGAGCATGGGGGGATGTGGAGAGCACAGGGAGGTGGCGGAGTGCATGGGGGGAGGAGGAGAGCACAGGGGGATGTGGAGAGCACAGGAGGTGGCAGAGTGCATGGGGGAGGAGGAGAGCACAGGGGGGTGGCAGAGAGCATGGAAGGATGTGGAGAGCATGGGGGGGAGGAGAGCACAGGGGGGATGTGGAGAGCACAGGGGGGGGTGGCGGAGAGCATGGGAGGAGGAGAGCATGGGGGAAGGAGGAGAGCACAGGGGGATATGGAGAGCACAGGGGGTGGTAGAGTGCATTGGGGGATTTGGAGAGCACAGGGGGGATTTGGAGAGCACAGGGGGGTGATGGAGAGCACGGGGGATAGAGGAGAGCACAGGGGGGATGTGGAGAGCACAGGGGGGTGGCGGAGAGCATGGGGGGATGTGGAGAGCACAGGGGGGATGTGGAGAGCACAGGGGGTGGCGGAGAGCATGGGGGGATGTGGAGAGCATGGGGGGATGTGGAGAGCATGGGGGGATGTGGAGAGCACAGGGGGGTGGTGGAGAGCACAGGGGGGTGGCGGAGTGCATGGGGTGAGGAGGAGAGCACAGGGGGATGTGGAGAGCACAGGGGGTGGCAGAGAGCATGGGGGAGGAGGAGAGCACAAGGGGGATGTGGAGAGCACAGGGGGATGTGGAGAGCACAGGGGGGGATGGGGAGAGCATGGGGGGATGTAGAGAGCACAGGGGGGTGGCGGAAAGCATGGGGGAGGAGGAGAGCACTGGGGAGGCAGCAGAAAGCAGGATAGGAGGAGCAGTGGGGATGGCTGCATATACAACAACAATCATTCTCTCCATCTTCCTCCTGCAGTCTCGGAATGCCTGCTTCTCCTCTACCTCCCGCAGGCATTCCAAGACTGCAGGAGGAAGATGGAGAGAATGATTTTTCATATGCAGCCACCCCCACTGCTCCTCCTATACAGGTTACAGGGGGGGCTGTACTCACGGTTTCTGTCATCCGGCGGCTCCAATGTGTCTGCTCTAGCTCCTCCCCCATTTCTTAGTCACGCCCCCCGGCACCGACGGTTGACCTATACGGGCGGACAGTAGGTGTCTCAACTAGCTCCTCCACCTTCATGTTTCCGTCCCCCGGTGCCGATGGCTGAGCTTAGCTGGCAGTCGGGCGGCCATGGAGAGGCTAGATGAGCGGCGCGGGCTCAAATAGCAGCCCAGCTGCCTTGGGTCCCACGAGGACTTGCAGCCTGGTGGCCGCGGACCACCGGGCAAGTGCCCGGTTTTCCTTATGGCCAATCCAGGCCTGGGCCCATGTGACAATGGTCTTGTTGTCATATTTTTTTCTAACAATGTTATTTTTGTTCTAAAAATTATCTTATATAATTTGCAATAACATTTAGGCTTCCCTACAGATGAACGAGCCCTCAAAAGCCTCTGTAGCTGCAGGAACTGTGAAGAAGTAGTTGAAGTCAGGTTTCAACACTCTGGCCTCGTACACACGGCCGAGAATCTCGTCAGGAAAAAACCTAATAACGTAAGTTTTCTTGACGAGATTCTTGGACAAGAAACTTGTCCCGGCCGAGTGTACAGACGCTCCATTCAAAGAACCCGCGGTTCTTTGAATGGAGCGAACGCGGTGACGTCATCGACTACGACGAGCGTGCGCTCGTCACATTCAATGCCGTCGCGGCCATCTTGCTACACCCTACCTATGCCTAGGAAGCTACCGCGCATGCGTCAAAGTCATTTCGAGCATGCGCGGGTTTCCACAGCGACAGGTAAGTGTACACACACACACACACTTTTCTCGTCGAGAAACATGCCAACGAGAATCTCGACGAGAAAATAGAGAGCAGGTTCTCTATTTTTCTCATCGAGATTCTTGCCAGTTGTCTTGACGAGAAAAATGAAAGCCTCGTACACACAACCGATTTACTCGGCAAGAAAGCTCTGCCAGCAAGTTTCTTGCTGGTTCTTGCCGAGAAACTCGGTCGTGTGTACGAGGCTTCAGAGGTCAAAAAGGGTTAGCATTTGAAGCAGTATTGAACCCAAAACAAACATTTATTATATTTTTAGATTACCCATTCTTAGATGTGTTGGCTGTATTAGTTTCATACTTTAGGCTTTCTTTCTTCTATTTTCATCTGATGATCCAGCCAGCAAGTCTGTTTTTTTTCACAAGTTCAAGCTCTCCAGCAGAATGTATCAGTTTACATGGATGAGATAAACCACTTAACACTGGCAGGGGTGATTAAAATGATCAGATTCTATTTATTCATGCAAAAGCTTTATCTCAAAAGGAAAAAACAGTTTGCTGTAACTGATTATAAAGTTTGAGCTAGAGTTTGGCTTTGCCGCTTCTGCTTTTTCCTCCAGAGTTGCATCTCACTGATACAGGAAGTGTGTTACTGGCCAGATCATCAGATGAAAACAGAGGGGGGACGCTTATAAAAAAGAAAACTAGTGCAGACACCATATCTAATGATTGTCAAACTGCTATATAATACATTTTTGATTTCGGGTTCTACCTTAAAACCTGAAATAGAGATGCAGAGTCAAAATCCACAGTGTGTTTTATACTTATGTAAGGAAAGTTTTTGTTTGGTTCAGAACTAGATGATATGACTTAAAAAAATACAGGTAAGAGACCATTTCCACTTCAGAAAAGTAGAATTGCAAAAATATATTTTTTTATAGGATATGGTCCTACTCAAAGAACACAAAGGTAGCATATGGTTTTTGAACCATCTATGATCCACTACTGTACAGATATTTGAATGTCCATAGCCTAGCCACAGAATTTACATGGCTCTACAAGCATAGATGATAGGTAAAGTGGAGCAAGCTAAAAGTGCGCTGATTTATCAAATGGACTCACTCAGATATACTTCAAAAGAACTGACAGTAAGACTAGAACACTTCCTTCCTATCAGCTCCAGCTCTTAAATGATTTGCAAATTGTTCAAACCACACATTAGCAAAGAGTGGGAGGTTTGCAGTAGTATCATCAACAGGCATAAATGCATTAGCTTCCCAACTCTGTAAAAAACACTCTTCGACATTTTATCTATAAGATTGTAAAAGACATTAACATCTTCAAAAGAAAAATCTGCATTTATCATACTTCAACAACTAGTGGAAGTTTGTTTTATTTCTTTATCTTAAAGCAGGTAATGCATTAAGGTATAAAAAAAAAAAAAAAAAAAAAAAAGCTTTTGGCTTTACAACCATTTTAAAGCGGAGGTTCCGCGGCAGATTGTTTTTTTTTTTTTGGGATGATTTCATGTGGTTTAACTATTGAAATGTACACTCACTTTTTAGGTCTCCTCCTTTATCCTGTGTCAGTTTTCGTAAGAAAAACAGAGTTATAAAATCCTTTACTGCTTATTTCCATTTTGCTTGTGGGCATTGTGAAGCCCACAAGCAAGTATTTCCTGGAAGCGGTGAATTCCATCCCAGCATTCACCGCTATAGCGCCGTAAACAAACTGGTTGCCAACACAACGGGTGGCGTCAATGATAGTTCACGCCCCGTTGTGATGGTTTGCAAAAAAAAAAACTGACACGGCTCAGTATGGGGATAGAGCTGCAGCTGCATAGGTAGTGTTTTTACGCTAGTATCGCCTCCTTTGCTTCGCGTGTGAAGGTAGATAATAGCAAGATTTACCTGCATGCCCTTTTTTAAAATGGAGAATGTAGAGACACGCTCGTCACGTGACCGGCGTCACGCGTCAGTATGTGAAATCTCTCGAGATTTCGCTGCTCGGCAATACACAAGAACTCCCAACTATCATTGCGGCTCAGGGAAAAGGCTTAGACACGCCTACTCCCGCGGGAGATGAATCCCGGAAGTCTCCATTCAAATCTAAATACTACGGTATGTATATATTTATAAAAACAGTGACCTGCCTTTTAATGATGTACATAGTGCATTAATTGATTAGAAAGATAGTTTATATTTTCGGTGAACCTCCGCTTTAAGTCAAAACCGAATTCTTATAAAAAATATATTACTAATTTTTAATAATAAACTTTACATTTTTGTGAATAGGAATAACTCTCCTATATTCCTCCTGCAAACCTAGATACATACAATCACAAACTGACCATACATTTGTTTTATTTTCCACTTCTGTGTGCTCTACCAGTAGCTGAAAATGATATCCATATATAAATAAAAAAAAATCCACTATTGAGAAACAACGTAAACAGAAAGAGCAGATCACACAAATAAATACATTTGCAAACGTTAATTTATGACTTCAAACAAAAAATATATGTTTTACTCTCCCACGTCTTGTCTTCTCCTGCCACTTTAGCAATTACAATGGGTGTTACAATATTTGACTGGCTGCAAATTTTCAAGTCTATTTTTCTTCTCTACTTAATTTTAGGGAGAGCAGTGCTCTGCTTTCAGTTATGCATCACTGGATCCCTTTGGATGCCATTTTAGACTTTAGACTTTGTATGAGGCTATGGTTTGTCCAATGTTTTATCAAGCCATTAGGCAAACAATATAAGCCATCTTTTTATAATCTTATTTTTTATTACAGGAAAAGTCCAGCCTGAGCTTTTTAGGCTGGGCTTCTATGGGTCACAGGAGTGCAATTCGTTTTGCACTACTGTGACCTGTTTTCAGCAGAGAGCGGTCTGAAGTCCGCTTTCCACTGACGTCACTGCCATCAGTCGAGGCAGCGTCAACCCGGCTTCCAAGTCTGGATTCGCCAGCTGCCTTGATTGATGGCAATCTCAGTGAGTAGCTGAGATGCTGAAACAGCCTCTTCCCGCCCTTCCACAGCTCAGTGCTCCAGTGAGCATGGAGGATCAGAGAGGAGAGACGCTGACTGACAGTCAGCAGCTTTCCTCTCGAGGAGCAGAGAGAACCAAGCCATCAGCGGTGTTAGGTGGCTCTGTTCTCAGTGCAGAGACGGCGGGGGACAGCTTCAGCATCGGTCTGATGCTCCATCCACTGAGGTAAGTATGAATCAAAAAAAAAAAAACATACTTCTCTTTTAAAGTTTTGCAAGACAGAGAAAAATAAAACGCAAAAACACTGCAAAAGTCACATGCATGAGGAGTAAGCTTTGCACAGCTGTCACCAAAGTGCATATTCAAACTTGTAAGCAATTTGAAAGCTGTCTGAGCATGCAACTTACCCTCAAGGATAATTGTTTATGTTATAACAGGTGTAGGCAACCTTAAAGAGGTAGAGATCTACCTGAACAACATGGGAAAAGTCAAAGATCCCCTGGCAGTGTTGCCTTGTCACATCGGATTTAAACCTCTAATTTCCATACTACCGTGTCGCAATAGCATGTGTAGCGGGCATTTAAATTTGGGGGGGAGCATCTGGGTTATTTAACCCGGATGCACTAATTGTTAGGGAGTCTGAGAACCTCTTTTGTGGTTCTTGGAGGACTCTGTTGATGTGAAGTTCCCTGCGGCCTACAGGTGGCGTTGTTGCCCTGGGCCGGAGGTGAACTCACATCGCAAGACTGTGCCTTTTTGTCCTCCCCTGGAGCTGGTACAGCGGGGCGGGGAACCCGCTGTGATGCAAAGGGAGAGGGGATAAAAGGGGCAGACGCCCTTACCACAGGGTTGTTGTGGTCCGAGGGTTCAGAGTTCGGAGTTGGAGGACGCGGCCGCACCCAGGCACCTGCAGCCTGGGTGCTGGCATTCCGGAGTTCCGGGCCCAGGTGCCCTTGACCTGGCCAGAGCGAGAGATGGAGTCCATCCCAGGCACCTTAAGCCTGGGGTGAGGTACTATGGCCGAGGCCTGGGGCCCAGTAACTTCGACTGGGTTCCTCGAGGGTGGAGGAGTCGGAGGGGCCCTAAGGTGTTGGGACCCGTATCTGAGGTGAGGAGGCCAGGGAGTGTAACCCTTCCGAATAGCCCGGTACAGCATTAATCCGGTGACGGCGGGGCCTCTGGTAACTCTCTTGGAGGGATGTCTTCCCCCTGACAGGGGCTGCAGCGTAGCGAAGGTAACTCCAGTTCCTGTTCATTAGAGTCGCTGGAAGAGACTCTGAAGCCAAAAAGTACATTTTACAGCCACTGTGCTTAGCAACCGTTGGTGAAACCTCAACGGTTTTGTTTTTTTGAGGATTGTGCCTTGACCTACTCCCCACCAATACTGAACTGTTCTATGGGTCTCAAACTGTCTGCTCGCAAAGGACTATTTGTTTGCCGTTATGGAATAAATAAGTGTTGGACCTTTTCAGTGTGTGGTACTCCAATTACTGGGAGCAAAGGGGGTTATCAGCAGAACAGACTTGGCTCTGAGCGTAAACACAGCCCGAAGGTAATCTGGTGCTGGCCTTCACCTCTACATGCTATAATCTAGAGGACATGGGCTGTGGCGCACCTCGCTCTCCCCTTCAAGGTACCCCCTAGACCAAAGCCAGAGTAACCGCTAAAGAAGAAGAAGAGAGAGGGTGAGGCCGCTACACATGCATTGCAGAGCAATCATGGGTTTAAATCAGGTGGTGAGGAGGTAACATATCGCCTCCTCACCACCTGTCTAACACACTCGGATCGCTTTTCAGAGGAGTAGCAGTGCTTGCTGCACTTGTGAATGAGCCCCTGGTTGCATTCGGCAGCTGTACCCTTAGGGCTCATTCACATGTAAAGTTGGTGGGTGGTAAAACAGCAGGATATAATAAATGTCTATGGCTAAGCACAGCAAACCCACAGGAAAGCTACAAGTACACTGCACTGCACCTGTGGTGTGGGTAAGCCGCAGCAAATCAATGTGAAAGCAGCCCTATACTATCATGCCCAGAGTATTGCTTCACACTGACCCAAAGATATCTTCTTTCCTGCTGCTACCACCCGGGAGACTGCTAGGCGGGATAAAAGGTGGAGTGCAGTTGGTATCACTCTGCATGGGACAGGAGCCAGCACTACAGAGGAGGCATCGGCTTATGCAGCTCTTGTTAAAAGATTTCAATATCTTAACTACCTCCAGCACTACTTTAGTGATATACCTACTTATAACATCACAGAGGTAAAGGAAACAAAAAAATAAAGGATAATCCTCAAGCTTACCAAAGGATACCCTACCACTGACTCAGTAAATGAAACTGTTGATCAGTGCTGCCAGAAGTCTCAATTATAGCAAAGTAAAGGTGAAAATACATTCACAGCTAATGTCATTTCTAATAACAGGTTACTCACGATTTTTTCCTCCGAGGGCTGCCTCTTCCTTTTATTTATCTTCAGATATGCACTGCTACACTGAACCAGCAAAGAATACCCTTCATGAATAGACAGTGTCCCGTACCTATGCACTCACCCATTCACCTGCCTTGTGATATCAAACACTGATTCTTGGCCATGTGAATGCCAACTGCCTTCCAGCTGGAGCACATTCATATCCATAACCTGGAACGTCAGTTCAATAGCCCCTTTCCCCCTCCAAATCTCAGGAGAAAAGTCAGACAGCAGTCTTCTAGGATTAGGAGTCTTACAACTAGAACTGTTAAACACAAGTGCAGCACTTAAAACTTATAAACATAAATAACAAAAAGAAAATTAAAGTCCAAATAATGATATAATAATGAAGTGAGTTGTAGTTGAAAAATGTCCACCACATAATGTTAGCGTGTGCTTAAACTCCTGTCTTACTATGCACTCACCAGAATAATATATTCCACACACGTATTAACAATTATAATCTTGAAAATAAATCTATGTTCCACCAGGTGTGGAGGCATCCAGTGATGTGAAACCTGCACCAATTACGCACTCTATAGTGTAGTATTTATTGAGTATTTAGTATAAAAAGTTACTAAAACGCTGCAGCATACATCAATTGGTATATAAAACAAACATAAGACTGACCAGACCTACATTAAAGGCCAAAACCAGAAGCGGTGGTGTGACATCAGCATGTAGGCCCCTCCCAAATTACAACTTGAAACCTTCCTCATCTACCCAGCAGAACTCATCTCTACTGCACAAAAACTAGGATAACCAAGAAGCACCTGACATCTCAGACGGAGGGCTTTGCTATCTTTATGGTAGTTCAGTCTAGTGGATAGGAAATAATGATAATGCATTGTGCATGTCACTGACATTTTATACAGAATCAAGTTACTCTTTTACATGTCCAGCTTTAGTGAATGCTCCATAACTCCCATGTGTGCTCTCTTGAGATAAAATGACGACCAAAGAAAAAATTGTTGCAATAAAAAATGCAGCCAGTTGTAACCAATACAAACTTTGGGAAAGTGTTACTTAGTGTGTACATATTTGACCCCAGGTAAGTAATAGTTGGTGATCAAGTTATTAACACAATATTCCATGCATAGGAGAATGGTGGGGACACTGCAGGTATCATATCCCATTGCTGAAGCCCTTAAATACTGTAGGTCACAGAAAAAGCCATGATATCTCAACGATTGTTATAATACTATACTCAATGCAGCGCTCATCTTTTCCTAGAAATAGACAAATAATTTGTCCATGGTTAACCAGTGCATGGTTTACCATGGTTTTAGTATACCAAAATGCTTTGTTAGCTACCTTTTATTTTGCATTTCCAACATCAAAAAACTATGTTCTGTATTTACATTTAATTAAGATAAAAAAAACATATAAGACTATTATAAACTGTGAAAAACCAATGAATGTGTATCAATATAGCATCCTATGCAAAAGCAACATGCAATTGACATTGTGAGCTTTGCTGGTGTTTCTTTATATAAAGTATGAATGTCCACTGAACACTAGGGTGCCTGTACCTCAATAACCACATTTTGAAATTTAACTGAGGTACAGCTGGCCAAAGTCATTGAAGGACCAAATAAACGTTAAGCAAATGCATAAACATAAACCTAATTCAGATAGTCATGAAAAAACATGCAAGCTCATGTAAAAAAAAAATCTTGCATTAACTTCTTTTTTGACTTATACATAATATCTAGTGCAATAAGAAAAAAAAATACAAACATAATTTGCAAAAAAATGAATGGCTTACTTGAAACATGTCATGTCCACCTTGTGGAGGTTGCCAAGACAAGTAAATAGTGCGCTCCTCTTGTCCAAGGATCTGCAGAGAGGAAGGAGGTTCAGGGACTGCAAAACAAATGTTATTTTCATTACACATGAGGACAAAGTTGGATTATCGCATGCTAATGACAGTTAGCTTGTATCATTTATTACCTGTAACAAAACTTAAAACAGCTGGAGAACTTGTCTTTAATCCAGAGGTTGAGAAAATGCTAATGTTGTAGTCAACTCCTGGCAAGAGACTGTTAAAAGTATGCCACCTGCAAGTGCAAATATAAGTAGCTGATTATAAACTACAAAACAATATAGCAATTTCAATTCAATGCTCGTCTTTCCTTCCTCCCTTCTTTCCTTCCTTTCTTCCTTCCTTCATTCTTTCCTTCCTTTTTACATCTTTTTTTATTTCCCACTCTCTTCCTCTTTGTCATCTTTCTCTTTTTCAATATGTAAAAAGAAATGAAAATATTCTGCTTCGACAGGAGCTTCCATATACCTGCTATTTACTTAAGTATGAATACTCACTGTCAAAAATAATCACAAGCTAAAATCATGTAATCACAAGTAAACCCATCGATTTAACAGTTTCAAAAAGCAGTTACATTCCCGGCATGCCGGGAATGCCAACTGTCACATTGGTTGTGCTCTCAACCAAACTGTCAAACCATCCAATGGATGGTGTCATAACTGATCATGGCAGTTAAAGATTAAACAGAGGCCAAGATGGCAGCTTCCTTGCCTGAAAATGATAGGAGGGTTTACTTCCACTTTAAGAGGAAGAGAAGGCTGGTGCTGAAAATTATTACAGTACCTCAGAAATCGGTTGCTGTTATTTTGACTTTTTGTTTTTTCTCTTGTGGGCTGTTTCTATCTGTCTGAGCGAACCATCCTTATAACGTATTTGTTTTTTTATTTTCGTTGTGCATTTTTCATATTGTATGAATATATATACTATTTGTGATATTTTTTCTCTGTAATATATTTATAATAAGAGCTATATACTACATATGATTTCTGAGGTCCTGAAGAAGCAGGGGCTCCCACGAAATGTGTAGACCAATACAATGGGAAATTGACTGATTGTATCCAAGCTATATACCAGCTCTATGTCTATACTTAATACTCTATGGTATATATACTGGGATGTTTATATGTCTTTTTAATATGTAATTTAATAAAGATTTTTGTATTCTTTTACATATATTTAAAGTAGTCTGAGTACTCAAAAGCATATTTAAAGTCCCATTCTTGTGGTTTTATTAATTTTCATATTTGGATGATGTCTATGAGAACATGAATAATATCTATAGATGGCATCCTACTCCAGATTTCAAAAATAGTATAAAAAAACGGCTAATCTTATGCAGTAAAATACTGCATGTTGTAACAAGTGTTCAAATCACTAAGAATTTTTTGTTAAATATCGAATGCAGTATTTGTTCGATTTAGTGGGAATTACCGCATTAGTAAATGTGGTAATTTACCGCATTGAGCTGGTTGCTAAGGAGCAGGCCGGGAAGCCGGGATCAAGGGGTGAAAATTAAGCCTAATAATAAAAGCTTACAAAAGAAAACAAATGCAGCCACTGCATCCAAGATTTGATAAGCTGTAATTTAATAAATTAAAATGTTTGTGTTTAATACAGCTTTCATTTTAATGATTATTTAAAACATGCATTCTCTGGGTTATTTAAAACATATTGTAAATCTTTGGGTTTATTCAAAGCTTAAATCTTCAGGATTATTAAAAAAAAATATATATATATATCAGTGCAAAGAACAAAGGGCCTACTGCACAACGCAATATATTACTGTATTGGTGTCCAAAACATCTTCCTGAACAGAGGTGTGTGTGCACCAAATACGCAGGCTGGATGATCTTCAGCTAGTCCATGAAACCCGCTCCTGTGTATCCTGATGCTTATCCTGGTCTCCTTTTACTGACACAGCCTGCCCTTGGATTGTACTCTGTCTGATTTCTGGCTGAGGCCTTGGCTCGTTTACAGACTTTAAATCCACTGATTACCTGTGAGTTGTGAAAAGTACTGTGGCCACCATGGCAAACAGCTTTTAGTTCTCAATGAACTGCGAGGGTGCTGGTGAGTGCTCTTGTAGTTCATTGATCTTCCTGGACTTCAGGAAGTGTCTTCCCTTACAGGAGGCATGGGCAGACAACTGTGCTGGCAGTCTGCAAGAGCCTGACAATGCACCCACGATCTACTGATCGTGAGTGCAATGCTTAACAGGCGCCTTAGAAAAAAAACAAATGCACATTTTTTTATCTGCAAAAAACATTAGCATTTATTACTTTTTTTTAAAGTGAACTTATCATTTCAGCCTCTAATCAGGTACATGACAGTTGGTTTGGTTTGTTTTATTATTATAATAATACAGGATTATTATAGTGCCAACAGTTTGTGCACACTTTACAAAATAAAGGGAAACTACAATTACAATGCAATGCAGTACAAGAGGGTTAAGAAGGTTCTGCTCCTGATAGCTTACAATTTAAAAGGTAGGGGCAAGTGATACAAAAGATAACATCCGTGTGGATTGAGCTGACTGACAAAGTAAAAGAAGTAAAATTACTGTTTATTAGGTGGGAATGGGTTAGGTTTCCCTAAAAAGATGGGTTTTCAAGGATCCCATAAAGGCAGACAGAGTAGAAGACAGCTGGGCATATTGGGGTAGGGAGTTCCAGAGGAATGGAGAGGCTCTGGAGAAATCCCGGTGAACATGGGAGGAGATGACAAGGGAGCTAGAGAGTAGGAGCTCTTTGGAAGAGCAAAGAGGACAGTTTGGATGATATTTTGAGATCAGTTGTGTGATATAGTTGGGACAGAGTTGTGGATGGCTTTGTATATTGTTGTTAGTATTTTAAATTGTATTTGTTCAGCACATGGAAGCCAGAGGAGGTATTATCAGTGAGGGGTGTCAGACAATGAGAGGTTGGTGAAGCTGATAAGTCTAGCTGCAGCATTAATGATAGACTGAAGGGGGGATAGTCTACGTAAAAGTAACAAAGTGAGCAGAGGAGTAAAGAGATAGATTTGGGTGCTGTTAGTATAGAGATAGTATTGAAATCCATGGGAGGCTATCTACTGGCCCAGGAAGTATGTAAAGAAAATTGAAGGGGTCTAAATACAAAGCCTTGGGGTACCCCTATAGAAAGAGGAATCGGAAAGGAGAAAGTTGTAGGTGACAATGAAGATGCAGATAGATATGTAGGGGAAGGACCAACCACGAACAGAGTCTCCGAGGCCAAGGGAGTGGAGTTTTTTGAAGAGGAGAGGGTGGTCAACTGTATCGAAGGACTGTAACAGAAAGGTCTAAGAGTATGGGCATGGAGTAGAAGCCATTGGTTTTAGCAGGTACTAAATCTTATTAACATGAGATACCCTCTGTGAACCTGAACCAACTATAGTGTCTCCGCTCTGACCTCTGTGTCCCCCATTCGGTGTGTTCCACTGAGAGTGTAGGTCAGGCTAGGAATCTGTCTTAACTCCATTTAATCCACAGAACAAATATAGAAAAATCTCAGCCACTGCACACCATACAAGCTCAGCATGTATTAAGTTATAGCAGCTTCAGCCTAACTTCATCCAGTGGAGATACCTCCATTACTAGGCCCTATGGGTGGAGTGAAACATTTCGGGGGCGTGGCCCAGATGGAGAGTTAGACTGAGGCTGCTATCACTTAAAACATGCTGGGCTTGTATGATGTGCGGTGGCTGAGATTTTTCTCTATTTGTTCTGTGGATGAGATACCCTCCGCGCAAATGTAATCAATACTAATTACGTATCTGCTGCATGCAATAAGGTAATAAATCATCATTGGATTTTAGGAGGGCAGCTGCAGGCGAATGCCAGACTCAAAGTGGTCAAGGTGGTTGTTATTAGTGAAATGGTAGCTCAGGGTGTTGTGGAAATTTTATGAAGATGTATTTTAATATGTATTGTCATAGTGTCGCCTAGTGTTAGTTCTCCCGCAGCCTGCTCTAAAGAGCTGACTGGGGCAGACTGATGCTGGTTGAGTCCTGTCTGGTAGTGGAAAACTTCCTGAGTTTGGAGAGAGGTGTTTGCAGAGTGGGGATATGTCTGCCAGTGAAGGGCCCCTGTGCATTGCATAGACGATTGTCTGCAGGGGATAGGTTCACTCTGCAAGGACATTATCGGTTATGGGGGGATAGGCGCTCTTGTCTCTGCTGTGTGTCTGATCAGCATGTAGCAGAACGCATAGCGTACACCTGCAGATAACCTCCCATCCACAGGGACAGTAGTATAATCCGAGTATGCGCTGTTCCTTTCTGATCAACGCAGAATAAGGATTCACACCAGCTGCAAATATGGGAGTCTTTGAGTTGTTATGGTCAGACAGAGAGTTCATGTTTGTTAGCCATGCGGCTTCCTTTGTTTAGTTGAATAACATTGCTTCCAGGTAAAGCATACACCCTATCTCTGCTCAGACACGCCCATAAGACTCCTTTAGCCATTATTCATTGGTTGTTTGTGTTAACTCATCCTGTTGGAAGGATTTCCTGTTAGGTAATTTCCTTTGTGGAGGGTATGTCCTGTGATGTCACTTCCCATGGAGGAAGCGATTGGCTGTTGGAGTCATCACGTCCTGTTTGTCATTGCTTTTGTGATATTTGAATAAAAGCCAAGAGTGTGCTGGGGATGGGCCCAGAGCAGCATTTTGCTGAGAACGTAAGCTGTGGTAAAGTCTGTTTACTTGGGGAAATACGGCAAATAGAGTGATAGGTAAGATGCATTATACCAATAGACGGAATGTGTGCTTATTAGCACAGGAGATATGGTGTGCGCTCAGCGTACAGCCGATTTTCCATAACAACGGTAAGTTGGGTTTTGGGGTAATTTAATTAATCCTGTTTAACTGCTATGGAATGCCTCACTGTGCCAATAGCACTTTGCACTATTTATGAATGAGCTTGATAGTGTGCTTAAGTGAACAATGTACAACATCATAGTTTCCAGAGTTAAAATAAAAATAAATACTTAAAAAAATACCTTTTAGATTGTTGCACAGTTTCTGTTGTGTTGATACTTTCAGAAGTTAAGGAAATAGTATATCCATCAAACTGTCCACACACTTGCCAAGTGACATTTACTGAGTCTGTAGTCACAATGAAGCTGATACTACCAACTATACTAGGAGCTTGGTAAAGAAATAAAAAACAAGAACATGAAAACCTCATTATATTGTTTTAGTGTTAAAAAATAAAAAGATCTTCCTGGATGAAGGTACCGTAATATTTTAGGCTCGGTTCACACTGGAATTGGGATCCGACTTGTGAGACCTCAAGTCGCATTACAGTTAGTCAATGAGAGTTGTCTTAATTAGCACTACTGAAGTCGTTCTGACTAGAAAAGGTTCCTATACTACATCAAGGCGACTTCTATAGGACTTCTATTCTATACTATCAAAGTAGTACTTAACTTGCCAGGAAGTCGTCTGGCAAAGTCGCACCGCAAGTCGTATGACTTTCAGGTCGAGGCAGTGTTTACCAAGACTTAAGCATTTGTTTCCAACAACGTCAGCACCTATCACAGCATTATGAGGAAATGTATAAAATTTCACTATTAGACTTAAAAAAAGTTAAGAAAAACATTTAGGAGTATATAGAAATGTTAGAATCAGATAACAATTAACATGTGTATGAGTAAGCTAGCTATTCACTGAAAGTCCAGATTTCCAGACCTGACACCTGCATCTACAAGTTCTTACTTGCCTCTTATATATTAATACATTAAATTCTCATCTTAAGTTCAATGTATGAACTGCCAATCCTACATTGTCAATAGGAAAGTCAGTTGCTGCTCTTGGTCCTTGTGTATATATTATTATTATTATTATTATACAGGATTTATATAGCATCAACAGTTTGCGCAGCGCTTTACAACATGAGGGCAGACAGTGCAGTTACAATACAATTCAATACAGGAGGAATCAGAGGGCCCTGCTTACTAGAGCTTACAGTCTATGGTTGAAGTGCATACTGACCCACTTCAAGTGGCCTGTGATGACATGAGGGCTTTACAGGAGGTTTGGGCATCATAATTGTTTGAAATTCTAGATGTATTTTTCTGATATTTATGTACATTCAATTCTACCTCAGTTACCCTTGGCTGTGATAGTGGACAACAGCAAAGAAACCTACACTATATTACCAAAAGTATTGAGACACCTTCCTCTACATGCACATTAAATGTAATGGCATCCCAGTCTTAGTCCTTAGGGTTCAATATTGAGTTGGCCCACTCGTTGTAGCTATAAGAGCTTCAAATCTTCTGGGAAGGCTGTCCACAAAGTTTAGGAGTGTGCCTATGAGAATATTTGACCATTCTTCCAGAAGTGCATTTGTGAGGTCAGGCACTTATGTAGATGAGAAGGCCTGGCTCACAGTCTCTGCACTAATTCATCCCAAAGGTGTTCTTTCGCTTTGAGGTCAGGACACTGTGCGGGTCAGTCTAGTTCCTCCATCCCAAACTCGCTCATCCATGTCTTTATGGAAATTCTTTGTGATGCACAGTCATGTTGGAACAAAAAGGGGCCATCCTCAAACTGTTCCCACAAAGTTGGGATCATGAAATTGTTCAAAATGTCTTGGTATGCTGATGCCTTAAGAGTTCCCTTCACTGGAACTAAGGGGAGAAGCCCAACCCCTAAAAAAGAACCCCACACCATAATCTCCCCCTACTAAATGATTTGGACCAGTGCACAAAGCAAGGTCCATAAAGACATGCAAGAGCCAGTTTGGGGTGGAGGAACTTGACTGGCCTGCACACAGTCCTGACCTCAACCCAATAGAACACTTTTGGGATGAATTAGAGCAGAGACTGTGAGCCAGGCCTTCTCGTCTACAAAAGTTCCTGACCTCACAAATGCACTTCTGGAAGAATGGTCATTCCCATAGACACAATCCTAAACCTTGTGGACAGCCTTCCCAGAAGAGTTGAAGCTGTTATAGCTGCAAAGGGTGGGCCAACTCAATATTGAACCCTATGGACTAAGACTGGGATGCCATTAAAGTTCATGTGCGTGTAAAGGCAGGCATCCCAATACTTTTGGTAATATAGTGTATTAATGATATGTTGCGTGATACTTAATTAATATATATACTGTATATTTTAGTCTTTTTTGGGGATTTTGTTTTGTTTTTGGTATTTTTATTTTTTGCTGCTAGTGTTTTGCATGGTGATTTTTGTGTGGTAAGGGATTTACATGCTTTTGAACTATCAAGCTGTGCTTTTGAATACAGCAATTAATTATGGGATTGACAATGGTAAATAAGTGCAGCTTTGGCAGTCTACAGAATACTTCGGTGGCAATGGGAGAAGAATGGTGTGCATTAATATGCAAGCAATCTGACAGTCTTTGTGAGCCGTCTGTGACAGTTTCTGACTATCAGTAAAACATTCTCATTAATAATAAAAGGTTCCTTCAGTAGTACAATAATACAAGGTCCTCATTGTTTTTCCCCCTGCACAATTTTTGTTGGTTGAATAATGTACTGTGTACTTAGAGTTTACCTGCAATGGGTCTATATACCGTAAACAGCACTGCTAGCAAAAAAGATCTCAAGTTTGCCCTACTTTTCTAGTTGTAGGCTGACAATAATTGTGCAAACTCTGTAAGTATTTACACTCCTAGACCTGACTCATCTTGTGTGTCTATAGCCCCGTACACACGGTCGGACTTTTGCCCAACAAACTTCGTTTTAAGCAAGTTGGACCAACAATCCAACCGTGTGTACGCTCCATCGGACAAACTTTTTTTCGTTTGGTTTTGTTTTCATCGGACAAAAGTTGGGTCTGCAAACGGACAAACTTTTGCCCAACAAAAGTCCGATGGAGCAAAGTCCTACCGTGTGTACAGAAAACCATAGGACTTTTGTCCGATGGACAAAACAACTAATGTTAAAATCAACCAACAATAGCAGAAGTTGACCAAAGGGTGGCGGTAAAGAGCAGAAAAACCATGTGATGTTGCAAAAAGTTTTGGGAAAGTTTGCAGAAAAGTCCGAGCGTGTGTATGCTATGGGTGTTCCAGACCAACTCCGTTCTGACAAAAAACCACGGAAAAGTCAGATGGAAGTCCGACCGTGTGTACGGGGCTTAAGAAGCCTGATTTTGTTAGTGGGACACCAAGGCTAGTCGCTTGTGCTAGAGGAGCAAAAATGACGAAAATGGCTTTGCCCAGACATAAAATCCGCACAGAGCTATATTTACGTTGTAAAATATATATTAATAGTATTAAATAACAATATCATTATTATTATTATTATACTAACATTTAAAATGTATTTCTTGTATAATCATGCCAATGCTAGGAAAAGGGGATCAACAAGGAATATAACCACTTACATGTTTGAATTTCTACTGTAACAGGTAGACTGTCTCTAAACAGCTCTTTTTCTGTAGACACTTGGAAAGAATAAATTGTTCCAGGTATTAATTGTGCAAACATGGCCTTTTCTTGTGTTACTTTTTGAACCTGAAATTACGGAGAAGCACATGTATTTCAAAGACAGCATAATAAAGTATATGTGAGAAAGCATTCATCTGAAGACTGATCAGAAAATCTATTTCAATGTATACCGTACATAAACTAAAATGCTACATTATGTTTTTTTGGCTGCCATGTGAAATGAACATTTGTGGTGCAGGTAGTGGAGGTGACTTTTGGCGGTTCCCACACAGCTATCTCTGGTTGAATTGCATGTTAGGATAAACGCACCAACTGGACAATGTGGGCATTCACAACTTACCAACCCAGGCAAAATAAATCTAAATATGATGCTGGATGAATAGAACAGCACATAGAGCAAAAGTTTGGAAACCCCTTCTCATATATCTCTGTTGAATAGTAAGGTTGCCTATTAAAGTGATGGGCCCAGTGAGACGTGGGAGAGGAAAAGACAAACCCACTACATCTTAGTTGTTATTGATACTTGCATAATTGAATGCCTTACATTTTTGGGCTTCCGCATCTAAAGGTGCCTGCTAGTGCAATCAAGTTTAAATTTTCTAAGGTAAATGTTACTTTATTTCCTTAATGAGATTTCATTTAGTAATTCGTGTGTCTGCACATTCTGCCCACTTACCTATTATGTTTCTAGCCTAAAAACCTGCTACATATTTTTGGTCAAAAAAAAATCCCAAGACGTGTATATTGATTGGTTTGCGCAAAAGTTACAGCATCTACAAACTATGGTATATATTTTTTTTTTACTAGTAATAGCGGCGATAAGAGACTTATAGCGGGACAGCGATATTTCGGCAGACAAATCATACACCTAACTGACACTTTTGATACTTTTTGGGGACCAGTGACACTAATACAGTGATCAATGCTAACAAATATATGCACTGTTACTGTACTAATGACACTGGCAGGGAAGGGGATAACATCAGGGGAAATCAAAATGTTAAATGTGTTCCCTGGGAGTGCTTTCTAACTATAGGGGGAGTGCGTTGACTAAGGGAATGTTAATATGCGTGTTCCTGTTTAGCAGGGACAAAAGATCAGCACATTCCCCTCCACAGTTTGTGTAGGCAGACCGCCATTTTGCCTTTTTCTTGAACGATCGGCAGGTCCCATTACGGCGGGAGTGGGTCGCCGGCGGCACACACGCGCGCCCCAGACCCGGAAGGGTCAGATCACATACCAGGTATGTGATCTGCCACAGAATGGCCGCCCTGCCGCAGTAAATCTACGGTGGGCGGTCGCTAAGCGGTTAAAGTAGAATTCTAGGTTAATCATAACTAATCTTAAAAATACTCCTTCCCCCTCCTAACGCCTAAGCTTGCTAACCTGTGTAAGAAAGATACATATACTTACCTATTTTCATGCCACTCTAATCTAGTCATGTGATCTCCCCTGTGTCAGCCAGCAGCCAGCTGCAGGAGAAAGGAGAGGGCACTTGACAATGGCTGGTAAAGCCTCGAGTGGTGACATCACCCATAGGCTTCAATAGTTCATCCATTGCCAGTGCTTCCTCCGCTTCTCTGAAGCCGCTGCTGCTGCTGAGAACAGGGAAGCTGAGCACATTATCGGACCACGTGGCATGAAAATAGGTAAATATAAAAATCTCACACAGGTTTGTAATCATAGATGGTAGGAGTTGGAGTTATCCTGGAATTGTACTTTAAGCCTGGAATTAGTACCATTTTCACTTACCATAAATGTCTCTGAGCAGTTCATACAGATTATTTCATACTGCTGAAAACCTCCTTCAGCCCTGTCCCAAATCACTTGAATAGATGTGTCTGTGACTTCACCTTCACGTACGTTAGATGGACTTGCCAAACCTACATTAAATTAAAACACCAATTAAAATGGAAATATATTTTCCACATATTTAATGATGTACAGGGGGTTGATACAATATAGGTAAATAGCCTGTTCACATTGCAAGGGATTTTTAACTTTTTCCCTTGGCTTAGTGGAGTCGGTAAAGCTCTGCTGACTTTCATCCTCCAACGTGCAAGCAAAAATAAAGTTTAATGGTTTTATGAATTTTTACCACATCTACTAAGCTAAGGGAAAAGTTCCCTTGCACACGTAAATTGTCCTAAAGAAGGACTGTTCTGCCCCAAACAACCAGAAATTCTCATATATTTACTCACATTCCTTGGGGGAATTAAAAAAGGCAATTTATACAGAAAAGGGTAACAACATTTATTTGGGGTTCCTCCAAACCACGTATACCTTTACACACATTACACCTTCCTAAAATTAACAGAGGCCTTGGGTTTCCCAATTTTGCAACCTACTATAAAGCTGCTCATCTTGCCAGTCTTTCTAAATACCACGCAACACAGGTAGTTCCCTTATGGGTAATAATATAGGCATCAGAATGCGACCCATTATCAATTTTTAACGTGTTATGGCTTCAACTCAAAGACCGCCGGGGTTTACGTAACCCCATCACTAAACACTTTATATCCCTTTGGGGTAAACTCAAATTTAAACATCATCTGCAATCACCACACAACCCCCTCCTATCCTTGCTAAAAAACCCTGCTTTTTATCCTGCATGGATCTCCCCCAAATCATTTAAAGTTTGGACATCCTTGGAAATTCGAAGGCTTCATCAATTTGTCTCTCCTAAATCCTTTCTTTCCTTCCCAACTCTCAGTGAGAGCTATGACTTACCTCAATCAGAATTATTCAGGTACCTTCAAATTAAAAATTTCTTCACACCTTTTATGAATGTTGAAAATCCATTAACCCATCTTTCCCATTTTGAATCCATATGTAAGAAAGACCCACATTCTAGAGGTATGATTTCATCCCTCTACATGCAACTTCTAGTCAACCCCAATCTAGATAAACCAACCTACATCCGGAAATGGGAAGAGGACCTGGGGCGAACCCTTGAAACGGCAGACTGGTCGGGGATCTGGTCGATAACTAGATCAGCCTCACCAAACATTATAGTGGTGGAAGCTAACTATAAAGTTCTAACCCGATGGTACCTTGTACCTTCCAAAGTAGCCAAATACGCGCCTAATTACTCTTTGCTTTCGGGTTTGTTCGGAAGTAGTTACGCACCTTCATATTTGGTGGACATGTCCGATAGCCCAAACCTTTTGGAAAGAGATCTTTGAAATTGCCTCCAAAATGTTTCTGATATTGATACAACCAGACCCGTTTACTGCTCTACTTAATTTGAAACCAAATTGCTTAACACATTCCCAATTCAAACTTTTTGTCCAACTCCTCACGGCCGCAAAACAAGTGATGGCAAAGGCATGGAAGTCCCCTGTATTGGTGTTGGCTGAGACGAAGCATAGAATGAATGCCACCATGTCCCACGCCAAAATGATGGCTATCAAACAAGACCAAATTCCCAAATTTGAAAAGACACGGATAAATTATTACCTACCGCCAACCTTTCATGAATCGGTCCTCCTACCATGGTAGCTATTTCATTCATTTATTCATTTTTTCAACCAAACCATTTATTGCACTGGCGCCTGAGTCGATCTTGTGGACTTCTCCAACTTTCTACCATCCTTCTCTTCTACTTTTTCTCCCCTCTTACCTTAATTTTACAGCTCACTCTTTAAATGCATATGACCTGTACCCTCAAAACTCATTAGTAAGTAATTACTGTTGGTACTATTAAATATTATAGGATTAACTACATTGTCACATGACTTCTGACAACTCTTTAGGTTGTATTTAGATTCATACCACTTGAAAGATATTTTATTTAATTACTAATGTTTGTATAACATTGTATAGCAAAAAGCTTAATTATATCTATTTCTATAAGTGTAATTGACAAACCTGTTAATTGCTATGTATTTAATAAAATCTCTTGACAAGGAAAAAAGGCAATTTATTTATTGAAACACATAAAGCGCACTAAGAATAAAATAAGAATACAAATGCTACTTGTATCTAGACAATATTTGCTTGCCCGGAGTTCAGTTTTATACATAACAAAACGTTAAATTAAAAAAAAAATACATGAATAAATGGTTATATTTTTGCAGTATAAATGCAGCAACAATTTATAGCAATGTTAATAAAATATCAAGATATTTTTATAAAAATTTCAGGAGGAAGGAGCTGAAATTTACTAGTTGTACTTACAGGTTATGACAGAAGACACTCTGTATGCAGTACTTAGCATATTCTTGCTTTTAGTATGGACTTGAAACTCATATTGCATGCCTGGAGTGAGTTGATTAATTTTGTAAGTACCATGATATAAAGGTGGAAAAGACATATTTCTCCTAGGGTCATTGGTGTTCAATATAAATAGTCCATCATATACTCCCACAGCTTGCACCTGGACAAACAATATCACTGCATGTGTGCTCTGTTCATATGGGACCACGAGTGTAACTGGTTTAGGCCCTGTAAAAATTAGGTCAGCACAACATCAATATACTGTATTTAGCATGTATAATAAAGCCCAAAAGAAGTCTTAGACTTCTTTATAATCAAATACTGATTTATGATTTTAAATGTATTTTTGCTTTAAAATAACTTAAAATACCCTCTTCTCTTAGTGGAAATGCAGTTCATGCCCTCACTCATGCCCTCACTCCCCATTTTTCTATACTGACATAGATAGGTAATTGGCACACCCCTCATCACACATATCCCTACATAGCTTATAGTGCTAAGGAAAAGAGATGTGTCTCTGACCAGGTATCTATCAGATACAAGTGTATCTGTCACACTTCAAGGATCACAAATTTCAGACTTGTCCTGTATGTTCAACAAAATTCCAGTAAAATGTAATTGCTTCATTCTCTTGTTTATCTTGCTTAACTGCAGGCTTTATTGTAAAGATCTACAGACATTTACAGAAAAACAGATGCCAAACTAGAAATCTTGACGTGTTTCGCAAAAAGTTAATAGTTGTAAGGATTGATCACGATTAAGCACTTTGTGTGAAATGCATCTTCACAATAAAACTTATTGTCAAGCAAGACCAAAAAGAATAAAGCAATTTTACTGCGATTTTATTAGACTATGCAGTCATTCTTAATCACCCTACACACCTTACACAACTAGAAAGTGGAGGTAAGACAATGAAAATGGAGGCTATTACTAAAATGTCTAACTGAATATCTATTTCTGTGACTTAAGTTGGGCTTTAACGTGTAAAGTCCTGTTCACACGATCAGATTTCCTATGGATTTTAAACCGATGGATTTTTCCATCGGAAATCCGATGAAGCTGACTTTCATCAGTCTTGCCTACACACCATCAGTCCAAAAACCGATCGTCCCAAACGCTGTGACGTAAAACACTCCGACGAGCCAAGAAAAATTAAGTTCTATGCTTCTGAGCATGCGTCAACTTGATTCTGAGCATGCGTGGGTTTTTTATCCGATGGAGTTCCCCACAGACGATAGTAATTTGTTATCGTTTTTTTTTTCCATCGGATAAATTTAAAACATGTTCTATTTTTTAACACCGATGGAAAAAAGACCGATGGGGCCCATACACGACCGGTTTGTCCGATGAAAAAAGTCCATCGGACTGTTTTCATCGGTAAAACCGATCGTGTGTACAGGGCTTAAGTTCACCTTTTAAAAAAAAAAAGTGAACTGACACCCTACACCCTCCCCACCATCCCCCTGATCCCTGCTGTACTTACCTCCATGAGTGGTGAGTTGTCAGTGCCCACACAGCCGACACTGGACTGCTTTGACCAATCAGAATAATTCTTACCCATCCTGGAAGTCAAACAGAAAGAATGGGAAGAAGAGCAGGGATTGCAAATCCCTCTACTCTGGCTGCGTGAGCACTGGCAGCCCATCACCGATGGAGGTAAATACAGTGGGCACCAGGGGGGTAGAGTGTTAGTTCACCTTTTATTTTTTCTTAAAAGATGCACTAACCCTTTAACTAGGCAGCACAGTGCCTAAGTGGTTAGCACTTCTGCCTGGCAGCACTAGGGTCGCCGCTTTGAATCCAAACCACAGCACTACCTACCTGGCGTTTGCATGTTCTTCCTGTACCTGTGTGGGTTTCCTCCAGGCACTCTGGTTTCCTCCCACATTCCAAAGACATGCTGGTAGATTAGTTAGCTCCTGTCTAAATTGGCCCTAGTATGTGCATGTATGAATGTAAGGAAGGGACCTTAGATGTTAATGCTCATTGAGGGCAGGGACTGATGTGAATGTACAATATATATGTAAAGTACTGCATATAATGCTGGAGCTATATAAGTACATGTAATAAATAAATAACTATATAATCAAATACACATGAGGATTCTTTGAGAATAAAAATTTACTTTCTACCTTCTGGCAAAATAAGGCTTTTCTGACTATTATCTAATCATAACATCAAAAGAAACATCAGTTAAAAAATACATACGTAATGTTTGCTGAATGGTGATCCTTTCACTCCTGTTTCCATTAATAACTGCGGAGAGTCCTATTTCATAAGTCATTCCGGGCACTAATGATTCAATGACAAAACTGTTGTTATCATGCACAAAATATGAAATTAGTTCAGAACTATTTGTAATAGGTTTAACCTCGATGCAGACCAAACGGGTTTCTTGTGGAGGTTGCCAGTGGACGACCACTGTATGCTCTTGTACATCATCTGGATTAATGAAGACTCTTTGGGGTGGATTAATCTCTAAAAGAGCAACAGTAGATAGAATGAGGTAGAATGAGAATGAGGATAGAATGAAGTTACTGTACATATATATATTTTGAAAATATTTTTCACCTAGATTCATGGCACATGATATTTCATACTAGCAACTATACCGACACAGCCACAATTATAGGTAAATATATATTTTTTTGCAACTTAAAGGAAATAAACAACGCATACTGTAAGAGTGTAAAATTCCAATGGTAAAAAAAAAAACTAAAAACCTATGTTGATTAGTAATCTAGTGTTTGTAGCTGCTGTTCCAAACCTAGTAGTTAAAACAAAGACATATTATCCTCATGAGTGATGTGCTCCAGAACAATGAAGCTACTGCACAGAGACTGTTCAAAAGGCTACAGACAAGAGAGTAGCCAGTTCCAAGCAGTGGTTATGGAAATGAGCAGGCCTGAGAGTTGTCAGGTCTGAGCAGAAGTCTAGGCAGGCAGTAATCAAGACTGTAGTCAGCTCATAGCAGTGGTCTAATTGGGCAGTAAGCAAGAAAGTTGTCAAGTCGATCCGGGTCAGCAACAAACAGCCAACTGACAAGCATTATAGCACTTATGCTTTCAGGTAGCTGGCGATAAGAGAACCAGCCACTTCAAAGGCTGTAACATAAATACTCTATTAACCAGAGGACATGCCCAGTATTGTTTCTGGGAACTCTGGGAGAAAATAAAAAAGCGCCACTAAGTGTAGTATTTAGGTGCAATTTATTATGGTCCCCATAATAGGTTAGTTCCAAAATGTAGGCAGTATACAGGCTCTTCAATTTTGATATGCCCTGGGGGGTCTGTCTGTCTCTTCCTCTTGCGCTGGGCAGCTAGTGTGTCTCACGCAGTGGCGGAGCAGAGCTGTAACCGGATGGTCGCCACAGAAACCCTCCAGCGGTTCCGGGATGGACTGCAGCGTGGAGCGCAGCTTTGCACGAGTGGTGAAGGGGGTGCTGAAGTCACAGGTCCCAGGATGCTGTGTGACGCGTTTTGGAGCATGCGTCATGCTGAGTTCGAGCATGCGCACTCCCTTTTCAAGCTACAGATAGGATAGGGAGTCTAGCATTTATAATAGGCTGACCGAAAGCGGCGGCCATACACAGACAAGTCCGTTTAAATACAGCAACTTAAAAAACAGCATTTGCAAAAGCAATGAATAGGAAAGGGAATAAAATCATGGGGGCCATAATAAATTGCACCTAAATACTACACTTAAGCCCCGTACACACGATCGGATAACCTATGGATTTTCGTCCGATGGATTTGTCCATCGGAAATCCGATGAAACTGTTTTTCATCAGTCTTGCCCACACACCATCAGTCAAAAAACCGACCGTTCCAAACGCGGTGACGTAAAACACTCCGATGAGCCGAGAAAAATGAAGTTTAATGCTTCTGAGCACGCGTCGACTTGATTCTTGATCCGATGGACTTGCCCATAGACGATCTGAGTTTTCGATCGGTTTTTTATCCATCGGAAAAATTTAAAACATGTTCTATTTTTTCCAACCGATGGAAAAAAGACCGATGGGTACCATACACAATCGGTTGGTCTGATGAAAACCATCCATCGGACGGTTTTCATCAGTCAAACCGATCGTGTGTACGGGGCTTAAGTGGCACTTTTTTATTTTCTTCCTGTCTGTTTACTACAGAGTGAGCTGCGCTCTGTATCACAAACTGACACAAGTGTATGGACTTCCTTTATGAAACTTATACTATGAACATTTCTGAATAATATTTGTGTGTTTGCCATTGCACCTATTACCCAGTTTAATTGTTTCTGGGAGCTCTGGAAGTCCTGGCAGGGATCCTGAAAACACCATTAAAAATCCTTACAGAGATTCGGCGAGCACCATTGGAATTCCTGACAGGGATTCTGAGAGTAGGTATTCTGAAAGTCCTGGCAAGGATCCTGAGAGTACCACTGTAGTGAATCCAAAGGTTCAGTTGGGCTGCACTAAAAGGTGTATCTTTCTAGATGGAAGGGGAGAGATGGATGCAATAGATTTATTACCCTCTCATAAAAATAAAATAAATCCAAAACTGATATTTTAAATTCTTGGTAAATGCCAAGATCATACAACAGAATCTAACTCCTCACATGCTAAGGAGCTCTGGGGCTAAGATCTTTCCTTAGGATCACCCTTTTTGACAATATAGGCGAAAATGTTGGCTGAGGCAAGTTAAACTTACCTAAATCTAAAGGAGATAGTTTTGTCCTTATTGATGTGATTGCAGCACAGGAATATTCCTGTTACCACCTCAAACCAATGTAGGTGAATAGAAAATGGTAAATACAGTGAACATATAGTAAAATATAGTAACATTTCTGAAAGCGCATCTATTGAGGTATTAATGCAAATGTTTACTTTGTACACATATAATTACAAACCATACATAAAAAGGATTTTTTAAACATTAATACATATTAATAGTCGTTATATCTAACTGACCTTTTTTACATAGCAAAAAAAAAGGAAAAATACTATACATTCCCTTTTTTATAGGCTCTTGTTCCAATTGGATGGATTTAGCCTTTAAGCGAAATATGGTAAAAAGAGAAGTCAGGACTCAGGATACTTGCTATGTGTATCAAGCAGAATATTTGCTAATTATTATACAATATGGAAAGTGTACCTGTCACCAGAGAAATAATATTTTCCACTGAGCTCAGTACCCCACTTTCTGCTACAGTTTGTATGAAAATCTTGTACTTGTGATATGATCTTAGGTTTGTAACAGTAGTTGAAGTTCTGTTCTTTGCTTCCATTAAGGTCAAAAATATGTTTTCTTTCACATCAACGACTGTCAGCTTATATCCGCACAAACGTTGATCAAATGAGTCTGCCGGCGGATCCCATTTTAAAGCTAAACTCGATGAAGATATTTTAATGACTGTCAGATTTGTAGGATATAAAGGTCCTGGCAGAAAGACAGCAACAGAAAATAATGAGCAAATATTATAAAACGGCTTCTAATATTATCTTTAAATATAAATTTCCAAAGCTATATTTTCTTCTACAAATGTATCTGTCATGATTCATGATGCTGCAAGTATGATATAATGTATTTATAAATTATCAGCAATAATTTATACCCAAGGTTTCATTTTATCTTAACACCTAATCACATAGCATCAGTTACAAAGTTTACAGCAGTATTTCAAAGACAAAATGGGGTGTGCAATAAAATATCTTCTCTCAATTCACATATCTTATGTTTAAATAATTAACAACTTCTGTCTAGATATTTCATATTCATAAATCACCAAATCCCTGTGTAAAGACCAAATTGTAGAAAATATGAATCATGTTTAAATTCTAATAGTCAATTGGAAATGCCAAATATTATTACAACATAGGCAAGCCTTAAGCCCTGTACACACGATCGGATTTCCTATGGATTTTAAACCGATGGATTTTTCCATCGGAAATCCGATGAAGCTGACTTCCATCAGTCTTGCCTACACACCTTCAGTCAAAAAGCCGATTGTCCCAAACGCTGTGACGTAAAACACTCCGATGAGCCAAGAAAAATGAAGTTCTATGCTTCTGAGCATGCGTCAACTTGATTCTGAGCATGCATGGGTTTTTGATCCGATGGAGTTCCCCACAGACGATAGTAATTTGCTATGGAAAAAAGACCGATGGGCCCATACATGATCGGTTTGTCCGATGAAAAAAGTCCATCGGACTGTTTTCATCTGTAAAACCGATCATGTGTACAGGGCTTTAACCTTGTTTTGTGTTTGACAGAGTGCTAAAGTGATAGATCCCCAGCCAAGTTTTTTTTTTTGTGACCTGTATCCATGTTAGGGAGGTACCCCTCACTATCCAACCTTCTGTGGGGACAACAACTGCAACAAAACACTTTTTTCAGTGTTGAAGGGTCAGAACTCTGTTTCCCAAACTGAGCCCTGTGGATCACATGTGACCCTTTGCTTGTCTTTAACTGGCCTTATGGGTACTATTCCTCCCACTGACACCAATGATGGAGCACAATTTCTCCCACTAACCCAAATGATGAGCCACTGTTCCTCAGAATAACACCAATAATAGGGTACTATACCTTCTACTGTTGGTGATACTTGAAAACTGTATTTGAAGATATTATACTGTATATTCAACCAATTATGAGTCTATTGTATTCAAATATTATGTTAATATGGTTCTGTGTTCACTTCAAATATCCAGTAATGTTTTATAAGCATTTTGTTTTACATGAAGGACAAGAGCAAAGCTACCAAAAATAATTATACAGAGGACATCTCAGCACTTTGTGTGTGTGTTTCTATGGAAAACTGATGGGTGACTTGCCAGGCTCTCCTGCAGTGGTAAACTATTATATGGGATGGATTCTTGAAACTAACACTTCAGAATAAAAATTCTCTCCTAAATACGACTGACAATTTTTTCTACATTTTCTTTTCATTGCAATGTATATATATTTAGACTTACTTGTCTGTATTGGAATAATTGGACTCAAATTATACTGTGATCCTTTACTGTCTTTTATGCACAGAATAACATGATATCTTTGTGCTGGTCCCAGCTTGTCCAACGGTGTGTATGTAGAATTAGGGTCAACACTTTGAAGATATTCAAATTTGTTGTCTGAATAATATTTGATGAATGGGTAATAGCCTTCGTGAGAATAGTCAGGTAAATTGTCAAAATGAAATAATACTCCACTTTCTGTAATAGCGTCCAGAAAATATGTGAAGTTTTCTGGAACTTCTGGAACTGCAAGAGTAAAAGAAAATGCAAGATTAAAAGTAAAAAAAGGAATTCAACAATCATTTTGCATTAAATCTATTCCAGCTTTCATCATCAAGGTAGGTTTCAAGTTTTTTTTCATTTAGATTATGGCTAGCAAAATACATACCCCCCCAGTACAAGTTTCCTATTTGATTCTTAGAATATATTTTTTATAACTTCCATAAATAAAGAAAAGAAAATCCCATGACCATTACATACTGACTCAGTATAATGAAATAATACAATGACCTTAACAATACAAACAGGGAAAAATAAAATCTGTTGTATACTGTACAACAAACCTGGTGGAAAAAAAATGATAATTTTATTCAAATTTAAGCTGCTGTTTTACATGAACTAACTCAACCGCCAGGCAATGTTTATATTTTGGCTGAATGAAGCTATCTGAAGTTACTAGACTTTTCAGAATTTAAGGATTGTGTAGTTTTGGATAGTCTTGGGAAAATGTAACATTTCTTTTTTGTGACCCCTCTTCCAATTCTGTGCTTTTACCTGAATGTTTATGTTGGTGGTAGGGTCTCTTTAACCACTTGCTGACCAGCTGCCATCATTATAACGCTGTACGTGGGCCCTTTAAGTGGGGGTAGCAGGCACGCTATGGGGCTGTGAGGATAGGAGAGACAGATCGTGTGTTCCTTCTAGCTAGGAACAACAATCTGTCATCTCCTCTAGTCATGCCCCTACAGTTGGAACACACACAAGGTAACACAGTTAACCCCTTGAGCGCCCCTAGTGTTAACCCCTTCCCTGCCAGTGACATTTACACAGTATTCAGTGCATTTTTATAGCACTGATCACTGTATAATTCTCAATGGCCCCAAAAGTGTGTCAAAAGTGTCCGATCTGTCTGCCATAATGTCGCAGTCCTGATAAAAATCACCGCCATTACTAGTAAAAAAAATAATAATAATAAAATTGCCATAAATCTTTCCCCTATTTTGTATACGCTATAACTTTTGCACAAACCAATCAATACTTATATTTTATATTTTATTACCAAAAATATGTACAAGAATAAATATTGGCCTAAACTGAGGAAAACATTAGCTTTTTAAAAAAAAAATTGGGATATTTATTATAGCAAAAAGTACAAAATATTGTGTTTTTTTTAATTTACGCATTTTTTTGTTTATAGCACAAAAAAAAAACCCGGCAAAGATGATCAAATACCACCAAAAGAAAGCTCTATTTGTGTGAAAAAAAGGACGTCGATTTTGTTTGGGTACAGCGTCGCACGACCGCGCAATTGTCAGTTAAAGCGACGCAGTGCCGTATCGCAAAAAATAGCCTAGTTATTGAGCAGCCAAATCTTCTGTGGCTGAAGTTATTAAATGAAAATTTTTTCTAAATGCAAAGAGTATTATTATTCATTATTAAGGGTCAGTTTTCCTGAAGGAAAGTTTTGGTGTGATTCCCTTCTTGTACAGCTTTTAAACACTTGAAAAACAATAAATGCATATAAAAAAATATAAAAAATATTCTACTTACATTCATATTCACAAAGGTATGGTAAATCCATTTGGCAAAAAAATGCTGTGTAAAAATAGTTTGGACCGGTTGCATTTTGCTGCAAAGCGTAACAATCTGTCTCATTCTCAGGTAAGTTTGACAACAGTGGAACTTCAGATGTATCTAAATCATAAGAAGATCCATCTGTCCATACCAATTCTCCTTCAAACTATAAAAACAAGGCAGATGTACACATATTAATGTATGTATACATCATGAATTTTTTTATGTCTTAGCTAACAAAATCAACTAAGTCAAGCTTTTGCTTAATGTGTTTCTTCTATATTTTTGATTTATAGAGTCAATACACTGGGGTTGATTTACTAAAGGAAAATCCACTTTGCACTTGAAAGTGCACTGAAAGTGCACATGGGAGTGCAGATGCTGTACATCTGAGGGGGACATGCAAGGAAAATAAAAAACAGCATTTTAGCTTGCACATGATTGGATGATAAAATCAGCAGAGCTTCCCCTAATTTCAGAGCTTCCCCTCTGATTTACAGCGATCTACAGCGACTGCACTTCCATGTGCACTTTCAAGTGCAAAGTGGATTTTCCTTTAGTAAATCAACCCCACTGTGTCAATATCTGGTGCAGTATTGTGCAGCAAGCGAAGAAATACAGGGGCTGTAACAATTCTAATGTCCTTAAGTATTCAGAGTCCTTCCCAAAAGGTAACATCATTGTTATGAAAAGTTCCCTGGAAGCGAAACTAGTAATAGCAAAAGCATGGAAAACACCCAACCTATGCATCCTAGCGGTTAAAAATAAAATTACCCAAGCAATGATACCCACTAAAAATGAAGCCACTATATTAGATAAAGTCTGCAAGTTTAAAGCGCTATGGAGCCCATGGTTAAAACATTATCTTCCTACTTACTTTGATGGTACTCTGCTCCTACCCTGATTAATAACCCGGTTACCTGACCATCATACTCTTTAGGTCTCTCCTCTCCAGCTGATCTTTGGTATCTTCCTCCTACACCCCTTCCTCCCCCTCACTGGTCCCCTCTCCACCCCCCTCCCCATATGCCCCTTTCCCCCTTTCCTACTCTTTATTTTTGTCCCTCCTCCTCTACTATTGCTACTTCCTTTTGTTGATATTTTCCCAACACCTTCCTACAGGCACTTCAAAATTCCCCCACATACCACAATTTAATAATTTTACTGCCTCTATTCTCCAAAATTTTTGCGCAGTGACTTTCCTGTCGACCACAGTTGCCCACATTGCCTGATCTACGACAGAAGCTTAACATTTGTTTTCCCTAACCCACTTACTCACATATGCTTTACCACAACTACACCATGCTACATTTGCTTCCTCCTACTTCTACCCGTCCAATCTATTTAAATTGTAAGTTAGTGGCAACGTGTTACTGTTATGTGTTTTTTATACTACAGTGGAACCTTGGATTACGAGCTCCATTCGGCTCCGCTCAGCTCCGGCGCCCTCCCACCTCAGGCCAAACGCGGTACTGCACACCGCTGTGGCTTGAATCCTGCTCATTTTGCGAGACAACACTCGCAAACCAAGTCAGGATTTTTTTTTAAAACAGTGCTCGTATTGCGAAACTCTCGTTAACCGCGTTACTCGCAATCCGAGGTTTCACTGTATATTCATTAATGGTTTAGATAGAAAACCTTCTCAAGGCCCCACGGCATTCTGAAGTTCTACTTTGTTCTGTAGTCTCAGCTCTATGCAATAAAATGTACTTGATTACATGCCTTTATTTTATAATGTCTGTATACGTTTGGATATTTTTGTCCTTCCTATCTTTTCCTTTTTTTGTAATAAAAACATTGAAAAAAAAGTTCTCTGGAATTAAATCAGCACGCTTTTTTAAACCTCAAACATGCCAATCAAGGACTATAAAAAGAAGACCCTGTGCTATGTTGATATACAGTGTAACCTCGGATTACGAGCATAATCCATTCCAGGAGATTGCTTGTAATCCAAAGTACTCGCATATCAAAGCGAGTTTCCCCATTGAAGTCAAAGGAAACTAAAATAATTTTTTCCGCGTTGACTTCAATGGCATGCAATACTGCATGCGGCCAGAGGTGGGGGGCACCGGAGAGCCTTGGAAAAGGCCGGAAAGGCCCGAGGACACCTCGGCTGACCTCGGCAAACCTCGGAAAGGCTCAGAAGCTGAGTATTTCCGTGTCTTTCCGAGGATTTTCGAAAAGCGCCAATCGGCTGTGATCGGCTCCAGCGCCCCCCCACCTCAGGCCAAACGCGGTACTGCACACCACTTTGGCCTGAATCCTGCTTGTTTTGTGAGACAACACTGGCAAACCGAGTTAGGATTTTTTCAAGTACAGTGCTCGTATTGCGAAAAGCTTGTTAACCGCGTTACTCGCAATCCGAGGTTCCACTGTACTGTATGTTGTAAACTGGTATGCCTTTTAGGTGTTTAAAGATTGGAGCTCAAGAAAAGCTACCTTTTAGAACATGAACACATCACACCTATAGAAAGAGTGGGAATGTGAGGGAAGGAAAATGACGCTCAGGAAAGTTAAAAAATGAGGCATTGGATTCCTCATCCTTTCACTGAGATACAAATTGGGTAAAATTACTAAAAATAATTTACCACTCCATTTTTCAACTTGAGAAAAAAAATTCTAGGTAGTGGTCATTCCCTTGCCAGTCACATCTGAAATAAGCAGTTTTAGAGTTATATTTGTAAAGGCAAACTTTAGCAATTATTGTGTATATGTATGTACTGTATACACAGTATGTACGTGTGCGTATACCTACGTTATTAAATATTAAAAAATCGGCCATAATTAGAGCATTTCATTTTAAATCCCTTTCCATTAGGGTCGTGTGCACATACCATCTGATCAGAAAGGCCACTCCATAGTAAGATGATTTCATTTCTCATATGCAGGAAATTACTTAAAAATAGCTGTTCATCTTTCGAGTGAACATTTACAAGATGGGCTCCCGTGTGTAGTGCTTTACAATTGTGTTCAGCTTTATGCCAAGACTTTCTATCCATGCTGAGTCTATAGCAACTGCCTTTGAATGCAGACCACCCCTCAGAACAGAGCCCTGTGAAATTACATATAACATGACATAGCTGTAAATTGTTGTAAACAGTAGTACAGTAGAGCAACAAAGTTAAACATACACTTATAATGGAAGGGTTCTTAATTTTGTCTGAAGCCCCCCAGTCTAGTGATCCCACTGAAGGACACTGCAGTTATTACTTGCTTTTCTACACTTAGGGGGAGGTTTACTAAAACTCATGCACACAGAATCTGGTAGAGCTGTGCATAGTAACCAATTAGCTTCTAAATTCAACTTGTTCCATTAAGGTTTGACAATAAACCCTAGAAGCTGATGGGTTATTATGAACAGTTGCACCAGATTTTGTGTGCACCAGTTGTTTGTTTCCGGGGGACACAAACAATATAGCAAGGGTTCCAGATGGCAGAAGGCTCACCGCAATTTCAAACATACAGGGATTAGATGGCCGTAACAGTCATGTTTACATCACCAGTTGTAGGTAACAGCAGCATACTTGAATCTAGATCTGCATCCCATTACCATAAGACAGGGAGATGCAATTAGCGGACCTCCAGCTGTTGCAAAACTACAAGTCCCATCATGCCTCTGCCTCTGGGTGTTATGCTGTGGCTGTCAGAGTCTTGCTATGCCTCATGGGACTTGTAGTTCTGCAACAGCTGGAGGTCCGCTAATTGCATATCCCTGCCCTAAGGTATGCACCCATGATCATTTTGCTATATTACATCAATATATGGTAAACTGTTACACAACATGCCTAATATATATGCTGTGGGCACCATTCCAAATGGCACTCATATTACAAATGCTTGATTATGGATACACTACAATAAAAAATAAGTGTCATTTTTCATCTTTAATGACACTTCTTATCCCCCCCCCCCATAGTATCACCCCTTCTAGTGGGAGGTGGCTTGAGTCTCTCGTGGAATGTGTCCTATCAATGTACAAGTGTATATAGTAAGTTGGAGTCATTACTGCTAGGCCCTGTGGAAGAAGGTACTCCTTTAAAACGTGTCAGCCAGCAGTGGTTCTGAGGTCCTCCTCTCTGCTTTCTGGAGACTGTCGGCTCTATGATTGATTGCCACATCCAAGTGGTCTTCACAAGCTTTTTATTCATCACATGTTTGTGAGTAGTATTTTACTGAATTTTTTAATTAATAAATTTACCTTGGGATAATGCACAAGGCTGGTGCACCCATTTATTTTTATCTTTTCTGTGACTACTAGGATATCCCCTATCCAGGAGGGCAGCAAGGCCAAAGACACTATCCCTTGAGGCATCAATCACCCGGCCATCATACTAATGCACAGGAGTGTTTGTTTGCTTTTACTAACAGTTTTCATTATCCTCTGACTGTCCCATGAGGCTGCATAAACCCTGACCCTCTGTCTAGCCAGTGCTGATTGGCCCTATGCTGATCACATGCACCCACCCAAAAAAAAAAACTCTCTAGCAATACACATCAAACTGAGCATGTGCAGAGTGCCCCCAAGGCTCTGTACTATCAGGAGATGGATTGGGGACTGTGGAAGAAGGAGGGGACCAGAGAAGACGGGATCAAACAGCCTTTTTACACAATGCACAGGAGTAAATGCCTTAGGTTCCACAGTGAGTATAACAAGCACACTTTATTGCATATACAGACTGATTTTACTGTTGTGGGTTTAGTAACACTTCAATAATGGCTTTTTAATGCAAGTCTATTTTCTTTTAGGGTTTTATCACAAAAAATAACTTACTGGGATGATACTGTAAAAATGTTTATTTCATAGCAGGAGAAACGTAAATACCTGTTGTAATTGAAATGTCAATATTCTGGGTCACGTTAACAAAGCCAAAATATTGTTGTTTTAAAGTAAACACGAAGGTGTAAAGATGTCCAGGTATCAAAGTGTTCCATTCATACAAGTCACGTTTCTTTAACATATTTCCAGAAGAATTGTTCATCACGATGGAAACAGTTACATGACCCTGGAATTTGCTCCACGAGAAGGACACGGAGGTACTCGTCACAACAATCCTAATATCAGAAACAGCAAATGTGTCTATGAAAAAAGGAAAAAAACAAAATTAAAAGGAAATATGATTTGTTGAGTTGTATATTAATAGGATGCATACGTATAGAGAGGGTTTATTTTATTCATCAGATCATTATACATAAACAGTAATGGGCATATGATGGGTTCTATTATAGCTCAACTCAATATAAAACTGCATGTGGTTGCTAGCATGTTGAATGTGCTCTCTTCTTATATCTCTAGGGAATGCCATTGGTGAAATATCCTCTCCTGTATTCCTAGTTCTACTCCAAATGATGGAATTTTCATAATGCAGATTAAACAATTCACTGGGGGGTTTATCTGTGAACATAACTTCTTCATTGTTTCCTTGTGGGAGGGCGCTTAGTCACAAATGTTACAGTGTGGAAATCAGATCATTGACATCTCACAGATTTAGGAAGCCAGTGTCTACCAAATTAAAAGTCAGTAACTCAGTAGATCCTTTGACGTACTTGGGGGAGATGGTCAGCCCAAAATGCTGCATGATTCTTCCACACTAAACTGTGGGAAAATGCCTTCAAATAGGGTGCAGGAGATAAACAGTGCCAAGATGCAACAATCAATGAAATATGTTGAAAAAATATTTTATTTAAAAAAAAAATTACAATTGGGGTTACAACTCTTCTAACATTGTTATACAATTTGCCAGAAAATGCTGCAATTTAGTGAACAAATCTATATCCAACAACCACTTCAAGCCATTGTTTTGCCTCTACCCCCTTACGTGGCTTGCTCAGTGTAAATAAATTGCAAAAATTTTTTTTCCACTTCTATCAAATATGACGTAACCATTCTCCAGTACAGTTCTGTCCAGAGCATGTGAAGTATAATAAACCAAGATAAAATGTTATGACATCTGTCGGTGTGTCTGTATATACCTACTTGTTAAAAATGATCTAACACTTAAAGTATTGCCATCTTTCATGGATTTAATGGTGACATTATATGTGTGCTTCTCCTCAAGGTTATTTAATGAAGTATAAGTATTATAAACCTGTTGAATTGCAGAGGCCTGCAGCATGATCTACAAAGAAAAGAGAATCAGAATAACTGTGTTTAACAGACAAGTGGTTAATAGAATCTTAGTATTTACAATTTTAACATTTTATACTGTATATTATATTAACAGTGCATCATAAAAATGTTTAACATATAAAGATAGTAAAATCATATAGGGTAAAAAAACAGCTGCAAATACTACTATGATTTTTCTTAATATTGCATTGTCAAGCCAAAATCTATTACACTAAACTACACGTGATTGGCACCAATCAAAAATTTATGGGGCAGTCTTGCATATTTGTCCTTTTGGGTAAAATTGCCAACATAGGCTGCATATCTGGGAAATAAGTGGTTAACAGGCTTATAGCTGTGCAAAGAGTCCAGGGATTAATATAGATAGAAATATATAGCCAAAGTCTCTGTAGAAAAATAACTATATTGAGTTGTTGTGTTGTATTGGTAAGGACAATAGCATAGACCAAACCACAAGCAGCTCGAAATGTTATTAATACAGTACACATTTGCAAGGTATTTTTGCTTTACAAAATTGATGCTTAGGGTATATATGCAGGGGCCAAACTAAAGCATATAAGATGCTTATATAGTGATTGGCCTTTGCCTCCCTTTCACATATTTTATTTACTCTTCTATTTACATACTATTTGTTGCCTACCACCTTATTAAAAAAAAATTGACTTGTTAAAACTTAAACTAGGGCTTTGAAAGAATGGATTTTATAGGCATACTTAAAAATATATAACAAAATATTTATTAAAGTTATAACAACAAGATGTTAGACAAACATGAGATAAAATACATGTAAAAGTGCAAAAGTGATTAAAACCTTCTTCTGGTCCACCATCCATCCAGAAGTCAGGGCTTCAATGATACAATGGGGGACCTAGGGAGATAATGAGTAAAGCAAATAACCAAGAGGTAATAGCATAAATAGTGACCTAGACAAGTCAATTCCTATAGGTAGTCAAAAATGGGTCACATAGGCCGACTCAGATGGTGTCATAACTGCTTTTCAATATATACGTATCTTGCTCGACTAGTTTTGGGGCAATAAATGCACTTCTTCTTGAGCTAGCTCAATACATATTAGAACAACATCCTTGATATCAATGAGGCAGAACACGCTAGTGGACACAGACGCAAATGGAGCAGCAGGACAGTACAAAAACAGACCTAGGCCAAGGTCTATAGAGGGATAGCTGTAGATGTGAGGCAAGTGTCACTACAAGCTTAGGTCAGAAAGTGCCACGGTCATCAACTGATCAAATCTGAATGTAAAATATATATGCTAGCCAGGTAAAGGTCCAATAGTATCACAAAATAAATGCCATAACCAGTATAAAGTATGTTATTATTTACAGGACGGAAATAAATCACTGGGGTAGCAAGCTACTACGGTAGGATACACCCCCTTGATGTCCAAAGACCCCATGTAAACTCATATCTTATCTAAGAGCCTCTTGTGTGTTTGGCCCAGTGATAGTGCCTAGATCTGTTTTTGTACTGTCCTGCTGCTTCATCTGGGTCTGTGTCCACTAGTGTGTTCTGCCTCCTTGATAGCAAGGACGTTGTTCTAATATGTATTGATCTAGCTCAAGAAGAAGCGCATTTATTGGCCCAAAACTAGTCGAGCAAGATACGTATATATTGAAAAGCAGTTATGACACCATCTGAGTCGGCCTATGTGACCCATTTTTGACTACCTATAGGAATTGACATGTCTAGGTCACCATTTATGCTATTACCTGTG
Source organism: Rana muscosa (assembly GCA_029206835.1). Lineage (NCBI taxonomy): Eukaryota > Metazoa > Chordata > Amphibia > Anura > Ranidae > Rana > Rana muscosa. The sequence goes on from CM055118.1 coordinate 811,119,565, forward strand.
AGTTATTTGCTTTACTCAGCATTTCCCTAGGTCCCCCATTGTATCCTTGAAGCCCTGACTTCTGGATGGATAGTGGACCAGGGAGAGGGTTTTAATCACTTTTGCACTTTTGCATGTATTTTATCTCATGTATGTCTATCTTGTTATAACTTTAATAAATATTTTATTATATATTTTAAGTATGCCTATAAAGTCCATTCTTTCAAAGCCCTAGTGTATGTTATCAAATTACAGGATGTGTCATAGTCTACTACTCTGTCCACAGCGCCACTCTGTGTGACAGCTTCTATATTACTTGTTAAAACCAACAAACTGTTACAAAAAATGAATAGTAGCTTGAAAAAAGAGCAGAGACCAACATCAACACAAATGCCAAGGGATCCCTAAACTCTAGGACCCTGTATTTTGTACATTTCAAACTTGACAGGGCCTTCCATCAATATGACAATATGGAGGTGCAGAATGCAAGGGAAAGCAAACCTAACCATCTTCATGAATGTCGAATACAGTACCTAGGTGATTGACCCATAACATAAAGAGCAAATGTAGGAGTCTGTAATCCATAACTGAGTGCTGTTTTATAGGTTTGGTAAGTCAACAGGTTTATTTTAAGGTGTTGACTGTTAGATTCAATACAGAAAAAGCAACATGGGACTTGTACAGGCAAACGACAGATCAACTTTTTAATCATCTGAACTTTGCACATGTCCCAAAGGGGTCAACTTCATGGTCTTACTGAGCCATCCGTTTCATTATATAGACACTGACAGCAAACAAGGAATTATTTGCAATATGCCCACAGTTCTGGTTGAAACTTCTACAAAGGCTGGTCAAATCCTGACACATTTTGGCATAGGTGTAGACTCTTTTACTTACAAAAATGTTGGTACAAATTATAAAATATCTGTCCAGCTTGGAAAATGTCTGTAAAATGTACATTGATAAATGTACACCAAAACTGCATAAAAAATAATCAAAGACCTTGTCCTGTACCTAATGGCCATACACCAGGCTATAAATGTACAGATTGAATCTTCCAGTCAAATTCATCTTTGAGCTTAAGCTTTGGATAGGCTTTTCTTGTGTATGTAAACATTTTTTTTTTTGGATATACTGTAATGTGTAAACATGTCAGGCTTTTTATTGTCAGGCTGTCAGGCTTTTAGGGTGTGTCCTCCCCCTAATTATAGGTCCTGGTGACCATTGTCTCCAGTGCAAAAAGTGATGGAAAATTCAATATATTTTACTTGTCCCACAAACAGGGGATGTGTCGAAATCTTCAATGGATAAACCTTTTCTAGTGAAAACTGTCTAATAGGGGTGTTCCCTCACTTTGGAAAAATCCCTTCATACCCTTCTCTTTTCCTGCTGGGTTTCTGGGACAGGACGTGAGGTAAACCTCTCTGATGGGAAAGGACAGCAAAAAAAAAAAAACATCTTTGTTGTGTTGCCGAATCTATCTGTGCTTCACTATGAATGGGAATCTTCAATTCATGCACAAAGTAAAAATAAGGCAAAGAGTTATCTGTTTCCATTGGATAGCCTGATTTTTGACAAATTAGAATAAATAAACCCTTCTGGTTAACTGTACAGTTATTTCAATTTGCCTTCCCTTCAAAAATTACCAAGAACCTTTAATGCTCTGACCTTTTTCTTCCTTTGAGTGCTAGTATTAACAACAGCCTGACACACTAATGATCATTTCTCAGTATGTTGCATGTTTTCAGCAACCGGGCGCTATCAAGCTTTTAGCATCACACTTCAGCTACGGTCGGCAAGAGGTTAATCACATATAATTTCATCATGTTGCAATTGCTACTGCATTTAACTATGTAGCTTAAACAATATGGAGCCATTTGTTCCATGAATTAGTGATTCATTTTGGTAGCATGACTGAGCTACTAAAAATTATTTTCATAACATAGACCTTAAATGGTGTTAGCGTGTACAAAACTAGACTGTCACGAACTGCAAAATCTGCAATATCAGATCATCTTTATATTCACACAGAGCATCTTCCATTGTGTAGAATAAGGGGCAAAATGCAGCAAATAATACACCCGTACCTCTGCCATTCACTTACCTGCTTATTGATAGAATGATACATTATAAAATAGCTATCAGGATTGAAACTTTCAGGAAAAGCAGACCACTCGGCGAAAAGTGCAACAGATCCAATATTTCTTTCACTGCATTCCATATTACATACAATCTAGAAGAAAAAATGCAAGCTTTGGCTCAAAAATTACATATAAGGCTCTATAAATTGTTCATTTAGGGCAAGCAGTCCACCTGTGCCTGCTCTTTCCTTGCTTCCAGAGGCTGATTCTCACTGTTGAAAAGTGGTAAACTGCATCAAGCTGACATTTCTAAACTGCATAGGAACTAAAGGAAACAGTGTGTTGCACACGATTTTAACACAATTATTGTATTGCACATTGTACCTTCTATATTATTGTACAATTGTATCTTCCTAAAGCTGGCCATACACAAGCTCCTTAAGGCTCGGTTCACACTGCTGTGAAGGCAAAGTCGTACAACTTTGTTCTGCAACTTCCTTCTGACTTGATCCTACTTGGATGTTATTTCGGAGCCTGTACAAGGTCTGAAATCGCACCCAAGTCAGTGCAGGAACCTTTTTTAAAGTCGGAGCGACTTGTATAGCATTTATCTGTATAGCAGTTAAGACGGCTCTCAAAGGAAAACATTCAATTTGACATATAATGCGACTTGAGGGTCTCACTAGATGGATCCCATGTTGCAGCAGTGTGAACTGAACCTTATGCCCTGTACACACGATCGGAATTTCTGATGAAACAAGTCCGATGGACTTGTTTTATCGGAAACTCCGATCGTGTGTGGGCCCCATCGGACTTTTTTCCATCGGTGTAAACAAATAGAACATGTTTTAAATTTTTCCGATGGAAAAAGAAACAATAGGAAATTCCGATCGTCTGTGTGGAACTCCATCGGAGAAAAATCCACGCATGCTCAGACTAAATTAGGAGACGGGAGCGCTCCTTCTGGTAAAACTAGCGTTCGTAATGGAGATAGAACATTCGACATGCTGTAACGGACTGAAAAGCACGAAGACTGAAAAGCGCGAATCGGCTAACACCAAACTTTTACTAATACGCGGTAACACAAAATCAGCAAAAGCAGCCCAAAGGGTGGCGCCATTGGGTTTGAACTTCCTCTTTATAGTGACATCGTACGTGTTGTACGTCACAGCATTTTGGACAGTCGGAATTTTGTCTGATGGTGTGTATGCAAGACAGCTTTGAACGGAATTCCGACGAAAAATTCCATCGGATTTTAGCCCATCGGAATTCCGATCGTGTGTACAGGGCATAAGAGTTACCAAATACAATGTATCGACCTTTCCTAAGCTTTTCATCGTATATTCATCCAGGTCCTTGCACTATACAAATGTTGGTATGTCTAAAGTGAACATGTGCAGTGAGTATCACGCTGAAGTATTTACCTTCTAAACAAGTACTAAAAGAGCATTTAAAACAAACCCTCATTAAAGTGAAACTTTACTTTCTCAATCAACATGAACTATTTTAATCCTTATGCTGCTAGCATTGGCAAGCAGATAGGAAGGTATAATATATTTACTTGTTTTTGTTTGTTTTTTTACATTTCTTTTTGTTGTTTTATTGCATCTAGCTTAGGCCAAAATTATGTCATACATCCCAAGAGTCTTGAGGGAGGGAGGAGAGGTTTTCTCCGCTAAGCACACCCTCCGGCCTGCATGCCTGAGCTAAGAGCAGATGGATTCCAGGAAGTAAATGCTACATGAATCATCTACCTTTACTCAAGATGGCTGCAGCTTGGGGGAGTTTTTCAAAGTGATTTCTCAACAAAATAGGGCATGGAGACATGGATAATTGGTGGGTTTGCTTTGAATATTAAAATTGAATGAAATAGCGTTTTCGGTTTGTGATGCCCAGATAAAGTTAAATTCCGGTTTAGCCTCTGTAGCTTTAGTAAAGAAATAATCTTCAAAGTTATCAACAAAGGCACTGAAACCTAAGCACTTTTTATTTTACTTTCTATTGCAGCAAAATCTTGGCAGCCTGCCAGCTCTCCAATGTAAACACAATAAACATTTGTAAGCTTTTACAAAATTACAGAAGACTTTAATCTATGAGTAGAATGAATTACTTCACAGTACAAAAATCTAGAGAAATCAGAGATGACTGGTTTTAAGGCGAAGTCCACATTTTGCAAAATTAAATACATTTATATAAAAAAAGAATTAATGCACCTACAGTATGTTTGCAGGGGAAAAAAAAGTGCATTTATAATTTTTTTTGCCAATGAGCCTGCAAAGCATTGCAAGTGCGATCAGTGGACCTAACTCCTGCAAACTCTTTCTCCAACCCTATGTCTGTTCACAGTAAAGACTCAGTTAGAGAGCTGGTGGAAGCATCAATTGACAGTAAGAGCAGTGATCATCACACTTGTATTCCATTTAGGACTACAAGTCTGCCTACCATGGTGGAAAATGGGACTTGTATTTTATTTAAACCAGAGTACACGTCGCCAGCACGCCAAGGATCATAGAAATAATGTTCTATGTGTTTATAATGTGATTATTGTGATTATAATGTGATTATTCAGTAATCACGTTGCAGTGGTAAAGTGCAACGTTTCAGGGCCATGCAGGACCACTTTGTCAGGCATGTAATAACATACATTGTAGTTTATCCATATACAGATTTTTGTGAACAACACAAGTAATCAAATTTTTCAATTGTTTAGCATGTAAATGTTTCTTGTTTAGTAGCTTAAGGTATGTTCTTATTTGCCCATTCACAGAAGGCTTTGTGTTTTGTGAATTGGTTCATACAAAGCACTCTGTGATTGGACAGGAGGAGAGGAGAGGCAGGCACAGCAGCTACATGTTACTCTGCAGCTGAAGGAGTTGAGACTGGAAGGTCCTGCATCTGAGTTCTGAAATATAGGAGAAACTATCCAAGAACAATATAAAACTTTCTTTTTTTATCTGGAGCACCACCTACGTGTTTAAGAACCCAGGATCTAGAAGTCTACCCATCTTCAAAGTTGGATCCTTTTTACTATGTTTTGGAATTTACATTGCTTTTGTATATTTCCTTTAACTACGGTTTCTGGATATGTTACACCCAGGAACTGCAAGGAACAAGTGTCGTTCTTCGTTCTGGGTCCAGAATTTGATGTGTTTTTCTTTTTTCTCTGTTTTTCTTTTGTGATCTTTATGCTTTGCTGAAGGATGCAATAAAACTTACAAATTAAAAAAGCTAAAAAAACTATAAGAATTAAATGAGATAAGTCAAGAAGGTGGCATGCACCTCAATGGACTTTACTCATAGGACCTATTGCTTTGTATTTTGCTGCATGTTCAAATACAACACAATGCACAGACAACAGAAAATGCATTGGTTTCATCAGAGCTTGTTCATACCAATGTATGGCTTTGCAGTGAATTGGGAACAACCGTGAATGGATCATCGATAATAATTTTGCCCTTTAAGTCTACAAAATGGAAATGCAAAGCACAGGGCTTCACCTCAATAGAAAATTAGAATGAATCAGAATCTGAATTAGGAAAACATGGGTAAAGCCCCCCCCCCCTCCAGAAAATGTCTGGATACAGGCTTCAATCAACATGTACTTTAATACTTTATCAAATAATAGTTGGTCTTCAATATCTTTTTTCCATACCTGGAAAATACTTTTTAAAAGCAGAAGATGAAGAGGTAAGCTGTCCATCGAGTTAGGGCTGAATTGTTTCATTTGTCAGATGTTTCCTAGCATGACAACAAGATTTTAGCAGCATTGTAAACAAGGGATATAATTATGTAAAGAAACAACATTGATAAAAAAAAAATGAAAATGATGCCTTATTTCAGTAGTTCCCTCTTAGCAGTACAGCAAATATTGCAGTAATAATGCACACATCAGTATCAAATCTATGTTCTGTAAATTATTTCTCTTTTTTAAGTAATGGTCAGTGCAACAGAGTTTTTATGGTCAGAAATGACTACTTCTTACCTGATAAGGATGCTTTGTTGTGAAGGATCTGTGTTAATGCATGCACTAAAGTATTAACCACTTCAGCCCCGGACCATTTTGGCTGCTTAAAGACCAGGCCCCTTTTTGCGATTTGGCACTGCGTCGCTTTAACTGACAATTGCGCGGTCGTGCGACGTGGCTCCCAAACAAAATTGACGTCCTTTTTTTCACACAAATAGAGCTTTCTTTTGGTGGTATTTGATCACCTCTGCAGTTTTTATTTTTTGCGCTATAAACAAAAATAAAGCGACAATGTTGAAAAAAATTACATATTTTTTATTTTTGCTATAATAAATATCCCCAAAAAATATATAAAAAAAACGTTTTTTTTCCTCAGTTTAGGCCGATACTTATTCTTCTACATATTTTTGGTAAAAAAAATCATAATAAGCCTTTATTGATTGGTTTGCGCAAAAGTTATAGTATCTACAAAATAGGGGGTAGTTTTATGGCATTTTTATTAATATTTTTTTTTTACTAGTAATGGCGGCGATCAGCGATTTTTTTCGTGACTGCGGCATTATTGAGGACACATCGGACACTTTTGACACATTTTTGGGACCATTGTCATTTTTACAGCGAGCAGTGCTATAAAATGCACTGTTTACTGTGAAAATGACACTTGCAGTGAAGGGTTTAACCTCTAGGTGGCGCTGTAGGGGTTAAGTGTGACCTAATGACTGATTCTAACTGAGGGGGGCGTGGCTTGGCATTTGACGTCACTGATCGTCATTCCCTATGACAGGGAACAGACGATCAGTGACACTGCCACTAGGACGAACGGGGAAAGGTTTGTTAACACTTACCTCTCCCCGTTCTTCAGCTCTGTGACCCGATTGCGGGACACCGGCGGCGATCGGGTCCGCGGATCCCGCAGGCGCGGTCATGGAGCTTCGGACCGGGTCGCGAGCATGCCGCTGGCCATTCTGTCAACGTACATCATCGTGCAGCAGTCCTTAAGTGGTTAAAGTGTACCTAAAGACATTTTTTTTTCAGCTTAGGATAGAGTCGGAGAGGTTAACCACTGTCCAGTTTTTATTGTTGCCTGTACCTCTACTGGATGAATATACCCCTTTTTTCCTGACAAATATTGAGGGTAAATTCCAAATTTTAAGTTACCGACACAAGAATGGAGAGGAAATCTTCCAGTGGGACCTATTAAGGCTCGGTTCACACTGGATGCCGATGCCGCCCCCAGCAGGGGTCCTGTGCGTCCCGGTTCACCGTTTCAGGTCTGATTTCAGCCCAAATTTTGGGCTGAATTCAGACCTGAAACAGACCAAAAGACGCACAGGGCTCCTGTGCAAATTTGCACCAGATCCGCATCGGAGATGTGTGAACCGGCTCCATAGAGGGCCGGTCACATTCTCCTGCTATTGCGAATTGGATGTGGGGATCCCTATTGCAAGTAATTTCTTTCACTTCTGGTTGTGTCTATGTTACAGAAAGTAAAGGTAACTGTGTCCGGTGCAGCATTTGGACTACAATATGATGTGGTGCTTCAAATGTAAGTTCACATATTTAAGGGATATGTATTTGTTTTTTAAACTTTAATACAGAATGATAGTTTAGATATATCATCACACATCCTTGTAAATCCATACCCAAATACTCTTTATTTATTGGATTCTCTGTTTATTGAGTTCATAACAGGCACATAGGTTACAGCGTAATTTAACAGGAATACAGTATAACAGAAGCAGTGTACAATGTCGAAACAGCATTAGTCAGAAGATACCAAGACATATCTTTGTATAGTATGTACACAACTTTCGACATCTGATTCAGACTTTCCAAACGAAAATTCCCAAAGGCACAAACTTCCCAAAAAATTAATCCTCCAACATTCCGTTCGAGGATTTTCGTACAATTAGTACCATCCTCAGTTTAGACTTGCTGTGAAACATTGAGGAAAAATGGACGATCGCTCTCCCGGTTTCCTCCCGGTAAGGAACGAGCAACCCACAACCTGTATACAGTATGTATTGCATACTTCTCCAGGGGCAGCATGGCCCCTGGAGAAGTATTGTTGTCACTACCCCTAACCCTTAGGGACACCAATAATGTTGACTATATTTTATATGCCATGTATTATGACAAACAATTTATTATACTTCCATCATTTATTTTTTATATGCTATTTATATGGAATTATAGGCACCTATATGACAATGGGTAGTTTAAAACCTTATAATAGAGTAATACCTCATCTAATTATTTGGTGGTTGAGGTTCATCGTGTTCACAAGGTTGATGTATATTTATTTTAATGTTGGGATACTCCAGACAGGCCAGCTTGAGATTTAGGTATGCATGAAACCAGTCAGGGACCAGCACTGCTGGAGCTGAGGGACTCTCCTAGCTGCCGGGGGAAGAACTCCTCCAGTGAGAGTGGGGGGGAGTGAAGGGAAAGGAAAGACAGATTCTGGTGGCAGGGGACTCAATTCTTAGAAGGACAGAGAGGGCAATCTGTAACAAAGACCTGAAGCGCCGAACTGTATGTTGTCTACCGGGCGCTCGGGTTCGGCACATCACAGATCTGGTGGACAGATTATTGGGAGGAGCTGGGGAAGACCCAGCTGTCATGGTGCACGTTGGTACCAATGACAAAGTCAGATGCAGATGGAATGTCCTAAAGAACGATTTTAGGGACTTGGGAGCTAAATTGAGGAAAAGGACCTCCAAGGTAGTATTCTCAGGAATACTACCGGTACATCGAGCCACACCAGAAAGGCAGAGTGAGATTAGGGAAGTGAACAAGTGGCTGATAAGCTGGTGTAGTAAAAAGGGGTTTGGGTTCCTGGAGGACTGGGCCGACTTCTCAGTCGATAACCAGTACTATAGAAGGGACGACCTGCACCTAAATGAGGAGGGTGCAGATCTGCTGGGAATAAGGATGGCCAAAAAGTTAGAGGGGTTTTTAAACTAGGCAACGGGGGGGAGGGTCCAGAGATCGAGAGAGTCAGTGTGGAACATATTCCAGAGGGTAATATTAGGGGCATTAGTGGTAGGGTAACTAAAGCACATAAACCCAAGGTAAGTATAGTAGCAAGTCCTAGTTGCAATCTCGGCACACCCAAGAGGATAGTATGTGCATTAAAGTTTTTGTTCACCAATGCCAGAAGTCTGCCAAGCAAAATAGGTGAGTTGGAAGCTCTGGTGCATAAGGAGAGCTATGATGTAATCGGTATTGCTGAAACTCTGCTTCATTCCTCACATGACTGGGCTATTATTATTCCTGGCTATGCACTCTTTCGAAAAGACAGGGTAAAAAGGAAAGGTGGAGGGGTCTGTCTCTATGTGAGAAGTGATCTCAAAGCGAGTGTGAAAGAGGACCTGGTGGATGGAGAGTGGGATGAGTCTGAAGCATTATGGGTGGAACTGCATACAGACGTGCCTAGTTCAAAGTTAATCATTGGAGTTTGTTGTAGACCACCCAATGTTTATGAGGAGGTGGAGATTCAGCTCCTTGCACAGATGGAAAGGGCTGCAAGGGCTGGGACGGTGATAATAATGGGGGATTTTAACTACCCAGAAATTGACTGGAGTAAGGGCAAAAATGTATAAACCTATTGCAGGACAATTTTATGGTCCAGTTTATTGAGGCCCCAACTAGGAATGAAGCTCTGTTGGACCTAGTAATCTCAAACCATGCAGAGCGTATTACTAATGTTCAGATAAAGGAACACCTGGGTAGCAGTGACCATAACATGATTTCATTTGATGTTAGCTGTAAGCAAAAATCACATACCGGAAAGATAAAAACACTTAATTTCAAGAGAGCAAATTTTCCAAGGATGAGGTCTGCTCTACAGGACTTAGACTGGGAGAGAATATTGGCATCAATGGGCACAGAACAGAAATGGGAATTCTTCAAAAAGACTGTTTGTGAACTCACTGCAAAGTATATTCCCATGGGCAATAAGTTTAAAAGGCTAAAAATAAAACCTATGTGGCTCACGGCCAAAGTTAAAAAAGCTATAAACTTAAAGAATAGAGCTTTTAAGAAATATAAAAATGAGGGAACACTAGTGTCATTTAAATGTTACAAAGAATATAACAGGATATGTAAAAAGGAAATCAAGGATGCAAAAACTCGAAATGAACGACAGATTGCAAAAGATAGTAGGACAAACCCCAAAAAATTCTTCAAATATATTAAAATATATTAATAGTAAAAAGGTCAAGTCTGAGCATGAAGGCCCTTTACAAAATAATCTAGAGTGGGTGACTGGGGACAAAGAGAAGGCTAATTTATTAAATACTTTCTTCAGTTCTGTGTATACAAAGGAGCATGGGGGAGCTCATGTCCATAATGGGGGTGGTAGTGACACAGCCCCAAATCCACAATGGCTCAAAAGTGATATGGTCCAGAAATATTTAGACAGAATGAAGGTGGATAAAGCACCTGGACCAGATGGCATACACCCACAGATCCTAAAAGAATTGAGCTCTGTAATTTCAAAGCCATTGTATCTAATTTTTAGGGACTCATTAATGACAGGAATAGTACCACTGGATTGGCGCAGGGCCAAAGTGGTGCCTATATTTAAAAAGGGAACAAAGTCTTTACCATGTAACTATAGACCTGTTAGTTTAACTTCTATAGTTGGGAAGATACTGGAGAGATTAATAAAAGACCACATAGATGAGTTCTTCTCGAAAAAAAACCTATTTAATCAACAGACAGCATGGATTCATGAAAGACAGAAGTTGTCAGACAAACCTGATTTCTTTTTCTGAAGAGGTAAGTAAGACCTTGGACAGAGGGGTGGCGGTGGACGTGGTATACTTGGATTTTGCAAAAGTGTTCGATACAGTTCCCCACACACGGCTCATGTGTAAGGTAAAGTCTACAGGATTGGAAATATCAGTTTGTAAATGGATAGAAAACTGGCTAAAAGACAGAACTCAGAGAGTCGTGGTTAATGATTCTTACTCTGAATGGTCCAAGGTTATCAGTGGTGTACCCCAAGGTTCAGTGCTGGGACCCTTACTTTTTAATATCTTTATAAATGATATTGGGTCTGAGATCAAAAGTAACATTTCTGTCTTTGCAGATGACACCAATCTATGCAGTGGAATAACGTCCTTACAGGATGTCACCAATTTACAAGCCGACCTCAATGCTCTGTCTAATTGGGCTACTATGTGGCAGATGAGGTTTAATGTTGATAAATGTAAAGTTATGCACTTGGGGGCTAAGAATATGAATGCATCATACATACTAGGGGGAGTACAACTGGGGGGATCCATAGTGGAGAAGGATCTGGGGGTTTTGGTAGATCATAAGCTCAATATTGGCATGCAATGCCAAGCTGCGGTTTCCAAAGCGAGCAAAGTCCTTTCTTGTATTAAGAGAGGTATGGTCACCAGAGAGAGAGATATCATTTTGCCCCTGTTCAAATCATTAGTAAGACCTCATCTGGAATATGCAGTTCAGTTTTGGGCCCCAGTTCTCAAAAAGGATATTGGGGAACTGGAGAAAGTACAGAGAAGGGCAACCAAACTGATAAGAGGGATGGAGGAGCTCAGCTATGAGGAAAGATTAGAGGAACGGAATTTATTCACTCTTGAGAAGAGGAGATTAAGGGGGGATATGATCAACATGTACAAATATATAAGGGGTCCATATAGTGAACTTGGTGTTGAGTTATTCACTTTACAGTCAACACAAAGGACAAGGGGGCACTCTTTCCGTCTAGAGGAAAAGAGATTTCACTTCCAAATACGGAAAGGTTTCTTCACAGTAAGAGCTGTGAAAATGTGGAATAGACTCCCTGCAGAGGTGGTTCTGGCCAGCTCAGTAGATTGCTTTAAGAAAGGCCTGGATTCTTTCCTAAATGTACATAATATAACTGGGTACTAACTTTTATAGGTAAAGTTGATCCATGGAATATCCGATTGCCTCTCGGGGGATCAGGAAGGAATTTTTTCCCCTGCTGTAGGAAATTGGATTGTGCTCTGCTGGGGTTTTTCGCCTTCCTCCGGATCAACTCTGGGTATAGAATTAGGTATATGGGATTGTATGATATTATTATTTTATTTTTTTATGGTTGAACTGGATGGACTTGTGTCTTTTTTTAACCTGACTAACTATGTAAATATGTAACTATGCAACTAACTATGAACCCTTCTGAGACATCCCAGGCCAATTTTGACAGTGAGGCCTCGTACACACGGCCGAGATTCTCGTTGAAAAAAACATGTCGTTTTTTTCGACGAGATTCTTGGACAAGAAACTTGTCCCGGCCGAGTGTACACACGCTCGTTTCAAAGAACCCGCGGTTCTTTGAAAGGAGCGTACGCGGTGACGTCATCGACTACGTCGAGCATGCGCTCGTCACATTCGATGCCGTCGCCGCCATCTTGGTATACCCTACGTATGCCTAGGAAGCTACCGCGCATGCGTCAAATTCATTTCGAACATGCGCGGGCTTCGGGGAGGACAGGTAAGTGTACACACACTCACTTTTCTCGTCGAGAAACATGCCGAGGAGAATCTCGACGAGAAAATAGAGAGCAGGTTCTCTATTTTCTCGTCGAGGTTTCTTGTCGGTTTTCTCGACGAGAAACCCGATAGCAGCGTACACACGACCGATTTACTCGGCAAGACCTCTCTGCCAGCAAGTTTCTTGCTGGTTCTTGCCGAGAAAATCGGTCGTGTGTACGAGGCCTGACAGTAGTGTATGTGTCATTTAACGTAGGAATAAGTATGTGACTAATACTTAACCACTTGAGATCCATGCTATAGCCAAATGCCGGCTACAGTACGGATCTGCTTTGCCGGGAGGCCGTCAATAGACGTCCTCCCCTTTGCACCCTCCCCGCACGCCCCCTGAAGGGCGCACGCGGCGCGCGCTGTGATCACAGATCAGAGTAAGGGCCCCTTACCACATGATCAGCTGTCAGCCAATGACAGTTGATCACGGGATGTAAACAAAAGCTTGGTAATCGTTGTTGTTTCCGATTTTTTTTCTCCTGACGCTGACAGCGTGAGGAGAAGAAAAAGCCAATCACCGGCTTATGTGCAAGGGACATTGGTCCCGAAGAGGAAGAGGCACATCTGCCTCATCTGTGCCCACCATTACCGCCTGCCAGTGCCACCTGCTAGTGCCCACAGTGTCCACCAGGGCTACCTATCAATGCCCACGAGTGCCACCTATCAATGCCCACCAGTGGTGCCAATCAGTGCCACCTATCAGTGCTGCCTATCCGTGTAACCTACCAGTGCTTATTAGTGCCCATCACTGCCACCCATCAGTGCCACCTATTAGTGCCACTTCTCAGTGCCCACCAGTGCCACCTATCAATGCCCTTCAGTGCCACCCATTAGTGACACCTCTCAGTGCCCACCAGTGCCGCCTTATCGGTGCCCAACAGTGCAGCCCTTAGGTGCCCATCAGTGCAGCCTATCAGTGCAGCCTATCAGTGCCCATCAGTGCAGCCTCATCAGCATACATCAATGAAGAAGAAAAATTACCTGTTTGCAAAATTTTATAACAAAATATAAAAAAATATATATATATTTATTTTTTAACAAAAAATAAAAACCGCAGAGGTGATCAAATACCACCAAATGAAATCTCTATTTGTGGGGGAAAAAATAATTTGGGTACAGTGCTGTATGACCGCGCAATTGTCATTCAAAGTGCATTAGCGCTGAAAGCTGAAAATTGGTCTAGGCAGGAGGGGAGTTTAAGTGCCCAGTAAGCAAGTGGTTAAGCAGGTCATAGATGAGTCGAAAAAAAGTTCTGTCAATCTAAAAATGAAAATAGCTCATACGATTGTGCCATCAATCGTTTCAAGTTTCCGAAACAAAAACAGCATTTTGGATCAGGCACTTTCGATTGTGGCACGAAAATCGCAGCTTGCACATTAATGATCTGCGAAATTAACAATATGGCAATTGACGCAAATTTTGGTCATTTTTTGACTCGTCTATGGCCTGTTTACATTTTTTTTTTTTCCTTAAGAACATATAAGGCTTTTGCTTGTTTTAATATTACGTTTTTTTCAATGTTTTTATTCATGTTTTATTATTTTGATTTGTGCAAGTGATTCTGTCAGTTACACTACTAATGAATGGCACCACAGATCAGCACTGCAGCTTTGTTGAGCTGCTCAAAGAAAATCTTCTTGAAGAAAAAATTATTTTGCTTTTACTTAGAGGATATGAGTTTAGCCTCGTACACACGGCCGAGAATCTCGTCAGGAAAAAACACGTTGTTTTTCCTGACGAGATTCTTGACAAGAATCTTGTCCCGGCCGAGTGTACACACGCTCGATTCAAAAGAACCGCCGTTCTTTTGAATGGAACGAAAGCGGTGACGTCATCGACTACGTCGAGCGTGCGCTCGTCACATTCGATGCCGCCGCCGCCATCTTGCTACACCCTACCTATGCCTAGGAAGCTACCGCGCATGCGTCAAAGTCATTTCGAGCATGTGCGGGTTTCCAAGACGACAGGTGAGCGTACACACTCTCAGGTTTCTCGTTGGGAAACAGGCCAACGAGAATCTCAACAAGAAAATAGAGAGCAGGTTCTCTATTTTTCTCGTCGAGATTCTGGACAGAGGGCTGGTCCATGTTCACTCCGCTTTTGCAGACACAGCCCGCTCTCCTCTATGGGCGGTCGGATCTAAATGGACCCCCTGTCCCCTTTTCACTCGACTGCCATCCACCAGATGGTTTTTAGCAAACAGGATGTGATTGGATGTTCCCGCCGCTCCATAGAGGAGACTGGAGGGTGACGAGAAACCTGAAAGCCTCGTACACACGGCTGGTTTTCTCGGCAAGAAAGCTCTCCTGGCAGTTTTCTTGTCGTTTCTTGATGAGAAAACCGGCCGTGTGTACGAGACTTCTGTTTTGAAGGGGTGCATTTTGGGTTGTTTGTTTATTTAATTCAGGGTTCTTTGTATTTGTGCTGTTTATTGTTCGTTTGTCTTTTTCCTTTTTTTGTGTATTTGCCCATTACTTGTATACTGTTGCTTTAAATTTTTTATTAGATTTTTTTCAGTTTTTTTCTTTCCTTCACAAAATGTAAAATACCGTATTTATCGGCATATAACACACACAGGCGTATAACACGCACTCTGACTTTAAGAGGGAAGTTTCAGGAAAAAAACTTTCCAGAGCCCCCTTCGTATAACACGCAGGCACAGTTTACCATCTATATTCAGGGTAAAAAAGTGAGTGTTATACGCCAATAAATACAGTAATTATGTTAACAAAGTGCTTTTTGGCACAAGAACAGGTCCAGGATAAGTAAAAGGATTTTCCATAACCTGCAGACCTGCAGGAGACATGTAAAGCCTATTGCATTCTTAAAGACCACAACAGCCACCTAACTTTGCCAAATGGTAAATGCTGCCAAATCTCCTAATTTTGACAGAAATTTAGGGAAAATGAAAACCCCCATTTTCGCCCATCTCTGCCTGTTTGGGTAATCGTGACAGAAAAACATAAATCTCTGCACTAACATGCACATGAACTAAAAGCATACACCTAGTCACACTAGAAGATAGTAAAACTGTTCTAATGCCATTTGCTATTCTCAGGTTTGCATTGTGTAATTTTGTATCTTCCAATACTCAAATGACATGATAAATGATGAACCACCATGCACATCTTCTGCACAATTATACAAGAATACTCAGTTGCAGTTATTTTGGACCTTGGAAATAAAATAAAAAAAATGTATGTAACAGCACTATAGTTAATTTGCCAGTGACAAATCCTGCAGCACACAGTGGTGTTAGTACCACTGCGCGTCAGATTATAGATTCCCAATGTGAAAAACAGCAATAATCACAAATAGCAATAAGCATAAATAACAAAAAGGGGATACAAAATGTCAGTGTAAATGGAAAATACAATTCAGTCCAGAAACATATTAGCAATTATCCCCAGTAGCCTGTAATTCAGGTAATTCAGAAAATAATATTTACCACCGCCCACACAGCCACATCATTTATTCATAGTTCCCTGTAAGTGAATGAACTACAGTTACCATTTTCCACTGCAGCAGATGGCTTGTAGTTCTCAATGAACTGCGCCCTCGTAGTTCATTGATTCCTTCTGCAGTTCACTAACTGTCTGCCCAAACGGCAGTGCAGATGTTCATTTATTTATTTATTTATGTGTTTTTTTAAAGTTGGACTTATCTATTAAGCATTATTAAAATTGATGCTCCATAGCAAACAAAAAAAAATATAGTTTTGCTGTGGTATATGGTACGTGGTACACTTGGCATCCAAACTTCACTAATGTTTACTGAATCCACCTTGAACCATATTTAGTTGTTAGGTAGAGGAATGATGAGCTTCCCTGAAGAGATGATTTTTCAGGCATAAGCATACAGATCTCTGAAGAAGTCCTTGAGGTGGAGTCCTCATGGGAGAAAGCGATAATTAGCATAGAGAGCAGGAGCTCTTAAAAGGAGCAAAGAGGACAGTTTGAGGACAGTTTGAGTGATATTTTCAGGAAAGGCTGGTGAATAATGTCAAACAAAATCAAAGAACATTCCCAGCTCAACTAACCAACCAGCCTCAAACCAACCAAATTCTCCTGTCTAACAGTAAGCATTAAAAACAGGGCTTTAGTTTGCACACTATTGCAAATACTGTATATGCATAAGCTGCAGAGCCACTTCACAGCATCCCAGCATTATCTGCAGCCTCCATAGTAGAAGCACATGCATTATAATAGCTAAATAGAGGGCAGGTGAGCCTGGAGAAAGCCAACCTCTCCTTAAAGGCATAGGAGCACACTGGACACCCAGCATATAGCACAATGGCAGCAAAGGTTTCTAGTTTGCCCCCTCACCAGACTGGTTGGTAAATTGAGCTGGGAATGTTCTTTGGTTTTGTTTGACATGCACCGCCCTTCCATGTGCTCCTTGCAGAGAAGGACAGTTATATGTGGGAGCAGTGGCCAATTGTCTGTACTGTTGGAAGGCTGGTGAAGTAGCTCAGGGTAGAGTTGTGGATGGCTTTGTATGTTGTCGCTATCATCTTGAATTGCAAGGGACTGTTGAAAAGAAGCTATAATAGTCAAGGTGATCAACAGGCAAATGAATTAGTAGCTTGGTGGTGTCCGTTAAATAATTAGTGATGTGTGAAACTGAAGGTGTGAGGTCAGAAGTAGAGAGATAGATTTGTGTGTCATCAGCATAGAGATGGTATTAGAAGCCATAGAAGGTTATCAACTGACCAGGGGAAGCAGCGTAAATAGAGAATTAAAGGTGTCTGAGCACAGAGCTATGAGGGACCCCCACGAAGAGGAAAAAGAGGAAATAGAGTTGTACGTAACTTGAAGGAGTGTTTAGATAGGTAGGAGCAGCTAAAAAGGGCTAAGCTAAAAGGTCTAATAGTATGAGCATGGAGTATTGGCCTTTGGTTTTAGCAGTTAGTAATGCCTTGTACACATGATCGGAATTTCCGATGGAAAAAGTCTGACGGAATTTTTTCATCGGATATTCCGACCGTGTATGTGCCCCATCTGACTTTTTTTCCGTCGGAATTTAGAAAGAGAACATGTTCTCTTTTTCTCAGACGAAAAAAATTCTGATCGGAAATTCCCATAGTCTGTATGGAACTCCAACGGAGAAAAAAACATGCATGCTCAGAATCAAGTCAACGCATGCTCGGAACTTCATTTTTCTTGGCTCGTCGTAGTGTTGTACGTCACGCATTCTTGACAGTCGGAATTTGGTGTGACAGTGTGTATGCAAGACAGCTTGAATGGAATTCCGGCGGAAAAATCCGTTGGAGTTTAACCCGACGGAAATTTTGATCATGTGTACAAGGCATTAGTCATTAGTGAGCTTTACTAGGGTTGTTTCTGTGATGTATCAAAGAAATCTTATTTTGACCTGAGTCAGCTTCATATTATCAACTTGTGAAAGATGATAACAAAAGAAACTATAAATAATGAAATTATCTAATTATTTATTATCTTTCCATTTAGCATTTTTTAAAACCTGAATAAATTCATGCCGTCTTCTGTCGATGGGGCATGATCAAAAAAGGTCTTCTGATCAGTGAATGACTGAGAGCATTGACCGTTGTGTTCTGGCAGGGAGGCCAGCCGGATGGGTTGAACGAAAAAAAACTGATAGTGTGTACTAGTCTTTCATTTTTCTATGATTTATTTTAAGTACTACTTTAAGAAGAGTGAATATATATTTATGTAACGGATCAGCTAACTAATACTATTTATGTTATTTCATTTTCTTGTTATGAAAACAGATTTATATTGCTATCTGTGTTAGTTCTAACCTTCCCTTGCTGTGTTGAAAACTCAAAGAAAGAAATTAAAGGCTGGGGTTCCTCTTTAATAGCTGTTGTAAAGTAACAATATTTATTGAATTGTTCGCATTTTGCAAGTACAAAGCAAAATTACCCTATTTCTAAAATGTGGAAAGTCTATATCTAACTATGCTTAAAATAGCTCCGACCCCTTCTAACTCCTATACTAACTACCCTGTAAAAGGAAGATACTTATACTTACCTATTCTTAGGGCACTCTGTTCTAGTTGTGTGATCTCCCCAGTAAACTGCTTCAGGGGAGAGGAGAGATCGCTGAAAGTGTCTGAAATGCCTGGGCAGTGATGTCACCCATAGGTTTATTATGGGGCATTCATTGTCGGCTGTCCCTTCTCTCCCCTGAAGCCACCACTGGAAGCCAATAAAATAACTGGACCAGAGCATCCTGAGGTTAGGTTTTAATGGGAGCAGTTTTAAGCTTAATTAGATAAAGACTGGAATTCCACTTTAAATGGGATTTATTTAGTAAAAAAAAAAAGGAACTAATAACACTTTTCGAGACATAGTAAGGTTTTCATATGTTTAGAAAAAATGAATGCCAAACATTGGCCTGTGCAGCCACATACCAGTCAATCACATTTAAACATTGTGCAGGTTTAAATCTGATTGAACTCAAAAAATTAGAACATTTGGGATGGATAAAAGCAGTTGCTGAGTTACCTAGCATTTACGTTAAAGGAGGGCTGGAACCTAAAAATAGAAGAATAAAGGTATGAGAACTTGAGTAATCACTGAAGTAACCAGCATCAGCAAAAAAGTTACAGGTTGGGATGGACTGCTCCTTCAAGCATGCATAACTCTTACTAAAAGGTGAAAGCATCACAAGGATGTACTTAGTTTAGCTGAATAAATGAGAAAATTCATTTATGTTGTGTAATAAATACTGAATAGTATTTATTTGTTAAAAAATACATATTGAACCATTCTTTAAATGCCATTTCCTTCCTGTCTGAAATTAGTTCTGTTTTTGCTGTAAAAAAGCAAGGTGGACATCAATAAATCACAGACAGCAATACAAGTAGCGTGTATCAGTGCAAGTAACTCACCTTCTCTATGTCCACTCTAGAGCATCCAGTATTCTCTGGGCTGCAGTTTCAAATTGAAGCCGAAGCTGATAAAAAGTGTCTGCTTTATTCAACATAGGCACGTCAGTTCCATCACGGTACTTGCTTTCACTTACTCAAAGTTAGTTGTGTTTACCTTAGCCTAACTCAATGTTGTTTTTCCCCTCACTTTTGCATTATAATTTCCTGTCCACAGTGTGCTTTCTCTTCTCTCTCCAATTGGTTCTGACCATTCTTGCCCTTTCCTTTTGTTAAATGAGGGAACGTCTCCATGGTGACAATCAGGCCGCAGCCTTACTTAAACGCCTGTCAAGCTGCAAGTGGGAGTCACAGTATACACAAGTAGTTTGAAAAGCAAAACCAAAAAGCAATTAAGCTTAACAAAATATTTTTGCAGATGACATTTACTCTCTTTAAAACATCAGCTGTAATACAGCACATCAGATAATTATATCTTATACTTGACTTGATAAAGTTTGGAAATATAGAAAAATTCATACAAATTTTGGTGTATTACTATCGAAATAATAAAGCAAAAGAATAAGGAATAATATACCCCATGAACATCTTGTCTTGTCCATGTAACAGAAAGAAGTCAGTGGCCTATACGGATCGCAGAACAGGTGGGTAACCATATGCTGTAGTCATCTTATTATTGGATGGTAATTCATGTTGTTTATTATTTTCAATACATGTGTATCAATTTTTACAAAAAGTTCTCTTTTTTTTAAAAATATATCCCTTATATTCTAATGCAGTAAACCATAGCAGACTTGTAGGTAAATCCCACCCAATCCCTGCCCCATACTGATTATTCTGCTCCCTGAATTTCATATATACTAAAGAAAAATTCTGTTATGCGTATCTGGTAAAAGAGAACGCCTCCTAAACATGTTTTTTTATCTATTGTGATTCTTTTAGAAAACATGTTTTTAAAAATCGACATTCCATTTAAGACAACTTTGGATGATGTGGCAGTGTCTCATTTTTTTTTAAAAGGGATAAAAAAGTTATATACAGTATGAATGTTCAGCTAGATGTGCCTTTGTAATAAATGATCTACACCAGACGTCAATAAATTGAGGACCATGGTCCGAACACGGACGGAGTGACGCTCCTGTCTCGACCGTTAGCCTGCCAGTCTAATGTGCCAGATTCCCCCCACACAGCAGTCATTGGTTGCTGGGACTGCGGGAGTCCCAGCAACCAATGACATTGCATGTGCGCCCTGCCTCACTATCTCTCACAGCTTCCGGCTCTCACTCCCTGCCTGCCCGCAAGGCATGGTGTGATGTCATGTGTGCGCTTCACCCCCTTTAGCAAGGTTCTCAGCACAGCTTCGCCCCTTGAAGCTCGCTACCTCTGCCAGCTCCTGCCCCCAAAGTAGGGTGTTTGTGTGTGTACTTCACAGAGATTTACAGGGGTACGCTGATGGGCACATTTTATGTTAAGGGACACTCTGATGGGCACATTTTATGTTGTGCCCATCAGAATGCCCCCTATAAAATGTGCCCATCAGCATAGCCCCACTCTGATGGGCATATTTTATGTTAAGGGGCACTCAAAATGTGCTTATCAGCGTGTCCCTTAACATAAAATGTGCCCATCAGTTTGCCCCTTAACATAAAATCTGCCTATCAGACTGCCCGGTAACATAAAATATGCCCAGCAGAGTGTCCCTTAACATAAAATAAGGGGCATGCTGATGGACCCTTTTTAAATTTACAGTTGATTTCCTTCTCCTGGTGATAGTGGATTGTTTCCAGCTGCTGGAATTATAAAATAGGGTTTGGCTTTAGTGCACTGGTATTTAGTACTAATACTGTATAGCTGCCTGCAACCTGCCCTTCCATATCGGAGCTACTCAACTCTTTTCTCTGCCTGTGGAGTGAACTGCACATGAATTTTTTCTTTTTTACGTCTAGCTGAAGCCAAAGCCGTCAACATAAAAATTAGAGTCTGCATATTATAAAGATATCATTAGCCTTTAATAGTATTGTTGACTCGTTGAAGCTATACCTCTCAATGTAATACTGTCAGATAACAAAAACATTTTTAACCACTTCAGCCCCGCAAGGATTTGCCCCCTTAATGACCAGGCCAGTTTTTGCGATACAGCACTGCGTCGTTTTGACTGACAATTGTGCAGTCGTGCGATGCTGTACCCAGACAAAATTTATGTCTTTTTTCCCACAAATAGAGCTTTCTTTTGGTGGTATTTGATCACCTCTGTGGTTTTTATTTTTTGCACTATAAACAAACAAAAAGCGTAATTGTTTTACTTTTTGCGATTTTTAGCAGGACTGCGACATTGAGGTGGACAAATCTGACCCCAAATGACATTTTTTGGGGACCAATGACATTATTACATTGACCAGTGCTAAAAAAATTCACCGATCAATGTATAAATGTGACTGGCAGGGAAGTGGTTAACACTAGGGGGCGATCAAGGGGTTTAGTGTGTTCATCGTGTTCTAACTATAGGGGGGATGGGCTACCAGTGACATGACAGAGATCACTGTTCCCGGTCACTGGCAGAACGGAGAAATGCCTTGTTTACATAGGCAGTTCCCCATTCTACCTGTGTACAAGGCAATTGCGCGCCCGCCCACAACAGCGCCTGCTCCTGCCTACTTTTTAAATATTTCATATTTTGGACCTGTGGCAGGAAAAAAACATGACTTAGACAACATCTTACTTCTGTAGGTAATGGGCAGCATAGTATCCATTACACAAATTACAGTTCCAACAAACCCTTTCCCACATCCAGTCCTTTGAATAGAGGAACTTGCTCTCAAATGCTTAGAAGAGATTGACACTGCTGTAGCCCACCAAACAACCTGATATTATGTATATTTATCAGCAATTTTTTTCTGTCTTGAGTTCCTTTTTGCATTTACCATATGTCAGCGTATGTATATTAGAAAACAAGTAACCATTAAATTATTTCTTTGTATTTTTAAAGCTGAAGTTTGTGCAAAAACTTTAATATTGTGTGCTACACTGGTGGCTGCTGCTTTTTTCTTGAAAAAAGTTGCAATCATACACCCCCTGTCCTTTAATTGGACAAAAGGCATATGAACATCAAGATCTCCCCTTGTCCAATCACAGAATGCCTTGTATCCTTTAAAAGAAATACAATAATTTTTTGAAAAGAGGGCTGTACAACGAGTTACACACTGTGGTTGCTGTGCTCCAGCTCCAAAGGTCAGCTTCACTCCCCGTAAACCCATTCTGTAGGCTTGTACCTACAGATAAGCCTATATTAAGGCTTACCTGTAGATACTATGAATATCTCTTAAACCTTCACGGTTTAGGAGATTTTCCCACTTCATGCAGCCAGTGATGTCACGGGCACATGGGCTCTGAAGGGATGATATACTCGTGCCCTCCCTTCAGAGCTCCGTGCCACAGTATGTGAGTCCTGTGCACATGTGCGGGACTGACTTCATTGGGGCACGGCCAATCAGACGGCCGGAAGACCGGGTGAAGATGGAAGCATCTGTCAGAGCTCACAGCGCGGTGGTGCAGGGCTTCGTTCTAAGGTAAGTATTTCAGAACGGGATGCATACTAGCACATTATGCCTTTACTTTGCAGGGTATTTAAAAATTAAAATTGGCGTGGTTTACTTTACCATCACATCACCATCATAGGCATGCAACATTTTTCAAGAAGGAAGCAGTAGCCACCAGCGGGGCGGAAATCAAAACAGTTACCTCATTGGTACATAGCTAATACACCAATAAACTTTTTGCCCATACTTCAGCATTAAGACCCATCATCAATGGATATATTATGCAGATTTGTGACCAGAGATATTTTGGCTAATTTATTAGAGGATATGAGGAAGTTTACACAATAAAATGTGTGATGATTCACTTCAATTAACCAATCGTGTGAAAAAAAAACATACAAAATCAAAGTGACTAATCACACAATTTATTATGTAAACATTCTCAAATCTGAAACGCGTTGAGGCATTATCGTGTTACCTCGACACACTTCTGCCCAAGCAAACATTGCAAATCGAGCTGAACCGCCAAAATCGGGGTCCAAAAAAACCACACATGATCCGTATCTGAGCATACAAGGAGTGAAAGTAGGGATGAGCATGCACTCCCCTCCTGAGCCATATCAGGCCACATGCCCTAAACAAGAGCCTCTTTCCTATTAACCCTGGCCCGGTGATTGAGGGGGCTGTGGGCAAGGGTCTTATCAGAATCTGGAAGCCCCCTTTAACAATAAGAGGGCACCCAGATACAGCCCCCCCCCCCACAATGTAAATGAACTTGGAATACATAGTACTCATTCGCAAAACAACAAAACAAAGGAAAACTGTTTAAAAAAAAACACATGTCCATATGTGGTCAATAACATCACTTGGGAGACCCCACCCCATTGTAGATAACAGCTGTCATCCACCAGACCTGTTGATTGGTGGGAAGCAAGCAAACAGACTAGATATGTCTCCCCCATACTGATTAACATGGGGGCACTGATATCTGTGTTTCGCCTTGTTAAAGGGGGCTTTCAGATAGCGAATAACCCTTTGACCACAGGCCTTCACAACAACCAGGCCAGGGTTGTGGGAAAGAGGTATTTGTCTTCATAAACATGGGGACAAGGTGCTTTGCAGGGGGGTCTTCCTTCAAGGTACCCCTCAATGTTAAGGGTCTGGCATGGATTTCCTGGGAAGCTCATGGACCCCCTTAAATTTCATACCATATTCAAAAGAGTCTGGCGTGCGTTTTAAGGGGGATTCTATTCATTTTTTTTTATACTTGTAATTGTAGGATGTGCCACAGCAAAAGTGATATTTAGAAAGGAAAAAAATAAGATTAAGTTTAAATTGCCGGGTAAGGAAATTTCATTGCTGGCTTCTAAAAAAAAAAAAAAAAAAAAAAAACAACACACAGATCCATCAAAAGGTCCCCAAAAATACATTGCAGATCTTTGGAGGAGGAAAAATATCCTGGATGGCCGCACAGCCTGAAAAAGGCATCTTTATTGAAGAAAATAAAATAAAATCCAGTGTACAGCAGTCAAATCATATAGAGAAATAGGGGAGAATAGCTAACGCGTTTCACATCAATCGATGCTTAGTCATAGCTAAATGAACAGGACCCAAGCGTGTGTATAAGAGGAAAGATTGAAAAACAGGCTACCAATAAGAGCCTTAGAGTTGTCTTGAAAAAAACTCCCACACAATTACCGTATTTATCGGCGTATAACACGCGCCGGTGTATAACACGCACCCCAAGTTTAGGAGGGAATCTTAAGGAAAAAACTTTTAGGAGGGAAATTCAAGGAAAAAAAACTTACATTTAAATGCAGCCTTGTCCATCATTGCAGCCTTGCCCAGTGTCCATCTGCAGCCTTGCCCAGTGTCCATCTGCAGCCTTGCCCAGTGTCCATCTGCAGCCTTGCCCAGTGTCCATCATTGCAGCCTTGCCCAGTGTCCATCATTGCAGCCTTGCCCAATGCCTTTGCAGCCTTGCCAGTCTCGGCGATTTTAAAAATTGGCGCCGATTTCTGTGTGGAGAGGAGCGAGCGGGGCCGAATGTACTTCGGCTAGACTCGGCTCCTCTCGCATTCCCGCCCACCTCCACTGACTGCGCCGCTGACATACAGAAAGCCGAGTGTACTTCGGCAAGACTCGGCTCTGCTCACAGTCAGGGGCGGGACTGCGAGAGGAGCCGAGACTAGCGAAGTACACTCGGCTTTCTGTATGTCAACGGCGCAGTCAGAGATGGGCGGGACTGCGAGAGGAGCCGAGTAAAGCCGAGTGTACTTCGGCTTCGTGTATCTCGGCTCCTCTCACTCGTTTCAGCAAGGGGATCGGCGGAAGATCGGCGTATAACACGCACCCACGATTTCCCCCTAATTTTAAGGGGAAAAAAGTGCGTGTTATACGCCGATAAATACGGTAGGTCCTGATCTCCCAAAAACTGAGTGCACCTGAAAGAGGAAAAAAGCCAAAAAAATAAAAAAGTTTTCAAAAAATGGCAGGATCAAAAAATGGCAGGATCAAAAAAGACCCAACAAAGTATATATTCATTTGGAAAAGACATAATTGATGAAAGTCATTTGTAGAAATATCCTCTACGTGGTGCACTCAAAAGATGGGATGAATCAAAATACAACAAAAATATGATAAAATACAGAATACACGAGTACATACGATGATTGGTGACCGAACATTGAAGGCCATTAATAAGCATTGAATAATAATATGCACAATCAAAGAATTCACAGTATTCATGAATCTAAAATTAAATCACCATGAAAGTGATAATAAAAATATGATATGTAGTTAAACCATTCCTAAATTGGAAAATATTGTTGTCATTTCAAAAATATATATACCGACATAAGTGTAAAATCCACTTGGGTGGATTTCAATGTTCGGTCACCAATCATCGTATGTACATGTGTATTCTGTATTTTGTGTTTTATCATATCTTGTTGTATTTTGATTCATCCTATCTTTTGTGTGCACCACGTAGAGGATATTTCTACAAATGACTTTCATCAATTACCGTATATACTCGAGTATAAGCCGACCCGAATATAAGCCGAGGCACCTAATTTTACCACAAAAACTGGGAAAACTTATTGACTCGAGTATAAGCCTAGGGTGTCCATCTGCATGCCTCACTGTGCCTCACTTTGCCTCACTGTGTCCATGTGTATGCCTCACTGTGCCCATGCCTCACTGTGTCCATGCCTCACTGTGCCCATGCCTCACTGTGTCCATGTGTATGCCTCACTGTGCCCATGCCTCACTGTGTCCATGGCTAGACTTACGTTTGACATGGGAGTATATGGAAGGGGTGCCCGGCTTTGAAAAATTGGTGCTCCCCGGCCGTAGATCCCCCGGACAAAAAACTTTGCACACTTGTAGAGGAAGAGGGGGGCTATATGTGTGCCAGTTTTGGAGTCCAGGGAACCTACGGTCAGCCGGTCCTGGGTCCCCAAAGTTACCAGAGAAATTACTGTTTAACATGGGAGTCTATGGAAGGGGTGCCCGGCTTTGAAAAATCGGTGCTCCCCGGCCGTAGGTCCCCCGGTCAACAAACTTTTGATCCTGCCATTTTTTGATAACTTTTTTATTTTTTGGGCTTTTTTCTTCTTTCAGGTGCACTCAATTTTTGGGAGATCAGGACCTAATTGTGTGGGAGGTTTTTTCGAGACAACTCTACGGCTCTGATTGGTAGCCTGTTTTTCAATCTTTCCTCTTATACACACACGATTGGGTCCTGTTCATTTAGCTATGACTAAGCATCGATTGATGCGAAGCGCATTAGCTATTCTCCCCTGTTTCTCTTTATAATTTGACTGCTGTACACTGGATTTTATTTTCTACAATAAAGATGCATTTTTCACGGTGTGCGGCTGTCCAGGATATTTTTCCTCATCAAACTTGTTCAAAGCCAGCACCTGTAAGCTCCTAGTAGGGCGGGACATATTCCTGTGAAGGTTCGGAAGCTTTGAGGGGGGCAATCCTTTTCTCAGATCTTTGGAGGGATGCTTTTTTTTTTTTTTGTAAGAAGCCAGCAATAAAATGTAATTTGCTGACAATTTAAAACACCCTTTTCTTTGTTCATTTTACTGCTTATGCAGTACTTTCTTTACATCACAGAGATGAGAGATGAGCCCCTTCACAGGCAGGATTAAGGCACCCCCAGGCATGTTTTTCAAAGTACATTGAGCTTTTTTTATATTTCACTTGAAAGCATTTAATAAAACACTGCTCCTGGCTGAATACATTGTTTCTGTATCAAAGCGTTTGTCCAAATAGTATATTGTTTTTTGCATTGGAACATGTTCTCTGGTGTAGTGTTCCCCCCATACTTATTTCTTTTTCGTACATCACGGGACACAGAGCGACTTAGTCATTACTAATGGGTTATATAGTTTACCTTCAGGTGTTGGCACTGGCCAATTCCAAACCGGAAGTACCCTCCCCTATATAAGCCCCTCCCACCCGGGAGCACCTCAGTTTTTTTTGCCAGTGTCTAAGGCTGGATTCAAATCAGAGAAAGATTTTCTTACCTCCAGAGAAGGTGTCGTCTTTAAGAAATTTGACCCACTTAGTGGGTACAAAAAGAAAACCATCCATACGTCTCTGCATGAGGCTGCTGGGAAAGATGGTGGCTTCATTCGAAGCGGTACCCTACGGTCAATTCCATTCAAGGAATTTGCAAAGGGCCATACTGTCAGCCTGGAACAAAAAAGTTCAGGCTTTAGACTTACCAATGTCCCTGTCCCCTTCCGTTCGCAAGAGCCTCCATTGGTGGTTGGTGCCCCAGAATCTGGAAAGAGGGAAACCCTTCAGTCCGGTTTCTTGGAAGGTGGTCACTACAGATGCCAGCCTCATCGGCTGGGGGGCAGTGCTGGAGCAATGGTCTCTCCAGGGCAGGTGGTCAGAAGCAGAAAAGGCCCTGCCCATCAATCTCTTAGAGATACGAGCAGCCCGGTATGCCCTAGTAGCATGGACATCCAAACTCCAGGGGTCCCCTGTCAGAATTCAATCAGACAATGCCACGGCAGTGGCATATATCAATCATCAGGGTGGCACCAAAAGTCGTGCAGCCCAGAAGGAAGCAAATTGCATCCTGGAGTGGGCAGAAAGATATGTCCCAGCCATATCCGCGGTTTTCATCCCAGGAGTGGAAAATTGGAGAGCGGACTTTCTAAGTCGCCAACAATTATGCCCGGGGGAATGGTCTCTTCACCCCGAGGTTTTCCAGGCAATATGCCAGCGGTGGGGAACACCGGATGTAGATCTGCTAGCATCCAGATTCAACGCAAAGGTGGACAGGTTTGTGTCTCGCACAAGGGATCCCCTAGCTTGCGGCTCGGATGCCCTAGTGTTCCCTTGGGATCGGTTCAAGCTGATATATGCATTCCCACCGCCACAATTGTTACCGCGATTACTCCGCAGAATCAGGGTAGAAAAGAAACCAGTGATTCTGGTGGCTCCAGCGTGGCCCCGAAGGGCATGGTACGCGGAGATTGTAAAAATGTCAGTGAGGAGTCCTTGGACCCTCCCACTTCGTCCGGACCTGCTGTCGCAAGGACCGATATACCACCCTTCCTTACCAGCCCTAGGTTTGACGGCCTGGCTATTGAAGCCCACATTCTGAAAAAGAGAGGGCTCTCTAATTCTGTGGTATCTACCATGATCAATGCCAGGAAACCGGTATCCAGGCAGATCTATTATAGGATCTGGAAAGCGTACATTACGTGGTGTGAGACCAAGAAATGGCATCCACGTAAGTACATGATAGGGAGGATTCTGGACTTCCTACAGTGGGCTGTAGATAGGAAGCTGGCCTTGAGTACTATCAAGGGTCAGATTTCGGCCTTGTCAATATTTTTTCAAAGGCCCTTGGCTTCGCATTCACTAGTCAAAGCCTTTATACAAGGAGTGATGCGTATTAGCCCTCCGGTTAGTATTCCCATATGTCCTTGGGACTTAAACCTGGTTCTGTCGGTTCTACAGAAACAACCGTTTGAACCATTACAACACATTTCCTTGGTTCTTCTCACCAGGAAATTGGTTTTCTTAGTAGCCATTTGTTCGGCTAAAAGAGTGTCGGAATTAGCAGCTATGTCCTGTAAGGAGCCATATCTGGTTGTCCATAAGGACAGAGTAGTATTACGTCCTCATCCAGCCTTTCTTCCTAAGGTGGTATCGAGGTTTCATTTGAACCAAGATGTGGTTCTTCCTTCTTTTTTCCCCAAACCTAGCTCAGTAGAGGAAAAGTTATTACATTCTTTGGATGTGGTAAGAGCAGTTAAAGCTTATCTAAAAGCCACTGCTCAGATTCGCAGAACGGATTCTTTGTTTGTTCTGCCGGAAGGCCCCAGAAGGGGTCAGGCAGCATCAAAATCTACTTTAGCCAAGTGGATTCGACAGGTCATAATACAAGCCTATGGCTTGAGAAAGAGACCGCCTCCGTTCAAAGTTAGGGCGCACTCCACAAGAGCGGTTGGAACTTCATGGGCAGTGCATCACCAGGCCTCCCTGGCTCAAGTATGTAAGGCCGCAACATGGTCTTCGGTACACACGTTTACTAGATTCTATCAGGTAGACGTTAGAAGTCAGGAGGATGTCGCCTTTGGGCGCAGTGTGTTGCAGGCCGCAAAAGATCCTCATGCCTGATGGCGCCCAGCTTATGTACCCCCCCCTCATTTGGCATTGCTTTGGGAAGTCCCATTAGTAATGACTAAGTCGCTCTGTGTCCCGTGATGTACGAAAAAGAAAAAGGGATTTTTATAACAGCTTACCTGTAAAATCCTTTTCTTGGAGTACATCACGGGACACAGAGCTCCCACCCCTCTTTTTGGGACACTTATTGCTTGGCTACAAAACTGAGGTGCTCCCGGGTGGGAGGGGCTTATATAGGGGAGGGTACTTCCGGTTTGGAATTGGCCAGTGCCAACACCTGAAGGTAAACTATATAACCCATTAGTAATGACTAAGTCGCTCTGTGTCCCGTGATGTACTCCAAGAAAAGGATTTTACAGGTAAGCTGTTATAAAAATCCCTTTTTTGACACCCCCCTTGAGTGTTAGCCCAAAAAATAGGCATTTTTTTATTTCACAGATTTGTCTCCTATTGATTTAACTGTGCCTCAGGTTCAGCGTGTGAATGTAATACAATATACATCAGATACTATAACATCTTGGATTTTAGTTTTACATTTATTACAATATATCAAATTTTTGGTGTAACATTATATACATTTTTTATATATTTTTTTAAAGGCTTATTGCTTTCTCATTAGTCATAGACACACAAGTGTATTTATGGATGTTGAGATATAAAATAACTAAATGACACATTAAGATTCATTTTTGATACAACATAGAAATCATGGCACATTTGGGATCAAAAGTAAAAAGACATTGTACAAGTTCAATATTATGCACCACAAGTCAAGTATAAATCTGAATAATGTCACACTTGAAAAGATTTATTATACCGAGTGATCCACCTTTGCAAGAAAAATGTTATTTTTTCCCTAAAATTTATTTTGGAAATGGAAACATTCAATTAAAAAAAATGTGAAATTGGCATAACCGAAGTGAATATGTGTAGCTTAAATAGATGCATTCCACAATTTGCTGAAGAGTTGTGAAGTTCTTTGGAACCGAAACAGTGTAGGATTAATGTGACATTGAGTAAATATGGAGTGTGTCTTCAGTGCATAGGGTGCTTTGGGGCACAGTTGTAAAGAGGACTTGCCACGCTGTATCCAGGTTTAATTCCACTGACAAGAACAGTCCAGTGGCTCCTGTATGACGTACATCACTTCAGTCCCATTTCCTGAGCAGTAGAGTGGCACTGTCAGATTCTGTACACCATTTTCCCGACAGCACTTACAGAATCGTATATGGCTATCAATGTTTACATTAAAGATTGTAGCTGACGGACACTTTCCATCACAGGAAGCCACAGTGATCTGTTGAATATAAAAAATATGGATAGAATTGAAATGTGCCATATATAGAAAAACTGTCAAAATATATCACAGAAGTTCTACATTTATATATACAGGAGTTGATTTACTGAAAATGGAGAGCACAAAATCTGGTGCAGCTCTGCATAGAAACCAATAAGCTTCCAGGATTTTTTTAAAGCTTAATTGAACAAGTTGAAGTTAGAAGCTGATTGGCTACCATGCACAGCTGCACCAGATTTTGTACTCTCCAGTTTTAGTAAATCTCCCCCAAAGTGTCTTAGTAAAACTGTACTCAGATAAAGACAGCTCAGTTTTTAAAAGCAAAGTATCATTCATTGTAACCAAAAAAAAATGCATGGTACCCCACTAATACAAATTAATTTACATTTTCAGAAGAGTCCATATCTGTGTGGCACTGACATTTTTGATTCTGTGTGCTTGGCTATATTATATTGAAAACAAAAGGCCCGTTTTCTTCTTGTCTGATATTGTTTTAAAAGATAAACGATACAGAAGTGTGAGAGCAATCTGACCAT
Source organism: Rana muscosa (assembly GCA_029206835.1). NCBI lineage: Eukaryota > Metazoa > Chordata > Amphibia > Anura > Ranidae > Rana > Rana muscosa. The sequence goes on from CM055118.1 coordinate 811,151,031, forward strand.
TTGCTCTTTTTTAGTTTAAATATTGTTTCAAAAGCAATACAATCCTTACCCTAAATTCAGGAACTTTAAAGTGGTTGTAAACCCTTGTTTACAACTTTATGTTACAGGTAAGCCTATATTAAGGCTTACCTGTAACTAACAAGGATATCTCCCAAACCTGCACGGTTTAGGAGATATCCCTGTATTTGCATTTGCCGACGTCATGCGGCACATGCGCACTTAAGCCAACTGAAGCACTGGCAGTATGTGCTTCTGCTTCAGTTGTACTGTGCCGTTACCGCGCGCATGTGCAGGAGTGACGTCATCGCGGCTCCGGCAAATCACAGCGCCGGAGCCGCGAGACCCGGAAGTCACTCCGGAACAACATGTCGGCGGCCGAAGGGGGAGATGTGGACTGCTGTGGGGGCCTCGATCTAAGGTAAGTAATTCATAATCAGCCAGTATGCGATGCATACTGAATGATTATGCCTTTGCCTTGCAGGGTTTATTGTCCTTTCGGTTTCTTTGGGATGGTTTACTTCCTCTTTAAGAGCTACCAAGGCCAAAGTTTCACAAAATGCCACATAGGCCACCCTTATATTGCACAACTTGCCTGAATAAAGATATTTTTCTATGTTTCTACTATGTTTCAAAACCAATTCTCCATTTAATATGTGATCTATGAAGAATCACATCAGGAAGGATTTCTCCTGAGGTACAGTCTCCATACATGGCTTCCAAGTGGTGCCTGGCCTTAGGGTCCTGCTATGGGACATTCTACAATGTAAAAATCATGTTTCCACATTGTAGTTACATTGGAAATTCCAATGACACTCTCAACCTACAATACAGTCACAGACAAAAGATTATTCTTTTTTGTCAAAGTGCAACTCTTTGTACTAGGCATCCTTACTTACCATCCCAATTGCTTTCAGTTGACTCGTTCAGCGCTACAGCCCCTGCAACCATCTTAGGCAAATACTGAACATAACCTATGGTTAATAACTGTACTATGCTAAGCATGTTCCCTTGCTCCCCATGGGACAATACTTTGGTCTGGTGATCAATCAATCATGCACTGAAAACATTGCATTACTGGAGATCAGGAGGAGTATGCATATGCTTCCCAGAGTAGACGGAAAAGGTATTTCTAACATGGTAGTGGAGACACAAACAAAGGCACTAAAGCAGGGGTAGGGAACCTCGGCTCTCCAGCTGTTTCGAAACTACAAATCCCACCATGCATCTGCCTCTAGGAGTCATGCCTGTGATTGTCAGGGTCTTGCAATGTCTCATGGGACTTGTAGTTTCGAAAACAGCTGGAGAGCCAAGGTTCCCTACCCCTGCACTAAAGGGTGCCTGCTACACAACCAGATCTGGGGAGGGGTTTGTGCTATCACTACACACTGTAGAAATGTTTTTTACACTAAACTTCTTTACAAGATTGGGATGCAGTGGCCTAAAACATGTGTTCCAATATTAAGCCCAGGTTCACACTGGGCTGAGGGAGTGAAGCAGATGCATGGTCGCACCGAATAGGACGGTGCCACGGCCGGAAATTGCCCGCAAATGCCGCCGATTTGACATGGGATTTGACATGTCAAATCGCATGTCAAATCGCACCAGTGTGAACCAGGGCTAAAAAATGTTTTGCATTCTCAATATAAAATTATTAGGCATAGCAGACAGCATTTTTGTAATAGTCTACTTACAGGGTTTTGACTAATGCAGTCACTTTTCCTTATGGTGGTTCTTATGGCCACTTTTTGGCAGATTTTTTCCTCCTTTGAGCCTGAAAAGCATAGGACGCATTACACTTTGCAGTATATACATAAGATACTGTTTGCTAATATTACAATAGTCTTAAAAGGTTATAATGTCTTTTGTTACAGTAAAGAAATAAACATGTTTGCTAAAAACACACAAAACTCTACTTGTTTATGCCATCTTCCTATGTGTTTACTTGTTCTTTTTCTTTCTCTCTTATGTACAAATTGCAATTTCAAATGGTGGTTAAAATATTCCAGCATCACCTGTATATGCAAGGCTACTACTGCTTCACGTCTTCTATAATACACACATCAAGCCATGCCTTGTATGCAACCTTAAAGCTTGTCACTGTGAACTATGTCCTATTTTGAAAATTCTAAAGAAAACTCTAAATGTTAAAAAATTGCACTGAGGATGTATTAAAGCAGACCTCAGGATAGTTGGTCAGGTAGCCAGGAGCCAAACGTAAGCAGAATTTCAGGCATAACCATGCATACTTGGGTCATCTAATCAGTATGTTTATGCCTATAAATGCGGAGGATGAAGCACAACTAAAGACCTCCACTGCCAGGTTTTATCAAGGGCATAATAGTGATTGGGTATGTTCTTAGTCCTTTCCATTCAATCTTTCTACCAAAGACCAGGTGGACACTGGTGTCTATTGACTACATTTATAAGTAAGTATATTTTTGCTAGATCAGGCTGATATCAACCAAACCAAGCAACAAGTGTGGCTGGCCTAAAGTGCACCTTTGCCTAGACTATGGACAGTAAACATTTACATATTCTTAACAAGCAGTAAAAGAGCTTTAAACCAACCATCCGAGACCTCTCTAGTGGCTTGTATTGTGAAATAATATATTCTTAACGATTCTTAATGATCACTACAAACACTCTAAAGTTGGGTTTTAGCCCAGGTTCACACTGGGGCTGCGGGAGTTCAGCTGAACTCGCATGATTTCACTCCTGCCTGTCAGTCCCGATTTCGGCCGCGATTAAGGGACATCTGTGCGGGTTTCTGCAAAGATGTCAATGTAAATCGCGGCCCAAAATCGCAAAAAGTAGTACAGAAACTACTTTTTGAAATCTGTGCAGCGCCGTAGATGCGGCGTCGCACAGATTAGGACGGTGCCATTGCCCGCAATTTGCGGCAAATATCGCCGATTTGACATGTCAAATCGCATGTCAAATCGCACCAGTGTGAACCAGGGCTTTAAAAAAATATTTACAACCTGTTCGGAATACTAAATACTTTAGTAGGTTCACAATAAGGTTACTGAAGTTTAGTTTGACAAATTTCCACTGTCATTACATTTTCTGTAAAACTGCAAAATGTTCAGTAAAAAAACGATGAGCAATTGAAAAAAAACTAACTTGATTTTAGACAGACACGTAGGAGCTGTAATTGCAGACTTGATTTTTGACCCTGACCTCCCTAGATTCACTAACCTGGACAAGCAAATAAGGAACAGTTTAAATTCCCATTCTGCATGCTTTCAGCAACTTACTAGCAGGGCCATAATAAAACTGTTAGCCAAGGAACCTGAATTTTTAAATAGCAGTCCCCTAAGTTGCATTTAAAGCAGACCAATATCACAGCATCATAAAATATATTTAGAAAAAATGTCAGGATAAATGTATAGCCTATGGATAACAACTGTAATCGTTTACCAAATAATTTCAGTGGAATTGTTTGATAATTTACAGTTAGTTATCAGTATATTCTTAAAAAGCAAAATAGACAATTCTACTAAATCCAGGCTATCTTTATCCATGCTCTATAAAACTGTCTCTGGCTATATGAGTTCATATTCTATAAACCTGTACCTGATTATCCTAGTTCATGTTTTAAAAACCTGAAGGTGGCTATCCTAATGTATAATTATGAACCTGCACGTGCACGTTCATGTTCTATAAACCTAAACCTGTCAATCCTGGTTTATGTTCATAAACTTTCACTTGACTATCCTAGATGCTGTTCTTTAAACCTCTACCTGGTTATCCAAGCTCATATGCTAGAAACCTGTTCTGGATACACTAGTTCATGTTTTACAAATAGATCAAATTATTCAGCCACATGGAGTATGTGCTGGAACCGCTCAAAGGGGCATACAGCAGGTTGAGCTGTAAATGTCCTTAACCACTTAAGGGCCGCTCGCGACCCGGTCCTGAGATCCGTGACCGCGCCCGCGGGACCCGAGGACCCGATCGCCGCCGGTGTCCCGCGATTGGGTCACAGAGCTGAAGAACGGGGAGAGGTGAGTGTAAACAAACCTTTCCCTGTTCTTCCTAGTGGCAGTGTCAGTGATCGTCTGTTCCCTGTCATAGGGAACGACGATCAGTGACGTCACATGCCAAGCCACGCCCCCTTCAGTTAGAATCACATATTAGGTCACACTTAACCCCTACAGCGCCATCTACAGGTTAACACCTTCACTGCCAGTGTCATTTTTACAGTAATCAGTGCATATTTATAGCACTGATCACTGTAAAAATGACAATGGTCCCAAAATGGTGTCAAAAGTGTCCGATGTGTCCGCCATAATGTCGCAGTCACAATAAAAATCGCTGATCGCCGCCATTACTAGTAAAAAAAAAAATTATTAATAAAAATGTCAACAAAACTACCCCCTATTTTGTAGACGCTATAACTTTTGCGCAAAGCAATCAATAAACGCTTATTGCGATTTTTTTTTACCAAAAATATGAAGAAGAATACGTATCGGCCTAAACTGAGGGAAAAAATAGTTTTTTTATATATTTTTGGGGGATATTTATTTAACCACTTCCCTACCCAGCCATAGTCAAATGACGTCCACAGATGGGATCTCCCATCCTGGGTGGATGTCATATGACGTCCTGGATTTGTAGGGGGATATCTGAATGATGCCTGCAGCTAGAGGCATCATTCAGATATCCTTTTAAAGTGCCGGCGATTCTGTGCACCATAAGAACGATCATAGTGGCGGTTCCACCGCTTGATCGTTCTTATAGGCGGTGGGAGGGGACATCCCCCCCCCCCTCCCGCCGCCATCCGGTGCTTCTCCGGGCTCTCCCGTGCGATCGGGGACCCGGAGCGAATCTTCCGGAGCCGTTGGTGGGTCACATGACGAGCATAGAGATGACTGGTGACCAGATGGTCACCAGTCATCTCTATGATCGTCGGAGGCCTGGGCGCGATGTGATGACGTCACGCCCGGGTCCTCAAATGTAAACAAAGCCGCCATTGCGGCTGTAAGTATGAGATCAGTGAAAAAAAATTCACTGATCTCATGCTTTCCAGCCTGGAGGAGAGATGTGGGGTCTTATTGACCCCGCATCTCTCAATAAAGAGGACCTGACACACACATTCCTACTACAAGGGATGTTTACATTTACATTCCTTGTAATAGGAATAAAAGTGATAAAAAAAAAAGTTAAATAATTGTAAAAAAATAAATAAATAAGTAAAAAAAAATTAAAAATCAAAACGCCCCTGTCCCCGGTAGCTCGCGATCAGAAGCGAATGCACACATAAGTCGCCCACATATGTAAACGCCGTTCAAACCACACATGTGAGGTATCGCCGCGTGCGTTAGAGCGTGTGCAACAATTCTAGCACTAGACCTCCTCTGTAATTCTAACCTGTTAACCTGTAAAAAAAAATAAAGCGTCGCCTATGGAGAGTTTAAAGTACCGAAGTTTGGCGCCATTCCATGAGTGTGCGCAATTTTAAAGCGTGACATGTTAGGTATCTATTAACTCGGCGTAACATCATCTTTCATATATTCCCCAAAAATTGGGCTAACTTTACTGTTTTGTTATTTTTTAATTCATGAAACCATTTTTTTTTTTAAAAAAAGGCGTTTGAAAAATTATTGCGCAAATATCGTGCAAGAAAAAAAGTTGCAATGACTGTCATTTTATTCCCTAGGGTGTCTGCTAAAAAAACATATATAATGTTTGGGGGTTCTGAGTAATTTTCTAGCAAAAGAATGATGATTTGTACATGTAGGAGAGAAGTGCTAGAATAGGCCCGGTATTGAAGTGGTACAAAAAGCCCTGTATTGAAGTGGTTAAGCAAAAAGTAAAAAATATTGCATTTTTTTCAAAATTGTCTTTCTATTTTTGTTTATAGCGCAAAAAATAAAAACCGCAGAGGTGATCAAATACCACCAAAAGAAATCTCTATTTATGGGAAAAAAAGGACACCAATTTTGTTTGGGAGCCACGTCGCACGACCGCGCAATTGTCAGTTAAAGCGACACAGTGCCGAATCGCAAAAAGGGGCCTGGTCCTTCAGCTACAAAATGGTCCGGGGCTTAAGTGGTTAAAGTCTATGATGACTATATACACAAAGGGCATATGTTGTGGCGCACTGGTGGATGCTGTCCTCAAAGTTGAGCCAGCTCTGTATGAATACAAGAAAGAAGAAGGGGGGAAGTGCCACCTAAGTGCAGCATTAAACCATATGATTTATTGTCAAAGGTTAAAAACACTCACAAGAATAAAATACAGTAGTAAACACACTTATCGTATAGTGTAGTATCCGCCACCTGTCTCTATCCTGCAGGAGTCGCCTGGGGTTCGGACCGCTAGAGATCATGGAAGGAGGGATGGACACCTGATCATCTCTAGTCACCTCTTCCTCTCCTGGTGACATCACATCCGCCGGTGCATTCCACGCTGGTCGGCGTGGACTTCCTTGTTTCCAACAGGGCATCCATCCCTCCTACCATGATCTCAAGTGGCTCCTGCAGGACACAGACAAGTAGCGCATACTACACTATACGATAATCATGTTTACTATTCTATTTTTGTGAGTGTTTTAACCTTTGACAATAAATCCGATTAATGTTGCACTTAGGTGGCGCCCCCCCTTTTTCTTTCATGTTTTACAAATATGTTCCTGGCTTTAATACTTTATGCTTATAAATCAGTGCCCAGTTATCCTAGCTCATGCACCCAACTAGCTCAGGTTCCTTAACCTGTACTGATTATCCTAGCTGGTGATGTATAAAAGAATTACCTGATTATCCAATATTTTGTTCTTTAAACCTGTATAAGTCTACCCTAAATCATGTTGGGTAAGCCTTTAGGGCACTTTCACACTGAGGAGCGGGGGTGTCGGTGGTAAAGCACTGCTCGTTTTAGAGGCGCTTTTCGACCGATAGCAGGGTGCTTTTAACTTGCGCTAGTGGCCGAATAAAGGGTTAAAAGCACCTGCAATGTGCAGCTGCCACGGTGCTTTGCAGGCACTTCAGTGCCACTGCCCATTGATTTCAATGGGCAGGGGCGCTTTAGGAGCAGTGTATACACCGCTCCTAAAGCACCTTAAAGATGCTGCTTGCAGTGGGAAAGCACTTCTGTAAAGCACAGGTGCTTTACAGGCGCTTCGCAGGCGCAATTTTTAGTGCTATAGCGCCTGTAAAGCACCTCAGTGTGAAAGTAGCCTTACTTAACTATCCTAGTTCACTAAACCTGTTCCTGGCAATCCTAGCTCATGTTCATCAAATCAGTACTCGACTATTTTAGATCATGCATATTAATCCTATTGATCAGTAGTGTCCATCAAGATAATGTGAACTAGTTCTGAATCCTGGAAAGCAAGCCCCCTGATTTCAATATGGGTTTGGGTTGGGCCCCGTTTTTGGAACTCAGTTTACCTTGATGGTCATGATTGACCTACTATTCCTTTAGTTGTAGTGTCCATCCAGGTATGTTTTGATCTATTTTTTGGTCTATCATTATTCAATGCCTCATTAGTTGTAGCGTCCATGTATGTGGACATGCTCCTCGCATCTTACTGATGGAGGAGTGTTTCCACACTTTAGAGTTGCCCCACACTTCAGAGTATGAACCCATTGGCCTACTTGCACTCTTCTTATTTGGTGGAGATTTTCAAGCCTTCTCTTTTTGGCCCAATAGTCAACACATAAAAACCTAGGGTGTTATATCTCCATAATATTTCTCTCCGAGTGGGTTCCACTACTTTCCCAAGTACCCGCTCTGTATAGGCTAGCATAGCACTTCCTGTAAAATATAAGTGGCGGTTCATATGGGTTTTCTATCAATGGAGGATCATATGTTTACAATATCTGTTTACTAAATTTTTTTCATATATTCGGTTTCTAGTTGTCTGTATTCGGCCCGTTGGCTTGTTCTGACATATTACGTTTTTTATTATCAAATAGTTTTTACGTCCGGCATGGCGTGTCCAGAGGTGGCGCTGTGCGCCGATACTGATATCTCCATGTCTTCGGTATTTCTGGTTTATTTTCATTTTTGTTTCCAATAATACTTATGTTGAGGAGACCCTTTTTGAGCACGTTGGGCCGCCGTGACAAGCGGCTAATGTGCCCATTTAGATTGAGATGTATTTTGATTTTTTTTGTATAACAGTTCAGGTCAATGTTTGCCCGTTCAAGGGATATTGTCCCGTCTTGTTGCCAACAATTAAAATGGCGTTTCCAGCTAGCCGCCCAATATTCAGAACGAGGCGTGGTTTTGTTGGTTACTATATTAAGTGGTGCGTCAGTACGCCGCCTGTGCCCCAGGACGATGTCAGAATAGTGTCGAAACGCGTTGGGAGGAGCAACGTGCTGACTTCACCGCGCGATACATCCCGTTGTTTGTGCACGGGTGTTTTGTACTGCAGCCGGCCGGCCGCAATTTATATCTACGATTTTATTGCTTTTTGTATTTACGCCCCTTGGCAAATTTTTTATTAAATAAACATATCTACCCAGGTTTTACCTATGGAGTATCTGTATGTTTATTTTTTCTGAGACACATCGCCAGATTTGAATCATCATCACATTGGTGGAGAGACATCATCCAACAGTGACCCTACATACACAGCTTTTCCGGTGGAGCGGTGAGGACCTTCCCTAGGACCATCGTGAGGAAAAGGCCCCAGCTGGGTTTAAGCCACAGGCTAGTCTGGTCTGTGCAGCTGGTAAGTGCACACTTCTTCTGGTGGCGGATCTGTGGTGTTTTAAAAGTCGCAAGCATTTGGATGTATGCACACAGTGATTATTTATTTGAGTCCTCCCTGGAATATTTATATGCAAGATATTCCATACACAATTTGTGATTTCTTTTCACTGAGACTGTATGGGTCGATGACTATATATTGAAAACATCTTCTTCAGCACAGGACTTATTTTCACAGGATCTTTATTCACTGGAAAATTTATGTTGATATATTTTTTGGACTATTTGTGTTTAAGAAACTTTTTGATTAGAATTTCCAGCACAGGATTTGCTTTCACAGGATTTTTACATTTGCACAATTTATATGGTGAATTTAATTTTCTGAGTGGATATATTTCCCATATCATTCTGTGTACGGATATTAACACTTTATAAGAGATTTTTTCACAGGATATATATGATCCTTTTTCGATTATTCTATATCACATATTATGTTTATTGTTAGTAATTATTTATAACCATCATTAACCTTGGTGGTTCCTCACATTATCTAGTTAGAGCGCAACCTTCCTTTGCCAATATTAAGTCTATAGCTGACTATCCGTAGGTGACTATCCTCATTCATGTTCTGTAGCCCAGTACTTGATTATCCTAGTTTATGTTTATTAAATATGTACCTGGCTAGACTAACATATGTATAATAAAACCAAACGTAAAAATGTAATATATTGCAGCTTACCAATACCTTAATGTGGTGGCTGCATTAGTTTTTTTCTAGGCTTTTTTTTTTAACCTGGTGGCCAGAAAAAGTGTCAGTGTCACAGTGTTGAGACAAGCCATTTAACATTGACAGGGGTGCTTAAAACTTTTATCCCAAAAGGAAAATAATGTTTGATATAACTGCTTAAAAAGTGTTAGCTGGAGCTTAATTTGTTAATCACGTCTAAATCTGCTGGTACACTACTTCTCCATAAACTGACACCTTAAAACCTGTAACAGACTACACTAAAGCATGTGCACTGAACCAGTACCTGACTATCCTGGATCATGCTCAACAAACCTGTATCTTACTATCTTAAATTATGTTCTCTAAACCTCTACCAGACTACTAATTACAGCACTTAAAAAGCGCACCATTTAAAGAAGAACTGCAACTACTATCATTAGAAAATGTCATTTGAAGGATAGGTTCAGCAATAGTTGATAAAATGACATATTTAAACAAAAGCATACATGGAGTATTTACTTATCTGGGCATAGATACAAAACTCACAAATGCTTTTAAAGATCAGCTATTTTCCAGTTTAATTGTATATGTTTGTACCTAGTCCCTAAATGATATATATTGATTAGGCTTTGTTTGCTTGCACAAAGAAATGCTTGTTAAATGCCTCCTTCGTGAATTCCATGAATGAAGTCGATGACTCACTGTTTTTTTTTTTTACCACTTCTAATTAGTACAGTGGGTGGAAAGTTCATATTTTTTTCAGGTCGTTCACGGGGCAGGTTTGCAGGCCAATACATACCAAAATACCATGTGTAGTGATGCACAGAGCAAGGTTAATTAATTGAATGTTTTTTTTTTTTTTTTTAATTATACACATTCCTTAAGTTTTTAGGGAGATTAAAATATAAAAGTAAAAAAGAGACATAATCAAATAAAAGGCAAATCATTGTGTTACATTTATATCTCAACAGAGGAAAATAAATGATTAATTAAGTAGGTAATCGCAGATATTAGAGTTTCTCTGAACTTTTGCAATGTTTTTTTACAATTACTGTGCATTCAAAGAATTTCTCAGGAATATAGATGGACACTGTAGAGAGGCAATATAGATGATATGAGAAGTGAGGAAAAAAAAACAGAACCTTTTTCTTACTACATTGGTGCAGATCATATTTACACCTATAAACTGATTTGAAGATTGTAGAATGTTAATTCACTATTACAGAAAAATGTAAAGGTGAGTTAACACCGTACACCCTGCCAACTCCCCTTCTGTTCCTCGATGTACTTACCTCCAGGGTTGCTAAGCTGTCAGTGCCCACAACACCAGTCCAGCGGTCCAGGGATTCAAAATCCCGCTATTTTCCCTCTTCTCTGTGCAGCATTCCAGGGATGGATCAGAACAATGCTCTGGAACGGTGGTGACCAATCAGCATCACTCTAATTCATCCCCAAAACTCTGCACAGAGAAGTGGAAGAAAAGCAGGGATTTCCAATCTCTGAACCGCTGAACTGGCTGCTTGGGCACTGACATCTCAGAATCCCCGAAGGTAAGTAAGGATCACAGGCTAACTAGCAACAAACAACACATTCTGATTTATAATTTTTATGTAATGCTTTAGAACACACAGGTTTTCTTTGAAGGCAGGCACATATTTAATTCACATAAATTCAAGACATGTTTGGAACAAACAGCTTATTTATGAATCTATTAAGAGTCTCAAACATTAAAAGCATTCAACACTGGGTAATTATTTAATTTCAAGTGTCTGTTATAAAGGTCTAAAGACTCTACTAATTAAAAGCAATGACATCATGACTTTTTAGGTTTTTAGTTGCACTATGATCCCGTCCTGGCTGTAACAACCATTTATCAGCAGCAGTAAAATTACTGGCCAAGCAAAACCCAATTTTATTTTACTGAAAGATAACATAATATTCATGTGAAAATAAACAATATGGTATTTTGTACATCTTGACTTTACAGTTACTAGCAACATGGAACTTTTGGGAATGTTTGGAGAATTATACTACTAGCTTGGTAAGCGGGTAAATTCTCTTTGACTTCTGTAATATGATCATCAAACAACATGCATTAATAAGTAGAAAACATAATCGTTTTCCGTTGATTTAGTGGTGAGTCAATGTTTGCAGCAAACATCCATAAAGTAGTATTTTGGGGTTGTGATTGTGATTACCAACCCTATAAATTTTTATGAAATTTGACAGTACTTCTTTAGGCAAAAAGCACAAAGCTTAAGGCACGTACCACTATAAAATCAGTCATTACAGTTAGTAACGTACAGTAAAATGCATGAAATAATAATAGTACCTGGTTCACAATTTATTTTAGCAGTAGGAACTACGGGGGTAATGGTAAAGGGTAATACACCCATTCCAGAACCTGGCAGAATTGTTAGGGATATAAGATTTTTGTACAAATTAAACATTTTGACACAAATAACATGTTCATTAATTCTTACACTGCCAAGTGTTTATTTATGATTATTTATTTCTTTGTATGACAAGTAAAGTTCATAATACAGTTTTTTTTAAGGTCAAAGAATCACACCAGAAGTTCCTGACTTACATCCGAAGCCAAGCTAATAAATAAAACTAAAATTTTTAATTTTTTTTGCAAAGTGCTTATGGCAAGGTAAGAATTAAATACATGAACTCACTCTGCATGCATTTAATGAAAGCTTTATTGTTTCTTGCCCAATACAACCCTTACAGCTGCTGCAAACCCACATTCTTACGTGTGATGGCCTACCCACGAGCACATGCTTTTAGTTATTATTTGAATAAGCTGTTAAAGTAGCATGGTACAAAGACATATTTAGGTATGAAAGTAGCTTTTCTTCTGAAGTATAACCTTGCCTTTCTAGAGTTAAAAATGCCAGAATTTTATTTATTGGCGGTGCATTTATAGCTTGGAACTACAGCTATTGCTAAGGATTTAAGCAATAATCCAATCTGCTAATTAAATGTACTGATGCCTAAAAATAGGAAAAAAAGGGGTGGTATTTACTAAAGGAGTACAAGTTTCAATTAGCCAAGGGAACCTATGTTAAAGTGTATCTGAATCCAAGAACAGGAATGAAATGTAGACAGCCTAATAGTTCTTATATATGTTAGCTACATTTGTATTCTTTTTCTAGGCTTTTTCTGCTATTTTTACCTGGTGATCCTGCTAATGAAGCACTAGGGCAACAACATTAACACACTGGGGTTGATTTACTAAAGGAAAAAAGACTGTGTACTTTGCAAAGTGCAGTTGCACTCTGCAAGGGCAGTTGCTCCAGAGTTTAGTTAATGAGGTGAAGCTTCAGTTTGCAAAGAATACCCAATCACGTGCAAAGAAAAAAAAATGCTTCTTTGCTTGCACATGATTGGATGATAGAAGGCAGCAGAGCTTCTGCTCATTTACTAAGCTCTGGAGCAACTGCTCTTACAGAGTGCAACTGCACTTTGCAAAGTGCACAGTCTATTTACCTTTAGTAAATCAACCCCAATGTATTGCATCCATGGTGGAGCACAGTTGCCACATTAGGCTGCTCACTCCCGACTTGAACTAGACATGTGCACACTGAAATATTTCGGAATTTAGTTTTCAATCGAAAATTTTATTTATTTAGTTACTCTCAAAATTAGTTTTTACTTATTTAGTTTTTCGTTAGAAATTGTATTTGTCCGAAAATCTGAATTAATGAAGGTCGAATCTGTCATTGAAGGCCTATGGTGTCTGTCTAATGTTCTAAGAAGAATGTTCCGCCTACAAGCTATAGTAGAATTCTAATGTTGTTTGACTAGTAATAATTATATTTAATAATTATTATTACTAGTCAACCAACATTAGAATTTTTCTATAGCCTATGGGCGGATGCATTTGCCCGGAAATGTACAATTGCAGCGTCGTACAGTTTAGCTGCTCCGTGGAATCTTCTTAGAACTTTTGACAGACACCATAAGCCTTCAATGACAGATTCAACGTTTGTATGTTTTTCGATGCTTCGTCGAATCTTCACCGTTCATGTTGAATTGTCAAGTTAGTTCTAGCTATTTTACTGCTCCTCCTCTTTGGTTACGATCAGCCAATAACATTCATCATCATCATTATTTTTATTTTACTTCCCCCACCCAATTTTAGCTGCGATCTTTTCTCTCTATGTCGAATCTTTTCTCTCTATGTCGAATCTTTTCTCTCTATGTCGAATCTTTTCTTTCTATGTAGAATAATCTTGGACTAATAGAGTTAAGGTTAGGCACATTCGACCACAGGTTCGATAGACACAGATTGTTTTTGTCAGCGTCATGTCGAATCTCCTATCTATAACGAACTGTTGTCGCAACGAAAACGAAAATAAAGCATTTGTTTATGTCGGATCTTTATTTTTCCGGATTCTGCGCTTTTGTTTTCGTTTGTTAAAGCGATAACGAAAATACCTGAAATTTGGACGAAAATGCATTCGTACGAAAACGAATGCACATGTCTAATTTGAACTATAAAACACCTAATTCTCTCATCACCTCCATAACATAAAAGGGAGATTTCACAGGGGTGAACAGGACAGGGCAGATAGCACTGCTTTAGATAAGGCAGAGTATGCATGAACATGTGAGCTCACTGTATTTCTGTCAGGATCAACAGTGGGTTTAGCTTTTCTTTTCTTTTTTTGTAACTGAGCAGATATAACAAAATGCTTTCAAAGATATATACGACAGACCAAAAGTGAGCATACAGTATAACAGATGTTCATTGATAGGGTTTACATACACTTTAACTTTGAAGTTCAATCATTTGTGGGGAAATTAACTTTTAAACAGGGATTTTCTTTGCACCTTATTTTATGAACTTGAATACAGCTTAAGTAAAAATGTAGTACTACTTTAGTAAATACACCCAACTAAATGAAGACAAATGTGATACAATGTTTTTAAATGTGAACAATAATGGTCAACATTAAGAACATTCTTAAAGCTTTATACTATGTAATGTAATGGTATTCAGGCTTGGGTTTGTATAGGTCAATATTTTGTTTTGATAGTTTAAAAAATTATTTCCTGAGCAAACAATAAATGCAAAAGCCTAAAATCAATTATTTCATATAAAACAGCATTTATTTATTCACTTAACAACATCGCCAGTATGGTGGACTTCCATAAAAGTGAAGTAGGCCCATAATGAAGTTAAAGCTAAAAAAAAAAAACAATCACCACAAAAAAAGAAGAAAATAAATTTAAAATAGAATCTTGTTAGTAAGATAATAGGTTATAGAAAAATGTCCATCTATGAAATATTAGATGAGCATTTTATTTGAATAATCATTACAGTTAAAATGTTTGATTAAATTATTTAAACATCTATTGTCCGCACTGTTTCAGGATTAGTTCTACATAACTGTCCGTTTTTCTAATATTCTCAATGTCAAGTAGATTTTTTAGCACTCACCACAGTTTAACATCACTGAATCCTTTCTTCACTCTTATAGAATTAACCCTACATATACCAATTATAGTCAGACTGCAAATGTCAAAGGGCTTGATCTACTAAAGGAAAATAGGCTGTTCGCTTTGCAGGGAAATTTTCCCTTACCCTAGTGAATGAGGTGAAGCTCTTCTGACTTCCAATGAAGTGCAAAAAAAATCATTGTTTTTTTTTTCTTCCCTGCTTGTGATTGGGTATTCTTTGCAAAGTGAATTTCCATCACATTCACTAAGCTAAGGAAAAATTCCCCAGCAAACAGCCTGTTTGCCTTTAGTAAATCAACCTCATGGTGTTTGCTAAGGGCATACCTGCACCACTGATTTGTTGACTTTTATAGTATATTATTAATAACATAGTTTGTAATATGTGGCTCTAACTGCATAGATGGCTCACACTTAAGTGTGTGGTACTCTATATTTGCAGGTTCACATATGACCCTGTTGTATGCTACAAATTGATACCCATTGACTTGAATGGGAAATTATATTTGTCATAAGCAGAATCTGAGATCAGGAAATAGGATGTCAGATATTTTACACCCTATTATATGTTTGTTAACTTCCAAAGAATAGATCTTGCCTGCCATATGCTAATCCTAGTGCATCTTAGACCTTGGTTTTACAATATTTTACTTTTCAGATTAATTTTTGAGAACCTACATTAATAATATGTTAAATTATTTATGTGATATTTTGCAGGGAGGACTTTAAGGGTTTATTTACAAAAAAGCTATGTGCACTGTACTTCCTTCCAGCTCTTGTGTTTCAAATCTCTTGCTCCAGGAACGGTGGTAATGCAAGCAGTTTCTTTGTAGAGATTCATTACCAAGGATGGGTGCTACAGCCAGGAAAGGTCTGTACGATACTTCATTCATTGAATGTGTGCAGGAAATAAAACCACTCATGCCTACTGAGGGAATAAAATGTTTAGTTGTCAGTGTTTGACGATCTCTTCATGGGTATTTGGAATGTGCAACCCTTTTTATGTCTATGTGTACTGGCTATTCTTATTTGAATGTCCTATAAAAAAAAGTTGAGGATTCTATATTATTGGAGTACAGAAAGTTTTCAAACATGTTTTACAAATTTAATGTGTTTGATACTCTTTGATTATATTTGTTTTTGACACAATAAAGTTATACTCCAGAATGACGAGGAAGTTAAATCATTCACCAAGTAGTCAGCCATGAAAAAAAGCAGGGCCTGTGAGTTTTAGTGGTTAAAGAAGGACAACTTGATTGGGGCGGCCAGTGCATGCGTTTCCCTTCCTTATGACCCAGCAGGTGAGTTAAATGAACCAGAGCTCTCCAAAACAAAGCAGAAACTAGCATAGAATGCAGCTTAGTGCACTTACATATCTTGCAGCAGCCATCGTTATATGTCTGAACAGATCCGCCATTCTAAAACAAAATGAAAATACAAATCAAAAAATAATGTGCTCAATGTTTTTCATTTACCAAATCTTTGACTCCACAAAGGTTAAGCTGGAAACACACAATACAATTTTCTTTAGATTTTTTCGTTTAGATTTACCAAAGTCATATAATCTGAGGTCAAACAGGCAGGCCTTCACACTACATAGTTGAAGGTAAATCTAAAGGAAATCTAACAAATGTTGTATAGTGTGTATCCAGCTTTAGTCTAAATTGATAATAATCTGGATTACAACCTACTTTACCAGCAAATAGACAAATACATCTAGACATCTCTATAGCCTTTGTTGCTTAATGAATGGCACTATCAAGCCTTTAAAATACTTTGTATTAATTACAACTTTCTGAATTCCAAATGAAGCGGCGCTCAATAAATCAGTCTCAACACATGCTATTAATACAATGCCATTGTTTGAAATTGACGTCAACAAACAAAAAATAAATAAATAATATCTATTGTTAAGAACCCAGGAGGCTCCAAGCTTCAAATTTCACATTTAAAGGTGTTGAATGGTCCAGTCTACAGTCCATCACAGAGACCTATGCCTGCCCATGGTCATGAAAGACCCAGGAGCATAGGTTGCAGTGATACACAAAAGCAGAGAGCATCTCTTACCCTTGAAATAATAAACAATAACATTACATTTCATATGCATGAGGGCAACATATGTGAGTAAGCCTTCTTCATTACTATCCTTCTGGAGCATAAGGCTGTTGAACCATCATGGTTATCTATCTCAGCATTATTAAGAATATTTTTTTATAGTAACCTTTTAAAGACCGCCCCATAGCAGTTTTACTGCTACAGGGTGTCACGTATACATGTATACAGTATATGTAATTTTGCACTTCCGCCTGCAGGGGGGGGGGCGCCACTTCTGCTGTGCCTATTCACAGCAGAAGCTGATCTGCAGGTGATGGGCACTGGATGTCCGCCGGCACCCACCTTGTAAACAAGGCAGATCTCCATTCTGACAGGGGGAGAAATGGATTTTGTGTTCCTGCAAAAACACTGGCTAGGCACACAGTTAACCCTATGATTGCCCTAGATATTTAACCCCATCCCAGTCAGTGTCATTAGTACAGTGACTGTGCATATTGTTGGCATTAATCACTGTATTAGTGTCACTGGTTCCCGCAGTGTCAAAAGTGTCAGTTAGAGTCCGAGTGTTCGACGCAATATCAGAGTCCCACAATAAATCACTGATCGCCGCCATTACTGGTATAAAAAAAAATCCATAAATATATCCCATAGTTTGTAGACACTATACTGTTTGCGTAAACCAATCAATGTATGCTTATTGGGATTTTTTTACCAAAATCGTAGCAGAATACATATTTGCATAAATTTATGAAGAAATTAGATTTCTTTAATTTTTTGATTGAATATGTTTTAGAACAGAAAATAAAAAATATTGCTTTCTTTTCAAAATTGTCAGTCTCTATTTGTGGGGGAAAAAGGGACATAAATTGTATTTGGATACAGCGTTGCATGACTGCACAATTGTCAGTTAAAATAATGCAGTGCTGTATTGCAAAAAGTGGCCTGGTCATGAAATGGGTTAAATCTTCTGGAAGCCAAGCAGTTAAGCATGATGAGAAAGCTGCACTATTATGGCAAGTCAGCTCTGCCAGAATTTGACCACATATGTTATTTCTAAACACAAATTCAGTACTACTGCAGGAACACAGCAGGGTCAATTTATAAAGGCTACTTAAAGCATAGAGTTGCCTGTGCATAACTGTGTGATGGGTCCAAAAACAGATTCAGCACTTTTGGAGATCATCAAACAGGCTTTTCAGCAAAACTTTACAAATATGTTTATTACAATCAAAATATTACACTAAAGTGAAACAGTGCACCCTTTTAAAAAAAGTTTAAAAAGCATAAAATATACATATATTGTAGTTACTACATAGCTACACTATCTATTTAATTGTGTTAGTAAATCATGAAAGAATTTATCTCTGACAACACAAACCTTTAGACATTCACTGTCATTAAAAGGAGGGCAGACAACGCTAGAACCCAGTATCATGGCACCTACTGTAGTCTTTGTGCACTCGTACTTGGTGCAGTTAGAAATCCACGAGTCGCCCACCTGAAAAGCAAATCACTCTTTGTAAAAGACATTAAGTTGCTTCTGAAAGAAAGTTAAAATATCAGAAGTTATAGAAAAAACTATGTAGAGGATGTGCTGAAAGTATAAATTAATGTCCAGGGGTCATCTTGCCATGCCAAAATAATCATCAAAATATATAACAAAATAGTAACGGGAGTTTAGTGATGATCATTAGACATATAAAAGCAGAAAGAATATCCCATATAAAAAAAACAATATTTATTACAAATGATTCATTAAAAATACATTAGCATAGATTTAAAATCTCATGATATACATGTTACCCCATAGCATCCATAGTATATTTTGACAAATATACTGTATGTGGACATTTTGGGCAACATGTATCTCTTGAGATTATAAATCTATGTTAATGTCTTTTTAATAAATCATTTGTAATAAATATTGTTTTTTTTACAAGATATTCTTTCTGGTTTTATATGTCTAATTAGTATTCCATGTTGGGGAAATGAATCCTCTTCTCAATGGCACCACAGTGACTTAAAAAAAAGAGTGCCCCACCACCTTAAGAAAGACCTGCTTACCGGATGGCAAGCAAAAAAGGCATGTGGCTATAACCCAGCCAAGGCCTTTAGCTTGCAATGATGATGAAGTAACCAAACCCCAGTAACACAGGCTGGATGGCTGCAGATCTCCCCCTGTCTCCGTCTATACGGGCAACCCATTGACAACGTCACGTATGACGAAACGCGTTTGGAGGAGGGAATGTGATGACGTCACCATGCTGTTTACTAGGAGGACGGTTTCCGATGGTTTTTTTACGGCCGACTTCGATTCTATTATGCTAACTTTTATCGTCTCTATGTAAGTGCAATACTTCCTCTTTTTAATTAAAACCGATTAGACTGTATTACGCTATAAAAGTGAAAAAAATGCTGCGCTAAGACTGGGAGTGCTACCAGGTGAAATTCTATGAAAAGTAAATTCCAAAAATAATACCCAAATGTGACTCCGCTGTAAAACTCAAACTAATGATGTTGAGATGAACATACAACAATATACGTGAAAACATGTGTTGCAATAGTATGCCTAAATAATATCACATATCTCAATAAAATTGCCCACAGCCAATGGTTTATGGCCTAGAAGTTATTCTTAGCTTTTATATGCATGTACTCAAGCTTATTTATGTAAGTACTATAACATGTTTAGCATATCTATTAGCAAATTCATAACACATATTTATTTACTTTTAATGGTTCACCCATCCCTTGTTATATATGAATATGAGACAGACTAGCCTGAATTCGGACTTCTACTACAATGGAAAAACCAAGCAAAGAAGTCTTGCCATGCTGCTATATTTAACAATAATTTTTTTTTAAATCTGCTACCTTACATAAATGCCCTTTAGCTGATTTAGATATAAATTGTCTATATTAAGTTCAAGCTAAATTAAAACTGACACTGCATTCACATATTAAGTATAAGCTGAAGATATTGTTACTTAACAATAGGCTCACCTCAAATATAGTCATTGTTCCATTATCACTGTAGAATGTGCACGAAACATTCTTGCATGATCCACAGCACATCTGATTGTTTGAAGATGGAATATAAGCCTGGTTCTATGAAAGAAATCATATTTAGCAAATTAAATTGTTGCAAAGATCCTTCTCTCAACCCATATGTTGCCTAACATTTATTTTTACCTACAATTCTGAGCATTTGTTTAATGTAGACTGCAAAACATCTGAATCTAGACCAGATGCTCTTTCCCAGGTTACCATACAGGGGCTTACAATATGTTGATACTTGCACTACTTGAATTAAAAGAACAATAATGATTTTTCAGTATGTCTGCATTAATTGATGTTTTATATGTTTGCTTGGGGTTCAGCGTAAAGCATTACTGCTATAGTTTTGCCCATTCCAGTGGGCATACTTTAAGGCCCCTTTCACATGGGCATTCGGATGATCATCCATTTAGATCCGGCAATTGTGATACACATGTTACATATCACCACGCACGTCAGGGTGAGATCAATAATTTTAGCACCAGAGCTCATGGGTAATGCAAAACTGATAGGGGCTTTTAAAGCATCGCCTATGGAAAATATAGGGTATTGATGTTTTTCAGCTGTTTCATGGGTGCACGCAATTCCAATTCTTGACATGTTGGGTATTTACTCGGTGCAACTTCATGTTTTATATTTTACCAAACAAACTGGTAAATTATTGTGTTTGTGTGCCCTAAAATTAACCCCTCTATAAGGCAATCGGCTGGAAATGGACCGCCTGTCCGTTTCCATCCGATGGCGTCCGATCCGCCGGATGGGGAATAGGACCAAAATCCATCTGTTTTTGGCAGACAGGACCAGTTGGCGGCAGGTGTCAACAGACATGTGTCCGCTAAAATCCGCTGCTCCATAGAAGAGACTGAAGGGTCCGATCAGGTACATCTGAAGAACTGACAGGTGGACTTGATTAGCTCGCCTGTGTGAAAGGGGCCCTAAAAACTGTAATTCATGACTATTAGGATTCATATGGGTCTGAATATAAGCCACCTAAAATCTACCAGATATTCTACTGCTGGCCCAGAATATAAGCTGAAATATATGCTGGACATATGGAAATTACATTGGGGGGTTTAGCCCTTCCTATAACCAAATTACTCTACCACTACCCTCTTTGACAAAACAATATAGTTATCAGTATGTGATAATGACTATTATTATAATCAGACATCCATTTATTGTCTTCAATGTCTCTCTGGTCATATAAACTAAGCTCTACAGTTTCAAAAGTTTGCGTCCATTCTGACCATGGCTTGGTCTTAGTGGTCACAACTGATTAATAATAACTTCTATTTATATAGGCGTTCACATTTTTTTAGTATACAGAAAATTACATAGTCATAATGTTATTTTATGCTTATGGAACCCTATTGCTCTAACAGTTACAGCATCTAAATGTGGGAGCATTCAAATAAGTAGAGCTAGAGCGGTCTGAATCTTGAAAACAAATACTGCTCCCATGAACAAATAAGAAACTTTTTTGTGTATCTAAAGTGTCAGGAGGATGATGTAGTGGCTAGGACAGGTCCAGACTAGGTTTGGCAAAGGGAACAAAGTATTCTAGATGACTAGTTTAGGTGATCAGCTACTTAGAACATTCACAGTCCTCCCAGCTTTAGAAACAAATGCTCTGCCAGTTGGTGTAGAATACTTTTGTCTTAAACCAAAGTTTTTTAAAGGACGGATTCACCTTCAAAAATGTTAAGCCCCTCCCCTTATAATAAGAAGAAAGTCTACACTAAGGACCACATCAAACCAGCGGTAGTTGTAGTAGCTATTTTATTCTCCAGTGATTTATATTTAGCTACTGTAGATATAGAGACATGTATAATGATTTTCTATGCAGCTGAGGGTGTTCCGTGATCACTAGCAGTTGATTTAATTAACATGATTAGTTATGGGAGCTGTCGAGCAGCTAACTCCAAATATTGCAAAAAGTTACATGCTTAGCCACTGAGTGATAAATTGCTATAATTCCTGCAATGTAGATTTTTCACTGGCTTCAATTTATATATTACTAGCACTAAAAACACCAAAGTCCCATTGACTCCTGTGCGTATTAGGTGTGGCGTGCCGCATTCTGCATCTTTGATTCACTTTCATCAAAATGCATGTTCTGTAGAATTCGACGGTAGTGTGCTTAAAACACGTGTAAAACATGCCTACAATGCAACGTGGCAATAATGCACTGCACAGATGTGAATCGGCCCTAAGGAAAACAATTCTATAGCTGTTGCAAAATTGCTTTTATAACATGGCCTTAATACTAAGCCAGTTTTCCATTCACCCCTCCACTGCTGCTATGCCGCATTTTATTATGTAATGCTGTTAAATGCTTACCTAACTGCAGCTCTTTGCTTTCTTCAACCACCAACATTGGAGCACAGACACATCGAAGGTCACATGGGCACTGCTGGGCAAATGGTGTTATGTATGCAGATCCAACCAATCAGTAGCTCTGCCTAAGTATAGATCCTGCCTTTTGACAAAGTCTAGATCTGCCTTTAAGTATCTAACAGCTTTGTATATTAAACCATGTGATAGGGTGGCAAGTCGTGGAGGCAAAGAAAATTAGCTTAGTCTAATAACGTATGAATACTTACAGCAGCGCATTGTGTTGAACAGTTCACCATTAATATTTCCATGGAATAAAATCCAGTAGTGTGATTTTTTACATTTAAGCATTCCACAGTGTAGCACATTTCCCCACTCAAATAATGAATCAGTGACTGTCCAGGACGCAACACTGTAACTCCCTGGAATACACACACTTCTTCTTTCTCTAAAAATATAATAATAAAATGTCAAACATGAATATTACACTGACTGCAATATTTGACATGATCTTGTACATATATTATTTTTGAGTTTGACATTTTTCTAAAAAAGTGAGTCATTTTAGGCAAAACTATTATTTCCCCCAACAATTTTCAGCATAGCGTGCACCCCATCAAGTAGAAGTGACATCACGTCCACTTGTTGGAGCACATGCTTACACCTAGGTGGACTAAGGTGTATCGGCACTTCCTGTCTTACTTACACATGGTTGTTTTTCTGATGCTGTCTGGCATAATTGAAAGTGAGTGCATCGAACTATATTTTAATCTTCTAATAAGCAGTATTACACTATGGATACTCTATTTTTCCTTTTTCCAATTATACACTATATTGCCAAAGGTATTAGGATGCCTGCCTTTTCACACACATGAACTTTAATGGCATCCGAGTCTTAGTCCGTAGGGTTGAATATTGAGTTTGCCCACCCTTTGCAGCTATAACAGCTTCAACTCTTCTGGGAAGGGTGTCCACAAGGCTTAGGAGTGTGTCTATGGGAATGCTTGACCATTCTTCCAGAAGTGCATTTGTGAGGTCAAGCACTGATGTTGCACAAGAAGACCTGGCTCGGTTGAGGTCAGGACTCTCTGCAGGCCAGTTAAGTTCCTTCACCCCAAATTCGCTCATCTATGTCTTTATGGTGGAAGGGGAATTATGGTGTGGGGTTGCTTTTCAGGGGTTGGGCTTGGCCCTTTAGTTCCAGTGAAGGGAACTCTTAAGGCATCAGCATACCAAAACATTTTGAAGAAATTCATGCTACCAACTTTATGAGAACAGTTTGGGGATGGCCCCTTCCTGTTCCAACATGACTGCCCACCAGTGCACAAACAAGGTCCATAAAGACATTTAAGAGCGATAAAACACCATTGGGATAAATTAAAGCGAAGGGTACAAGCCAGGTCTTCTTGTCCAACTCTGTGCCTAAACTCACAAATGCGCTTTGGAAAAATGGTCAAGTTTGAAGTGAACCTTCCAGAGAGGATTATATAATTGTTTGGACTTTTGAAACACAGCACATTTCAGAACACTGTTGGATGTGGTGGACTGGGATACACACAACTATATATGTTTGATTTTGCACAGTGTTTTTATAGTATGTTTATGCATATACTGTATGTGTCTACGTAATTGCAAAGATTTATGTTATGATTTAGATCTATGTATTGATTGGCACAGGCACTGATTGGTAAAAAGTGTCAAAGATATCTGGAGACCATTTTATGTTGATTTCCACATGATTTATATTGATAGCGCTACATTTTTTATTTGTTGTCATCAGTGGGCAAGCCATAAAAATGCAGAAGAAGAAGAAGCCAACCACGGAGGACATCCTTTTTAAAAATGGCAGCAGCAGCTTTTCCTTTTGGGGGTAGAATGGACTGATAGCATATGGGATATAAAATAAATAAAAAAGGCAAACAAAAATATGGGGGAGTGGCATTTTAATGACATGCTACCCCTATACTGAAATCATTACCATACTAACCCTAATATCAAATTAGGTAGTTCATTTTAATGATACTAACCTGACCTACTAAGTAAATAGGCCTAATTCTTAACCTCAAAACATACTTTTTGAGAACAAAACTTTGATAGTACCTAAAGTAACCCAATACAGAGCATGACGAGCCAAATCCTTTTTTTTAAAGTTTTGGATAGAGTTTGGAAGGAATAGAACCTTTTTGGGGTCTTTACTGCTATCCAGGACTCTGTGAGAGAGAATTACAATCACAACAGAATTACTAGACAGGAAGTGAGAGAAACTCTGCAACAGGCACACAGACAAATAAAAATCTTACAGGGGTTTTAGCCTTCCCCAACTCTACTAAAGAAAAGCATCTTTATTCCTATAAGATTTTTATTTATAAGATTGCATTTTGTACACTGGTGATGGTTCACGTGGTGATTACAGCAATGGATTGTACGACTGTCATTCAACATCATCCCTGTAGTTTGCTGCCAAGGCACAAATTTTGGACTTTTAAGTTTTCACAAAAATAACCTTTTTGCACTTTCTATATGGACTTCCTTATCCAGCACTAAATTAACCTAATCCAGCATGCATTTTCACTGTTTTAGCGAGGCAACATATATGTTATATATTGTATATAGTTTTGTCTTGCTATTTGATTGCCAGGAGCTGTTTGTATCTATATTCATGACACTATTGATGTTGTTGGAGAGTTCCCTTCACTTCCTGTCTGAAAAGATGGTGTCAGTAGGATAGGAAGTGAGGGCAAATCTCACAGGTAGTTGTAAGAACCAGATAGGGGTTCTAACCCTTCCCAATTCTATCCACAAATAAAACACGTTTCAACTGAAAATACAATTTAACACCATTACCCTAAAATATCAAATAAAAGTAAGCCTAACTCTTTAAACAATTCTAACCATAACACTAATGCCACGTACACACGATACGAAAATTGGACGACAGATCGTCCGACTTTTTTCGTTTACTAGTCGCAAGCAGAAATTGAATAGGTTACTAAAGTCACGAAAATTCTCGTACCACAGAAAAAAAAATCGGAAGTGATGTTATGTGTTGTAATGTATTTGTGTTGTATTTTCGGACGACAACTGTACTGACTAAACGAAAATCGTACGAACTGGTATCGTACGAGGAAATTTTCGTGCATGTCCGATAAAAAAATATCGGATGAACTGTCATGATCGGCTCACGGAAGCCCTGTACTAACGATCCGATTATCGTCCGATTCTTCCTCGGACGACATTTTTTGTACGATATTCGGATCGTGTGTAACATACACTAAACCTAAATAGAGATGAACAGAGTGAATCTGGCACAGAATTACAGACTTTGCCTTTAAAAACGTTGCTTATTGTGCTGTTTGGCACTACTCCTTTTTAATTTTGAGTGTGTGTTCTTTTTTGGAGGGGGGTATGTTTAATTCAGGTTATTTCATTGGGGTCCACATTTAATTATTCTCACACAAGATTCACACTAGTAATACTTGTTCAGATGTTCTTTCAGACTTTAAGCCCATTCAGCAGGAGTCAAACTTCACATATAGTAGCAGGTTTTTCTCCCACTACTGTACTGCACTACTGTACTGTATATGACAGCTTCCTTCCTCTGCTGTCAATGGTTGTTAAAGCGGAGGTCCACACAAAAAGTGAACCTCCCCTTTCGGAACCCTCACCCCCTCCGGTGTCACATTTGACACCTTTCAGAGGGAGGGGGGTGCAGATACCTGTCTAATACAGGTATTTGCACCCACTTCCGGGAATAGACTCCCGCGGGAGTCACGCCCTTTCGCGTCACCCCCCGCTGTCTTCTGGGAAAGACACTGGTCCAAGGAGACAGCGGGGATCAGTGAGGATGCGCCGCGCTACTCGAGCATGCGCATTAGGGAGCCGGGCAGTGAAGCCGCAACGCTTCAATACCTGATTCCCTCACCGAGGATGGCGGTGGGGGCAGCTGAGAGATGAGCGATTGCTCGGCTTCGGCTGCCGACATCGCGAGCACCCTGGACAGGCAAGTGTCCATTTATTAAAAGTCAGCAGCTGCAGTATTTGTAGCTGTTGGCTTTTAATATTTTTTTTTTAGTGGGACCTCCGCTTTAAGGAAGTGGCAGATGCCCAGCCCCATTCATTTACTGGCCAGGAATCCCCAGCCAATTGAAGAGAGTGGCCAGGTATAGTTTAAACAAAAATGCAGAGGGTTCCCCCCATAATTCATATCTGTCTCTTCAGGGCTGGTATGGATTTTAAGCGGGAACCCCATGCATAAATCAAGAACAATGTGTGGGGTCTCCCTTCAAAAATGCACCCCACTATGTAAACCTCAATCACATGGGGGGCAGTATCTGGGGGCCCTCTTATTTTTAAAGGTGGAATTCCATATTCCAATAAACCCTATCCTACAGACACCCCGACTAAAGGCCAGGGTTTTTTGGAAGTGGTTCTTGTTCTGCTAACAAGGGGGCAATGTGATATGCCAGGGGGCCCCTTTATGTTGAGGGCATATGGTCTGGTATGGTTCAGAAGGAGGGCAGCATGCTCGTCATCCCCTTTCCTGACCAGCCAGGCTGTATGCTCAGGTGAGGATCAGGTGTAGATTTTTTAGGAGACCCAATGCTTTTTTTCTTGACTTTTGTATGGGGTTCTCCCACAAAATCTATACCAGAAGCCCAAAATGTCTGGAATAGAATTTGGAGGGGGCTCACACCGTTTTTTTTTTAAATTCATAACAGACCATAGGTCCTGGTATGGATTATG
The DNA here is from genome assembly GCA_029206835.1 of Rana muscosa. Taxonomy (NCBI): domain Eukaryota; kingdom Metazoa; phylum Chordata; class Amphibia; order Anura; family Ranidae; genus Rana; species Rana muscosa. The sequence goes on from CM055118.1 coordinate 811,178,080, forward strand.
GTGGGAAACCCACTCTGTTTTTTCTCTGTGTGTGTGTGTGGGGGGGGGTCCTCCATTGACATCTATAAGGCCCCATGCACACGAGACGCAGGTGCAAACTCTGCTGAACACACGTTTTTAAACGCTGAAACCGGCGTTTACAAACGCGCGTTTTGCCGCGTTTGCGGCGGCGTTTAACCGCGTTTGCGTTTATAAGCGTTTCATCATAGACCCTCCCTAAGCTCAAAAAACAGTAAATTTTAACCATTTCAGCCAGTTTGTGAGACCAGAGTGAGTAGCAGCAGCTGAGAGAGCAGCAGTGTACTTGTATTTAGCGTATCACTTGCCACATCATCTGCCACAAGTTGTGGATTGTCCACTTGCCATGTCACCTGGCCACATCACCTGGCCACGTCACCTGGCCACGTCACCTGCCACAAGTTGTGAATTGTCCATTTGCCACGTCACCTGGCCACATCACGTGCCACGTCACCTGCCACAAGTTGTGGATTGTCCACTTGCCTAGTTACCTGGCCACGTCACCTGGCCATGTTACCTGCCACGTCACCTGGCCACGTCAGCTGGCCATGTCACCTGCCACAAGTTGTGGATTGTCCACTTGCCACGTCACCTGCCACGTCACCTGGCCACGTCACCTGCCACAAGTTGTGGATTGTCCACTTGCCATGTCACCTGGCCACATCACGTGCCACGTCACCTGGCCACGTCACCTGCCACAAGTTGTGAATTGTCCACTTGCCACGTCACCTGCCACGTCACCTAGCCATGTTACCTGCCCACATTACCTGCCACGTCATCTAGCCACGTCACCTGCCACAAGTTGTGGATTGTCCACTTTCCACGTCACCTGGCCACGTCACCTGCCACAAGTTGTGGATTGTCCACTTGCCACGTCACCTGGCCACGTTACCTGCCACGTCACCTGGCCACGTTACCTGCCACGTCACCTGGCCACGTCACCTGCCACGTCACCTGGCCACGTCACCTGCCACAAGCTGTGGATTGTCCACTTGCCACGTCACCTGGCCACGTCACCTGCCACGTCACCTGGCCACGTCACCTGCCACAAGCTGTGGATTGTCCACTTGCCACGTCACCTGGCCACGTCACCTGGCCACATCACCTGACACAAGTTGTTGATTGTCCACTTGCCACGTTACCTGCCACAAGTTGTGGATTGTCCACAATGCAATGCAAGCAATTACAGTTTTCTTTTATATTTTTTAATAGTTTTTCATCATTTGCCATCATTTTTGAGATTTCTAATGTTAAAAAATAGGTCACCTTTAAAAACGCTTATAAACGCAAACGCGGCAAAACGCCGGTACCGCGTTTAGCCGCGTTTAGCCGCGTTTAGCAGCGTTTAGCGTCTGAAACGTGGAAAACTTTTGCGTCTGAACCCATTTTTTTGCTTCTGGAAAAACGAGGTTAAACGCAACTGCTTGTAAACGCCAAAAAACGAGAGTGTGTGCATGGACACATAGGATAACATTGAATGGGTTCAGGAGCAGTTGAAAAAAGCGTCCAACTGCCTCTGAACGCGCGTTCAACAGCAAATAACAGCGTCTCGTGTGCATGGGGCCTAACAAACCCACATCTAGGATAAGGGTCTGGTATAGATGAAGGGAATCCTGACCGCTTTGTTTACAAACAGATGTAAGTGGCCGAAGCTGTCATTTGCCGGCAATTTAAAGGATGTTTTTCTTTGTAAATGTCAGTTTTGCTGCAGTAGGTTGAATACATCTAATGGCCATTATTGTTTTTTAACACTCGGCTCCCAGTGACTTCAAAAGGGTTTGACTCCAGCATCAGAACCAAAAGCCATGCAGTGCATTATGGTTTAAAAAAAAAAATCCTGGATAATTTGCACAACAATGCACCAGAACCCACAGGATTCACAATGAACCCATGCGAAAGATGAACCCAAACCTTATCCTTAGTTCTGAGTTATCAGGGTACTAAAAACAGGAACCTTATTAGGCTGGTCTGGATCTTCACATCTGGGCTGCAGAGTTCAACATAACTTTATATACAGGTTGCTCAATCACCTACCACCTTATTTTATTTCTCTTACACAAAGCAAAGCAAGTAGATATAAATCAAATACCACAAATATAGTGAGTACATCCACAAGTACTATGCCAGTCTGCATCAATCTTCCGATATTCTCCCTGTTTGAAGCAAAAAGTATTTTCTTAGTTGTATTTAATGTTAACATATAATAATTGTATTTCTATGAACGTATTAATTATTTTCTCTAGAGTAATAAGTGTATTAAGAAAGATGTACAATATCATTGAAATATAAGCACGCACAGGTAGTTATTGAGTTTTGAATGTATCCTTTAGGCCTCATCCACACAGGGCATCGGTTTAGCCCCTCTGAACAATAGTTAGGAAAAAAGCTGCTTAAAAAACATGCTCAAGCAGTGTATTGCACGCGCATTTAGATGCATTTAAGTGCATTTAGGTGCATCGCGCATTTGAGCGGTAACAGATTCCAGCCACTGGAATGCATTTATGCTCAAATGTGCCTAAACACGTTTAGCATTTAGGCACATTGCACATTTTTTTCTGCTCCTCATTTTCTCTCCTGAATGTGATTTTGGACACATAGGGGGTTATTTACGAAAGGCAAATCCAATTTGCACTACAAGAGCAAACTACAAGTGCAAAGTACACTTGAAAATTGCACTGAAAGTGCACTTGGAAGTGCAGTCGCTGTAAATCTGAGGGGTAGATCTGAAATAAGGGGAAGCTCTGCTGATTTTATTATCTGATCACGTGCAAGCTAAAAAGCTGTTTTTTATTTTCATTGCATGTCCCCCTTGGATCTACAGCAATTGCACTTCCAAGTGCACTTTGCACTTGTAGTTTGCACTTGTAGTGCAAAGTGGATTTGCCTTTAGTAAATAACCCCCATAGGCTAACATAGAGGTGCTTATACAGGCTGGGGGGAAAAAAAACATCAAACACTTAAAAGTGTTTTTTAAGACCATTGTGCATGAGGCCTTACCTTTTTAAGATTACAAATATATATATATAGATATCTATATATCTATATATATATAGATATATTTATATCTATCTATCTATCTATATATATATCTATATATATATATATATTTGTGTTAGGTAAATGCATGAATACATATAAATGTATTCAATATACTGTTAATGTTCCATATAAAATGTTCGCCTGTTAGGTAATTATTCAACCACTTCCCGCCACTAGATAACAATATGAGGTCGGCAAAGTGGTTGTGTTATCCTGATCGGATGTCATAGGACGTGACAAAGGATGTGTCATACTATGTGTCAGTCGGACAAACCGCACCTCCGATCTGGGTAAAGAGCTCTGACAGAGGCTCTTTACCACGTGATCAGCTGTGTTCAATCACAGCTAATCAAGGTGTAAACAGGTGTAAACCCCTTCCTGATAAGAGGGGCCTGCGCTGATTGATTTTCAGCACAGCCCCCCCCCCCGAGGATGACTACATAGGACCACCAGGGGGATGCCACCCAGGAACACCAGGGATGCCGATCATGGATGCGCACCCAGTGCCACCAGGGATGCCACCCAGGACTAACAGGTATGCCCACCCATGACACCAGGGTTGCCAAACCAGTGCCCATTGTAGATGCCAATCAGTGCCCAGCAAAAAAGCCTGCCAGTGCCTTCTCATCAATGCTACCTATCAGAGCCATCTATTAGTTAGCATCAGTGTCACCCATCAGTGCCACCTATCAGTACCCTTCGGTGTCCATCAGTCCGGCCTATCAGTCAGTGCCCATCAGTGCCGCCTATCAGTGCCCATCAGTGTCGCCTATCAGTGCCCATCAGTGCCGCCTATGAGTGCCCATCAGTGCCACCTATGAGTGCCCACCAGTGCTGCATATCTGTGCCACCTAACAGTGCCCATCAGTGCCGCCTACCGGTGCCCATCAGTGCTGCAAATAATTCCCTAAACATCATTGCCCATCAGTGTCACCTCACCAGTGCCACCTCATCAGTGCCACCTCACCAGTGCCCATCAGTGCCACCTTATCAGTGCCCGTCAGTGCAGCCTCATCAGTGCCCATCAGTGAAGGAGAAAAAAATACTTATTTACAAAATTGTATAACAAAAACAAAGAAAAACGTTGTTTTTTTCAAAATGTTTGGTCTTTTTTTAGTTGTTTAGCAAAAAAAAAATACCCCAGTGGCGATCAAATACCACCAAAAGAAAGCTCTATTTGTGGGAACAAAATGATACAAATTTTGTTTGGGTACAGTGTAGCATGACCGCGCAATTGTCTTCTAAATTGTGACAGCGCTGAAAGCTGAAAATTGCTCTGGGTAGAAAGGGGGGAAAGTGTCCTGTATTGAAGTCGTTAAAACTAAGGTGTGTTCTTATAGTGAGATGCTAACGTGTTTTGCTACAGGAAATTTAAACTTGTGTTTTAGACTTTTAAACTGAAATTAAGACAAACCACTAAATATGCAGGAAAAATATGTGAACTGTTTTAACTCCAGCTAGTGGCCAAGTGTGGTATTTTCTGTTTGAAATCAAAGATTTACAATAAAACAGCCAATTTACATACATTTTTTGCCCCATTCACACAGAACGAATTTACATGCATTTTTACAGGATGAGTGTACTTCAGACAAATATAAAATACACAAATTAAAGCCGCACTGCAATTATTAATACATAAATAAATATATTTTTAAGCAAGCAATGTAAGTATCTGAATTTGACCTACTACAAGCCTCTTACTTACATCTTATTGATATTTTCTAAACTAGAATTTTTATAAACATTTTCCTAGAATTAAAAAACCCCCTGAAGAGACCGGCAATGATAAGGTCGATGATATATGTTGTTTTTTTGTGTCGCAGACCAGAGCTAATATCTGAAATTTCTCGTACATTGAATTCATTCTATGACAAAATAAAGACTTTTAATTGAACATACTTTTCATAAATACTTTGCTGCTAACCCCCCCCCCCCCCCCCGGGGAAACTTTCCATGCTTTTTGTACGCCTATGGGGTATGCAGCATTGTCGACTCCTACATGTGTTTTCCCTGTTTGTATCTTTTTTGGGTGGTTAAACACCGGTTCCCCTCCAACACATGTGAGTTGAAATAGAATAGGAGCTGATATATATCCCAATTTTTTGAAAGACCTAGTAGCTTCTTCCCTTCAGTCACCTGGTGGTGACTATGAAAGGGTTTTGGCATAAGGCTCAATTAGCCAATACTAAAGGGAACCGGAATTCGGTCCAATATAGACAGAGCCAAGATGGCCAAGTCTAGGAGGAAACTCCTTGGGTGAAACAGACAAAAGTTTCCCTCCCCTCTGTCTCCAAATTGGTTGAACATTATATACTCTCAGCTTTTTACATCGAACATAGTTCAAAACATAACTAATGAAGGTATATGAGACAAAAAGTTAGGTTTGTTGTACACATTTTTATATGCTCTGCAATATGTATGTTTGTTATTTGGTGGCCACCCGGGATGTGTCGTTGTGTCCCCCTCCAGCCAGCACCGGGTGGGCGCCTCTCCACTTGGCTTCCCGGCACGGTGGGGAGACGGGCACATTTGCGTTTCTTCCCTCGAATGTTCCCACAGTTGAGCTCTTTCGAAGGGCCACTGGAGGGAGCACTTTCCGTGCCAGCGGCGTACCTTGATCACCGCCGGATGGGTAGTGACGTTGCGTAAAGTCGCGCATGCGCGTGACGTCATGACATCATGTAATTGCGGTGACGGTAGAGCCTTCCGGAACGCCGAGGGGGCCAGGCGGGTGTCGTGATACCAGCGGCAGAGACTCTGTCTGGAGGGGGGGCTGGGGGAGGAGACAAGCACCTGCAGCCAATGGGTACTTAACCCAAACACTACATAAAATGCGCATTTTCCGAGGGAATCCGTGGTGATCTCTGGAATGCCGCTCAACATACACATAAAAGGATGGGAATGCTGGGTAAGTGTAGCTTTTGGACACACCAGACTGGTCGGTGCTTCTTCCAAATTGAACATTTGATTTAATTACTTTTACTCTATGAAAGCTTTCTCTAATTAATCAACATACTAACCTTCCATACAGCTTTGGTCTCACTCTCACATGTAACTCTCATCATTTGTGACACATACTTCTGTTCATCAGACAATCCACAATATTTTATTAACACAAACACCCCTTTTCTTTCTTCATTTATACCTTATATGGGATTTTCCCACCATTAAAGTTAGTAAGTGGTTTTGACACATGGTTTGGCACATTTATACACATTATATATTTTATATATAATATACTATTTTTGATATATTTTACCACATTGGATTTCACTCCTGTGTACACTTCACTTCACTCAATGCATAGTTATCTTCACAAACTGATTAAATAGGCAATAATATTTAATTCCCATACAAATAGTATACTTATTACCATATGTTTATGCAAATCAATATGTCTATTAATTATAACATAAATGAATCTACAAACAAATTAAACTAATGAATACACAGCATAAAGAAAACAAACATTGTATACCCTTCTACTTTGGATGAAGCATGGATCAGTCTGGAGCCTTGGGGCAGCACTCAATACCCAAGCAAACCCTTGGTTACTTATCTATATTCCTTAAATACTAATTTGCAGGTGCCTCGCCCCATACGTCCCTCTCGGGGTCCAAGAGCCTGGCCCCTTGCAAGCCTCGTTGACTATGGGCCCATCAGAGGGTGCGGAGGGGACATACGGACATTTTGGGACCACCAGATGCAACTGCCATGTGACAATTCTGGTTTTGGGATACATTTGCACCTCTCCATCCCCGGAATGGTAAATATACCACCAGATATGTAGAGACGTAATAGTGATAACTCTTGTTAATGTGTAATGCTGATGATGTTTTGCATATTGTATAAAATTATTGATATTTTCTAAACTAGAAATTTTATAAACATTTTCCTAGAATTAAAAAACACCCTGAAGAGACCGGCAATGATAAGGTCGAAATGCATCGGGGTATTCATATGGACTACAATTTTGCAATGTAATGGAAATCCAGGTCTCCTTGGTTTATTGTTTGCCATGGGTGATGATATATGTTGTTTTTTTGTGTCGCAGACCAGAGCTAATATCTGTAATTTCTCGTACATTGAATTCATTCTATGACAAAATAAAGACTTTTAATTGACCATATTTTTCATAAATACTTTGCTGCTAAAAACCCCCCCCTGGGGAAACTTTCCATGCTTTTTGTACTACAAGCCTCTTACAACCCACTTTGCAGCAAAGTTCAGGCTGGGGGAAAGAGAAGCAGCACAAGGAGCACACTGTGCTAACAAGGAGCATGCTGATAGAAGGAGAGCAGAGTGACAGCGAGGTGATCTTATCAGTCTTCTCATTAAACTGTCCAGTTGTAAGCAGAGAAAGAAACAAGGCCCAAAAGTGGTACTTACCTGCAACAGATAGAAATCAGATCCTCTGCTCTGCCAAACAGGGATGCATGGTATGGTAGAGCTATGTAAATCTCAGGACTGCATGGGAATACATACGTACATACATGTACATTTAGTAAAAAAGCTCCCTTACAGAGTATATATTTCATCTGTGTATTTAGCTGTTTTCTTGAACTTCAGCTTTAAAACAACCACCCAAGTTACTAAGAGGTGCAGTTCTATAAACTAAAATTCACAAACAGTACTATAAATGATATATTCTTACCAGAGAACATTCAACATTGGTCACATTTGTGCAGTCACATTCTGTAAAAAAAAAATAAGTCAATTGTTAATTTGAGTAAATATTGCATGAATCCCATGCAAATGGGTTAACTTACTAAAGGCAAATACGTTGTTCACTTTGCAAGGAAATAGCCCTATAGCATACTGAATGAGGTGAAGCTCTGCTGACTTTTATCATCCAGTCATGCAATAAAAATGTCCTTGTCAAGTAAACAGCCTATTTGCTTTTAGTAAATCAACCCAAGAATTGCAATCCAGCATAAATGTTTTTTGTTTTGTATACATGTTTAGGACAAAATGATTCAGCATTCTATGTAAAATACCACACAACTAGTGCAATACAAATAGCAATACTTACTTTGCTTTCACAATATAACTTATTACACATATTTAGGTAGTTTTCAAAATAAATATTTGACTAAATACTCTAGATCATGGATATGCAATTAGCGGACCTCCAGCTGTTGCAAAACTACAAGTCCCATCATGCCTCTGCCTCTGGGTGTCATGCTTGCTGCTGTCAGAGTCTCGCTATGCCTCATGGGACTTGTAGTTTGGCAACAGCTGGAGGTCCGCTAATTGCATATCCCTGCTCTAGACATACAAACTAACTGCAGTTTGTTATAGCCCAAACGCATCTAGATTTTGCATACAAGGTGTACATGTGACTATAAATGGAAAACAAGACTACAGAAATCAGCTAAGAACAGCTGACATGGAACTGAACACATAAAAATAACACTGTTTTCAACCCTTAAGATGAGCCAATAATATTCAACAGCCCAACTTACCACACAAAGCCTTTGGGCTGCCTAAAGGGTTTACACCAGGGGTCTCAAACTGGCGGCCCTTCAGCTGTTGCTAAACTACAAGTCTCATGAGGCATTGCAAGGCTGACAGTTACAAGCATGACTCCCACAGGCAGAGGCATGATGGGACTTGTAGTTTTGCAACAGCTGGAGGGCCGCCAGTTTGAGACCCCTGGTCTACACCATACAGCCAGATAAAAGGCTGACAACACTGCCGTTATTTGACCGGCAGTGTTTAGTATTGTCATCCTGAAACAGGAAGTGATGTTACTTGTAGTATTGCTGGGTATAGAACTGTGCAACAGATTTACAAAAAAATTAAATTATTACGAAAACTGCATACAGTGAGGGGTAATGCCGAAAATACAGAAAAATAGATTTAGGGGTTGATTTAATAAAGGCAAATAGACTGTTTACTTTGCAAGTGCAGTTGTTTTCTGCAAGGGCATTTGCTCCAGAGCTTAGTAAATGTGGAACTTTGCTTTGCAAAGCATATCCAGTCACATGCAAGAAAAATAAAAAAATGTCATGTTTGCTTGCACATGATTGGATGATGGAAGTCAAAAGAGCTTCCCCTTATTTACTAAGCTCTGGAGCATATGCCATTGCAGAGTGCAACACACTTACAAAGTGCACATTTTTATTGTCTTTAGTAGATCAACCCCATTGAGTTTATATACACTTTATTGGGTATGCTGTATTTATAAAGCAGTGGATTTGTCTTTTACCAAACATTCAATGGTGGTGAATCAATCATTGTTATTTAAAACACATGCACAGGGAAGATTTACCTGCACTGAATGTATGGTGAATGTGAGATTCACTGCTGTATAAATATACCCCTATGCAGGGCTTTTTTTCTCAGACAATAGGTGTTGGAACTCCCCCTTTCTGAGTCACCCCTTTTCTCCGCCCCCTACCCACCTCCCAGTACCGTCTCTTTTAGACAATATAGGAACAAGTATCATTTTGTGGTGCTAAGTAATTTGTATGGAATTTGGCAATGATATCAAGAAAAGCAGTAAAATAGATCCCCTGCAGCCAGCAACAATAGATCCCCCTAACAACGACGGACCACCTACAACAACATTTCCCCCCAGCAACAATAGACTCCCGGCAGCATCAACAGATCTCCACACAGCCAGCATTAATAGTCTCTCTGGCTGCCATAAACAATAGACCCCTCCCCCAACAGTAGATCTCTTTCAGCAACAACTGATCCCCTAGCAACATAAGACCCCCCCAGCAACAATAGGTCCCCCACCAGCAACAATAGACCTCCCCAGCAACAATAGACCCCCCCTGAAAAAATAGATCCCCAGCAGTGAGCATCAATATCCTGCAGAACATCCCAGCACCCCTTGCCATTACATACAGTCAGTCCAGGAGGTGCCGAAACTGCGCTCCCTCGCATTCTCGCGGAAAAAAAGCCCTGCCCCTATGCATTTTTTATTTGTGTTTGTGTTTTCACCAGTTGATCCAGATACCTCCTACGATCAGCTTACACCCAAATGAGCTTTAACTTGTATATGTTTAAAGTATAGCAATTGTTAGCTCCTGTAGGGGCCAAGGTCTTGCCTACAATGTGAAGTGCTTTGGGATATCTTAGGGCTATACAAATATATACTAACATGTACAAATGTAAATTGTGTTGTTTACATGTTTTTTTTATTTATATTCAACTGAATATCCTGTATGCAAACCAATAATTCACTGTATATATAAGACAAAAGGCAAATACTTTCATACTGACCACAATACCAGCCTGGACAACAGGATCCATCTATCCTCTTTTTAGCCAACCGTGTCTCAGGCATACAGGAAGGCTGTGATGTAGGACAAAGGTTCTCTTCACACACTACGTAAAACAAAAAATATAATATGATGAACAGTAGCTGCTGCATTGAAAAAAATGTATCTCCTGTTCATAAAACAGACACCAAATCCATTTTCAATTTAATCTTACCACAGGTATAATGAGGGCAGCACTGGCTTGTGGTGTTCAAATCAACAGTAAGGATCTCCCCTTCTCTGCAAACGGGAACAGGTTCTGTACAGGATTCACAAACTACATGTGAACAATAAATGATTATTATATTTTTGGAAATTATTTTAATTCAGCAAAATCGAATTTTTATGAAAATATTTAGAAGAGGCTTAAAATGTTGGAAAATCCCTATCTCTGCATCTTCTGTTTGTGGTGTACAACTGACAGATCTACTTCCATGATACCCACCAGTCTCCGTTTTACAAAATAATTCTAGGAATGCAGATCCTCAGAGGCAACCCACACTATAAGGTTTGAACTACTTCCTCCACAACTTCTCTTTCTAGTTAAAACATTTCACATTCAAGCAAGTCTTACACAATGGTTTACTGGTTATGCTCAAATAATTCTGTAGCTTGGCCCATGTTAGGTCTGGGCTCATATATGGTGGGTTTCTTTGTAAGATTAGCAGTGATCAATGAGTATTTCTTCTTCCCAGTCATGGGTGTGCTAAAGCTTCAAATCCCCAAAACTCTAAAAAGCATAGTTCCTATACAAAACAAATCTTAAAGTAAGTGGCAGGAGCGGGCATTGTGATATGAGGAATGCAGTGGCAGAGGATTTCATGAAGGAACCCTAGAGCAACACCAATGTTTTGGCCCCCTATTCAACTGCTGACCAAGTTAAAACACTTATTTACTGTGTATAGGTTGATAGCTAGAAAGAAGCAAGTCATGTTCAAGTCTAGAAGACAGTTGGAGGGGTCTCAGCATCCATCTGACCCACATCAAGTCTAAAGTCTAATGCCCCATACACACGAGCGGAAATTCAGTCGCAAAAATCTTGGATGGTTTTTCCGACGGAATTCCGCTCAAGCTTGGCTTGCATACACACGGTCACACAAAAGTTCTCGGAACTTTCGACCGTCAAGAACGCGGTGACGTACAACACTACGACGAGGCGAGAAAATGAAGTTCAGTGGTTTCGAGCATGCGTCGAATTGTTTCCGAGCATGCGTCAAATTGTTTCCGAGCATGCGTCGGAATTTTGCGCGTCGGAATTGCTACAGACGATTGGAATTTCTGATCAGAATTTTTCCGTCTGAAAATTTGAGAACCAGCTCTCAATATTTTGCAGCAAAAGTCCGATGGAGCATACACACGGTCGGAATTTCTGACCAAAAGCTCACATCGGACTTTTGCTGGCGAAATTTCCGACCGTGTGTACGCGGCATAAAAGAGCCCCTGAGTCCCAGGGGGCCCTTGTGCAATGTCTGAAAAAAGTGTATGTCTGCCCCTGGTAGTATGCTCATAATTTATTAGTATATGAAACATTCTGTATTTGTAGTAAATGTAATAAAGCACACATAGACTGAAAGTTTTAAATTCTAAAAGCATGTAACTCCAGAGCAAAATGTATAGGTTCTACTGGTATAAAATGATTGGCTAGATGGTTGAACTAGACAAAATTTTGTTAAGCATGTGTGCGGTGATAAGATTATTTCACTTTAAAGGCCAATCAGGTTAATTGATTTTTATTAGGGCCATCTAAACCAGATTAGTGGTTGAATCTAAGCCCTGGTTCACACTGGTGCAATTTGACATGCGATTTGGCATGTCAAATCGCATGTCAAATCTGCGATATTTGCCGCAAATTGCGGGCAATGGCACCGTCCTAATCGGTGCGACGCCGCATCTGCGGCGCTGCACCGATTTCAAAAAGTAGTTTCTGTACTACTTTTTGCGATTTCGGGCCGCGATTTACATTGACATCTGTGCAGAAACCTGCACAGATGTCCCTGTAATTCCGGCCAAAATCGGGGCTGACAGGCGGGAGTGAAATCGTGCGAGTTCAGCTGAACTCGCATGGCTTCACTCCCGCAGCCCCAGTGTGAACCTGGGCTTAAAAAGGTTAACACAAATGCTGTCAATTCTTCTGCAAATCTCCAGTTAATCTGAACAAGCCATACAACTAATCTATGCATAAAGAGCATAGGTTCCCAAACCTATTTGGCCTATCGCCCCCTTTTTAGTAAAAAAACAAATTACTTAGTAACCCCCCACCACGGAAACCTACCTACTTTAAGCGAACAAACAGAAAGATGCAGTGACAAACTTGTGTTTTTTTATGTATCTATATTTCAACGCTTGTTTATGTGTAGGGGAAAGATGAACGGAGATATACTTACCTTATCCTCCACTCCTCTCTGCACAAGACCGGTCCCTGCAGCTCCTGAACCCCCGAATTTTATCGGTCTTAAATCTTGATGACCTCAAACCCAGAGCAGAATCCATAGCCCTGCCCTGGACATAAGGGACGCCTGGAAGAGTCCACCACTGGATCACGGGACAGCGGCATTTGCCAGGGGAGTGAAGATTGGGGTAAGTAAAAGAGTTTCTCCTCTCCTCTGGACAAAATGAGCACTTAACCCATGCAGTGTGGGTGCAGCCCCATTGGAAAGGATCTTTTTTTTTCTGACCAGAATTAGGCTTTAAGACCTTTCGGCAGACTTGACCACTGAACGATTATAACTTGCATTTTGTGTGTTTATTTGGAAAATAAAGTAACCAATACAACTTTAACTCTATTGCCCTGTACACACAAGCGGTATTTCCGTCGGAAAAAAGTTGGATGGTTTTTCAGACGGAATTCCGCTGAAGCTTGGCTTGCATACACACGGTCACACAAAAGTTCTCTGAACTTTCGAGCGTTAACAACGCGGTGACGAACAACACTACGACGAGCCGAGAAAAATAAGTTCAATGCTTCCGAGCATGCGTTGAATTGTTTCCGAGCGTGCATGTTTTTTTCCCGTCGGAATTGCATACATACGAAATGGATTTTCCGACCGGAATTTTTTCCGTCGGAAAAATAGAGAACCTGCTCTCAAACTTTTGCTGCCAGAAATTCTGCCAGCAAAAGTCCGATGGAAATGCGGAAATTGAAGAAGGTTTGGACAGCCGCACTCCAAAAAATAGTTCCTTTATTTTAAAATCAAGTCACAAAAATACATGCCACAGCAAAAAAGCAGATGTAAGCTGACGCGTTTCATACTGTAGTTCAGTGCTTATTCATAAGCTATGAATAAGCACTGAACTACAGTGTGAAACGCGTCAGCTTACATCTGCTTTTTTGCTGTGGCATGTATTTTTGTAAATAGATTTTAAAATAAAGGAACTATTTTTTGGAGTGCGGCTGTCCAAACCTTCTTCAATTTCCGCATTTTCATATGCATTGTCTGCACCCGCGGCTTTGGATCTAGTGAAAGGCTCATTAGGCACATCTGAGCGGTAATCTTCTCTCTTCAAAAGTCCGATGGAGCATACACACGGTCGGAATTTCGGACTTTTGCTGTCGGAAAATCAGTATGTTACACAACTGTTAAAAAATGTTTAAACTGTTTTTCTACATTTTCTTCTCTTCTCTTCTTTCCTTATGCTTCTACTGGCCACTTATTTTTATTTACCGCCTCCCAATTGCACCCAAGGCTACTACCAACCCCCTGGATCATTCTAGTGCCCCCCAGGGGGCAGTATCAACCACTTTAGGAAGCACTGATATAGAGCAACTACCTATTGAAAATAAATACGCACAAACCACCACAGCACACTACAAGTCCCAGCTTTCAAAGTCTAATGATAGTGATGTCCATGACAACCAATACGGCTAAAAACGGAAACCCCAACAGGGCAACTGGATCCTGTAGCTTCCAGATAAGGACCTGGGATGATCCAAAGCAGCTCAAAAGACAAAAACACAGGGATCCACATTGGAATAAAAGCATACAATTAATTACAAAAAAGCATAGCACACTCTTACAGTTCAAATCTTTGCAGATCAGCATTGGAAGTAGGGGGCACTAGCAGGGAACCGTGGCAGAGCTGTATTATAGAAGCAGCAGCTTTCAATCTCATTGCTGGCAAGACAGAGACTCGAACAGACAGCTGTCAAAAGTCTGCCAATACACAGAGTTCTTGGCTGCTATCTACTGCCTCATGATGACCTCTATGTGTGGGGGGGGGGGGGACACAGGGCAATGTTGGCTTCCAACGCTGACCTACAAAGATTTGAACTGTAAGTGTGCTATGCTGTTTTGTTAATAAATGTATACTTTTATTCTAATGTGGATCTCGCTCCTGTGTTTCTACCTATTGAAAACAACAGACAGGTTATTCAGAACATTATGGTATTAACTACTAAGTACGATTAAACTGAATATTTAGTGATACATCTAGCTGTGGAGTAGTATTCAAATCATTCTATATAATGTAAGTGGAAATGTTTAAAATATTTATATATATGGACAGCTGAGGTCATATAATCCAAGAGATGTAAAAAATCTGAGCAGATACCTGCTCGCCAACCCCAACCAAAATAACATAGCAGACTCGCTACCTGGTTTCAATTGTCTTGGAAAGTATTCAAAGTGAAATACAGATAGATAGATAGATTCAATGCTTACTATGCTTACCGCAGATATAGTTGAAGCAGCATGGATCATTGTCTCTAACTAGGACTACAATCTGATCCCCTTTGCACTCTGGACGTGAAGCTATTGGACAGGCAGATGGGTCACACACTGTTAGGAAAAATTGGATTTATTTTCTAATGATGCAGAAGTAAAATAAAGCAGTATTCATCAACTGTATACCAACCAAGCTATGTGTTAGTAGTGGTTACCTTTCTTTGCCCTTCTGCAACTTGTGCTATTTGATATTTGGCTTACCATAATGTTGAACTTATAAAATAAATCAATTTTCTTCAAATTGTCATTGCTGTACCATGCCTTTATAGCATAATAAAAAAAATCCAGTTTTTATTTTGATGTGTGTTTTCAGTTATAGCTTTCCTTCACAAATGGGCATTGAAGTGATACTAAACACACACTGTTAAATTTACATCCATTCTATTTCTGTATGTGGATGATGGCACTGTAATTATAAAAAAAAAAAAATCGAAGTACCTTTTCCCCAATCAATATACAGCTGTCATATGACCCAGCTCTTTCCCAGCCTGTCTGCAGGGAAGCATAAGCAGGAGGAGCTTCTAGTCCTCTGCTGCTGGTCACTTGTTCAAAATAAAGAAAACTATCCTTTGGGATACAGAGTAAAAATAAATGATAATATCAATAAACTGTTTTAAATTGTCATACACATATACTATATATATTTATACACACACACACAGTAACTCACAAAATGACACTTTGCTACAATGTAAAGTAGTGAGTAGTGAGTGTACAGCTTGTATAACAGTGTAAATTTGTTGTCCCCTCAAAATAACTCAACACACAGTCATTAATATCTAAACCGCTGGCAACAAAAGTGAGTACACCCCTAAGGCTACTACCAACCCCCTGAATCGTTCCAGTTTCGCCGCTTGATCTTTCTTACAGGCGACGGGAGGGGACATCGCCCCTTTCCTGCCGCCATCCGGTGCTTCTCTGGGCTCTCCCGTGCCATCGGGGACCCAGAGAAAGAATCGGCCGTCACCGGTTGACGACCATAGAGATTTCCAGTCATCTCTATGAGAGATGATATGACGTCACGTCCGGGCCACAGTTATAAACAAAGCCACGATCACGGCTGGTAAGCATGAGATCGTGATTTTTTTTTTCGATCTCATGCTTTCCAGCCTGGAGAAGAGATGTGGGGGTCTTATCGACCCCCCATCTCTCCATAAAGAGGATCTGTCACAAACCATTCCTATTACAAGGGATATTTACATTCCTTGTAATAGGAATAAAAGTGCTAAAAAACAAAGGTAATAGAAAGTGTAAAAAAAAATAATTAAAATAATTTCAAAAACGCCCCTGTCCCTGGTAGCTCACGCTCAGAAGCGAACGTACATGCAAGTCTGCCCACATATGTAAATGCCGTTCAAACCACACATGTGAGGTATCACCGCATGCGTTAGAGCACAAACAACAATTCTAGCACTAGAGACCTCCTCTAACTCTAAACTGGTAACCTGTAAAAAAAAATCAGGCTTCGCCTATGGAGATTTTTAAGTACCGAAGTTTGGCGACATTCCATGAGTGTGCGCAATTTTACAGTGTGATTGACATGTTGGGTATCTATTTACTCAGTGTAATATCATCTTTCATATTATACAAAAAAATTGGGCTAACATTACTGTTTTGTTATTTTTTAATTCATGAAATGTTTTTTTTTTTCAAATGCTTTTGATAAATTCTTGCGCAAATACCGTGCGAGATAAAAAGTTGCAACGGCCACCATTTTATTCCCTAGGGTGTCTGCTAAAAAAACATATATAATGTTTGGGGGGTCTGAGTAATTTTATAGCAAACAAATGATGATTTTTACATGTAGAAGAGGAGTGCCAGAATAGGCCCGGTATGGAAGTGGTTAATGGAGTAATCACCTCCCTGTTGTTTTAAGACATAGGCTGGAAGGATGTGATACAGACTGCGACTGGCAGAAATTCACCCACACCATGGGCAGGAAGGGGGTAAAAGGGTTCAGTAGGTTAAATAAGCTGAAGTCAGAAGCTGATTGGCTACCATGCACAGCTGCAACAGATTTTACACTTTCCGGTTTGAGTAAGCCCTGGTTCACAACGGTGCAGCTTTGAAATCGTGGTACTTCAGTGCGATTTCAAAGCTGTACATCACTGCGATTTACACTGCCAATTTCATTGCGGCTTGCGACATTTAACAGAAGTCTAAGCAAGTCACCATGACATAAGTAAAAAAGTAGTGCAGGAACCTTTTTTACAATCTCTGCGATATGAGTCACGGCAATATGAACGGTTCCATAGCAATGGGGTGCACCTTGTCATGCGATTTGGAACTGTCAAATTGCATGATAAGTCACACTGGTGTGAACTGGGGCTTAATCAAGTATGTCTTAGGCTGGCCATAGATTATGCAGTTTTCTTTCCTTCAACAAATTGCTTGACTCGAGTTTAGATGGGGGAATCCCTCCCACTGCGCTATTGTATTCTGACAGCGGGAGGTGTCCCTGGCATCAGAATATAATGACCACTGCCAATGGCTATAGTAATAGTAGTAGTAGTGAATTGATTGTATGAAAAAAAAAATCAGACAAGCTGGTTGTGCTAAAGTCAATCGAAAGAATGACTAAGTACAACCAGTCTGCCCATAAATGCATTGAAATTTGGCGGGTTCCTGCTGAACCGGACAAATTTTGGTCCCTCTGGCCAGCTTTATGGAACTGATCAGCAGTGCCTATTGCAACATATCCATATGTACAGTATTAATCAGATATGAATGCAGAAGTCAGCACTATACAAACTGCTGGGATCAGAATTTGTTCTGTAGGAATAGCTGCTCTGCCGAATAGCAGCAACAAGTATATGATGAGTAATGTGTTTCAAAGAGCCAGTGTTGAGTGAAGAGTTCCAGCCTGTACCCAATAGCAAAAGTATAACTGAATACAGCAATTATAGTAGGTTTGTGTTACATCTGACTTTTTGATTTCCTGTGGGATAAAATGTAACAGAAAAGAAATACTTACCACAGTGAAATTGAGGGCAGCAGGTACCTGGTATATAATCTGCAACCAGTCTTTCCCCAATCTTACAGGTTACAGGTCTTTCACACAAGGTTATGTTACATTCTATAAACATATAATATATCAATTACAATAACTCCAAACTAAATAGTATGCCAGTACACTAACTATACAACATTCAATATATTATTTTGAAATTACAGTAGAGGAACAAAACAAAAATGTGTATAACATCATTAGAATTTCATTTGAATCTTTTTATTTTAAGAACATTCATTACAATTTCTAATTTTTAGTGGGGTCAGTTTGATGTTCATTTTTGACCAAAGTGGCGAGTAAATTCAAAGGCGCAGGTTTGAAAAATTTTCTTGAACAATCAAACTTCTAACAGCACGGGAGGCTGGTGGAGACAGCATCGGACAGTTTACACACTGCAGCTACCTTAGTGCAGAGACTGGCGCCATCTTTTGTAAGCGCAATCGCTTGTTTTTATTTGCGATTATAATGAAGTTGCAATTTTACACTATGGGTGGTTTTATCTTCCTCTGATTTACTCCCACATAAAGGAGCTGGCATGATCCGCTGCCACATCGTGGGAATATTATTACTCGCAGTGAACCCACTTATTTATTTAAAGAGGTTGTATAGTCTTTTTTTTTACTTTTACCTACAGGTAAGCCTATACTAAGGCTTACCTGTAGGTAAAATAAATATCTCCTAAACCTTTACGGTTTAGGAGATATTCCCCTTGCACTGCGCCGCTGACTGCAGCGGCGCATACGCACAGGGGATTCTCGGCTGAAGGCCCGGCGGACGCCGGACCTTGCCGGAAAGAAGTCTCCCGCGCGCATGCCCGGGAGTGACGAATCGCGGCTCCAGCCACTCACAGCGCTGGAGCCGCGATACCCGGAAGACACGCCGAGGCATAATGTCAGCTGCCTCAGCGTGGACCGGGAGGGACACCGACGCCTCGTTCTAAGGTAAGTATTTCGTAATGAGCTTGTATGCTGTGCATACAAGCTCATTATGCCTTTTCCTTTACAGGTGTAAAAAAAAAAAAAAAAATGCGGGTATACAACCGCTTTAAGGGGTCTCACTTTCTAGTGAGTACTTCAAAAGTTGGGTGGAGGTCACCTTGAAGGTGTTTTTTGGATTTTCTTAAAGAGCACTGCAATAATATTGTTTTGACTTTACACATAGACTCATTTTTGTGGACTTGCAATTGACACCTTTTTTGGCATATGGTCACTTTTATTCATCTTAGTTTGTCACCCATGATAAGGATATTGCTATAACTAAGGATTATTGCATAGCAGCAGGGTATTTTATATAAGTGTTTTATTTTTTCACGTTCATACAAATATTGGCATAACAGCTTGTTCAAATATCTACTAGTGTATGGCTAGCTTAAATATGTAAGAATGTGAAAGTCCCATTAAATACTACCTTAAAGGGTATTTAAACCCCCTAAAAAAAACATTATATTGCAGCTTGCAAGTCTATAGATGTAGTAGCAGCATTAATTTGAGGCATGGGTTGCTATGGCGGTAGTCCCCCCCCCCTGCTCAGTAGTCTCCAGAAATATAGATGTAACTGATAAAAATGCAGCACAGGCATAGAGCACAGGAAAATAGCAGCTGATGAGATTTCTTAAGCCACCTATATTGTACATGGATCGAAGTTTAGCAGTGACCGCCTGAATTTTGATCCATGTATGGGCACCCTGTTTGTACACAAGTCGGTCTATTGATCACTATTGATACAACCAGCCTGTTGGGTTTTTCCTGAGTGATTAGTGCCACTGGCTATAGCCAGCAACATTAATCATTGCATTCTGCTGGCAGGGAAGGCTCCCTACTGGCAGAACACAATAGCACTGTGTGAGGGAATCACCAATAAACACTGACTCCAGCACATTTCTTTCCCTCCACCGAACAACCATACAGGATATAAAAAACCCATGTATTATTTCAACCTGGTAATACAGAGTTTGTGTTGTTCATGGACTTACATACCGCAGATTTTCTTTGGGCAGCACGATCCTTCTTCAATAATGCTGATAAGAGTTTCTCCCTCCTGCTCACAGGTTGGCACTGGTTCCTCCCTGCATTCAGGTTCTAGGGATATGACAGTGCCATTCTCCAGGCATTTTGACAGACAGCACTTACTGACAGATGAATGCCATACTTCTCCTGGTGAACGTGGGTGTCCTTCGTTATCAGTGCATGCTGAGATAGGAAACACAGCTTACAATTAACTTTGAAGCATGTTTTAATATCTGTTCATTGTACTATATTCATTTGACCAAACATGCTAGTAATTGGCACAGCATTGGATCCCCCTCAACATATCTCTTTAAATATCAAAATGACATTAGTTCAAACATGAATGTTAAATAAACACCTGAAAGTGATCAGCCTATTTCTATACAATCTATAACTATGCACACATAGCAAAGACGAAAGTTTGAAAATAAAGGTTGTAGTTCAATTATCCCGATTCAAGTGATTTTAAAGTAACATATTTTAAACCAAATATCAAATACCTACCATTTATTCAACCCAGATACTGAGGGAATACATTTTAAATGTAAATGTAAACATATTAATGTTTACTGTGGCTTTTTAATCTTCCAATTAACCTTCAATGAGTAGGTCTGCAACTCTACCTCCGACATTCTAGCCCAATATTTTTCTGTATGTGATTGGGTGGGTTGTCACTTAAGGCTCCATACCCAAAAGAGTTTTATAAAATTATAAGATGACACACATGATTTTACTGAGTTATACTCATGTTTTTATTCAATGAATTTTCATAAAAAGTGTTTAATTGGGGTCTGTGTTTAAAGTTACACTCCAGTTTTGAAATACATACACGAAATAAAGCCTACCCATTTTGCTTTGGGTTTTAATCTAAAAATCTAGGAACTCTTTTTGCTTAGAATGTGTCCCCAACACACCCACTGCAGGCTCCTTGCTGTCTTTCATATACAGAAATCCAAAAGTATCAAAGTATTAGTATCAAGAGTTTCAGACAGCCACTATTCAGATTCTAACGAAAGTTTAATTCTGATTGGTGATACCTACAACAGGGAATATGTTACACACAGGACAGGCTTCAGGAAACAAACCATTTCAAACCATATGTGGTGAGCTGTGTACATTTTGGCTTTAGTGGATTACACAGAACTACATTCTCACGGCCTCATGGATGAGAATAGTATTCAGTGTTCTTTTTAGTGCATGGGTGTCCAAACCTGAGGCCCTCCAGCTGTTGCAGGACTACAGGACCATGAGGCATTGCAAGGAAGGTCCCATGAGGCATTGCAAGGAAGGTCCCATGAGGCATTGCAAGGAAAGTCCCATAAGGCATTGCAAGGAAAGTCCCATGAGGCATTGCAAGGAAAGTCCCATGAGGCATTGCAAGGAAAGTCCCATGAGGCATTGCAATCCTGACAGTTTCCAGCATGACTCCCAAAGGCAGTGGCATGATGGAACTTGGCTCCCAAAGTCAGAGGCATGATGGGACTTTTAGTTCCACAACAGCTGGAGGGCCCCAAGTTAGACACCCATGTTCTAGTGATTCTCACAGATGGCTGCCGCTATGCTGCTATGTGAATATAGTCTAAAGGAAACAGAGATGACTCTCTGACTTTATCACAGATGTTTGTTGAATAGCATTGGTCATTCACTGCTTAGGTTCATTTGTTGGCTGGGATTGCTGTTTAATGTTCCCTCAGTTAGACCTCATTTACATTTGTGTTTGGGGGGGGGGCAAAAAAAAATGGCAGTTGAGCCAGGTTTATAATGGCCCTCAACTTTCCCTCTAAGCTGTATGGGGTATTCACATGCCATAGCAAAAATTATGCCTCTTGCTATGTTCAGCTGGCAGCACCGTTCACCGAACACAACCCCTTCAGCTAATGAGCCATGCCACATATGCATGCATTGCATGCAGTTGTGGTGTAATGGTGCAGGTGTTTAGGGTTAAAACAGGAAACAAGGAGGCAAAACAATGCCTACTCACAACCTGCCAAATGCCATCTAAAATCGTTTAAGTGGGAACTGCTCTTCAATGGGCTAATTCTAATCCACACGAGTCCCTACAGAATACATCAGATTTGGGGAGCAGGTGCTAAAGGTGTTAAAAGAAATACAATACCACATTTTTTTTCTGGGATGCACAGCTCAGAATCTGTTCTGTGGAGAAGGGTTCCCTTTTTGCAAACACAATCTTCCCTTAAGTAGGAACATGGTGACTCTTCATAGTACCACTTGTTTAGGCAGGTTTTGGCAGCGCAGGGCTGTACACAAGGCTGGTACTCCTTTCCCTCTGGACAAGTCAGTGCTACAAAAAAAATGTAAGACAGTTATAATTTATTTTTGCCTGGGACAGTCAGATGGTATATGTATGTATATAATGTATATGTATGTATATAAAGTGTATGTATGTGTGTATATATATGTATATATATATATATTTATATTTATGCAACTAGTTTACTAACCTAAAATCTTGGTATCTTCTGAAATAATACCATGTACAACAGCACTGAGACCAAGAGAGGAAAAACCCACACAAAGAGCCAATGGAGCTCTAAACAGTACACGTGCTAACAGAGTACATGTTGACTAGCAAACAGAGTGAAGAAAGCAGGGATGTCTCATCATTGCACAGTTACTGCTTCATTATTAAGTCTGATGCCTCGTACACACAACCGGTTTTCTCGGCAGGAAAAAAAACAATGCTTTTCCCGACGGGATTCCTCTCAAGCCTGCCTTGCATACACACGGGCACACAAAAGACCGCTGAACTTTTGACTGCCAAGAACGCGGTGACGTCAAAGACTATGACAAGCCGACAAAATGACGTTCTATGCTTCCGCGCATGCGTCGAATTGTTTACGAGCATGCGCGTTTTTTCCCCTTGGGAAAGCTTACACACGACGGTTTTCACACCGGGAAATAGACCGCCAGGAATCAATTTTCTTTCTTTTTCCTGCAGTTTTCTCATCGGAAAACAGCGATGGAGCATACACATGGCTGGTTTTCCCGGCCAAAAGCTGTCATGGCAGTTTTCCCGACGGGAAATCCGGTCGTGTGTACGAGACATTAGACTTGGATTATGTTCTTGTTTAGGGATGAGCTTTGTGTTCGAGTCGAACATACGTTCGACTCGAACATCGGCTGTTCGATCGTTCGACGAAGAACGAACGATTTGGGCCGTTCGCGCCAAATTCGAGTGACGCGAACGGCCCACAATGCACTACGCCATCGCAGTGTCATCCAGGCGCTGTGATTGGCCAAGCATGCACTGTGACCCCCCATGCTTGGCCAATCACAGCGCCGGCAGCGAGGAGAGCAATGATTGGCCACAGGCAGGATGCCTGTGGCCAATTATTGCTGAGGGGGTTTAGTACACGCCCCACACTATAAAAGGCCGCCAGCGCGGCGGCCTTGTGTAATGTGTTCCGGAGCAGGGAAAGAGAAGCATAGGCAGGGACAGTGTCATTTTTTTTCCTTTACTAATCCTGGATTCCTTGTGTTTAGGGACAAATAACGATAGGTAGGGAGAGTGTCAGTGTGTTATTCTGTGCTAAACCTTGTTTGTAGGGACAGAGAAGGACAGTGAGGGAAACTGTCAGTGTGCTATTCTGTTCTAAACCAATCTTGCTGAACCATATTTGAAATCCTTGAGTTGAGGGACAGAGAAGGACACTCGTGGAAACTATCAGTGTGCTATTCTGTGCTAAATCTTGTTTGTAGGGACAGAGAAGGACAGTGAGGGAAACTATCAGTGTGCTATTCTGTGCTAAACCAATCTTGCTGAACCATATTTGAAATCCTTGAGTTTAGGGACAGAGAAGGACACTCGTGGAAACTATCAGTGTGCTATTCTGTGCTAAATCTTGTTTGTAGGGACAGAGAAGGACAGTGAGGGAAACTGTCAGTGTGCTATTCTGTTCTAAACCAATCTTGCTGAACCATATTTGAAATCCTTGAGTTTAGGGACAGAGAGGTACAGTGAGGGAAAGTGTCAGTGCGCTATTCTGTTCTAAACCAATCTTGCTGAACCATATTTGAAATCCTTGAGTTTAGGGACAGAGAAGGACACTCGTGGAAACTATCAGTGTGCTATTCTGTGCTAAATCTTGTTTGTAGGGACAGAGAAGGACAGTGAGGGAAACTATCAGTGTGCTATTCTGTGCTAAACCAATCTTGCTGAACCATATTTGAAATCCTTGAGTTTAGGGACAGAGAAGGACACTCATGGAAACTATCAGTGTGCTATTCTGTGCTAAATCTTGTTTGTAGGGACAGAGAAGGACAGTGAGGGAAACTGTCAGTGTGCTATTCTGTTCTAAACCAATCTTGCTGAACCATATTTGAAATCCTTGAGTTTAGGGACAGAGAAGGACACTCGTGGAAACTATCAGTGTGCTATTCTGTGCTAAATCTTGTTTGTAGGGACAGAGAAGGACAGTGAGGGAAACTATCAGTGTGCTATTCTGTGCTAAACCAATCTTGCTGAACCATATTTGAAATCCTTGAGTTTAGGGACAGAGAAGGACACTCGTGGAAACTATCAGTGTGCTATTCTGTGCTAAATCTTGTTTGTAGGGACAGAGAAGGACAGTGAGGGAAACTATCAGTGTGCTATTCTGTGCTAAACCAATCTTGCTGAACCATATTTGAAATCCTTGAGTTTAGGGACAGAGAAGGACACTCGTGGAAACTATCAGTGTGCTATTCTGTGCTAAATCTTGTTTGTAGGGACAGAGAAGGACAGTGAGGGAAACTGTCAGTGTGCTATTCTGTTCTAAACCAATCTTGCCGAACCATATTTGAAATCCTTGAGTTTAGGGACAGAGAAGGACACTCGTGGAAACTATCAGTGTGCTATTCTGTGCTAAATCTTGTTTGTAGGGACAGAGAAGGACAGTGAGGGAAACTGTCAGTGTGCTATTCTGTTCTAAACCAATCTTGCTGAACCATATTTGAAATCCTTGAGTTTAGGGACAGAGAGGTACAGTGAGGGAAAGTGTCAGTGTGCTATTCTGTTCTAAACCAATCTTGCTGAACCATATTTGAAATCCTTGAGTTTAGGGACAGAGAAGGACACTCGTGGAAACTATCAGTGTGCTATTCTGTGCTAAATCTTGTTTGTAGGGACAGAGAAGGACAGTGAGGGAAACTGTCAGTGTGCTATTCTGTTCTAAACCAATCTTGCTGAACCATATTTGAAATCCTTGAGTTTAGGGACAGAGAAGGACACTCGTGGAAACTATCAGTGTGCTATTCTGTGCTAAATCTTGTTTGTAGGGACAGAGAAGGACAGTGAGGGAAACGGTCAGTGTGCTATTCTGTGCTAAACCAATCTTGCTGAAGCATATTGCAAATCCTTGTGTTTAGGGACAGAGAAGGATAGGCAGGGGACAGTGTCAGTGTCATTGTTGCTAAGCCTCCTGCACAGTATACACCTGAAGGTAGCCCTTATTGCTGTTTTTCCCATCTCCCTGCAGGCCATCCATTAAAATGTCTGGAAGGCAAACAAGGAGAGGCAGACAGTCAGGAGGCAAAAAAAGAGGGCAAGCAAGCTCTGTGTCTGGGGGGCAACAGTGCTGGTCGTGGACGCGGTGCATTGTCATCAGCACATGGCCATGGGACACGCTTGTCCTTCTTTTCGGCAGCTGGACATGTTGAGCCACATCATGCCAAAGACTTGGTAGAGTGGATGACCAAGCCCACCTCATCCTCCTCATCCTCTCTCACCCAGGCTCAGGGTACTGGCAAAGCAGCTGCCAAAGCGTCCTCTTCTCTGGTATCATTATCTTCATTAGTCAATCCTTCCCTAGACCCACCATGTCCTCCTCCTGAGTAGTCCCCCGAACTGTTTGAGCACAGTGTTGGGTACATGCTCCAGGAGGATGCCCAGCGTTTCGAAGGATCTGATGATGATACCCAGATAGAGGAAGGCAGTAGCGTGAGAGCAGAGAGAGGGGATGCTCAAGAAGGACACCAATCTGGCAGTCATGCTCCAGCAGCTGCAGCATACTGCCAGATTGACTCCAGTGATGAGGAGGGAGGGGATGATGAGGTCACTGACTCCACGTGGGTGCCTAATAGGAGAGAGGAGGAGGAGGAGGATGAGGAGGAGGCACATCTCCAATGAGGCAGGATGCCCTTGGGTGGCCAGCGTATGGGCAGCACACCGACAGAATCACACCGCAGAGCTCCGCCTGTGCAGGGCGCTGCCTCTGCCCGTCATTCAAAAAGTTCTTTGGTGTGGGCCTTTTTTGAGGCGAGTGCATCAGATCGCACAGCTGCTGTTTGCAACATATGTCTCAAGCGTATATCGCGTGGCCAAAACATCAGCCGCTTGGGCACCACATGCTTGATCAGACATATGTTGACCTGCCATGCAGCTCGTTGGCAAGCCTACCTTAAAGACCCACACCAAAGAACAAAGCGGACCTCTCCTTGCACCGCATCAGCTGGGATCTCCAACCCCACTATACCTTCAGTCCTCTCTGAAACCTGCACTGAGAGGAATGAAGGTGTAGAATTAGGTGTGTCACAGCCAAGTACTTGCGGCCACTCTGCTAGCAGTACACCGACGTCCGATTCTAGCAGGCAAATATCCCTGCCCCAGCTGCTGGACCGTCGAAAGAAGTTCACTCCCACCCATCCACATGCCCAGCGGTTGAATGCTAGCTTGGCTAAATTGCTAGCGCTTCAACTGCTGCCTTTTCAGTTGGTAGACTCGGCCCCCTTCCGTGAGTTTGTGCAATGTGCGGTTCCTCAGTGGCAGGTTCCCAAACGCCACTTTTTCTCACGGAAGGCGATTCCGGCTCTCTACAGGCATGTGAAAGGCAATGTCTTGGCCTCGCTGGACAGGGCGGTCAGCGGTAAGGTGCATATTACCGCTGACTCATGGTCCAGCAGGCATGGACAGGGACGTTACCTTTCTTTCACGGCCCATTGGGTCACTCTTTTGGCAGCTGGGAAGGATGCAGGACAAGGTGCAGTAGTGTTGGAGGTTGTTCCACCTCCACGCCTCCAAAATGCTACTACTGGTTGTGACACACCTCTCTCCTCCACCCCCTCCTCTTCTTCTTCCTCCATGGCCTCTTCCTGTGCTTTGTCCTCGGAACCAGCGGTGCTCCGTAGGCGTTCAAGGGGCTACGCAAGTACGCAGGCAAAAAGATGCCATGCCGTGCTTGCGCTGGTGTGTTTGGGGGACAGGAGCCACACTGGGGCAGAGGTCCTGTCTGCTCTGCAGGGACAGGCCGAGAGGTGGTTGACGCCACGCCAGCTTAAGCCAGGAATGGTGGTTTGCGACAATGGCACCAACCTCCTCTCCGCCCTCCGACAGGGACAACTGACCCATGTGCCCTGTGTGGCTCACGTCCTTAACCTGGTGGTGCAGTGGTTCTTGGGCAGGTACCCGGGCTTACAGGATGTCCTGAGGCAGGCCAGGAAAGTCTGTGTGCATTTCCGCAGATCTTATAATGCCAGTGCTCGCCTGGCTGAGCTGCAAAAGGAATTGAACCTGCCCAAGAACCGCCTTATATGTGACATGCCCACCAGGTGGAACTCAACGTTGGCCATGCTGCAGCGGCTGCACACGCAGCAGAGGGCCATCAATGAGTACCTGTGCGACTACGGCACCAGGACAGGGTCAGGGGAGCTCGGGTTTTTTTCACCACGCCAGTGGGGCATGATCAGGGATGCATGCACTGTCCTGGCACCATTTGAGGAGGCCACGAGGATGGTGAGCAGTGACAGTGCATGCATCAGTGACACTGTACCTCTTGTCCACCTGTTGGAGCACACGCTGCGTGGAATAATGGACAGGGCACTTGAGGCAGAACAGAGGCAGGAAGAGGAGGACTTCCTTGCCTCTCAAGGCCCCCTTTACCCAGACAGTGTTCCTTCTGTCCCACCCATCGCACAGGAAGAGGAGGAGGATTGTGTCAGCATGGAGGTGGAGGCTGGCACTCAGCATCATCAGCAGCAGTCTTTTAGGGATGATTTACAGTCCCAAGAAACCAGTGGACTTGTACGTGGCTGGGAGGAGGTGGCTGCGGATCATGTCGTCCTTAGTGACCCAGAGGACTCCGGACTGAATGCCTCAGCTAACCTACGCTGCATGGCCTCCCTGATCCTGCAAAGTCTGCGGAAGGATCCTCGTATTCTTCAGATCAAGGAGAGGGACCATTACTGGCTGGCCACTCTCCTTGATCCACGGTACAAGGGTAAGGTTGCGGACCTTATCTTACCGTCGCAGAGGGAGCAGAGGATGAGACAACTCCGGGAGGCCTTGCAGAAAGGTCTGTGCAACGCGTTCCCAGAGACTGGGAGGTTACAAACTCCTGGTCCTGGACAACGAGTTGCTGAGGCTTCGGGCAGTCAAAGAAGGAGCGGTGGGGAAGGTGGCCGTCTGACCGATGCATTCAGACAATTCTTTAGTCCGCAGCCCCAAAGTATGATCGGTTCCAGCAACCATCGCCAGCGTCTGATATACATGGTGCAGGAATACCTAGGGGCAAGGTCAGACTTGGACACCTTCCCCACCGAAAATCCTCTGGCTTACTGGGTCTTGAGGATGGATCACTGGCCAGAGCTTGCACAGTATGCAATTGAGCTACTGGCCTGTCCTGCATCCAGCGTTCTTTCAGAACGCACATTCAGTGCTGCTGGAGGATTTGTCACGGATCACAGGGTGCGCCTGTCCACCGACTCGGTTGATCGACTGACTTTCATCAAGATGAACCAGTCTTGGATCACCACCAGCTACCACACACCTGATGCTGATATAACAGACTAATTGATTTTAAAATGTCACATCCCTTCAAGACTGATGCTGAGTGCCTGTGCTGTTATGTTGACTGGCTATCCTCCTCCTCCTCCTCAATGATCCGATTAATGATGATAGCTTGGAAGATCATTTTGGTTTATGGGTGCCGCCACCAGTGGCTAAGGCCCAATTTTTCAGCCCCTGTTTAACAGGGGCGTGTAATTACAATTTTTGATGCAATACTTTGCAACAGGCCTCATTGCTGTGCTCCAAGTACAGTATCTGTGAGGGGTTGCAGTGTTGTGCCACCAGTGCCTAAGGCCCAATTTTTCAGCCCCTGTTCAACAGGGGCATGCAATTATAATTATTGATCTAATAATTCACAGCAGGGCCCATTGCTGCGCCCACCAAGAGTAACTGTCAGGCCTTACAGTGTTGTGTCAAGCTGGAACCAACCCTGCAAAGGAAAAAACACTGTGCATTTTGCTGTACAGTGTAATTAATAGGCATGGGCAGGAAGTCCATACACTTTGGTATGTGGACTGGCTTAGTAGAAGTTCTCCATTTGAAGCAATGCTGGGTGGAGGAATATCCAGTCCAATGCAGCCTTTGTAGTTGTGGCCCAACATCACTCAGAGGTGGAAGTGCACAGAACTAATTTCTGTAAGGCAGGTAAATATGAAAGCTCCCACTGATGACCAGTGGAAAAGGGGGACATTAAACATGTGACAGGTGGACAAATGCCAATGACCACCAATTTAAGGAGGGCAAAGACCAGTGGCCACCAATTTAAGGGGGGTAAATAACATTGACCACCAATATAAGGGGAATAAATGCCACTGACCACCAATATAAGGGGTGTACACTGGCATACACACCAGTGACCAACAACATTTGAGAGGGTATTCATCACAGACTACCAACATAAGGGGGGGAGGGTCACTACTGCCTGCTGCACAATGCAAGTTGTGCAGAACTACTGCATAGTTCTGCACTCTAACTACTGCAATGTATACAGTATATATCATTACATATTGCTGAAGGCTGCACTACATACACTGTGGGGGTTATTTACAAAAGGCAAATCCACTTTGCACTACAAGTGCAAACTACACGTGCAAAGTGCACTTGAAATTGTACTGAAAGTGCACTTGGAAGTGCAGTCACTGTAAATCTGAAGGGTAGATCTGAAATGAGGGGAAGCTCTGCTGATTTTATTATCCAATCATGTGCAAGCTAAAATGCTGTTTTTTATTTTCCTTGCATGTCCCCCTCAGATCTACAGCGACTG
This sequence comes from Rana muscosa, assembly GCA_029206835.1. NCBI lineage: Eukaryota > Metazoa > Chordata > Amphibia > Anura > Ranidae > Rana > Rana muscosa. The sequence goes on from CM055118.1 coordinate 811,208,194, forward strand.
CACTTCCAAGTGCACTTTCAGTACAATTTCAAGTGCACTTTGCACTTGTAGTGTAAAGTGGATTTGCCTATAGTAAATAACCCCCTTTGTTTACATTACATAGTTCTGATTGTTGTAGTCCATATGCTGATATAGCCCTTTCCCCTGCACTCTGTACACTATGTTGTGTGCTACATAGTCCTGACTGCTGCACTCTATATGTAGTGTTGCACATTACATAGTCTTGACCCCTGCATCTGACCGCTTCACTGTAGAAGCTACATTGTAAGTTACATAGTCCTGACCGCTGCACTGTATTTATTGGCTATTTTATACATTACATCAACTTACAAAGCCATCCACAACTCTGCTCACAGCTACATCATTAACCTAGTCTCAAAATACCAACCTAAATTTTTCTGAGCCTCTGCCATCCTATGGAACTCCCTATCCAAATCTAGCCGATCATCTCCTACTCTGATTTTAGATGATCCCTGAAAACCCTTTGCTTCAGAGACGCCTTAAACTAACAACTGTACTTCAATTGTATCCATAAGCTCCTCCCCCAAAGCTATTACCCTTTGTATCCCTTGACCCACCCTCTTAGACTGTAAGTTCTAGTAAGCAGGGCCCTCTGATTCCCTTTTGTATTGAATTGTATTGTAACTGTACTGTCTGCCCTCATGTTGTAAAGTGCTGCACAAACTCTTGCTGCTAAATAATCCTGTCTAATAATAATAATAATAATTATACATAATCATGGCCACTGCACTCTATGCACTACAGTCCCAGGCTCAGGTTCTATTTAACCATTCTGCTAATTTTGCATTTTGTGTTTGTTGCCTCATCTGATCAGGGTGCCTCAGGCCTTTCCCAATGCTTGCAACCGCCCTGCTACAGTACACATACAGTATATATTTGAGGATAATGATAAAGCAGTGTGACTTACAGCAATAATCTTTGGTTCTCCATCGAATGCAGATATTGTGTTTGCTGCACAATGCTACATAGGCAGAAAGAGCATCACATTCATAGTTTAAGAAATATGTGTTGTTGATCCACATCTTCTCGCAGAAGTCTTGAGGAGAAACCTACAAATAACACATACTTTAGGGAAACCAACCATCAACTTTAATTAAACATCTAGCTTTACCTAGAAAAGGCATAGATAAGAATGTGGAATGGTAGAGTCTGAAGTGCGACAAATGTACACTCGACCAGAGCCTCCAAAATATTAACTACCAGTAACTGGGGAAAGGCTGCCCAAAGTCATTTTATCTTAATTTACACCTCAACTATTCCTGAAGTTTTTCAATATTATGAAAAATGTAACATGTCTCTGATCATTGAGTACTAATGTTCAATGAACAGATACTTTTTACATCTATAATACTAACAAGATCAGATATCACATCCACATGGAGCATGCATAGTCTAGGGACAGAGAGGCTGAAAGACACAATCTGCCCACTTTGCTCATCTCCAGGAGCTCAGTCATAGGTGCATGGACCCAGGTTGGGAAAAATATAAGTACATAGACTATTAGTGCACAAAAAAAATTAACAAACTGGGAAGGAACAACAATGAGGACCCAACTGTATTGGAAGGGCAGGCAAGGTAACATGTATGCCACTCCTAGTAGCTCTGACACCTTGGTCACTGCCCATTTGGCTATGCAGAACTCCAGCCCTGAGAAAAACAAAAATCCAATCTTCAATATTAGGGCCGGTTCACACTTGTGCGATGCGAGAACCCTGCAAATCCACTGCAGGTTCCCGCATCGCACAGACTTGCACTGCCGTTCCCACTGCCATATGCGAACTGCTGGGAAGTGTCATTATATCTTAACGACAACCCCATTTCAGCTCGCGTATCGCACTGCAAATGACAGTTCGGACATGAATCGGATCGCATATGAGAACACACATGCGATCCGCTTCTGGTCCGAACAGAAAAAAGGGTCCTGTGCGTGTTTGGACCGAATACGGTGCAATATCAGCCATACTATCTGTATGGCTGAAATGGCACCGCACAGACATTGCATGTAATGTGAACAGCAGTGCACTGCGAATTACATGAGATGTCTGGCATCGCACGAGTGTGAACCGGCCCTAAGTCTCATCTTTCTTATGCCATGAGTGTTTTTACAGAATAGGCAAGTGATAAACATGTCAATATTATGTAATATAAATGTACATACCTTCCGGTGGCATGGGGAAAATACTTTTTTGTTTAGTAACTCCATGCAGTAAGTGCAGTTATCTTCAGTGCAGTTCCTTACTGGACGTCTTGTAGTAACATCAACTGATTTCTCAATCTCCCAGCTTTTAATAAATGCTTCAATGTCCTCTTTATTTGTTACTATGGTCCTGTTTTGCATTTTTAAATCATCACTTGGATCACCATTGCATATTCCTTATAACAGAGAAAAGGTAAATTATCTTAAGGGAGTATTTTTTTCACTTTTGTGTAGCATCTTTGGATACTACAAATGAATCTGTAACATTTCCTCGTGTATCGGTAATTTATAGCACCATATATTGTATCCATAATGTATGAATGAACCGAAATGTACTTTAGGAGAGGAGCAATCTCTATAATATGAATACTGGCGTTGCCACTTGTTAATGTTAATAGTAGAAGATAGAAAAGCAAACACTGAGAGCTTTTAAACTTTTTTTTTTACTTTTTGAAGAACAATGTAGTGGTCAGATGTAGAAATCACCAATGTTAAATCAATTACAGTTATGAATTTATGGGAATACCTAAAAATATTAGGCTTTTTTACTCCATTGAAAAATATTTCTCTCCACTTCCAGTTCTGAAGACACAAGTAGTAAGAGGAAGTCTCTCCAATGTGAGGGGGAAGCCCCACTTATACAGCTGTCACTGGGACAGATATTCTTTTGGAAGATTTCCACTAACCTACTAAGACAGCATTCCTAATAAAGATTTTACGTTTTTTTGCTGTTTAACTTTTTTAGATGTATACCCACACAACATATTGCCCCAGCAAAGATTTTGAGACGTATTTCATAGTTTCAGAAACATTCTGAAGAATGAAGAAAGCTGCAGTCATTTCATATGCATGCTGGCTTATCATTTTATTAAAGTCGCTTATAAGTCAAAGATTATACTAAACTCTGGTTCTTTCATGTCCTACTTACCACAAAGTCCTTCTGTTTTGGTGGTCTGATTGGAATGCAGGCCATACTGTATGTCTATAATACCAGTAACATGAGTCCACCTAATGCTGATGCCTGCTGGGGTGTTAATGACATACATTGCGCCTGTGTCCTGTATACATAGTCCTTGCTTTGAGTAAGGTAAAGGCTGAGGTATTGAATTCACTTCTACCTGAAACAACAGGAAGAGAATCATGAAAATGTTACTAATGAACAACCAGACACTCAGTGACTGTCAAACTGATAGGCTGTTTGGGCTATCATGTGACATTTGAACCCATTTTCCTCTTTCATCCATTGAGGGATACGGTTGGATGGTAATTAAGCATCCTAGAGTTATACTGCTACTTACAGGTGAAATGAACACTAAGCACATAGAAAACTGAAGGCCAATCCCCCAGAGGTTATAACCCCCTCCCCCCAGTATTTCTAGAGATTCCTGTGGAGTCACCAGGACCAGAGCTAATGTTTATAAAGGAAAAAAAGAACAGAGGGCGCACCAGCCTTGCGCATTACCTTTGCAACACTTTAATGTATTAAGTATAAGAATGCATACTCACAAATGAGTAATAAAATTAGGCAATTTGTGTAAAGTCCATCATTTGCATCATCCAGCATGATCTGCTGGCCAGTAATAATGGTGGGATGTAGAGCAAAAAAAAAACTGACGCGTTTCGAGGAGTGTCCCCTCTTCTTCAGAGCTGTTTATTTACATTAGCACCTGCTTGAATAAGCCACATTAGGCAGTGAGAATGCCCTCCGAAAGGCTGCAATGTGCGCTGGTGTTTGAGCAAACCGAGTTGTGCTGGCATTAACAGAGCAACCTGCTCCAACCAGCTGGACCAGACACTCCAATGCAACAGTTGCTTCTGCACACCACCAGAGCCAATGTTTACAGTACTCTAGGTGACATGTCACCCATCATCCATTCTTTAGAGGAGGGGAAATAGATTTTTAGTCAGCAGTTGTTTCAGAACAAGAGGAACTATTGCTAGTTCATGCTGTGTGTTCCCCTTAGAGCCCATTCACACAGGGGCGACTGGTCAGGCGACTCAACCGCCTGACAAGTCGCGTCCTGTTCTGTACAATGGAACCGTTCTAATAGGAGCGACTCAAGTCGCTCCGACTTAGAAAAAGGTTCCTGTACTACTTTGGAACGACTTCAGGGCGACTTCCATTGACTTCAATACAGAAGTCATTTTGCTAGTCACCTCTGAAGTCGTGTGGAGATCGCCCGGTAGAGTCGCGGGACAAGTCGTGCCGCCCCTGTGTGAACCAGGTATTAGAGGTTTTCCCTTCCCTTACCTGGGTGGTTGGGCTTGATTCACCTTATCAAGTGGTTTCCTCATCATCCCATATTTGATGATTTTGTGTACACATATTGAAACCACCCAGACAATTATTTTCTTGCCCCTAAGAGGTACTCTCTCCCTTTGCAGAGGATTTTGTAAAAAATGTTCTTCTTCTCTAATAGTTGACCAACTTGTTTGGCCAACCTCATAATTAAAGTACTTTTTTATGATATTTTTTACAGCTATGTTGAAGACAATGTAAATAAACATCTAAGCAAACCTGTCTTCTTCCTTCAGAGAATGCTAGCTGTCTGGGCTATATTTCTAAACCACTGGATTCAATACTCCATACTTGTTCCTTGGTCAATGCCGCAAAGTATATTAGAAAGAAGATCAGAAAAACAGCCAGGCACCCAGCAAATTTAAAAGAATATGTCAGCAATGGCAGCATTAGTATTTCTTATATTACAGCTTTCCATCAACCTAAAGAGTACACATAGTATGTCATTAATGTACATTTAAAGATGAGTTTGACCCCTATCTCGTTTAGCCCCCTCAGTGTCTCTTTAAATATCTTGAAACCTGATTAACAGCCTCACTAACAAACTTGGGAGGTAGAAGGAGGTCCAAACTAGATAACTACATAACACTTAAGGGTCTATTTAAAAAATTTCTGTACTAATGTCACACAATTCACACAGCCTACATGAATAATGCATGCAATGTATCTAATGTGTTTATTTCCTAGAATTGTCAGCTCTATCTAGTGGCCATAATGCAGTATTTTCCTGAAATAATCCAATCTGAAAAATACCGCATTAGGCCCACTAGATGGAGCTGACAATTAACAGAAATAAACATTATGGACATATTACAGGGATTATTCATGACAGTTGAGCATTCATACAGCAAATAATAATAATAATAATAATAATAATTATTATTATAATTATTATTATTATACAGGATTTATATAGCACCAACAGTTTTGCAATATAAAGGGGACAGTACAATTACAATACAGTTCAATACAGAGGGAATAGGAGGGCCTTGCTCATGGAGCTTACAATCTAAAGGGAGGGGGAGATGCTACAAAAGGTAATCGCTGCAGGGGATGATCTTATGGAGATGACTCAAGTACGGCTTTTTAGGTGAAGGTGGGGTAGGCTTCCCAGAATAAGTGAGTTTTCAAGGATCGCCTGAAGGAGGACAGGGTAGGAGCTGACTGGACATTCTGGGAAAGGGAGTAGGGAGGTCCAGAGTTTGGGAGAGGTTCTGGAAAAGTCTGGAGGAGGTAATAAGGGAGCTAAAGAGCAAGACGTCTTGGGAGGAGTGATGAGGTTGGTGATATAGCTGGGGACAATGTTTTGGATGACTTTTTACGTTGTGTTTAGTATTTCGAATTTTTTACTTTGGGCTAGTGGAAGCTAGTAAAGAGATTGGCAGCGAGGGGCAGCGGTCATGAATAGGTTAGTAGGCTGTATAAGTCTGGCCACAGCATTCATAATAGACTGAAGGGGAAATAGCCTGTGTAAAAATAGGCCAGTGAGGAGGGAGTTGCAATAGTCAAAACGGGATATAACCGAGAAGTAAATAAGTTGTTCTGTGGTGTCACTAGTCAGGCAAGGATGAATTCTCTAATGTAGAGGCGTCAAGCTTTAGCAAGTGACTGGATGCGGGACCGAAGGAAAGGTCAGAGTCTAGGGATTACATCTAGCACCCTGGCATGTGTGTAGGGACCAATGGTTGTGCTGTTGATCTCAATGATAAAGTCATGGGGGGGATCGGGAGAAATATTACAAGCTCATGTAGCGCCTTGCCCCTATTGGGTAGGCGCTATGTTTAAATTTAAGTTATCTGAGCTGTAGTTTGGCTCAGAAAGATTGTATTAAATTGCTGGTTTCTGTTCCAGTCCAGTTGTGTTGCGCTTTTTCCACTTGACTGTAGGTGTCGCTGTCACCACAGGTCAAGGTTGTAAATGCAGCAGGCTGGGTGTATTGGGTATTCTTTACCCAGAAGCCACCCAGCGGGAGTGGTCTCCCCGCTGTGCATTCTGGGAGAGGGTACTTAATGGACAGACACCGTTTTCTGGGGCTCTCTGACCTGATGGCCTTCCTGGCCTAAGGTGTGCCATAACAGTTCTTCTGTCTCAGGGCCGGCTGGCCCGAGGCCTCGTTTCTGGGGCCTACTGGTCCAGGGGTGGACCCGTGCTGTCTTGCCTGTGGGAAGAAGCCAAACAATTGGAGACTCAATTGGAGGACGCATCCCGGCCCATCTAGCTCGCAGTGTTGCTGGCTTGGCTGAAAGAAACTGGTACTGTGTGACTTTACTTAGACTTTTCAAAAGTTCTGGATCATACAATCCTGTGGCAGAGGATTGTGCAGAGACTATGCATGTTCTTCAAGTCTATGGCAGAGACTATGACCGAGCACCGCACCGGCTGCTTGGTCAGTGAGAGAGGCCTATCCGGTGGTTGCTAGATCCAGTGTGGAAACTGTTTGTCCTCTGGATAAAAGAAGTACCCATGATCCACAAATACAAGGTACCTGAATCTCCGCTAACCCTCCATCCCTCTAACTGACTTTGTTGAATAAAACCATTGAAAAAGAGATTATGTGTTGGTGCTGACATCTGTGAACAACTCTTCAATTGGACCCCTATGACAGATACGGTGGAACAGTAAGGTAACGTGCAAAGGCCCAAAACAAAACCAGCAGCTCCTGCGGGGGTAGTGCTACACTCAGTTTTAGAAAGATTGAGGTTGAGAAAGTGGTGTGATATCCATCCAAATATGTTGCTCAGTAAATTTGTGATATGTGAGGAGATCAAGGGGGTGAGTTGGGAAGCAGAATGATTGATCCGGGTTTTAATCGGCATAGAGGTGGTACTGAAAGCCATCAAGGTTATCAACTGGCCCAGTGAAGAGATGTAGAGGAGAAAATAGTGCTGTATATGACACAGAAAGTGCACTGAAATGGGTAAGAGGAGAACCAGGAAAGAGCAGAGTCATGGAGGCCAAGGGACTGGAGTTTATTGAGGGGGAGAAAGTGGTCAAATGTGTCAAAGGCAGCAGAAAGGTCTAAAAGTATGAGTATAAAGTAATGGTTATTGGTTTTAGCAGTTAGTAGGACATTAGTGAATTTTAGTAGGGCAGTTTTAGTGGAATGTTGTGGGCAGAAGCCATACTATGGGGGATCAAGGAGGTTGCTGTCAATGAGGTAGCAACTCATACAGTTGCAGAAAAGGTGTTTTAGAAACCGAGAGACAAACAGGAACAGGGAGATGGGTCTTAAGTTATTCATCCAGGTGGGGTCCAGTGAGGGTTTTTTAAGTATGGGGGTAACCAGTGCATGTTTGAGCATGGAGGCAAAGGGGCTGGAGGAGAGGGAGAGGCTTAAGATGTGGGTTAGAGAGCTTAGAATAGAGCAGGAAGGGGGTCTTAGAAATTGTGAGGGGACAAGATCCACGGGACAGGTTGTGCGATGGGCCTCAGAAAAGAGTTTGGCAACTTCCTCAGTGGTAACAGGGTTGAAGGAGGAAAGTATTGAGTGTGGTGTTGGACCTGGTGTGTTGGTTGGAGGAGAAAGCTAGACACTGGATATCTCATCACAAATTGTGACAGATTTGTTTTTAAAATGACTGGCAACCTCCTGGGCAGCAAGTTGGTGAGTAGAGGCAGTGGGCACTTTGGTATCAACTGGTATCCAGGTGTACCTTATGAACAGAAAGCTAAGACTGTATACACATATGACAAGAGAGTGGTCATTTTATACTCACCCTCCTTTCTAAGCGATTTATAAGCAGCTGAAATTTTGCAGTTGTAACATTTAGTTTTTTGAAGCACAGCCCTGAAGTACCTCCAGCTGCAACCTACAAAAAAGAATTAAGACATGACAAAACTTAAAAAGATGGCAGTGCACGGCAATCGAAAAACAAAATTCTAGAAATATTTTTGTGTCGTATAGGAGCCTGTAATGCCGCGTACACACGATCGGACATTCCGACAACAAAACCATGGATTTTTTTCCCACGGATGTTGGCTCAAACTTGTCTTGCATACACACGGTCACACAAAAGTTGTCGGAAATTGCAAACGTCAAGAACGCGGTGACGTACAACACGTACGACGAGCCGAGAAAAATGAAGTTCAATAGCCAGTGCGGCTCTTCTGCTTGATTCCAAGCATGCGTGGAATTTTGTGCGTCGGAATTGTGTACACACGCTCGGAATTTCCAACAACTTTTGTTGTCGGAAAACTTGAGAACCAGCTCTCAAATTTTTGTTGTTGGAGATTCCAACAGCAAATGTCCGATGGAGCCTACACATGGTCCGAATTTCCGACAACAAGCTCCCATCGAACATTTGTTGTCGGAAATTCCGAGTGTGTGTACGCAGCATAAGAGTTTCAGAGAACTGCCATAGAACAGGAAGAATCAGAAGGACATTACTATTATTCCTTCTTTTGTGCAGCTATGTTGAATCACTTACCAGCTTTCTTATTGAATTGACACTCTGAAAAATAAAAGTTAAAGATCATTAGAAGTGAATAGCTGAATAACGGTGCTGCCTATCTCACTGATTATGGCATATAAAACCTTTCAGTTCTCTAATTTGCACAGTAATGATTTAAACAGCATAATTAGTAATTTTCATGACTTCGATTCACTTTAATATTCTCTGTAAATGCCTGTAAAATGTATTATGTATGCACTTCCTTTCCCTGGGTTGTTGGCTTTGAAATCATGGAAGGAGGAAGTGGAGAGAAATTGAAGGTCTCAGCCACATTCCCTGTTAATGCTACTAAATCCTGGACCAGAGGAGACTATTATGCAGACACTACTAGGGAGGGACTAAAGCGCAGAGTACATAGGCTGACTCTAATGCCGTGTACACACGACCGTTTTTCTCGTTGAGAAAAACGATTTTTTTTCCATTTGACGAGAAAAACGATCGTCTGTGGGCATTTTGTAGTTTTTCTCGACGAGAAAAACGGCATTAAAAACGACGAGAAAAATTAGAACATGTTCTAATTTTTCTCGTCGTTTTTCCGACATTTTTTCCGCGGCATAGGGAAACACTGCCGTGTGTGGGGAACAAGCCATTCCCTCGTTTTTAATGTCATTATTCACGGCGGTTTTTTAACCGCCGTGAATAATGATCGTGTGTACGCGGCATAAGTTCTAGTGCCACACCACAGTTCCTTCCGGGGGGAAGTCCCATTCCAGACTGGTTCTATGAAACCTGGAGGATACCTCCATGACCACTGATTTTGTTTTCAGGTCTCCGACACGAAGACAGATGCCGTATCATCCTCAGGGGCTCCTGCCACTGGACTTTGATGCAACTGGACTTTGCCGCAATATTCACCTGGAGGTAGCTCTATTATTAACCTATATATACCCTGGTATATGTGACTTCTATCGGGCCATTTTGCTGATAATACCTGTTTGTACATTGGATGTATGTACTGTTATTAGTTTCTTCATATATACAGCTTATATTATTTCCATACTGGTGTGCATCTATATACTCATAGTTAATGTTATATATTGGTTGTAGTAGTTCTTCTGCTCCCAATTACTGTGTTTAAATTACTAATTCATTTCCCAGGGTGGGAATCTCCTCTGTTCACAAAAGCCCTGTCCTGGCAGAAGACACTGCCAATTTTATTATCAACCCCACTTTTCCACTTAGCAAAGGTTCGGGTCCTCCTATTTACCTATATGTTTAGCGCAATCATCTGTTTGGGGAGGGTCATTTCTCATAAACCCCTCCCCCCCAAAAAAGAGGGCTACATTTGCATGGATATCTGTGTCATAAATGGAGAATTATGCAACTCAGCAAATCCAGCAACCATGATTCAAGAATTCTAATATTTTCTAGAAACTGCACAAATCTGACAGCATATATTGAGGTAAATCTTATTATCAGTTTGGTTATTAACCTGTTTGCAAATCAATTTTCTCATTGCTACACAGTTTCCTGAAACTACAGCCATTAGATAATTGAAATAATCTATCTATAAAACAGTCCTTTACACACCCTTGTGCTCAAGCATTTAACACATGCTATACAAGACAATAGATAAAAAAATAATCCCATTGGATTTTGAGGCACATTAGGCTAAATATAACAAGGTTTAGACAAGGATAATGATCTTTATTTTCAACTATGTGATTGTATATTTTCAAGTCTCATTGGGGGAATTTCCTAAAACTGAAGCCTGCAAAATGTGGTGCAGCTCTGCATAGAAACCAATCAACTTCCAGGTTTTATTGTTAAAGCTTAATTGAACAGGCTGAAGTTAGAATGTGATTGGCTACCATGCATAGCTGCACCAGATTCTGAGTGCTCCGGTTTTAGTAAATCTCCCCTACTGGGTCATTGTTCTCTTGTACCTAAAGCTCATTCTGGTCTATTTTTGCTTTCTTTATATGCTATAAAAATAAAATTGTAGCTCAAACTGCAATATTCATCTTCAATCTAATGCTGTCACTCATAATACAAAACTGTGAATGTCAAGGGTGTCATGGGCCAGCATCACCACGATGCCCTTAATTCACATCATATTGATACAGAGAGTGGCACTGATATAATCATGTCAACATTGCTCCCTGTATCTTGAGGACCGCCCCCTGCCAGGAGAGAAGACTAAAAAGAACCCAGCATGTTACATGACCTGCTTGAAAACTTCAGAAAAAGATAAACAGATGAAAAAACAGCTTAAAATATTACCGCGGGGCTTTAAGGGGAGGAGGACAGGGGTGATTGCCTAGTGTGGGGATAAGAATTGGGACTTTAAAATTAACATGTACTAGCAATAAATAAAATCTATGTTGAGAATAATATATTGCCTGCCATTGTTCCTTATTTATTCCTAATGGACCCATTTATCTTACTAATCACTCGGTGTCTGCCATCCCTCTCTCCACCAATCCTACTGGCTTCTAATCGGCCTCCCTAGACCTCCTGCTCTCTAGTTCCTTCATGACCTCCTCCAATGCTCACCTCCAGGACATTTCCAGAGAATCTTCCATTTACTGGAACATCCTACCCCAGTTTGTTTAGCTTTCTCCTACTCTTTCTGCCTTTTGGCAATCCCTGAAAACACTTCTTTGCAAGAAAATCTATCACGCCTCTAAATAACAACTGAATTTTATTTTCTCCTAACTAATCATCCCTACACAGTTATTATTTTTTGTATCACTTGTTCTTCCTTTTAGATTGTAAGCTCTCAAGAGCAACACCCTCCTATCCCTCTTGTCATGAACTGCATTACAATTGTACTGTGTATCTTTATTTTGTAAAGCACTGTGCAAACTTTTGGCACTATATAAATCCTGCATAATAATATCAGTGACTCATTATATTTAACTAAGAGGGTCGGCACAGAAGTCAGGCAATAACGTTTTCAAAATGAGAGGTCAACGCTGATATTTTCCATGACACTGACAGGTTTCCTTTAAAGAAACAGTCCATTACTGCATGGGCATTAAATATCTTCATTAACTAATGTATGTGCCAGTAAACAATAAATTATTTCACTTACCAAGCTGGGAGGACATTTTTCAATATGGGCTACAATCGTTTCTTTTGGAAGCCTGACTAAGATGTAGGGTGCCGCATTATAGAGTGCAATGTTGTTTCCATCAAATGTGATGATGCTCAGCTCTGATAACACAGAGCACTGGCCTAAGAAATGACATACATTATTACTAAATGTTTACTGCACAGAATTAGTGCATGTATATAAACAGTTATATACAGAGCCATGCTGCCACCAGAAAATAACCAAGAGGCATACAGTATATGATATATATAGAGAAGCCATACAATTGCAAAAATGTGTGACATGTACAAGAAAAATCTTTTGGGTAAATGCTAGGTTTGAAAAATGGTTGGTATAACAATGCTGTAAATAGCACTTATATTTCCTTATGCTTATGTCTCTTGGAAAATATCCCATCCTCATTCATACACAGCCCTAGGCAGGCCCTAGGGCAGTCAGCAAAGTGTCTTTTAGATACAATTGGGTTGATTTACTAAGGAAGCAAAGGCTGTTAAATTTAGCAATATGTTAATATTAGTAATAGAGATGAACCAAACATATCTGGGTTCAGTTCAAGGCAGGATCTGCAGGTGCCAAATCAATACTCCAGTGAAATCAATGGGAGCCGAATTGAACCACTATGGGAGCTGGGCACTGCCCTGAGAAACATGTGTAGCGATACCCCCAGCTAAGAGGGCTGCTAGATAATTTTTGGGCCCTGTAGTGCCCCAGGCGATTGGCTCTAACCTCCCTTTGCACAGTTAGTATGGAATAGTAGGATTGTGTGGCCCGTAACTCCCGGGGACACAATCCTATAATAGCACACACACAGCAATAATGTATAGCTATCCTCACCCGTCTCCTCTGCAAAGTAAATGACACAAACACCAATATACTTAACCTTGGCACTTTTACTCAGATTTGTTGAGTGAGCATATAATCAACAGTGTACATATATGTGCAGAGCCCTGCAATAAAAGAGTATCTTAACAAACAGATAGATATACAGTACTATACATAACACTAAAGGTCCCCGCTGCAGCTATTCTCCCTCGTGGGCAAAAAAAATGGCGCCCAGCAATGTCTACGCCAAGTCAGGCCTGACTGTACTGTGTAGAAGTTCTGTAGGGGAAAATCTTCGCTAGCAAAACTGTGGTGCACTTTTGAAGAAAAACAAACTGTAATCCACAGGGTAAAAGGGATTTGAATAACTTGGTGAATTTAAAGGCAATCTCTAAAGTTGCTCCGATGCACTGTCTCTCCGGTGCGCAGCGCAACACTAGTGATAACTCCGGATAACAGTTATTGGGCCTAGAGATCCTCTATATAGTTTTCTGAGCAGGTACTCTCTCACCCAACCGGACCAGTCCGTGTCCGTATCTTCCGCTGCTGTGTCTTGGTACACAGGTCTCACGACATCCAAGTCTTCTGTCCTCCTGGCAACGATGCAGCAACAGTATGGATAGACGTCCCTCAGGTTCCTCGGTGAGAGCAGAAGGCTCTTTGGAGAAAGGCCCAGGCTTCAGGCCTTGTATCTCAGCAGACTCGGAAAAGAGTTCCACTTGCTGGGCGGGGGCGGTGTCCAAAGAGAGCAAATTCAGCCCCGCCCTTCGGTTAAATAACCCGCCCCAGCAGTCTCTGCGCGGGGCAATGCACCCTGGGTGTCCCGTTGCGCACTGGGTACTGTAATCTCTGGGGATTAAAGCGCAATACCCCGCTACACATGTATAGCAAACAAATTTAAAAAAATACTCCATTTGGTGGGGAGAAACAATTTTAGTAACCTGGGTTTGGTTCAAAGGCAGGCCCAGTGGGTGCCAGATTGATACCCTATGTAAATCAATGGGAGCTGAACTGAACCACTATGGGGGCTAGGTACTACCTGGGGGTAATACAGCAAAAACTTATTTTAAACTCCATTTGGCGGGGAGCAGCAATTTAAGTAATGCTTAACCACTTGTCCCCCGCCCACTGTCAATTGACGGCGGGCGGAGGATACTCTCGTTCTGGGAGGACGTCATATGACGTCCTCCCTTTAAAACGAGCTAGGAGGCGCGCGCTCGCCGCCAGCGGCGCGCGCGCCCGCCGCGTTCACAAGGCCCCGGTGCGCGTGCCCGGCGGCCGCGATTGCCGCCGGGCACCCGCGATTGCCCGGGAAACGAGCAGGAAAGTGGATCTCTGTGTGTAAACACAGAGATCCACGTCCTGTGAGGGAGAGGGGACCGATGGTGTGTCCCTTGTACATAGGGACAACCATCGGTCACCTCCCCCAGTCAGTCACCTCCCCCCACAGTAAGAACACATTGAGGGAACATATTTAACCCCTTCCCGCCCCCTAGTGGTTAACCCCTTCCCTGCCAATCACATTTATACAGTAATCAATGCATTTTTATAGCAGGGATCGCTGTATAAACGTGAATGGTCCCAAAAATGTGTCAAAAGTGTCCGATGTGTCCGCCGCAATATCGCAGTCACAATAAAAAATCGCAGATCGCCGCCATTACTAATAAAAAAATAAAAAAATTAAAATGCTATAAATCTATCCCCTATTTTGTACACGCTATAACTTTTGCGCAAACCAATCAATACGCGCTTATTGCGATTTTTTTTTCACCAAAAATATGTAGAAGAATACGTATCGGCCTAAACTGAGGAAAATTTTATTAAAAAAAAAAAAAAATGGGTATTTATTATAGCAAAAAGTAAAAAATAGTGTTTTTTTTCCAAACTGGACGCTCTTCTTTTGTTTATAGCGCAAAAAATAAAAACCGCAGAGGTGATCAAATACCACCAAAAGAAAGCTCTATTTGTGGGAAAAAAAGGACACAAATTTCGTTTGGGAGCCACGTCGCACGACCGCGCAATTGTCATTCAAAGTGTGACAGCGCTGAAAGCTGAAAAATGGCTTGGGCAGGAAGGGGGTTTTCGTGCACAGTAGAGAAGTGGTTAAAGAGAAACCTTAAAAATGCAAAATGTCTTTAAATAACAAGACTGGGAGATGCCATGTCCCTGTCTGTGAAGTAGTATAATGTATCTGTACAATGTATACAACCTTATACAAAAAAACTGACATTTACAAAGAAAAAAGTGTTTCTAAATTGCCAGCAAAATGACAGTTCCTGGCCGCTTCATTCTGTTTTTGAACGGGTCAGGGATTTCATTTATCTATACAAGATGCTAGATCAGGGTCTAATACATATTAATGGGGAACACCCACACACACTAAAAAACAGCATGGGGTCCCCCTCTAATACATATCAGGCTTTTCAGGCTTGGAACTGAATTTAAAGAGGAACCCACGCAAAAATTAAGAAAAAAAACATGAGGACAAGGACCTCAGGGCGTCTTACCCAAAAGCCTGGCCCCATGGTTTTGGGGGTCTGCATGTAGGGGACTTATCGGAATCTGAAATCTGCATTTAATAATAAGAGGGCCTCCATATACAAATCCTACCTTCCCCCATGTGAACGAGTAAGAGATACTTAGCACCCTTACTTGTTCCCGAATTTTTTTTTTTAACTGCAAATACAAACAAATTTTTCACGAAAAAATTCAAAAAAAGTCCAGTGGTGTACATCCACCATCAATCACGTCATCTAGCAATCTAGATTCAGGTCAATCATGATGCAGAAGGAAAAAAAAACAAAAAACGAACACTCACATCTGGTCTCATTACTTCACTCACGCCAAATTACAGATCTGGTACATCACAGCTGATCCAATATTTACAATGGGGAGGAGTCTCCCATGTGATGTAATTGGTCGATGAGGTCAGGGGGATTCCCCTTTCCTAGCCAGCCAGTCTGCATGCTCAGCTCGGCTCCCATTGAGTTCACTGGGAAGTTGCACTTTGCAAAGTAATTTTGCCCAAAGCTTACAGTAAGCAGTAAAAAATATAGGTAACTAAAGTCCTCTATTTGGAATCCTCAAGGCAGGGATAGTTAGATGGGCATTTATGGCTTTATCATTATATACTGTATGCTCTCTATTATTCACATAACCCATGATTAAAAAATATGAAAACACTGGAAGATAACTCACATGGACATTCCCATTCTGGGCAGCAGCTGTCAGTGTTCACTTGGACAGGCATTCCGCGGAAGCCGCAGTCAGGTTTCTCCACATTTTTCTGACAATTACCTGATACATTGTACAGCATCCAGCCCATATTAATGCAAACATATTGGCTACATGGATCCAGCGGTTCAATGTACCTTGGCTAGAAAAACAAACCAGAATCAATGCATTATTTGTATTAGGTAGGGTTATTACAATATGGTAGTTTACAGATTGAAATTTTCCTTTTCAACTCAAAACTAAAAATAAAACATGTTCTGTTCCAGAAAATACTGTTAGTCAAATGGCATTTGTATTTCATGGCATTGAATCCTCCATTCATCTGAGCTATACTAGTTGTAAAAATTGAGGCATTAGGTGACTCTGACAGCTATGGTCTATATGTAAAGTCATATTAATCTATATATTTATTGTGAACTCTAATGCCGTGTACACACGATCAATTTTACCGATGAAAACAGTCCGATGGACTTTTCTCATCGGGCAAACCGATCGTGTATGGGTCCCATCGGTCTTTTTTCCATCGGTGAGAAAAAATAGAACATGTTTTAAATTTATCCGAAAGGAAAAAAACGATAGCAAATTCCGATCGTCTGTGTGGAACTCCATCGGAAAAAAAACCCATGCATGCTCAGAATCAAGTCGACGCATGCTCAGAAGCATTGAACTTCATTTTTCTCGGCTTGTCGGAGTGTTTTACGTCACAGCGTTTGGGGCGGTCAGATTTTTGACTGATGGTGTGTAGGCAAGACTGATGGAAGTCAGCTTCATCGGATTTCCGATGGAAAAATCCATCGGATTAGAATCCATAGGAAATCCGATCGTGTGTACAGGGCTTTAGAAGTACTACAGATTTTATTAGGATTTGAGCACTGTATGGTAGAATGTATACTACTTTGAATCTGATAGAAAGTGATGACAAATCCAAAATGTTACAATTTAATCAGAACAGAAATAGAGGGGACAACTGTTCTGGTGACAATCACCTTAAAGGAATTTACTTATACTTTGGAGAGGTTTCCTGGCTGTTGCATCTCTTGTGTGACAGTGCAAAGACCTGCTACTATGTAAAAATAGGTTAATGGCACAAAAGCTTCTCAAGAATGCTGACTGAAAAGCTCCAGAAAATATATTATGAGCAGAGAAAATTTGTTTTTTGTTATTTTCCGGGTTCTGTAATTCCCGGATTGCATTCTGGGGTCCAGGGGCTTTGAAGTGGTGCTTAGATGCAGGCAATAGGTGATCCTCACCCCAAAACTGTACATGGCAGAGAAATTAGAGACAATGATCCATTGGTTAAACTGAGCAAAAGTGATGTGGACTGTGCAGTGTAGTGACTGCATGAGTGGGGCATATAAAAAAAAAAGGAAGTTGCTGAAAAAAAGGAGCCCGAAAGTCTCCACGTGTGAAAAGCCCCACTTTTTGTAAATGGCACTTGGCAACAGTAACCCCAGCTAGAGAGAAAGGCAGGTGAACTCTCAGTGCTGTGAGAGGCTGTCTTGACTTTGAAGTTGCATGCTGTTTCTCCTGGCAACATGGGGGTACATAAACCAGCTGGCGTTAAGAGGTTGACCAGGAGAGAAGGTGGAGGGTGGATGCCAATAGCAACAATGGTGAAACCAGTCCAGATGTTCAATGGAGACTGCCTACCCAGGCCTGGCCTTGTAAAAAGAAGAATAAGCAGGTCTGGGGGAGCCAGTGAGTGTCAACTGAGAATGTGTGGTCTCCCAGGACAATGGAAAAAGCTATGTTTTTTAGAAAGAAGAGCAGCAGGGCAAATGTAACTCAGTTATACCGATATATCTGAGCTCATAAAGGTACAGTATATCTGAGCTTATGCTATTCAGGAGTTGCCTGTAAAAATGTCTACTCTCGGTGAGGAAGTTTCTGTTGAGCCCGTTGGAGGTGTCAAGAACCCAAGAGGCTGGCTGTAATTTTGCCATCTAGCCGCATGGGTGAAGTGGCACTTGACAGGCTAACAGAGGAAGTGAAGATAGTGATGACTACTGTGGTGGGTAAAACTGCAGTCATTAGGTTAAATGTTGGAACTGTTAAAGAGAGTGTTAGTGAGACAAAAAGTCAACGTGAAGCTTTTTGCTGCTGGAATTGCACCAAAGTCATTTGGACAAAATCATGAGTTGAATATGGTGGGTTGACCACTAGCAAGATGTGGTATCCCCCTTAGTAATGATGGTTAAAGTAGCAGAAGTTTCCCTGGAGACCTCAAAGAAGCTCAGTGTACTGGCGTTAGAGGTTTCCCAGGATAACTGTGGTACTCTGATGAGCGAGAGTGTTCCCCCAAAGACAGAAGTGAATGTACATGTGTTAAACAAGCCACAGGCTCAAGCTGATAATAGATGGAAATGTTCATGTGTTTAATGAAGTGCAACCTAATGAAGCTTTGGGAGGGAAGCCCTTAAATTTGTGTCCAGGTTTTAACTGAGGCTAGCAGGCTGTGTGTGTGCAGGTGTGCACACCCTATATATAGTCAAGGACCTGACAGTAATTCAGGTCTCCCTGTCCAGGAGACAAACAACTGCAGGAACGATGTGTGTGCATGTCCAAGTTTGTCTGGTGTGGCAGACAGGTGCCTTGTCCAGGCTGATATCTGATGATGATTGTGCAAATCACTGTTGTACAATGTAAAACAGTGGTGCTGCAAGGGAGCAGTGTGTGTGAACAAGCCACTAGCAGAGAGTCTGTTCTAGCCTGGAAGAGAGGCATTCTGATGGGGCTGTTTTCTGAGAGAAACAGACAACCAGGACGTTGAACAATTTTTAGTGATGATCGGTGTAGAACATTAATCGGTAGAGAAATTTTTATTTTTATTTTGGTGCTACTGAATAAAAAGCAATTGGACGACTTGCATTTCAGTTTCTAAAATCAAAGTTGAAGACACCAAGGAGCTCTTAGCACTTCTTTACGTCTGGACACTGAAGATAGTTAAACAAAATGGTGACAGACACACTAAATGTATGTTTGCACTACTAAGATATGATACTATCCTTTCTTCTGATTGCCTGCTGCTACAGCTTTTAAAAAACCAAGCACCACCAGGTATGGGAAAAATGGAGCCCTTCCCACTTATTGCAATATTGCACTGCTTGTTGTCTGATTGGCCAGTCATCACACTCAATCACTGTCACCTGAAACCGGGATGGGCGTCCATAGCTCGGAGACAGTCAAAACTTGCACAGAAATTATTGGGGGTTGCATTCCAGGTTGGAGGGTCAGGAAAGTGTGAGAGAGAAACATATTAACACCTTTAGGTGCTTACTTTGAAGTGAATATGTTATTTTTTTAGTTCATGCAAAAAACAGGTTTATATTAGGCTCTTTTCACACTTGTAGGACTCCAAAGTTGCGCCGACATTGGAGTGCAACTTTGGTGCAACTTTGACGCAACTTTGGATGGGTGCAACTTGGATACGACTTTGGCTTTGACCAGTAATAATGGACAACTGTTGCAGACAAGTTGTATTGTATACCATTCAGGTATGACATTTATGCAACTTCTGAGGGTTAATATTGGAGTCTACGGCCCTCAAGTTGCATGAAAGTCAGACCAAAGTAGTGCATGAACTACTTTGAAGTTGCTGCAACTTTAAGTCACGAATATATGAATGGGTAATATTGGAAAACATGGGAAATGACTTGTCATGCAAAGCGGCATGACAAGTCGCACAAGTGTGAATGGAGCCTTAGAAAAGAATTAGGATACATTACATACCATACATTCTGAAGAGCTGCTTGTTTGCAACATTGTTCCAAATGAGTAATAGTCTGATGATGCTGTAACATTCATCATTACATCAGTAGCTGTTGCGGATATCAGGGACTCGGTAGTGGAAGATGACACTGAATAAAATGATTCATATGTTACATTTTTGGGCATTGGAAGTTTTGTCGGTTCCGTAAAGTTCAAGGATTCCAGAATCTCTGTTGGCTGAAGTGTGGAGATTTCACTTGTATTACTAACTGATGAGGTATGCATTTGTTTGGTAATAGTGCTGATGCTTTGCATTGTGTAAGAGTCTAACTTTTCCTTTTCAGTAGTCAGCAAGCTTTGAGTAGTGTTGAAAGACGGTTCTATGCTAGTTTTATTCAGAGTCACAGCTTCAGATGTTGTTTCACTCACAGTAGAAAATGTGGAAGATGCAGGAGTGACTTCTGTAGTGGTTGGCATCATCGTAAGTGTAAATGGTATCTCCAAGTGCTTAACACTAGTAACAAGCATTGTAGAATTACTTGTAGTTGTATCTGTTATTTCTGAAGGCAGAGAAGAAGATATAGCTGTGGAACTGATAATGGTAGTTGCATTTGTTATTTTTGAAGGCACAGAAGATTTGACTGTGGAACCAATACTTGTAATTGTATCTGTTATTTCTAAAGGCACAGAAGAAGTGTGTGTTGAAGTGTCAAAAGTTGGAGATGAGTATAAAGTTGTAAGTAAACTCTCTTCGGACATTGAAAAAATTGTTTTGGTTGAGTGTGTCAAAAAAGTATCTACCATAGCTTCTTGCTTTGTAGGTTTTAGAGCTGAACTTGTTGGAAAAATATGCTGCGTAGAAATAAAACTTTCTGTAGATTTACTTCCCAATTCATGAGTTGTACCTTCTGTTGTAGGAGTGCTAGTACCCAAATGTTCTCTAACAGTTGTTTGTATTTTAAGAGGTGCTTCAGTACTCCTGGGGAATTTTTTAGTACTTAAAGTCACAGGTGGAGTCTGAATAAGCGTTGCATTGGTAGTTAACAAGGATGTATGCTTAGTTGTAGTCCTCATTAGGTCTTTTGTTTCGTATGTTACTGTTGATTTAGGTGCTAATGTGGTCTCCAAAGTGAGCAGTACAGTTGTAGTAGAGGAGGTATTTTGCAGGGGTGTAATTTTTGGAGTTACTTTTGAGGTTTGTACAGATGTTAGCAGGCTTAATGTAGATGATGTCGATGAACTTAAGGAAGGTTTAATAGTAGATACAACTACTGGCATTTTTGAAGACATCAAAGTTGGAGACAAAGTAGATGTTTCTTCTTTTATTTTGGTCTGAACTACTGATTTGGTTGTTTGTTGCAGATCGAAATGAGATGTTGAAGGTGCCATGAAAGTTGTAGTTAACTGGGTGGTCAGTGGAGACAAATAAATAGATGAAGTGGTTAATGCAGTTTTTGAACTTTCAGAAAGGTTTAAGTGCGTTTCCAGAGTTGTCAGAGTAGACACAGTTCCATTTAGTAAAGTTGTATGTGGGAATGTATGTGATGTATGTGGAGAAATGCTGGTTACCTTTTTATCAGTACTGACCTGAGATGTTGTGTGGGAATACTGACTGCTTAATACTTTAGAGCTAGTTGTACTGAGGGCAGGAGGGGCATATGAAGATGAAGTTAAAACTGCAGTGGCCACAGAGGGGGTCAGTGACACAGATGATGTAGATGAAGATTGATTTGTTTCATTGGATTCTGTTACATTTAACAGAATTGGATATATTGATACATCTGTGGCTGAAGACAAAGTAATCCTTTCCATCATGGAAGTATATGGAGTTGCAGTGACTGACTTTGTTGTCAGTTGGTAAAGGTCCTGAGAAGATTGGCCCAACATTCTCGTTGGTGTTTTTGTCATGTCAACAGCTTCTTTTGGAGGTAGTGTTTTATACGTTACAAATGAAGTGGCATCATGAGGTGATGTTAGCAGTGAACCCAAAGAAGAGATGGTTGTTACTGAAGTTAATAAAGAGTATATGCTTGTTCCCAGGCTTGTGTTCTGTGTTGTCGAATGCTGTATTCCAGGATGAGGAGATGAAGTACTTTGAGTCAATTTGTCATATTCGCTAGTAAGCAGATCAGAAGATGATTCATACTCCTTAGAAGTGCTTGGACCTGATGAATCTGTATGTGCTGAATACGTTGTGTTTGTTGGACCAACAGTAGTAGCTGTTGTAGAGTAGGTAGCTGTTGTCGAGTAAGGTGAAGTGTCTAAAAAATCTGTCTGCAATGGTTCAGTCTCTGTCTGATACACTTCTTTTGTAGAAATGGTTGGTGCCAAACTTGTCTTTATTGGTTTTGAGGAAGTAGGTAAAATGGTTGTTTTCACTGGAACACCTAGGTATTAAAAATATTACATCTGTTACACCATGTCGGTCAGATAGTGATATAATTTGCTTAGATTTTGTTTTAAGCACCGTAATTTTTCATCCAGTTAGGGTAAACTGAGTTGTTATTAAAACTGCTGTATATTTTTCCAAAACACACTCACATATCAAAAGTTAGCATTTTATCCATTTTGATCAAGCTAGCAAGTGTGAGAAGCTACAACAACCTTCAGTTGTGTTTTTTATACCTACACACATTTTTAGCAAAGAGTGAACTAGGCAACCAGTTTTTTTCCTGGCAAAAGGGGATTGGATATATCGTAACACAATTTACAGGTTTGCACTCTAATCCCAAACAAGGGAGGGAGGGGATTGGATCAGTGGTGGGGGAATATGTGCCCCCTTTTAGAAAGAGCAGGGTGACTTATTTAATAATAAAAAATATATGTTAAAAGGTAATGATTATGTTGGGAATATATTGTATGCATAACCTATTTTTAAGGTTGCTTAGCAGGAGTTCATCACAAACCTACTGGAAAGTGTTGTAGTACAGTGCCTTGAAAAAGTATTCATACCCCTTGAAATGTTCCACATTTTGTCATGTTACAACCAAAAACATAAATGTGTTTAATTGGGATTTTATTGTGAAGTGAAAGTTAAAAGATAAATGGTTTTCAATTTTTTTTTAGAAATAAATATGTGAAAAGTGTGGCGTGCATTTGTATTCAACACCCTTTACTCTGATACCCCTAACTAAAATCAAGTGGGACCAATTGCCTTCAGAAGTCACCCAATTAGTAAATAGAGTACACCTGTGTGTAATTTAATCTCAGTATAAATACAGCTGTTCTGTGAAGTCCTCAGAGGTTTGTTAGATAACCTTAGTGAACAAACAGCATCATGAAGGCCAAGGAACACATCAGACAGGTCAGGGATAAACTTGTGGAGAAGTTTAAAGCAGGGTTAGGTTATAAATATATATCCCAAGCTTTGAACATCTCACAGAGCACTGTTCAATTCATCATCCAAAAATAGAAAGAGTATGGCACAAATGCAAGCCTGAAAAGTAAAGGAAAACAGAAGGCGCACCGACCTAGTGCATTACCAGTGGCTAGGTTTTATTTAAAAAGTTTGAAGGATTAAAAATACTCACAAAGCAAGTATAGTATTGAACACATAATCTTTCCATCAAAAGGAGATAGCCTCCTACTGGAACCGGACGACCAGAGAGTCCAGACAACAAAATTCACAGCCACGGCTGACGCGTTGCGAGGGCGCATCCTCTTCCTCAGAGCCAAAAAGTGATGGTGACTGGACCCCCCTCTCTCTCTGGGCTCCTTTTTATCCATGTGTAAATGGGCCTGAGTGGTCACCTGTCTACAACTCCACCCACCACAGGCCACTCCTCCTCTCACCTAAAAGGCAAACCCATATAGGCTTAACCCCTCACTATACACTCTCATATGTCTATCTATATGTTTACATGGTAACTGTTAGTACGCCATACCTAAATACCTAAGTGCCAGCTAGCAAATGGCAAATTAAAAGCCATTGCCTGGCGGGACTTACCCATGCCATTCAAACTATCATGGGCCGCCGATCGCTGCTGCCACCCATCTACAGGTAGTCCAACGTCATGGGAGCTGATGTATCTATCTTCCCACTACTAGATGGGACGCACACTGGCCGAAGAAACCGGAAGTAGCGGTGGATGTGCGTTCCACCCGCCACTTCCGGTGGATGTAACCGTCACTTCCGCCCTCAGATGGGCTGGACAGGCATCAAAGATTATCCCGGATAAGAAGGCGGCTCTCGCACTCCGTATCCGGTTTTGTTGATCCTCTCTGTACAGGCGCAATTACCTGCCAATCACAGTGTCCCCGAGTTACTGATCTGTGCGCGGCACAACACAAACGTGACCCGCGCTGACCATCTAGCCACTACTAGATGGGACGCACACTGGCCGAAGAAACCGGAAGTAGCGGTGGATGTGCGTTCCACCCGCCACTCCCGGTAGATGTACCCGTCACTTCCGCCCTCAGATGGGCTGGACAGGCATCAAAGATTGTCCCGGATACGAAGGCGGCTCTTGCACTCCGTATCCGGTTTTGTTGATCCTCTCTGTACAGGCGCAATTACCTGCCAATCACAGTGTCCCCGAGTTGCTGATCTGTGTGCGGCACAGCACAAACGTGACCCGCGCTGACCAAATGCAAGCCTACCAAGACATGGCCGTACATCAAAACTGACAGGCCGGGCAAGGAGAGCATTAATCAGAGAAGCAGCCAAGAGGCCCATGGTAACTCTGGAGGAGCTGCAGAGATCAACAGCTCAAGTGGGATAATCTGTCCACAGGACAACTATTAGTTGTGCACTCCACAAATCTGGGCTTTATAGAAGAGTGGCAAGAAGAAAGCCATTGTAAAAAGAAAGCCATAAGAAGTCCCGTTTGCATTGCGAGAAGCCATGTTGGGGACACTGCAAACATGTGGAAGAAGGTGAGCTGGTCAGATGAGAGACCAAAATGTTATCTTTTTGGCCTAAAAGCAAAACATGTGTGGTGGAAAACTAACACTGCACAACACACCATCCCCACCATGAAATATGGTGGTGGCAGCATCATGTCATGGGAATGCTTTTCTTCAGCAGGGACAAGGAAGCTGGTCAGAGTTGATGAAAAGATGGCTGGAGCCAAAAAAGGGCAATCTAAAAAGAAAACCTGTTAGAGTCTGCAAAAGACTTGAGACTGGGGCGGAGGTTCACCTTTCAGCAAGACAACGACCCTAAATATACAGCCAGAGCTACAATGCAATGGTTTAGATCAAAGCATATTCATGTTTTAGAATGGCCCAGTCAAAGTCCAGACCTAAATCCAATTGAGAATCTATGGCCAGGCTTGAAAATTGCTGTTCACAGACTCTCTCCATCCAATCTGACAGAGCTTGAGCTATTTTGCAAAGAAGAATGGGCAAAAATGTCACTCTCTAGATGTGAAAAGCTAGTAGAGACATCCCCAAAAAGACTTGCAGCTGTATTTGCAGTGAAAGGTGGTATTGACTCCGGAGGGCTGAATACAAATGCTCGCCACACTTTTCACATATTTATTTGTTAAAAAAATTGAAAACCATTTATCATTTTCCTTTTACTTCACAATTATGTGCCACTTTGTGTTGGTCTATCACATAAAATCCTAATAAATTACATTTACGTTTTTGGTTGTAACAAAATGGTTGTAATAAAATGTGGAACATACTTTTTCAAGGTACTGTATGTACCTATACAATAATGGTATTATTCTGGTAAGCTACTCTGCACTGTAAATCATTGGTTAAAATGTACCGATGTCTCATATGCTACCATGTCAAAAGATAGTGAACTACGACCAAATTTTACGAATGTCTTTTAATAGGAAACTGAATAAAAAGCATGCATTTAATAGAAAATGAAGGATAGTCCGATACAAAACTGGTAAGTGGCAGGCATAAAACTACTTGGTGTGAGGGCTTTTTTATTCTCAGACACATATTCGTGTTGACATGAACAACCAATGATCTGGACCCTGACCTACAGCAAACACAATTTTACACCTAAAAAAACAATTCTCCAATGCTTCTATTTTGCAATACAAAGGTCCATCATTCACTTATAAATGAAATAATCTTTATCATCTAAAGCAGTGGTCTCCAAAGGGTAGCCTGTGGGGCCACACCCTGGAGACCATTGCTGTAGACAATAATATGGATATGAAGACCATGGTCTGCCGATAATGTGGATATGTAGACCTTTGCTTGCCTTTATACAGCCCTTAAGGCACTATTCCTCCAACTGGCAACAATGATGAGGCACCATTCCACCCACTGACATAAACAATGGGATGGCATAATTCCTCCTACTGATATAAATGGTGGAACACTATTACTCCCACTGACACCAAAGATGGGGCACTATTCCTTCCACTGACTCCAATGATGGGGAACAACTCCTTCTAATGAAACAAACAATGGGGCACGATTCCTCCCACTGACACCAAAGATGGGGTACTATTCCTCCTCCTACTGACACCAACAATGAGGCATTGTTGTTACTCCCACTGACACTGGGACATTTTCTATTTCCACTGGCCACATTTAGGCCTCCTAAAAGTCTGAAAACCAGTAAACTGACCCTTTGTTTAGAAAGTTTGGAGACCCCTGGTATAAAGCAACCACCCATCATCTTCATTGTTATGGCCTTTTTAGTCCTTGTTTTTAGCTTGTTATTGTTAATGTTTGGGGAAGAGTCATTAGTCACAAGGGTCATTATGTTCTACATAATAGGTTACCTGTAGCTCATTCAAGGTATAAGACAACTCCTCTACAAATGCAAGATTAAACTTTAGATCAAGATAACACAACAGAGAAACGTCTTTGTCTGCAAGAAAACAGAATCCATTTCTTCAAATTGAGCCATTACATGGCACAATTGATTCCATAGATTTTAATATGTTTGCAAAAACTGAGCTTAGTTACTAGAGTGAAAACATACTAAAAAAACTTTCTGCAACCTGCCCATTATATTGAAGCATCACTTTTTGCTGTTGCCTGAAGGACCAAGTGCCTGCATAATATACTTTATAAAAATGATTGTGTTTATTTTATTACATTGCCTATGATTGCATATTTATGGCTGTAATTTATTTTTCTTTAATAAAAACTATTTGAAAGAAGCATCACTTTTTGAAAAATCAAGGTAGGTCTGCAGTTTATGTTGAATATTAGTACTTAAAGTGGAGCTCCACCCTAAATTACAAGTTCCTCTCATCGGAACCCTCCCCCCCTCCGGTGTCACAATTGACACCTTTCAGGGGGGAGGGGGGTGAAGATACCTGTCTAAGACAGGTATTTTCACCCACATCCGGGAGTCCTCTCTCCGGGAATCTGCGGGAGTGACGTCACTTCCCCCAGACTTCCCATAGTGTTCTGGGAGACACTCGGCTCCCAGAACACAGGAGGACGAATCAGAACGGCGCAGCGCGACTCGCGCATGCGCCGTAGGGAACCGGGCATGAAGCCGCAGGGCTTCACTTCCTGGTTCCCTCAGCGAGCGATCGCTCGTCCTCTGCTGCGGACGTCGCTGGACTCCAGGACAGGTAAGTGTCCAAATATTAAAAGCCAGCAGCTGCTGTAGCTGTAGCTGCTGGCTTTTAATATTTTTTTTCCCGGCGGAGCTCCGCTTTAAGATGAATCTTCCCTAATAAAAAAGTTTAACGTATGTCACAAGTTTCTGATGAGTACAACAGTGGAAGTTCATTCGATGATTTAAAAACAGTGGATGAGGCAAAAGCTTACAAGTTTTTCATGTGAAAGCCACAATTATCCTTAAAACGTTTCTAGCTTGCGAGAGATTATCTTGCATACATTTCTCAGGAAGAGTTGCTTGTATCTGTAATAGTGACTGTACATAGTTTCAGCAGACTCCCAAATTCTTCCTTCCTAGCCAAATCACCACCAGTCCTGACAGGGAAAGCCCCAATAGTTCTGTGCAGTGTTGTAGGGTTCCATTAACCCCTACCCCCAAATTTCTATTAATACACTACTGATTGGCAGCCTCACTGGCTAATAGGAATGGGCAGGCAGGATTTAGCACTATCACTAATTGTTAAAAAATTTCTTTTTCAAAATGGCCCAGGGATTTGGCCAATACTACTGCAGGCATGAGCATGAATCTTTAGGGCACTATATAGAGTAACTGTAGCAGTTTTTGGAGTTAATACTTATAAAAGCCACACTAAAACCCAATATTAAGATCAAATGATGGTACATATTATCTAAAATTATTATGCAGTGGTAGTAGAAGTAATAAATAGAGATACTTACAGTCTTCTGGATAGACACATTTAAGTGTAATCTCATCAAGAATCATATGGCTTGGGCAGTACGGAATGCATCCTTCCACCCTTTAAAAAAGCAACAACAAATATTTCCTGAATTATGCAAAAAAAAATTAAGCATACTTGATGTAAAAACCACAGAATTAATATTCAAAATCATTAACTCTAATAAAAGAATGAATGAATTAATATGTTTACATGACTGTTTGGGGACATTGGTAACAGTGTTACTTTAGCCAAAACTTGTTTTAACGTGTTACTAAAGCCACAATAGTAAAATCAGTCTGTATATGTAGTAAAGCATGCTTGTTATACTCACTGTAGAACCTAAGGGGTTAATCCTCTGCATTGTGTAATAAAGCTGTTGATCCTCCTGTCTTCTCTGATCCTCCCCTCCTTCCACTGTCCTCAAACCATCTCCTTGTAGAACAGAGCCTTGGAGGCAAGCTGCATATGCTCAGTTTGGTGTGTATTGCTAGAGAGGTTTTTTTGGGGGAAAGTGCATGTGATCAGCACAGGGCCAATCAGCATTGTCCAGGCAGAGGGTCAGGGGTCCTGCAGCCTCATAGGGCAATCAGGGGAGAATGAAAACTCCTCCTACAAGCTTTATCCCGTACTCTATGCTGGACACCGA
Source organism: Rana muscosa (assembly GCA_029206835.1). Lineage (NCBI taxonomy): Eukaryota > Metazoa > Chordata > Amphibia > Anura > Ranidae > Rana > Rana muscosa. The sequence continues at coordinate 811,236,864 of CM055118.1, forward strand.
TAGAAGTCACAAGACTGCTCTAACTGCTGATGAGAAAAGGTATTTAGCAGTTTATATTTACTAAAACTATTGCATATCCATGTTATGTGTACTGTGGGATGCCAGGTATAGTGAATGCAGGGTCCTGGGTTTAGTAACACTTTAGTAACTGTTTTTTGTTTTTGTTTTTGTTTTTTTGTGCTGCCATAATTGTATTAAGAGATTTCCCAGCACTTCTTGTTCCAGAGACAATGGGTACAAAGACAGGAAGTGAAGGGAAACTTCACTACAAGGACACTATCTAAATACTGTCAAAAAAAGATAATGGACAAGATCTAAAAAAGTGCATAATGGATAATAAAAAGGTTTTAGAACTAAAAAAGATCTGCTGGCAGGCAGTAATGGTTTTCTATAAGAAGCAATGCTACAAAAGGGAGTAAGTTAACTTACGGTGGAAGAAAAGAACATAAAACAGCTTCAGGATCACTGCAGGTTTTAACACAAGGACTGGCGCATGGTTCATACCTCCACTCACACATTCGCCTGTAAGGAACTGCTGCAGCAATCTCTGAAAAACATTTGACATATTCTAAGAATCTGACATCAAAAAGTGGGAATTTTACAGGACACTGAAACCAGCTGTAAGCCATTTTTAAAGTCTAAAAAATGATGTTCTGATTTCTAAAATCCCAATATATAGGAAAGGAAAGGAGCCACTCTCCAAAAATCTATAACAAAGATTTACTTATCAGTTTGATGCGCTGACAGATCCCCCTGCTCCTCCAACTGCTAATGCGTTTTACTTAATGAAGAGCTTAATCGAAAAAGATACATTTATTTCACCTTAATATCAAACACCTGTACCCAACAGGAGTCCTTCAAAAGGAGCTACTGGCAAATGCATATATCTAGTATAGCTCTGCAATCAAACTTGCTGTAGTTAGAATGTTCCTGATCTGCTTACTACCATAAATCATCTTTTATGTATGTATCAGAATCACATATGTATCTACTAAATTCATACCTTCCTGCACAGATCAGCCACAAAACAAACACATATCTGTTCCGACACACATAAATTCTTGTGTGCACAAATAAGTATACATATATGTATATACAAAAGAAGTACCGTATGTATATAAAACTCCATTCGGATCAACTCCCCCGCCCCCCCCCCTCCCAAACAAAATAATTTTCAACCGACATTCACATGTTCTCAGAGGGCTCTAAGAATTATCGAAATTCTATCTATCTATTGCCAGCTTTTTAATAAGCCACAGTAAGTAGCCCACAAAGTTATACACAAAGCAAGGGGGTATTTATACACACTGCAAGGGGGTTTGGATAATTTTGCAGATAATGGCTGCCCACTAATCTTGAATTGTTTTCAATTACTGGATCTGCTTCTTTTTAACGAGCTAAGACAATCAACCATATGATCCTAGTTGTCTCGGTTTCTTATGACACTTTTGATCAATTGACATTAGTGACATATCAGTTACCGTATATACTCGAGTATAAGCCGACCTGAATATAAGCCGAGGCACCTAATTTTACCACAAAAACTGGGAAAACTTATTGACTCGAGTATAAGCCTATGGTGTCCATCTGCATGCCTCACTGTGCCTCACTTTGCCTCACTGTGTCCATGTGCATGCCTCACTGTGCCCATGCCTCACTGTCACTGAGCCCATGCCTCACTGTGCCCAATCTCCCTACCTGATCTCCGGCGCTGTGTGACTAGACTGACGTTTAACATGGGAGTCTATGGAAGAGGTGCCCGGATTTGAAAAATCGGTGCTCCCCGGCCGTAGGTCCCCCGGACAAAAAAAGAGAAGAGTGGGGCTACATGTGTGCCAAGTTTGGGGTCCAGGGGACCTATGGCTGGCCAGGATCAGGCGCACAAAGTTGAAGATGGACACAGACTCGGGTATAAGCCGAGGGGGGCATTTTCAGCACAAAAAAATGTGCTGAAAAACTCGTCATATATTCGAGTATATACGGTAAATATAAAAGGTAAACTAACATAGAACATCACAAAACATTTACGGCATATATGGTATGTATTACTCAATTTTTCCTCCAATACCCTATTAAATACATACAAATAAATATTTTTTTAAATATTATTACTCACCTTCAATCTTAAATCCGCTGGACAGTTTAAATTCCTCAGAATTGTCATATTTGGAAACTTTAACTTCTGTGGCAGTTAAGACGATAAAGAACCCCTTTCTGCTGTGCAATTCAAAGGCACTATATCCTGGAACCCAGAGGCCTTGGTGATGAAAAAAGGTAGCTCTTCTACGAAACACAGAGGTGGTATCCCACTGCTCCAAACGCACGCTGTCATTTTCTTGCACAGTCAGAAAATAGTTTGGCCTTTCCGCAGATTCCAAAGAGACAAGTGATAGTGCTATGTTGTATAAAATGTTATTATTAAAATAAGGTTTTACAATGGTTTTCAAACTTTCAAGAGTAACAGCTACTTTAGGACACGATCTCTGTATTTAAAGTTCATCTCCAGTCGAGTCTAGAAAGCAAACCTGTGCTTTTCACACGCAAAGCAAAACTTTGTTTTAAGCTGAACTCCAAGCAGACAGCTAATTAAATATATAGAGTATATATAAAGGAAAAAAAATTCCCTGCCAAAGAATCTGTATTTATCTACATCTAGGCCACACAGCACAGACCTGATTTTTCTATGCTGCTGTTAAATAACACTTAGGCTGGGTTCACACTAGTGCGACACGACATCTGTCCTACTTTGGATCCGACTTTGCCCTGCGACATGAAGCCGACATATGTCCGACTTTCAATGAACGGGGATCCGACTTGGATCCCCGCCAATATCAGGCACTGTGTTTGGTATGAATCTTGAAAGGGAACTCCAGGCCAAATTTTAAATAAAAAAACGGCGTGGGTTCCCATCCAGAGGCATACCAGGCCCTTGGGTCCGGTCTGGATTTGAACAGGCGCCCCTACGCCGAAAAAACGGCGTGGGGGGTCCCCCCAAAATCCAAACCAGACCCTTATCCGAGCACGCAACCTGGCCGGCCGCAGGGGAAGAGGGGGGGACGAGAGAGCGGCCCCCCCTCCTGAACCGTACCAGGCCGCATGCCCTCAACATGGGGGGTTTGGTGCTCTGGGGCAGGGGGGCGACCTGCGGCCCCCCCACCCCAGAGCACCCTGCCCCCATGTTGATGAGGACAGGGCCTCTTCCCGACAACCCTGGCCGTTGGTTGTCGGGGTCTGCGGGCGGGGGACTTATCGGAATCCGGGAGCCCCCTTCAATAAGGGGGCCCCCGGATCCCGGCCCCCCCACCCTATGTGAATGAGTATGGAGTACATCGTACCCCTACCCATTCACCTGGTGGAAAAAAATTGCAATAAAAAAACACTACACAGGTTTTTAAAGTAATTTATTACACAGCTCCGGGGGTCTTCTTCCGACTTCCGGGGGTCTTTTTTGACTTCGGGGGTCTCCGGTGTCGTCTCCGCGCTCTCCGGTTCTTTCTTCCGCCGGGCCTCCGCTAACTTCTTTTTAGCTCTCTTGCTAACGGAGGCCCGGTCTTCCCGTTGTCTCGTCCGGCTCTCCGTTGTTCTTCTGCCGGCCCCTCCACTAACTTCTTTAGCTCTTTCGCTAGTGGAGGGGCCGGGCTTCCCGTCGCTGTCGCCGTCGGCTTCTTCTTCCCTCTTCTCCTCCTCGATGTTGACGCGTCGCTTCCTCTCGCTGTAATACTGGCTCTCCGCTCCGCATTAATATAGGCTTCTCATGACGTCACAGTCACATGTTCCGGGGCACATGGCCCCGGAGCATGTGACTGTGACGTCATGGGAACATGTGACTATGACGTCATGAGAAGCCTATATTAATGCGGAGCGGAGCGGAGAGCCAGTATTACAGCGGGAGGAAGCGACGCGTCAACATCGAGGAGGAGAAGAGGGAAGAAGAAGCCGACGGCGACAGCGACGGGAAGACCGACCCCTCCACTAGCGAAAGAGCTACCAAGAAGTTAGTGGAGGGGCCGCCAGAAGAACAACGGAGAGCCGGACGAGACAACGGGAAGACCGGGCCTCTGTTAGCAAAAGAGCTAAAAAGAAGTTAGCAGAGGCCCGGCGGAAGAAAGAACCGGAGAGCCCGGAGATGACACCGGAGACCCCCGAAGTCGGAAAAGACCCCCGGAAGTCGGAAGAAGAGCGCCGGAGTCGGAAGAAGACCCCCGGAGCTGTGTAATAAATTACTTTAAAAACCTGTGTAGTGTTTTTTTATTGCAATTTTTTTCCACCAGGTGAATGGGTAGGGGTACGATGTACCCCATACTCATTCACATAGGATGGGGGGGCGGGATCCGGGGGCCCCCTTATTGAAGGGGGCTCCCAGATTCCGATAAGCCCCCCGCCCGCAGACCCCGACAACCAACGGCCAGGGTTGTCGGGAAGAGGCCCTGTCCTCATCAACATGGGGGCAGGGTGCTCTGGGGTGGGGGGGCCGCAGGTCGCCCCCCTGCCCCAGAGCACCAAACCCCCCATGTTGAGGGCATGCGGCCTGGTACGGTTCAGGAGGGAGGGGGGGCGCTCTCTCATCCCCCCCTCTTCCCCTGTGGCCTGCCAGGTTGTGTGCTCGGATAAGGGTCTGGTTTGGATTTTGGGGGGACCCCCACGCTGTTTTTTCGGCGTAGGGGTGCCCGTTCAAATCCAGACCAGACCCAAGGGCCTGGTATGCCTCTGGAGGGGGAACCCATGCCGTTTTTTTATTTAAAATTTGGCCTGGAGTTCCCCCTCAAGAGCAGTACAGCACAAGTCGCATGCCAAAGTCGGACCATGCAAGACTGCGGTCCGACTTTGATCCGACTTCAATGATAGTCAATGGGCTGAAGTCGGATCAAAGTCGGACCAAAGTAGTACAGGGAGCATTTTCAAAGTCGGACCGACATGTGTCGGACCAGTTAAGACGGCTCTCATAGGGAAACATTGATTTTCACACGTCATGCGACATGAGCTCCAAATGTCGGAGCGTTTGTCGCCCCAGTGTGAACCAGGCCTTACGGGTCTTGTCCCTCTCCCAGCCTGTGATTGGATAGTGAAGGGAAAAGCAGCAGATTGAAGAGCTCATCCCTCTGTAATTGGTATTGCTCCTTGTTATCACAGAAGCATTGCAGGACAGCTGACTGACCTCTAGTACAGCTACTTCCTCTCTCAAATTGAGCTCTGCTATGCAGGGTCTGCAGAAGGCTGATACCAGGTAAAATGCAGGTAAATGTATTACTTGCATAAAAAAAAGACTTTAAATGTTGTACTGTATATGTTAAAACATAGCTGCATTAACTTGTGTCTTTTATATCTGCCTAGGGGTTCAGCTTTAAATGTTAGCCAGGTGGGTCGGGTGCCTCGTGTACAGCATCGGTCTAGGTCTCGAATACAAGGGGTTCCAAAAGAAATATACTGCAAAATGCCTAAACACCAGCACTGATGTTACCATTGTAAGGCATTTTTTCTGGCCTAGTCAGGTTTACTTTAAACTCTTAAGTAGGAAGTTTATATCATTTTTTTTTTTTTATTGGTAAATTATTTGTTTCTGGGTTGATTTAATAATGGAATGCAGTACAATATGTAACATTATAAGTAAGTTACCATTTTTTAAATGAATAAGTAAGTCGTTTCTGCATGCACCGCAGAGTATAGCTGACAGTCCTTGTGTATTTACCAATACATTAAAGATTGAAGGGTTAATCAATTATGCAACTTGTTTACTTGTACAGCCCTTAATGTTTACCACCCCTTGGATCAGTGATCATCATTTCTTAAACTGTTTACAATGTAGCTAAATAATTTACTAAAAGTACATTTCATATAATAGAATTCAGCATAATTCTATCTTTGCAGAACTGTACATACGGTACTTTGATTTATTTATCAGTAAGGTATTAACTTACTTAAGAATTTTTGTTAAGCTAAAGAGTTTATGCATGAAAGCATCTGTACATATACATAAACAGAAAACACAGTGTCATATGCAAATCCACCGATATACCTAACCTTTATACCTATACTGTACCTTTACACCAATATGAAAAAATGGCAACAGTGTTCTGCCATATAGCACTAGTGTTTCTTGTCTGTACTGTATATATATTTCTGTCAGTGTTATACCTACTGACACAAGCACTGTAGTTACATGTGCAAAAATTGGTTTTATTATGCAACAAACTGTACACGCTGCTTTTCCTGTGCACTGCAACGAAATAATTAAAGACGAACTCTCAGTTTGATTTTCGTTCAGTGTTCCATTCTCTGCTCCTTTGTGATCCTAACTACAAGGTCCTAAATGGCACCGCCCCCTCCCCTTCGGCCATCCAACAACGTAACTAGCAAGCAAATGGCTGCTTGATAACCAGCTCTTGTCTCGGGTCCAGGTACATGCCCGAAACAAACAGAATCCATGCTTTCCCCCACAACCATCTGATAACATAACTAGCAAGGAGACGACTGCTTGATAACCGCCTCTTGTCTTGGCTTCAAGTGCTTGCTTGAAACAAACAGCGGCAAGAGGAATGCAGAGGGATAGGTTGTCGATACACCTCCTCCCCCTGTATTCCTCTTGCTCCTGCTTGTCTTGGGACAGTACTTGGTGCTGAGACAAGAGCCACTTCTCAAGTCTCTTTGCTGGTTATGCTGTCAGATGGATGCAAGGGAAGGGGATGTGCCCTGTCCAACATGGTAGCTAGCTTGTAGGTACATGAGTCAAAGTATTATGGGTGCTTTGTTCCCTGTGTGACAGAACACTGAAAGATAAATGAAGTGAGATTTCCTCTTTAACCTGCCTAGCGGTATTCCAGAGTCTGGCTCGGGGTAAGATTTCAGTACCAAAAGCGGTAACCCCGAGCCAGACTCGGAATCGCATTGCAGGATACAGGGAAAGTTACTTACCTTGTTCCCTGGATCCTGCGATGTCTCCCCGCAGTGTGTGCGAGCTGTCTCCTCGCTCGATCCACACTGTCGAGTGCCGAGCTCTGTTCCCTGCGACGTTGCGGCACACAGGGGAGGAGTTCATGCCAAATTCAAAAAGTGAAAAACACAATATACATACAGTATACTGTAATCTTACTGATTACAGTACTGTATCAAATAATTACACATCCCCTTTGTCCCTAGTGGTTTGTCCAGTACCCTGCATGCAGTTTTATATTATAAAATCTGTTCTTTCTGCCTGGAAACTGGAGATTGTCCATAGCAACCAAAAAGTGTCCCTTTACATCAAAAGTGGTTTTGGACCAGCTAGAAAACATGGAGGTTAATGGAACAAGAAAGAAGAATACTATAATGAGTTTTGCAATGACTAATCCAGATCATGTATGTGTATGTTCACGCACTTAATATTAATATAGATAAAAAGATAACTTTACATATTAGACTTTAAGAAAACTGTTGAATAATAAAGTAAACCTGTCACAAAACTAAACACTTGTCTCTGATATAAGCAGCCATTCTTTGGCTTACATGTTGCAACTATTGCTAGAGCGGAACAAAATGCTTGACTGAGTGCTATGCCATGGCACTAAAATGTGACATATGAGTTGGATAATGACATTTATCATCAGGGTTTTTTTTCTGCTTGAACCAAACAAAATAAAGTGGATTTTTATCATATTTGGTTATGCACATGTAGCCAACATGTTGCTCAAACAGATTTTCTATTTAAATTTTCACTTTGCAATGCAAACATTTACTTGGCTAGTAAATAAGGTGAAGCTGTCCCATGCAGGCAAAGATCCTGTATTTTTAATTTCCTTTGCACATGATTGGGTATATAACTTTGAATTTATTTACCAAACTTATTTGTTATTTACTTTGCTGGCTATGTAGTCTGTGCTCCTTCAGTGAATGACACCCTCTATCTCTTGTGGTGGTGGGGTGATTATGCTCATGTGACGGATGCCTTTTTCAATGAGTTATGCCAGACCAAACTGGTGTGGCAGTCCACTTTTATTAACCAGTAAGGAACAGTTCACATAGAAATCAGTTGCTCACGCAGGGGTTTCCACCATCAACATGAAAAGTCAACTGAAAGTACTGAGCTACCTGGCTTCCTTGTCAGTAGCACCACTGCTCTCCTTACCAGTCCCTCTGACTGTGTTGCCCAGCTCTCCTGGATCACTTGGCTTACCTAGGCCTTAGTCATTGCGACCTGCTGCATGGCCCACTCCTGGCCTTTGGATAGGGATTCTCCTGACATTCCCGATAGGACCTGAGCTGACTCCTGGGACGAGACCTCCTGTCTTCTGGCTACTGGCTGGGGCAGCTCTAACACCTGGTTGAGACTTCCTCTTTCTTGACCCCTGGCTGGGGCACCTTTGACCCCTGGGTGAGACCTGCTGTCAACAAACTGGGAGCTGTCTTCAAACTTGAAGATTTGAGCTACAGAATCCTCAGGCTTGAGTATATATTGACCCTGCACACCTGTGTACTCACACAGGCTGAAAGCATCCAGTAAAATCTGGACACAGAATTGAAGGTTCCGTCCCACCCAAGACACTTTGGAACCTTCAAGCTCCAAGCTCCAATCCAGGTTTACAGAATGCAGAGATAGTCAGGAACCTCGCATTAAGGTTTATTGTGAATCTGTGTCATTTTCTCCTACATTTTCACATTGGCAGGGCATTGCATTGTCACACCCTTTACTACCATATTTTTTTACCAACTCACCCAATGCCAAAATAGTTTTAGCTGGCAGTGGATATGTAATGCATGCACACACACATCCACATACAGTGGCTGTGCCTTGAAAAAGTATTCATACCCCTTGAAATTTTCCACATTTTGTCATGTTACAACCAAAAATGTAAATGTATTTTATTGGGATTTTATGTGATAGATCAACACAAAGTGGCACATAATTGTGAAGTGAAAGGAAAATGATAAATGGTTTTCAATTTTTTTATAAATATCTGAAAAGTGTGGTGTGCATTTGTATTCAGCCCCTTTTACTCCCATACCCCTAACTAAAATCAAGTGGGACCAATTGCCTTCAGAAGTCACCCAATTAGTAAATAGAGTACACCTGTGTGTAATTTAATCTCAGTATAAATACAGCTGTTCTGTGAAGGCCTCAGAGGTTTGTTAAAGAACCTTAGTGAACAAAAAGCATCATGAAGGCAAAGGAACACACCAGACAGGCCAGGGATAAAGCTTTGGAAAAGTTTAAAGCAGGGTAAGGTTATAAAAAAGATTATCCCAAGCTTTGAACATCTCAGGGAGCACTGTTCAATTCATTATCTGAAAATGGAGAGTATGGCACAACTACAAACCTATCAAGACATGGCAGTCCACCTAAATGGATAGGCCAGGCAAGGCGAGTATTAATCAGATCCACAGCTCAGGTGGGAGACTCTGTCCACAGGACAAATATTAGTCGTGCACTCCACAAATCTGGCCTTTATGAAAGAGTGACAAGAAGAAAGCCATTGTTGAAAAAAGCCATAAGAAGTTTGCAGTTTGCGAGAAGCCATGTGGGGGACACGGAAACATGTGGAAGAAGGTGCTCTGGTCACATGAGACCAAAATTGAACTTTTTGACCTAAAAGCAAAATGCTATCTGTGGCAGAAACTAATGCCGCGTACACACGTTCCGAAATTCCCACAAGAAAAGTCCGATGTGAGCTTTTGGATGGAAATTCCGACCGTGTGTATGCTCCATCGGACTTTTGCTGCCGGAATTTCCACCAACAAAAGATTGAGAGCTGGTTCTCAGATTTTCCGACAGAAAAAATTCCTATCGGAAAATCCGATCGTCTGTAGCAATTCCGACTCATGCTCGGAAACAATTTGATGCATGCTCGGAAGCATTGAACTTAATTTTCTCGGCTCGTCGTAGTGTTGTACGTCACCGCGTTTTTGACGGTCGAAAGTTCAGAGAACTTTTGTGTGACCGTGTGTATGCAAGCCAAGCTTGAGCGGAATTCTGTCAGAAAAACCATCCGACTGAAAATCCGATCGTGTGTACGCGGCATTACACTGCACATCACCCTGAACATATAATTTTCTTCAACAGGGAAGCTGGTCAGAGTTGTTGGGAAAATGGATGGAGCCAAATACAGGGCAATCTTATGCCGCGTACACACGACCGTTTTTAATGACGAGAAAAATGCAATTTTTTTAAATGGTCATTAAAAATGATCGTGTGTGGGCTTCAGAGCATTTTTCACAACGTGAAAAATGGCCATGAAAAAATTGGAACATGCTCTAATTTTTCTCGTCGTTTTTCAAATTTTTTTCTTGTCATGAAAAACGGCCGTGTGTAGGCTTTAACGACGTGAAAAAAAATGCGCATGCTCAGAATCAAGTATGAGATGGGAGCGCTCGTTCTGGTAAAACTAGCATTCGTAATGGAGATAGCACATTCGTCACGCTGTAACGGACTGAAAAGCACAAGGCTGAAAAGGGCGAATCGTCTCTCAACAAACTTTATTAACATGAAGGGTGGCGCCATCCGAATGGAACTTCCCCTTTATAGTGCCGTTGTACGTGTTGTACGTCACCGCGCTTTACTCAAGCATTTTTTTCCACGATAGTGTGTAGGCAAGGCAGGCTTGAGAAGAATCACGTCAAGAAAAATAGGATTTTTATAACAGCTTACCTGTAAAATCCTTTTCTTGGAGTACATCACGGGACACAGAGCGACATAGTCATTACTAATGGGTTATATAGTTACCGTCAGGTGCTGGCACTGGCAACTTCCAAAACCGGAAGTACCCTCCCCTATATAAGCCCCTCCCATCCGGGAGCACCTCAGTTTTGTAGCAAAGCAATAAGTGTCCCCAAAGAGGGGCGGGAGCTCTGTGTCCCGTGATGTACTCCAAGAAAAGGATTTTACAGGTAAGCTGTTATAAAAATCCTATTTTCTTTCTCGTACATCACGGGACACAGAGCGACATAGTCATTACTAATGGGATGTCCTAAAGCAATGCCAAATGAGGGGGGGGGATACACCATATATAAGCTGAGCGCTATCAGACATGAGGATCTTTTGCGGCCTGCAACACACTGCGCCCAAAGGCGACATCCTCCTGACTTCTAACGTCCACCTGGTAGAACCTAGTAAACGTGTGTACTGAAGACCATGTTGCGGCCTTACAGACTTGAGCCAGGGAGGCCTGGTGATGCACTGCCCATGAAGTTCCAACTGCTCTCGTGGAGTGCGCCCTAACTTTGAACGGAGGCGGTCTACTTCTCAAGCTATAGGCTTGTATTATGACCTGTCGAATCCACTTGGCTAAAGTAGATTTTGACGCTGCCTGACCCTTTCTGGGGCCTTCCGGCAGAATAAACAAAGTATCCGTTCTGCGAATCTGAGCAGTGGCTTTTAGATAAGCTTTAACTGCTCTTACTACATCCAAAGAATGCAATAACTTTTCCTCTACCGAAGTAGGCTTGGGGAAAAAAGAAGGAAGAACCACATCTTGGTTCAAATGAAAACTCGATACCACCTTAGGAAGAAAGGCTGGATGAGGACGTAACACTACTCTGTCCTTATGGATAACCAGATATGGCTCCTTACAGGACATAGCTGCTAATTCCGATACTCTTTTAGCCGAACAAATGGCTACTAGAAAAATCAATTTCCTGGTGAGAAGCACTAAGGAAATATGCTGTAATGGTTCAAATGGTTGTTTCTGTAGAACCGACAGAACCAAGTTTAGATCCCATGGACATATGGGAATATTAACCGGAGGACTAATACGCATCACTCCTTGTATAAAGGCTTTGACTAGTGAATGCGAAGCCAAGGGCCTTTGAAAAAATATTGACAAGGCCGAAATCTGACCTTTGATAGTACTCAAGGCAAGCTTCCTATCTACAGCCCATTGTAGGAAGTCCAGAATTCTACCTATTACGTATTTACGTGGATGCCATTTCCTGGCCTCACACCAGGCGATGTACGCCTTCCAGATTCTATAGTAGATCTGCCTGGATACCGGTTTCCTGGCATTGATCATGGTAGACACCACAGCATTAGAGAGCCCTCTCCTTTTTAGAATGTGGGCTTCAATAGCCAGGCCGTCAAACCTAGGGCTGGTAAGGAAGGGTGGTATATCGGTCCCTGCGAAAGCAGGTCCGGACGATGTGGGAGGGTCCAAGGACTCCCCACAGACATTTTTACAATCTCCGCGTACCATGCTCTTCGGGGCCACGCTGGAGCCACCAGAATCACTGGTTTCTTTTCTACCCTGATTCTGCGGAGTAATCGAGGTAACAATTGTGGCGGTGGGAATGCATATATCAGCTTGAACTGATCCCAAGGGAACACTAGGGCATCCGAGCCGCACGCTAGGGGATCCCTTGTCCAAGAGACAAACCTGTCCACTTTCGTGTTGAACCTGGATGCTAGCAGATCTACATCCGGTGTTCCCCACCGCTGACATATTGTCCGGAAAACCTCGGGATGAAGGGACCATTCCCCTGGGCATAATTGTTGGCGACTTAGAAAGTCCGCCTTCCAATTCTCCACCCCTGGAATGAATACCGCAGATATGGCTGTAACATATCTTTCTGCCCATCTCAGGATGTAATTTACTTCCCTTTGGGCTGCACGACTCCTGGTGCCCCCCTGACGATTGATATATGCCACTGCTGTGGCATTGTCTGACTGAACTCTGACAGGGGACCCTTGGAGTTTGGATGTCCATGCTACTAGGGCATACCGGGCTGCTCGTATCTCTAAGAGATTGATGGGCAGGGCCTTTTCCGCATCCGACCATCTGCCCTGGAGAGACCATTGCTCCAGTACTGCTCCCCAGCCTAAAAGGCTGGCATCTGTAGTGACCACCTTCCAAGAAATCGGACTGAAGGATTTCCCTCTTTCCAGATTCCGGGGAACCAACCACCAACGGAGGCTTCTGCGAACGGAAGGGGACAAGGACATTGGTACGTCCAGAGCCTGAACTTTTTTGTTCCAGGCTGATAGTATGGCCCTTTGCAACTTCCTTGAATGGAATTGACCGTAGGGTACTGCTTCGAATGATGCCACCATTTTTCCCAGCAGCCTCATGCACAGGCGTATGGATGGCTGTCTTTTTGAACCCACTAAGTGGATCAAATCTCTCAAAGACGACCCCTTTTCTTGAGGCAAGAAAATTTTTCTCTGGTCTGAATCCAGCCTTAGCCCCAAGTATTCCAGACTTTTGACTGGTTTTAGGGCTGACTTGTCTCGGTTGATAATCCAACCGTGATATTCCAGATACTTGATTGTCTCGTGAACAACCACTTCTAGTTTTTCCACTGAGTGGTCTATCAGCAACAAGTCGTCTAGATATGCCATTATCGTTACACCTCGTGTTCTTAGATTGGCCAATAATGGGGCCAGAATTTTTGTGAACACTCTTGGTGCTGTGGCCAGACCGAAGGGTAAGGCTCTGAACTGAAAATGGCGCCCTTCTATCGCAAAGCGTAGAAATTTTTGGTGGGCTGGAAAGATGGGGATGTGCAAATACGCATCTTTGATGTCGATCGAGGCTAACCATTCCTCCCCTTGTAGGGCAGTGGCTACCGATCGGATCGACTCCATCCGGAAAGTCCTGATATGTAGGAATTTGTTTAGCCCTTTTAGATTTAATATGGGCCTCACGTCCCCGTTTGGCTTCGGAACTGTAAAGAGGTTTGAGTAAAACCCGAACCCCCATTCTTCCAGGGGGACCTCTATAATTACTGCTTGAAGCAATAATTGTTCCAGTGCCAACAGGAGGGATCCTCTCTTCTGGGGATCCCTTGGCACGTTCGACCTTATAAAGCGGGAAGGAGGGGAGTTTTTTAACTCCAATTTGTATCCCAGATTTACTGCGGAGAGCACCCATCTGTCTCGGATCGTGTCCCGCCAGGTTTCTGTGAACAACTGAAGTCTTCCCCCCACCCGATTGGGTGGGGGCAACCCTTCATGCATTTGACTTTGGGGGAGGTTTTGTACCTCTCCTGCTCCAGGGCTTCTTGTTACCCTGCAACTGTCCCTGATTTTTACCTCCGGGATTTGACCGGGGAGGCCGTCGGAACTGTTTCACAGCCGATGTCCTAGGGACTGGAGAAGCCGGCCTCTTAAAAGAGGGACCTCTAACTCTATTTTTGACCGGCAAGAGTGTACTTTTACCGCTGGAAATTCTCTGGATATACTTGTCCAGGTCTTCCCCGAATAAGCGCTCCCCATGAAATGGGAAGCTGACCAGCAATTTTTTACAGGGAGCTTCAGCAGACCAGTTTTTGAGCCATAGAAGCCTGCGCATATGTTGATGGATTGAATCCTTTATAGCGTCCACCGCAAAGCATAAGGCTCTAGGTAGATCAGCTAGAGCAAGAGCCTGCTGATCTGGCACGTCCCTTAAGACCTGTTTCAACTGATCCTTCACTGCTTGGCAGACCCCTATAGCTGCCACTGCTGGTTGTGTCACCAATCCTGCTGTAGAAAAAGCAGATTTCAATAAGGACTCCAATTTTTTATCTATTGGGTCCTTGAACATTTGGACATTTTCCACCGGACATGTCAGTGATTTATTCACACAAGAGATGGCTGCGTCCACTGTAGGGACCTTCCATTTTCTGACGAACTTATCCTCCATAGGATAGACCACCGGAAATCTCTTGGGGGGAGTAAATATTTTGTCAGGATGCTCCCAATCCTGGTAAATGAGCCCCTCCAGTAAAGGATGGATCGGAAAAGAACAAACAGTCTGGGGAGCTTTTAGCGACCCCAACGAGGAGACAGAAGAGGAGGATGGCTCCGCAAGTGGCATTTTAAATGCTGATCGGACCATATTAGTCAGGGACTGCACCCATAACCTCTCAGCATGTGATGCTGAGAACGGCTCCTCCACTGTTGATTCCTCTACAACTGAATCAACCTCATCCTGATCCCCCTCAGGTAGGTCGTTCTCTGTATGGGACTGTTGCTCTGTTAACAGGCACTCTGAGGGAGGAGACGGAGATCGAGCGCTTTTCTCCTGTGACAGGGAAGCAGCAATTAGTGCTGACAATCTCTCTTCCAGCCCTCCCAGAGCTGAGGAAAAAACCTCCTCTGTTACATACACAGGAGCAGGTGAACCGGGGACAGCCACAGTACCAGGTACTCCTGGGGGTGCCCTACGGTCACTAACCTCTGATTCTTCAGGGGAGACTGGTGCAGCCAAAGCATGCCCAAGATCCTCAGAGCCCGATGGAGACCCCCTATTCCTCCTGGAATTTCTAGTCCCGGAGTTTTTAGACGGCATATTCCTAAGCCACAAAGCTGAGGTATTCCAGCCGAAAATACACCAGTTACTGATAATAGTCTAGCATAAATGCTGCTATAATAAACAGTTGGTGTCTACTAATGTGCCTTTCTAGGGGATGCCTGTATCAACCGCTTGCTGTATGCCTTTAAATGTTGCCAGCTCTGTCTCTGTACTTCATAGCCAGCTTACTGCAATAATGTGGCTTTTTAAAAACCTGCTGGGACGCCCGCACATGCGCAGAAGCGCTGCGGCGCGCACAGAGCGTCATCCCCCAGGCCCCGCCCCTTTTTCCGGCCACCTCTATATATAGAGGCGCGTGCACGCGCACGCGCGCGGCCACGTGCGCCTCGGCGCTAATTTTCAAACATGGAAACCAGGGACAGGAGCCAGGGCCCCCTTTGCCGCAGGCCGGGGGATAGACGAACACTGCAACATGGCAGAGGAAACAGTTTCCTGTAGGAGAACTCACCAGCTGCCTGGACTTTGCTCTCTGAGAAGAAACTAGTCCATATGACAAGAAAAACATTCCACAGCGGCCTCTAGTGGACAAACACAGGTACCGCAGTTTAATATACTAAACATATATAAAAAAACATTCTTTTTTTTTTTTTTTTTTCTTGACCACCATTAAAAATTATTACATTTTTTTTAGTAGTTACAGGCATGCACAGATATTAGCGGGAATACCGTTAGGTAACAGACAGAAAGACAAATTAGGCTTGGGGGTCCCCCAATAGAACCAAGTTCCTGGGGGCCCCCACTTACCTGTTCCCCGCCGCAGGACTTTGTTTGGTCCACAAAAGCCCAAACTTCACCTATCACGGCAGGCATTGTAATCAAACCTTCAGGGACCGGGTTCCCAAGGATTCCACTCCCCTGGACCTGTATAGCACCCTGCACAGAAAACATCTTGGTCGTGGGTATGACCAGAGCTCTGGATCCCCGGGTCCAGCTCTCCTAAGAGAAGCATTACAGGCAGAACCTTGCTCTTCTCTGCAAGGCCCGGGTACCGACCGTTTAGCTATGAAGCTTTTTTGGTCGGATCCGGAATAGCTTACTGAGGCCCAAAAGAACCTGTACGCAAGCTCAGTGAAAAACACATGTTTCTTCTTGGCCAACACCTTAGACACTGGCAAAAAACTGAGGTGCTCCCGGATGGGAGGGGCTTATATAGGGGAGGGTACTTCCGGTTTTGGAAGTTGCCAGTGCCAGCACCTGACGGTAACTATATAACCCATTAGTAATGACTATGTCGCTCTGTGTCCCGTGATGTACGAGAAAGAAAATGCAGTTTTTTTCAATGACAATCAAAACGGTTGTGTGTACACGGCATTAGAAGAAAACCTGTTAGAGTCTGCAAAAGACTTGAGACTGGAGTGGAGGTTCACTTTCCAGCAAGACAACAACTCTAAACATACAGCCAGAGCTACAATGGAATGGTTTATATAAAAAGCATATTCATGTTTTAGAATGGCCAAGTCAAAGTCCAGACCTAATTCTAATTGAGAATCTGTGGCAAGACTTGAAAATTGCTGTTCAAAGACACTCTCCATCCAATCTGACAGAGCTTGAGATATTTTTCAAAGTAGAATGGGCAAAAATGTCACTCTAGATATGCAAAGCTGGTAGAGACATCCCCAAAAAGACTTGCAGCTGTAATTGCAGCGAAAGGTGGTTCTACAAAGTATTGACCCTGGGGGACTGAATACAAATGCACACCACACTTTTCACATGTTTATTTGTAAAAGAAAATTTGAAAAACAGTTTTACATTTTTCTTTCACTTCACAATTATGTGCCACTTTGTGTTGGTCTATCACATAAAATCCCAACAAAATAATTTTTTTTGTTGTAACATGACAAAATGGGGAAAATTAATACTTTTTCAAGGCACTATATATATATATATATATATATACATTAAATCCTCCAATCACACATTCTACACTGACACGTGTTCAGGATTATTTTGAGAGTTAAGTTTTATACTATGTTATGTTCACTATTAAAAACTTTTCTGATGTTAAAAATCATGACATTTTTGCATCTCTGGACACTGCTCTCACCTACTGACTTAAGACATAAATACTGCAGTATATGCAATAACGGAATAACGTTTTTCTTAACAGCAGAGAATTACAATAAACCATAGGTTTCAGAGCACATTGCTGCTGGGATACACATCCAGGCTGTAAGACTAGTCTCACCGTGTTGATCATTTAACATCACATGCATTAAAGTTGTGATAGAATTGCCTACATTTTTGTGTGACAATATTATTTAAATATTTGGAAATCGAGTACTCACTCAAGTCTTTATCTCTGAAAAGTCCAGGTGTTACCATGAAGTTAAATAAAACATTTCCGTGTGCACTCATTCTTGGCAATGGGAATATATATTTGCTGGTAGCGTTAACACCTAATACAATTTCACTGTTGCCACAACTTGAGAGAATAAAGGGGCCTTCACCTAATCCTGTTTGAAAATAGACATAAACAACGATAAGATATGACAACAGTGGAGACACGGTAAATATTCATTAAACCATTGCCTAAATTTTTAAAGTAATTGCACCTTTTCATGTACAGAACTATTTCAGTTAGAATAAGACTTATTGGATTGCAGTGTCAATGAAACATGTGATACATATTTTGTTGGGTGTAGGGAACTTGGGGGCTTCGGGATAGAGGAAAACATTTCATAATAAATGCTCTGCTTACAACATGAAAATTCTAGAACGCAAGGATGGTTATATATCTGTACATTTTTCCCTGCTCCAGCCAATAAGGACAATTTAAGAACTAGGTTTAAATCATATAGTGAAGGTCAATATGTAAAAGAATACACTTCAGTGCAGTTTTTGGCCTGTCAAATGTTCATTGTAACTCTGGGTTGTGAATAATAGTTTCATTCATCACAGATGGAAGTTTTCATAATGTGTGTAATATAGGCTGTCAAACTGCACAGTAGTCCAATTGATATTTAATGAATAAGAAAGTTTCCTGCCCCTCAGTAGCTATAAACATACCTTTCTGTATTTTTTGTCACTATATTCAATTAAGATTAATTGCCCATGGCAATTTATCTTATTTTTCCAAAATCCTCTTGTCCACTTCTTGCAGCGCTACATATTAGTTACTCATTTAACTTTGGGCTTTTTGTTGGCTGTTTACTGATGGTACTCTGTTGTTTGATTTCTGGCGACCTTTCTGATTTTCTTTTACTGTTAAAGTACACTTCAATTGTCTTCACTTTATCTAACCCCAATGTTCAGACTGTAACCCCGAGCTACTGTACTCTTTTATACTTTGTACTTTTCTTTGAATAAAATTCTGTTGCTCAAAAAAATAAAAACACAAATGACTGTCCTCCAAACTTACAATAAAAATTAGCAGAGATAATTTTGAATAGTATCTATTGTTTCTATGGAATGACTAGGATCAATTTCCTATGGTTTTAAGTTGTGTTTTAATGTAATTTGTAATAAATACTTTTGTGCTTTTGATATTTGTACAGTCCTCTGTGTACCAGTAAAGTCTGCATAATTTTTGGGGTTTGAAGGTATAAAAGAAATGGATGTGGTACGTAGGTAGCAGCTGTGAATTTATCGTGTTAAAAAAAGAAAAAGAACGTTTTCTGCAGCTCATACTGCAGTGTAGGCAGGAAGTAATATGTTAGCCTTAAAGTGATTGTAAAATCTCTTTTTTTTTTCAATAAAAATAACTAAACATGTTATACTTACCTGCTCTGTGCAGTGGATTTGCACAGAGCAGCACAAATCCTCCTATTCTCCGGTCCCTCTTCGGCTCTCCTGGCCCCTCCCTCCTGTCGAGTGCCCCCAAAGCAAATCAGCTTGCTATGGGGGCACCCGAGGCCAAGCTGCAGCTCTGTGTATCCATTCAGACACAGAGCTGCAGTTCGGCCCCGCCCCCTCTCGCTCCTCATTGGCTAACTGAATTTGACAGCAGCAGGAACCAATGGCGCCGCTGCACACAGAAGACTTTTTATCTTGCATACAACTCGCTTAAGCCTCGTACACACAAGTAGTTTTTTTTTCGTTCAACCCAGCAAGGCTGAACGAAAAGAAACTGACAGCTCAGGAGGAGCCGCTGTACAAACTATCCATCGTACAGCAATCTCCCCTGCAGTTGGGCTGGCTTCTGTCAGACCATCTCCAGTACACACAAGCCGAATGTCGGCCAGTTTCTATAGAACCAGCCAATGCCAGCCTGACATTCGGCCCATGTGTACTAGGCTTTAGTAGGTTAGAGGCTCACCCAGGCCAGGGAAAAGGGTTAAGTATGTGTGCACAGTTACAGGCTTTTTAGTCCCAGCCATCCCACCTGTGGTATAAAAAAGGGGGAAGGCTGAGGTACAGGGCTTTTGGTCGTCTCTTGGATGGGTTAGTGGTACCGAGACTGCTGCGCTTTGCAGTCCGCTGAAGGCTCTGGGATGAAAGAGAGCCAAGTCATGGAGAATACCTGCATGCAGGGCAGGACTTAGGGTGGTAGGGGCCCCTGGGCTTGAGTCACTTTCGGGCCCTACCTTCTATACATTACTTTAAATAGAACAATTCAATGAAAAATTAAAGAGGAAGTAAACCCCGGCCGATTTTTGCAGTTTTTCAATTATGAAGTTATAACAGCTCATTGCAATGCAATACATATATATATATATATATCCCCCAAAAACGAGGCCTGCAAATACCTTTTTAGGATGGTTTCCTTCTCTGTATTTCCGGGTATTTCAAGCGCCATTGGTACTGCTGTTATGTGATTCAAATTATGACGTGACTTCCGCCCTTACTGTGTCCCTGTCGGTAATCTCGCGCATGTGCCGTAACCATTCGTTGCTGTGTCTGCGGCTGCTGTTTTCTTTTACTCCCCTTTTGTGACGTCTTCTTTAGTCACACGGGGGAGTATCAGGAAGAGTGGAAGGAGCTAAACACTGCAAGACTTCTCCTCTGTGCCGGACAGAGGGGAAGTTCTCACAGACTGCATTCCGGCAAGCTTTAAGCGGTTTAGAGGGGCTAATGTGCGCAAACACGGGGCCCCCTATTGGGCGGGGCCCGTGGGCTTGAGCCCAGTCAAGCCCAATGGTAAGTCCAGCCCTGCCTGCATGAACTACAACCTTACAGCAGTATGCCTGGGCAGCCACACAACTTGTTTAATCATGACATCAACTGTGAAATAATTATTAAAGTTTAATAAATTGCCTCTTGCCAGTCAATGGTAGCTGCACTAGTTATCTTTTTTCAGGCATTTTCTTTATTTCTGTTTTTATTGCTGTCTGCTTCATGGAGAATATTCCCCCTTACTACTGGTCCTCGGGACCATTGTCTCCAGTACTGAAACTGATTGCAAATCTGAAATGTTTGAGTTTTCATAGGAACAGGAGATAAGGGTTGTCGTGACCACTGTCTAGGATGAAATCTCTCTTTGGAGAGCTCTCCTGTTACTTTTTTGCATGTCTCTGGGACAAGCGTCTTAACCAATCCCTACTCTATCCAAATAAAAAAGTTTTGACTTTACACTACAATAATTACCAAAAAATGTATTATATTTAAAAAACTTACCTTGGTTAAAATATTCACAATCATAAGCTGAAAAACATAAAATTGGTACTGAGTTATAGAGAGACTAAAAATACAGACTTTAAACATGTACTGTATATACTTGAGTATAAGCCGACCCGAATATAAGCTGAGGCACTTAATTTTACCACAAAAAACTGGGAAAACGTATTGACTCGAGAATAAGCCTAGGGTGTCCATCTGCATGCCTCACTGTGCCTTACTGTGCCCATGCCTCACTGTGCCCATGCCTCACTGTCACTGTGTCCATGCCTCACTGTGCCCAATCTCCCTACCTGATCTCCGAGGCTGTGTGACTAGACTGACGTTTAACATGGGAGTCTATGGAAGGGGTGCCCGGCTTTGGAATATCGGTTCTCCCCGGCCGTAGGTCCCCTGAACAACAAACGTTGCACACTTGTAGAGGAAGAGTGGGGCTACATGCCAAGTTTGGGATCCAGGGGACCTACGGCTGGCCAGGACCAGGTGCACAAAGTTGAATATGGACACAGACTCAAGTATAAGCCGAGGGGGGCATTTTCAGCACAAAAAAATGTGCTGAAAAACTCGGCTTAAACTCGAGTATATACAGTAAGCATTTTTTTCAGTTTTTCATACACATTAAAGGACATTTACCAAGAAAGTTAATGAAACAGTAAGGCCTCAGTCACCTGAGCATTGAGACCCAAAGATTGTTACTGGGCTGTGTGCTTATACGGAATGAGTCTCAGGTGCTGCATGCAGGGAGCCCATGTAAATATCTAGGGACACAGACACAGCCACTTTACAGACATGCAAGTGAGAGTGAGCAGCCCCGTATGCAGACAGTGTGCTTCAGGGCCACTTAACTTTCTGTGGGAAGTGACAGAATGCATGGCCAAGAAGTGGGTCTAGGAGTCTTACCTGCCTGTGGTTACATAAAGTCATTAGTGACCCCTATGTTTGTTTTATTGATTAGTTATAAAAAGAAAAATTAGCGCTAGTTGCAAAAATTCCAAATAATACTAAATGAATAAATGCATCCTTGACAGTTGTCCTGCCGCTAAACACCACAACCTTGATATAGGGTACAACAAAAAAATATACAAAAAAGTGTAGCGCTGGACGATGGACTATATGCAACCATATAGTTCAATGTGTGGATATATACAGTAAAAAAAGTGTAAAATACCAAAGTATAGATAAACATGTGCTAAAGGTGAATCAATAAAGTTCATGTAGTTCATATGAATCTGTGTGAATATCCTCTATCCGGAGATAAAATAAAGTTCAATCAATTGGTGCAAACATCCAGTGATGAACAAATAAGTGACATCCAATGCGTGGAGAGACCCGCCACCAGGAAGAGAAATTAAAGCTTACTGACTAGCCAGTGACCGCCCTTCTCAGCCACAAACTTTACCTTTAGAAAACTTCCATGAACCGTCTGCTGGCTAGCCTTGAACTCAGAGACAAGGCTAGCCAGCAGACGGTTCATGGAAGTTTTCTAAAGTTAAAGTTTGCACCCCCTTGGCAAGCGGAGCAAGAGGACTTGGTCCCATTGCCATATTTCCTGTATACTTTTGTACAAATAAATAATTTAGAGGAACGTCTCCACTATTGGATATCACTTATCCCTTACCACCGGATGTTTACCTACCTCAACCCGGGAACGAGTTTGCGGATCACTACCGGATCATCAACCTGGGAAGTGCAGATGTGACATCTGTGGCTGGTCGTATCTGAGAGGATCCCCTAACGCCCCAGTGAGGATCATTACTCTGCTGAGCCTGTTTTGACCCCCCTGAGAAGGGCGGTCACTGGCTATTCAGTAAGCCTTAATTTCTCTTCCTGGTGGCGGGTCTCTCCACGCATTGGATGTCACTTATTTGTTCATCACTGGATGTTTGTACCAATTGATTGAACTTTATTCTATCTCCGGATAGGGGATATTCACACAGATTCATATGAACTACATGAACTTTATTGATTCACCTTTAGCACATGTTTATCTATACTTTGGTATTTTACACTTTTTTTACTGTATATATCCACACATTGAACTATATAGTTGCATATAGTCCATCGTCCAGCGCTACACTTTTTTGTTTTATTGATTGTTACTGAATTAATATTAAATAATGGAATAAATACTGCTTCAACAACAGCTTTTAACAAATGGCTGCATCCACTGATTTGTAACAGATTGATTTCAAAGGTCTGCATTAGATTTGAATAATATGGTAAAACATTTTCCACAAGCTCTCAGGCATAAAGAACCACTTACGGCACACATTGGGTGATCTCCAGTGGACAGCAACACCTTGTTGACAGCATTTGTGAGCATACGCTGCTATGCTGGTGCAAAGACATTCACAATCTCCTCCAAGGTTGCAGTTACAGGTATCTGTATGGCAATTCTTCACAAATGATGTTACATCAATCTGTAACGAAGTGGAATGTAAAAAAAACATTGAATAATCATCTCCAAAGTAAATGATTTATGAATTGTTTTTATATTTCAGAATTCTAGTTGTTTTAAAAGTAATATATTACATTTGGAACACTGTAGCTATGCAGTATGAGCTGTGAATACTAACCACAGAATGGTTATTTTAATATTAATTTCAACAAGAGCTATGAAATACATAACAATTATTATAATGCCATCTAGTGTTTATCTTACAGTGTTGCAATGTTTCCATACAAAGACACTGATTTAGCGAAAGTATATTGTGGTAAGTATATTTGTGTGACTTATTAATCTCATGCCCATGATTATGGTTATCTGTACATTTAAAAATGTAATAAAAAATATTTTCCATTCTGTAGCTCAAAATTCTTTTTGTTATTTTATGAGAAACCCATAGGAGTAAAATACATACTGTACGTGTTGGGTATCATGGCATTAAAGGGCACCTACCAGATGGAAAAATGAGAGCTGCTGACATGATTAAAGGTGCATGTTTTAAGGTACAGAGTCCATCTTTCTTCTGGCTTTACGGCTTGGTGTGTCATTAACCTGGAAAATGTGTATATCTGGTGTCCCAACAAGCTCACCAAGTCACAGACCATTTTAAAAAGCGTCATCCATTTTTTTAAATAAAGTGTTAGTGTAGAAATAAGGACCCAGGTGGTGAGCTTAGATATTTTGTCCAAAATACTAATACCTCATGATTTTTTGTGTTTTGGTCTTTTGGGGAATAAGTTATGCGTATAAAATGCTCCCTCCCCTCCCCGCCTATAAATGGTATAGGCAATACTAAGAGGCTGGTTTGCAAGCATGCTCCCTCCACAACTAAATTGCTTGTTTTTCATATTTGGTGTGTTGCTTTTACCAATCAAAGGGTTACCTGGTGTGACTTTGGACTGTGCACAGGTAACCCATAGAAAGCATCCTTTTTTGTACTCACCAAGCCTGCACCTTCAAAAGCAAGCCAGCAACAGCAGTCCTCCAATCTATAAATTTTAAAATATCAAACCAAAAGTAGATGTTTCTTGGTACACACTATACATGTGGTGAAATGGAAAATTGGAGTGGAACTTGGAGCAACCAATAAGATTCTGGATGCCATTGTTAAATATAGGTAAAATATTGGAACACATAATAAACAGCAAATTAGACAGTGAAAAAAACATTGGATATGTTGCTAGACTAATTTTTCTGAACTGTGATGTTGGCACATATAGAAATTCCCTGAAGAAGCAGAAGAGCTCTGCGAAATGCATTGGTACCCAATCTGTTGGAGAGATGGAAGCACAGGAACCAGAGGTAGGTAGCTGGGTGACAGAAAGGAGGAGGGGTAGAGGCAAGAGTGTTAGGGGGGCCAGTCCTGAGTTGGTAAACCCCAACCAATATGCCATGATGATGATGGGGATATAAGCTCCGGGGTGGCAGTGCTGGAGCAGGCGCCCTCCCATAGCTGCCAAGGGAGTGATGGGTCCAGTAAGGAGGGGAGCGGTGATGCAGGTAAGGCCAGACAAGTGCTGGTAGTGGGAGACTCAATTATTAGGAGGACAGAGAGAGCAATCTGTCAGAAAAACCGGGGTTGCCGAACAGTGTGTTGTTTACCGGGCGCTCGGGTTCGGCACATCACGGAGTCGGTGGACAGATTATTGGGAGGGGCTGGGGAGGACTCAGCGGTCATGATACATGTTGGTACCAATGACCAAGTGAGAGGAAAGTGGAGAGTCCTGATAAATGATTTCAGGGACTTAGGGAATAGATTGAGGAAAAGGACTTTCAAGGTAGTTTTCTCTGAAGAAAGGCAGCAGGAGCTCAGAGAAGTGAATAAGTGGCTGAGGAACTGGTGCAGGAAAGAGAGATTTGGGTTCCTGGAGAACTGGGCTGACTTCTCAGTCGGTTACCGGCTCTTTAGTAAGGACGGGCTGCACCTCGATGGGGATGGTACAGCTCTATTGGGAAGTAAGATGGCCACAAAGCTGGAAGGGCTTTTAAACTAGGTGTTGGGGGTGGGATGAGAGAAAGCAATAGCTGACAGGTAGCGGGTCACAGAGTGTGATAGGAAAGTCAGCAGTAGTAATAGCAGTGAGAATACAACCATTTTACATAACTGACCACAGAAACACTTCAAAGGGAATATCTGCACAGTAATTGGTCAAAACACATTTTGCTTTAAAATACACACTGACATTAAGTTTGGGACCCCTCACAGAAAAAATAAGTCTGTATGCGGACGACACGCTATTATACCTAGCGGACTCTGGACCCTCCCTCCACAGAGCCCTACATACCATCGAACAGTTTGGAATCTTCTCCGGCCTTAAGATCAATTGGGACAAGTCACAGATATTGCCACTTGATAGTTCCCCCCCCCTGAGTCCCAAGCCAACCTCCAGTTTCAAAGGGTCGGGGTCATAAAGTACCTGGGGATACATATATCCAGGACCCCTTCGGACTATCTTGCCCTTAATATTGAACCCCTCTTTGCCCTGGTCAGGACCAAAAGCCATGCGTGGGCCAGGCTGCCCCTAGGGTTGTGGGGTCGTATTAACCTTATAAAGATGGTCCTCTTGCCAAAGGTCTTATATATTCTCTGGCATTCCCCTGTATATCTTCAATTAAAATACTTTAAATCCCTTGAAGCCCTACTTAAACCCTTTGTTTGGGGACCCAGTCGTCATAAACTCTCCTGGCAATCACTTAAAAACCTGACGGATATAGGTGGCACGGCCTTGCCGGACTTCAACCTTTATTACATTGCGGCCCAATTGTCCCAGTTCTACCATATAGATAGGACTGACAGCGAGCGATTTCGAATTTTAATATGTCCAAAGTGGGCGCAACAAACCCAAGACCCTCTCTATCCATTGGCCCTGGGGACAGGCAGTGCAGTTCCAGAAGGGGATACTAAATCTCTCTTATACCACTATAGGCATGTGTGGAACCTGGCTTCCACCAAACTCAAAATTCTGCCTCACAATGATTATGCTCCTCTGTGGTATAACAAATCCCTGCCAGAATACGGACGAATATTAGATCTGGGGGTATGGAGTTCCCAAGGCATATATTACTTGCATCACATTAGGGATGAGCTCGGTGTTCGAGTCGAACATAGGTTCGACTCGAACATCGGCTGTTCGCGCGTTCGGCGAACAACGAACGATTTGGGCCGTTCGCGCCAAATTCGAGTGACGCGAACGGCCCACAATACACTGCGTCATCGCAGTGTAATCCCGGCGCTGTGATTGGCCAAGCATGCACTGTGACCCTGCATGCTTGGCCAATAACAGCGCCGGCAGCGAGGAGAGCAATGATTGGCCACAGGCAGGATGCCTGTGGCCAATTATAGCTGAGGGGGTTTAGTACACGCCCGACACTATAAAAGGCCGCCAGCGCGGCGGCCTTGTGTAGTGTGTTCCGGAGCAGGGAAAGTGAAGGATAGGCAGGGACAGTGTCAAATCTTGTCAAATCTATTCTTTGCTAAACCTTGTGTGTAGGGACAGAGAAGGATAGGCAGGGAGAGTGTCAGTGTCATATTCTTTGCTAAACCTTGTGTGTAGGGAGAGAGAAGGATAGGCAGGGAGAGTGTCAGTGTCATATACTTTGATAAACCTTGTGTGCAGGGAGAGAGAAGGATAGGCAGGGGATAGTGTCAGTGTCATATTCTTTGCTAAACCTTGTGTGCAGGGAGAGAGAAGGATAGGCAGGGAGAGTGTCAGTGTCATATACTTTGATAAACCTTGTGTGCAGGGAGAGAGAAGGATAGGCAGGGGACAGTGTCAGTGTCATTGTTGCTAAGCCTCCTGCACATTATACACCTGAAGTTAGCCCGTATTGCTGCTTTTTCCTGGTGTGTTACACCAACAGGATTTTGCGGCACTTACAGCGGGCGGAGTGTACCTCCTGACCATATTACACCTTAACTTAGCCTGTATTGCTGCTTTTTCCTGGTGTGTTACACAAACAGGATTTTGCGGCACTTACAGCAAGCGGAGTGTGCCTCCTGACCATATTACACCTTAACTTAGCCTGTATTGCTGCTTTTTCCTGGTGTGTTACACAAACAGGATTTTGCGGCACTTACAGCGGGCGGAGTGTGCCTCCTGACCATATTACACCTTAACTTAGCCTGTATTGCTGCTTTTTCCTGGTGTGTTACACAAACAGGATTTTGCGGCACTTACAGCGGGCGGAGTGTGCCTCCTGACCATATTACACCTTAACTTAGCCTGTATTGCTGCTTTTTCCTGGTGTGTTACACAAACAGGATTTTGCGGCACTTACAGCGGGCGGAGTGTGCCTCCTGACCATATTACACCTTAACTTAGCCTGTATTGCTGCTTTTTCCTGGTGTGTTACACCAACAGGATTTTGCGGCACTTACAGCGGGCGGAGTGTGCCTCCTGACCATATTACACCTTAACTTAGCCTGTATTGCTGCTTTTTCCTGGTGTGTTACACCAACAGGATTTTGCGGCACTTACAGCGGGCGGAGTGTGCCTCCTGACCATATTACACCTTAACTTAGCCTGTATTGCTGCTTTTCCCATTTCCCTGCAGGCTATTAGAATGTCTGGAAGGCAAACAAGGAGAGGCAGACAGTCAGGAGCCAAAAAAAGAGGGCAAGCAGGCTCTGTGTCTAGAGACAACAGTGCTGGTCGTGGACGCGGTGCATCGCCATCAGCACGTGGCCATGGGACACGCTTGTCCTTCTTTTCGGCAGCTGGACGTGTTCAGCCGCATCATGCCGAAGACTTGGTAGAGTGGATGACCAAGCCCTCCTCATCCTCCTCATCCTCTCTCACCCAGGCTCAGGGTACTGGCAAAGCAGCTGCCAAAGCGTCCTCTTCCCCGGTATCAATGTCATCATCAGTCACTCCTTCCCTAGACCAACCATGTCCTCCTGAGGAGTCCCCCGAACTGTTTAAGCACAGTGTTGGGTACATGCTCCAGGAGGATGCCCAGCGTTTCGAAGGGTCTGATGATGATACCCAGCTAGAGGAAGGCAGTAGCGTGAGAGCAGAGAGAGGGGTTGCTCAAGAAGGACACCAATCTGGCAGTCATGTTCCAGCAGCTGCAGCATACTGCCAGATTGGCTCCAGTGATGAGGAGGGAGGGGATGATGAGGTCACTGACTCCACGTGGGTGCCTAATAGGAGAGAGGAGGAGGAGGAGGATGAGGAGGAGGCACATCTCCAACGAGGCAGGATGCCCTCGGGGGGCCAGCGTAAGGGCAGCACACCGACGGAATCACACAGCAGAGCTCCGCCTGTGCAGGGCGCTGCCTCTGCCCGTTATTCAAAAAGTTCTTTGGTGTGGGCCTTTTTTGAGTCGAGTGCATCAGATCGCACAGCTGCTGTTTGCAACATATGTCTCAAGCGTATATCGCGTGGCCAAAACATCACCCGCTTGGGCACCACATGCTTGACCAGACATATGTTGACCTGCCATGCAGCTCGTTGGCAAGCCTACCTTAAAGACCCACACCAAAGAACAAAGCTGACCTCTTCTTGCACCGCATCAGCTGGGATCTCCAACCCCACCATACCTTCAGTCCTCTCTGAAACCTGCTCTGAGAGGAATGAAGGTGTAGAATTAGGTGTGTCACAGCCAAGTACTTGCGGGCACTCTGCTAGCAGTACACCAACGTCCGATTCTAGCAGGCAAATTTCCCTGCCCCAGCTGCTGGACCGTCGAAAGAAGTTCACTCCCAGCCATCCACATGCCCAGCGGTTGAATGCTAGCTTGGCTAAATTGCTAGCGCTTCAACTGCTGCCTTTTCAGTTGGTAGACTCGGCCCCCTTCCGTGAGTTTGTGCAATGTGCGGTTCCTCAGTGGCAGGTTCCCAAACGCCACTTTTTCTCACGGAAGACGATTCCGGCTCTCTACCGGCATGTGGAAGGCAATGTCTTGGCCTCGCTGGACAGGGCAGTCAGCGGTAAGGTGCATATTACCGCTGACTCATGGTCCAGCAGGCATGGACAGGGACGTTACCTTTCTTTCACGGCCCATTGGGTCACTCTTTTGGCAGCTGGGAAGGATGCAGGACAAGGTGCAGTAGTGTTGGAGGTTGTTCCACCGCCACGCCTCCAAAATGCTACTACTGGTTGTGACACACCTCTGTCCTCCACCCCCTCCTCTTCTTCTTCCTCCGTGGCCTATTCCTGTGCTTTGTCCTCGGAACCAGCGGTGCTCCGTAGGCGTTCAAGGGGCTACGCAAGTACGCAGGCAAAAAGATGCCATGCCGTGCTTGCGCTGGTGTGTTTGGGGGACAGGAGCCACACTGGGGCAGAGGTTCTGTCTGCTCTGCAGGGGCAGACCGAGAGGTGGTTGACGCCACGCCAGCTTAAGCCAGGAATGGTAGTTTGCGACAATGGCACCAACCTCCTCTCCGCTCTCCGACAGGGACAACTGACCCATGTGCCCTGTGTGGCTCATGTCCTTAACCTGGTGGTGCAGCGGTTCTTGGGCAGGTACCCGGGCTTACAGGATGTCCTGAGGCAGGCTAGGAAAGTCTGTGTGCATTTCCGCAGATCTTATAATGCCAGTGCTCGCCTGGCTGAGCTGCAAAAGGAGTTGAACCTGCCCAAGAACCGCCTTATATGTGACATGCCCACCAGGTGGAACTATACGTTGGACATGCTGCAGCGGCTGCACACGCAGCAGAGGGCCATCAATGAGTACCTGTGCGACTACGGCACCAGGACAGGGTCAGGGGAGCTCGGGTTTTTTTCACCACGCCAGTGGGGCATGATCAGGGATGCATGCACTGTCCTGGCACCATTTGAGGAGGCCACGAGGATGGTGAGCAGTGACAGTGCATGCATCAGTGACACTGTACCTCTTGTCCACCGGTTGGAACATACGCTGCATGGAATAATGGACAGGGCACTTGAGGCAGAACAGAGGCAGGAAGAGGAGGACTTCCTTGCCTCTCAAGGCCCCCTTTACCCAGACAGTGTTCTTTCTTTCCCACCCATCGCACAGGAAGAAGAGGAGGAGGAGGAGGAGGAGGATTGTGTCAGCATGGAGGTGGAGCCTGGCACTCAGCATCATCAGCAGCAGTCTTTTAGGGATGATTTACAGTCCCAAGAAACCAGTGGACTTGTACGTGGCTGGGAGGAGGTGGCTGCGGATCATGTCGTCCTTAGTGACCCAGAGGACTCCGGACTGAATGCCTCAGCTAACCTACGCTGCATGGCCTCCCTGATCCTGCAAAGTCTGCGGAAGGATCCTCGTATTCTTCGGATCAAGGAGAGGGACCATTACTGGCTGGCCACTCTCCTTGATCCACGGTACAAGAGTAAGGTTGCGGACCTTATCTTACCGTCGCAGAGGGAGCAGAGGATGAGACAACTCCGGGAGGCCTTGCAGAAAGGTCTGTGCAACGCGTTCCCAGAGACTGGGAGGTTACAAACTCCTGGTCCTGGACAACGAGTTGCTGAGGCTTCGGTCAGTCAAAGAAGGAGCGTGGGGAAGGTGGCCGTCTGACCGAAGCGTTCAGACAATTCTTTAGTCCGCAGCCCCAAGGTATGATCGGTTCCAGCAACCATCGCCAGCGTCTGATACACATGGTGCAGGAATACCTAGGGGCAAGGTCAGACTTGGACACCTTCGCCACCGAAAATCCTCTGGCTTACTGGGTCTTGAGGATGGATCACTGGCCAGAGCTTGCACAGTATGCAATTGAGCTACTGGCCTGTCCTGCATCCAGCGTTCTTTCAGAACGCACATTCAGTGCTGCTGGAGGATTTGTCACGGATCACAGGGTGCGCCTGTCCACCGACTCTGTTGATCGACTGACCTTCATAAAGATGAACCAGTCTTGGATCACCACCAGCTACCAAACACCTGAAGCTGATATAACAGACTAATTTATTTTCAAATGTCACATTCCTTCAAGACTGATGCTGATGCTGAGAGACTGTCCTGTTATGTTGACTGACTATCCTCCTCCTCCTCAATGATCCGATTGACGATGATAGCTTGGAAGAACATTTTTGTTTCTGGGTGCCGCCACCAGTGGCTAAGGCCCAATTTTTCAGCCCCTGTTTAACAGGGGTGTGTTATTACAATTTTTTATGCAATGCTTTGCAGCAGGGCTCATTCCTGCACTCCAACTAGAGTATCTGGGAGTGGTTGCAGTGTCGTGGCACCAGCACCAGTGGCTAAGGCCCAATTTTTCAGCCCCTGTTTAACAGGGGCGTGTAATTACAATTTTTGATGCAATACTTTGCAACAGGGCTCATTGCTGTGCTCCAAGTACAGTATCTGTGAGGGGTTGCAGTGTTGTGACACCAGTGCCTAAGGCTCAATTTTTCTGCCCCTGTTTAACAGGGGCATGTAATTACAATTCTTGATCTAATAATTCACAGCAGGGCCCATTCCTGCGCCCACCAAGACTAACTGTGAGGCCTTACAGTGTTGTGTCAACACCACCACCACCACCACCACCAAATGCCCAATTTTTCAGCCCCTGTTCAACAGGGGCATGCAATTACAATTCTTGATCTAATAATTCACAGCAGGGCCCATTCATGCGCCCACCAAGAGTAACTGTGAGGGCTCACAGTGTTGTGGCAACACCAACATGTAAGGGGCAAATTTCAGCTGAGTATATACGGCAGGCCCCTACTTTCAAACATCCAACTTACAAACGACTCCTCCTTGCAAACGGAAGGATACAACAGGAAGTGAGAGGAAATCTACCCCTAGGAAGGCAAATTCTCTCCTGTAAGAGTTAATATGGGAAAAAAAGTGTCTCCTCTCCACTGATTCTTTATCACCAATTCTTGTTTCAATAAAAACCCCAAATTTTCAAAAAACATTTGTCATTAGGACGGAAAGTGAGGTGAACTGTTTTGAACAGGTGTACACTGCACAGACAGCAGAACAAATGTTACAGGGGTGATAACCCTTCCCTATGTTTTCCAAAAAGCTTAAAAATATATTTTTTGCCTGGAGCTACACTTAAACAATGTACCTGTTCAAAATTACAAACAGATTCTACATAAGAACAAACCTACAGTCCCTGTCTTGTATGCACCGCCTGTATACGGCTGTTCAGAGTATATAGGGCCTTTTTTATTTTATGTGCGGGGTTCCCCTTAATATCCATACAAGACCCAAAGGGGCTGGCAATGGGCTGAGGTAGGGGGGGGGGGTGTGTGATGAGGTAGCTATGCCATTTTTCTTAAAGATTTTCATCCATATTACCGGGACCAGACATTACATTAAAGCCGCAAGCAGTTTTAAATGGCTTTTTTTCCTTTAGAAATGTAATTTTGTGCAGGGACAGTTCTAAACATGGGAAACACGTGGCACTTCACAGGCATACTTTAGACACCCCCCAGGTACGATATTTAAAGGAATATTTGACTTTTTTTTTTTCACTTTATGCATCATTAAAATGACTGCTCCAGAAAAACGGCCGTTTTTAAAACTTATTTTTGCATTGATACATGTCCCCTGGTGCAGAACCCGGGTTCCCAAACCCTTTTTAGGACAATAACATGCATAATAGTCGTTATAATTAGCACTTTAGATTTCGAACGTTCGCATCCATTGTATTTAATAGGGTTCTAAAGTTCGTGCAAACTTTCGGTCCGTTCGCGGGTTCTGGTGCGAACCGAACCCGGGGGGGTTCGGCTCATCACTACATCACATTCTTTCTGACGGTAATCTTAAAGCCTTTGACGTGCTAAAAGAACAATGTATGCTTCATAACCACATGTTCTTCCGCTACCTCCAGGTCCGCCACGCGACGCAGACACAGTTCCCGCAATCTCCCCCACAACCCGAGTCCAATCCGATTATGGCCGTTGCTAGGAGTACAGATCCGAAGTGCCTGATATCATACTTCTACAACATGCTCTCCACCCCTGTGTCCAGCAAACTGGCGTATGCTCTGAAGCCCAATGGGAGAGGGCGGTGGGTCCATTGGAGAATGAGGAATGGGAGGAGGCCCTTGAGACCTGCAGGGAGGTGTCCCCAAAGTTGTCGGACAGGTTGTCACAGATTTATATTGTACACAGAGCATATCTTACCCCACTTAGGGTGGCCGGATATAAGAGGGGACAGTCTACCCTCTGTCCATTTTGCTGCTCCGAGACGGGCACCTTCTTTGACATGCTGTGGGCCTGTGTTAAGATTCAGGATCTATGGAAACAGGTGGTGGATTTCCTGCATGATGATATGGGCTCGCCTCTTACCTTAGATCCGAAGCAGTGCCTTCTGGGGATTTATCCAGCCGGATTAGACAAATATACAAAAATATTCCTTCAGGAGACCCTGTTTTCGGCCAGAAAAATCATTGCCAGGAAGTGGATGAGGCCATTGCCTCCCACCCTAGCGGAGTGGAAGGCGGAGGTCAATGTCACTATGCCCTACAAAAAAATGTGTCTATATAAACAGGGGGTGCCCGACCAAATACGAGAAAATTTGGGACCTCTGGCTACAGAACTCTGATACATGTATTTGATAGTGAGATACTCACTCTATATTTGAAAGATGGCTTGTTTTCCATACTATACAATCTCCTGATGTGTGCAGTTTTGCGGCCTATACATGTTTGTTGGGAACACTAGCACCATAGATTGTATTTTTTTTTTTTTTTGTGGTACTATATGGTCAATGTCATTGATATGGTATTACTCGACATGCTCAGTATGTTCTTGTATTTCGTATGTATACACTGTGTCTACTTCAATAAAAACCTTTGTTGATTAAAATACACACTGACAGTCCTCAAGCCCGTGAAGAATAATGATTATCTGCCTTTGTTATGTGGTCTTCTTTTAAAATTTTATTTAAATATTCCAACTTACCACATTGCGGCAGGGAGCAAACACATCACTATAGAGAATCGAACACTCTTTCTTTGCATATGGGAATTTGCTCTGATGAACTTCACAAGGCCTCATTGTCTCATTATAACTTTTACACTGAAGAGAAATTTTTACGTTAGCTTTAGGTATAACAGAAAATCATTCATACTTGCTTTGGATGATCTTACCCAAACATTATTGGTTTTATTTCATGC
This sequence comes from Rana muscosa, assembly GCA_029206835.1. Classification (NCBI taxonomy): domain Eukaryota; kingdom Metazoa; phylum Chordata; class Amphibia; order Anura; family Ranidae; genus Rana; species Rana muscosa. The sequence continues at coordinate 811,271,152 of CM055118.1, forward strand.
AACAGTAGCAAGAAAAATACAAAAGACTCCAAGTTTTTCTCAATGACCCTACCACAGCTACTGTACATCCATCCGGCAGCTTTAGGTAAGACCAGGCCCTTTTCTGACACTTTTGTTTACATGTAAAAATCTGTATTTTCTGCTAGAATATTACTTAGAACCCCCAAACATTATATATTTTTCAATGCAGAGGTCCTAGAGAATAAAGTGGTGGAGGTTGCAATTTTTTATGTCACATAGTATTTGCGCAGTGGTTTTTCAAACTGAATTCTTTTTGGGAAAAAATACACTTTTTTTCATTTTAATGAAAAAAAACCACAATATACAATAGTTTGGTAAAATATTAAAGATGTTGTTAATAGAGTAATTAGATATCAAACATGTCGTGCTTTAAAATTGCGTGCGCCCATGCAACGGTGAAAAACAATGTCAATTTTACTATCCATAGGCGATGCTTTAAAAGCCTTTACAGGTTACCACTTTAGATTTCCACAGGAAGACTGGTGCTAGAATTACTACCCATGATCTGATGTTTGCCGGACAGATGCCTGTGTTCACCTTTGTGGGCGAGCATGGGGGGACGGGGGCACTTTAAAAAAAAAATCTTACATTGCTGTTTCACATTTTTTTAAATCACTTTTATTGTTATCACAGGGAATATAGATACCCCCCCTGTGAAAGCAATAGGCAGTGATAGGTACTCTTTATGGAGAGATCTGGGGTTTAAAGGACCCCTTCTCTGCCCCTAAAAGCATTTGATCATACCAAGATCAGTGTGATCCAATGCTTTTTATTTTTTTAAATGGTGCTGATTACATCCAGGTAAACTGGAAGAGATTTATGCTTATCACTTCCTTTATCATAGAGGCAAACAGAGCCGTTTCAGTCTCTGTTTGCCTCTATGATCAGCCAGCGGAAGCGCTGGCTGGTCGATCGGGACTCCCAGTGGGACGGGAGATCTTGATGAAGCCGTGGAAGGTGGCAGGAGGAAAATAATAGCAGAAATAATAACATGCAAGATATAAAAACATACAAATCCAGATTAACATACAATAAAATGTAATGAGAACATTTGGGTACAAATTCAGAATATTCCCAGACAATAATTTCATACCTGGCCAATGGTCCAGCTGTCTCCAAATACCTGTGCGTTCCTCACCTCCATATTATTAGATGTAGTCAAGTCATTGGAGGTGTACTTGTCAAAGTTTCCACACAGACCTGAAAGTTTTCCCTAAAAATACACATTATATGTAGGTTTTAATAAAGTCTTCCTACATTGTTTATGAAAACACAATTTTAAACTATTTATCTGGCATTAATAGATCAAGCTATGTTTTACTGTGGACTATGCTTTATCATCCAATAAACTTTTTGAGGCTGTAAAAGATAAGAAGTTTGATAATGTGTTAGAGGGACAACACTCGCTCACTGTGCTGTATCAATAAAGAAACAAAACTGTCCGCCCAGAACTATAGAAAACCCCCTTGTTCTTCTTCTCTATAATATAGTGTGGTGGGTTCCTGAAGACCTCTGGACTAAATGGGAACTAATAATGGGACTAAATGGGAACTGATAATAGTCAATACAGCTAGAAAAAGCAAAAGCATATTAAAGACACAACAAAAAAGCTCTTAATGGTTTAAAAGGGGCTGTGCTAGAAAACTGACTTTTCTTAATGTAGTCAATGTATCCAGTAAGTTGAAAGACACATTGCAAGAGAATACAAAAGTAATTTATGAGAAAGGGGTATACTGCAAATAAGCATTTAATATACTTGATTTTTTCTGTGCTTTTACCTGCAATTTGTTAAGTTGGTGTCAGAGTCTCTGTAAGGATTAGAATTAAGAGAAACTCTCTATAAAAGACAAGGACATCTGTAAATTATGCAGTGCATCAGAAACAACTTATGCTTTGTGATGTAGAAATGTCACTTGCTATCAGATTTCAAGAGCTTTATCTCTGTGAAACAAAGCAACCCAACTTTATTAGGAATATTGTGTTTTTTTTTTTTTCTCTTTTTATTATGCTATTTACATTTTTTTTAGTCAGGTAAATATGAAATATTTCATTTTATTATTTTTTTCTTTTACGCTAGCAGGAGCATGTTTAGGCTACTTTTGACATTTTGTTCTTGATCTGTTGAAAAAAAAATGCCTCTTACAGAACTTAATTAATAGCCCAAGCTGAAATTCACACACACTGATGAACACTGGTGACATCAGATAGCTAAGTTCCAGGTTTTAGTAAAGCAGGCCATAAATGGTTTGAATCATGTATGAATGGGCTAAATGTACCCAAGTTGATTGATCGATCAACTTGGGTGCAACCAGCCTGTCAAATTTTTCATGTATTTATTGCTAGCGGCTGTAATAGCAATAATCACTGTGGTCTCCTGGTGGGGCCAGCTTCCTCGTGGTTGCAGGAAAGAAAAATGTTCTGTCTATGGCCGGCTTAAGAGTCAACCTGCCTAAAAAGCAGGTGATTACTGCTGCAGTGCCTTTTTAGCTAACCAGCAGGGCTCTGGGAATTCTTTGTCATCTCTTACATTCTTATGTTTACATTTAAAATGCATAACCAAAAAACGTAAGAACTCCAAGAATGGGATTACTTTATACATGCTTGGTGCACGTAAATTATGCAGGTGCAACTTCTGTGGCTGATGGCTGAAGGTGAGTCTGTAATTTACTTTTGCAGCCTATGCTAGATACACAGCACCTTTTTTAGCACGTGCTCCAGCAACTTCCCCCTGTGTGCTACATTAAAGTGTAACTAAACCCACAGCAGTAAAATCTGTGTGTATATGCAGTAAAGCATGCTTGTTTAACTCACTGTGGAACCTAAGGGGTTAATCCTTTGCATTGTGTAAAAGGGTTGTTTAATCTTGTCTTCTCTCCTTCTTTTACTGTCCCCAATCCATCTCCTTTTAGTTCAGAGCCTTGGAGGCACTCTGCACATGTTCAGTTTGGTGTGTAAAGCTAGAGATTTTTTTTTTTTTTTTGGGGGAGGGTGCATTTGATCAGCCCAGGGCCAACCAGCACTGTGCAGACAGAGGGTCAGGGGTCCTGAAGCAACATAGGACAGTCAGAGGAGAATGGAAACTCCTCCTCCTTTAACCAGACACCGATAGAAGTCACAAGACTGCTCTAACTGGGGATGAGAAAAGGTATTTAGCAGTTTACATTTACTAAAATAACAGTAATAACAGGAGGCTGAGCGGTAGTTTTACCACCGCCCAGCCACCTACCCGAATCGTAACAATACAGCCAGACAGGGCCTTTACACATGCTGTGGCCGCAATGCTTGGCTTTACGCCATAGCATTTTTAACGCAGAATGCATATTCTGTCAGGTGACACTGCCTGTCAAACTCACTCATTGATTTCCTGCAATGTAAAATACAGCATTTTAAAAATAAAAGTAAAAAAAAAAACAGGCTTTTGGGAGGCTTCAGTAGCGCCTCCTAAACGCCTGTCTGCTGCTGTTCTAACACCCTCTGAAAAGCCTTCCATCATGGGTAATTTTTTAGAGGGTGGTAAGCAGTGCCGCAAATGTAAAAGAGGCCTTAAAAAAAAAAATAATAATAATGCACTCAACACCTATGAGGATTGGTAAATGGCAGTTTAATACTTTTTTGCTTTTGTGTTTAATACTGAATTAATATAATTATAAGAAAGTGAACCGTCAATAAAAACACGTATCCTCTTTCCTTCAGCGCTCATGGAATACTCAAAGAGGGTAAAAGACGTATTAGCTGCTGCTATCAAGGCACCTTCACACATCCTCAACAGCATATACTGGAGGCAGAACTTTTCTGGGCAGTCTAAACAGTGCTGATGCTTTAGAGAACGGAATGGAAATGGAATTATTCTATGTGATCATTCCTCTCCTTTGGTATCATCGTTGATGAGTTGCGGAACCTGCACCAGTGTTTTAAATCTTGGAGCTTAAGAGGTAGCCCCTACCATGATCAGCTGATGGGGGAATGAGATGTGGTATATTCATTTATCTGAAGAATTTCTTTCATTTGAATTCTGGTGAGTTTAATATCCTTATGGGAGCAGTGCTGCACAAGGTGTGGTGACGGGAGGATCACTTTACAACGTTAATTTCCTGGATTATCCAACATTCTAATTTATCACTCACCCTTTCTGGATTTCAGTTCTAAGGACATTGTGGTTGTTATAAAAAGTTTATATCCAAGGACATTATTGAACTTTATTTAATTTTAGCGCTGTTAATGCGGGCATTTCCTTTGGAGGTTCTAGCATTTATTATAATACTGAATTAATACTGATAAAAACACAGCTCTGCTTTTTACATAACTGTGAAATAAATGCTATAGTATTAAAAATATATTTAAAAGCAAGAAACTACTTACTTTCCACCGAGGTCCAACTTTAACATGGATTGTGGTTTTCTTATCCCATAGTATTGTGATGTCTAAATCTGGAAAGTGCACCACTGTGTAAAACCCAGCCTTCCAATGCTGATATCTAAAAGATCCATTTTGTATTCGAAATTGCTTCTATATTAATAGAAAAATAACAATATTAGTGAGTATCTTGCATCTCAATAAAGTAACAAATATTTAAAGGAAACATACTAAGATTTACTCACTAACCTGTTTTTCTGATGTGTCAGTAAAATAAATGTCAGTGCCGCCCACAGAGATGACAAGATTTTTTGAACAAATTATGTCATTATCAAAGCATTTCTTATTCTGAGCAATAATGGAGACATTTGAATTATCAACAGTCTGTGAGAAAGGGAAAAATCAAAGAGGAAAAAACAAGAGCTACTATTGTTAATTATTCATGTGTTCCATTAACAATCTTTTACAGAGAAGTCTATGATATGAAGGTGCCATTCATGTTCCCTGCAACACTTAATCTTAAACTGCTCATACACTAGTAAAATTTGCCATCCTGCCACTTTGAATTTTCTCATCGCTGTAGTTGACAATGAACAATGAAAATTGCACCTTTGCCTAAGTAGACAAAAATCCTTGCGCTGGCCCTGCTGTTCTGCAAACCTATCTCATGGTCCCAAGCTATGAGACTATAACTGCCCTATAACCAGTGACATTGCCCCCTTGTGACATCATCGACTCAGCATGTCCCAGTTGGTGATGTCACAAGGGGGCATGGTCAACTTTTGACATCATCTGGTGACTCCGCCCTTAGCTATTTAAGAAATGTCAGACAGAGGAGCAGGCAGTCGGCGGGGAGCTTTCGACGGGGCCGGAGGGTTTTTTTTTGGGGTCCGGCAGTGCTACGGGCAGTGTGATTGATCTACATCGAGGGACATTGTTTTTGATTTTTGATTTTATAATTAAGGAATTGTCAAAAACGTTTGTACTGTCTTTATTTACTTTTTACACATTTTTGGTGAATGGGTAGGAGTACTATGTACCCCATACTCATTCACATAGGGGGGCTGGGATCTGGGGGGCCCCCTTTGTTAAAGGGGGCTTCCAAATTCCGATAAGCCCCCTGCCTGCAGACCCCCACAACCACTGCCCAGGGTTGTGGGAAAGAGGCCCTTGTCCCCATGAACATGGAGACAAGGTGCTCTAAGTTGAGGGGCAGTGCCCCCCCTGCCCCACAGCACCCTCCCATGTTAAGGGCATGTGGCCTGGTATTGTTCAGGAGGGGGAGGGGCGCTCAATTTCCCCCATTTTCCTGACCTGCTGGGCTGCATGATCGGATAAAGGCCTGGTATGAATTTTGGGGGGCCCCACTCTGTTTATTTTCTTTATTTTGGTGTGGGATTTCCCTTAAAATCCATACCAGACCCTAAGAGTCTGGTATGGATTGGGGAGGGGACCCCAAGCTGTTTTTTTCTGAATTTGCTATTGCCTGCATCCTTTTGTTTACATTTCAGCTCTGGGCGGGGAAGCCCACTGACAGCTGATGAATCATCGGTTGTTAAGGATGTGGAGGCTAGCTTCCCGGCCTGGTTCTTAACAACCAGCTATTCTTCACACATAATTCAAATCAGTTGATCATCTTTCCACCAATCCGAATTTGAAACGTTACGAATATTTGGACTTTGTTAGAAAACATTTTATTTGGAGATTCGGATATATCTAAATCTCCAAATCACCAAAAATTTCTACAAATTTACATTTGGACCAAAACAAATTGCACATGTCTAGTGGGCACAAAACTGTAATAAAGTGCCTATATCTAAAATTCTTTGTATATGGTTCACCATGGAGGATTCACTTTGAATTCTGTATTTAGTAACATGAAAGTGATGAACTGGCAATTATAATTAAAACAAAGCTTGCGATCATATTATATGCCTATTTTCTCCAGCAACAGTTACAGCAGTGTTTTTTGTTGCTTTGCTTGCTAGACATTGAACAGACAAGACAACATTTCAAACATGTCTGACTGAATGAACTGAAAATGACTACCAACTATCAGTATCCAATAACAGAAAAAAAACAAAGAATTCGTTAGATGAAAGCACACAACCTAAAATTCTGAAAAATGGTTTTCCATCTTCTGTCAAATGACCTCCATTGTTTTGAGATTTTATTTTGTTCAGAAAAAAGCATACAATTATTTCGGACAATTTTCTCATTGTATTCTTTGTTTGCCCTCACCTTGTTTATCTAACGGATTTGACATTTCTTCGGATTACATTTCAGCAATCCTGTTCTAATTAAAAATGCCTCTGATTTTCCCAAGATTATTTTCTGAAAATGTGCAAGTATCTGTTTCCTAAAGATAGCAATCTCTATGTGAGTGCAGACTTTAAGTCAATCCGGAAAACACGAAACTCAGTTTAGAATGTTTTGGGTGCTGATGCAGGTAACCATCAAACAAACAAAGCTGTCAGTTGGACTTTTTTTCAGAGTTAAGGTGGTTTAATCATTCATTCATACTAAACACACCTATGATATAGAGTTAGCATAGTACAACAAAAACATAATGTAATTACCAGTAGAAAAGAAAAATTAGATTTGTTTTAGTAGCCAATCAGATTCCAGACATATCATACCTGAAAGCAACAAACAAATACTCTTGCGATAAGTGTGATGTCCGGGTGATCCAATGTTCAAGGGATCATTTTCCAGGCCTTGCTGCCCTCCAGGATAGGGATATCCTAGCAGTCGTAAGAGAAATAGAGAAAAGAGGGTGCACCGGCCTTGTGCACTATCCTTAATACATTTATTGATAAAAACTGATTAAAAACTACTCACAAACATGTGAAGAAAAATCGCTTTGTGAAAGCCTCCTATTGGTGGCAATCGCTCTAAGTATCCACAGTCTTCAGTGCAGGAGAGGACATCAGGACCACTGCTGGCTGACACGTTTCGGAGGGATACCTTCTTCCTCAGAGCCTTCTGAGGTTTTTACTCTGTTTTTAATCTGTTTTTATCAATAAATATATTAAGGATAATGCCGGTGCGCCTTCTTTTCTTCTTTTTTTTCTCTTAACTTTGATTCATTTAAAGAAAAGGGGAGAGTGCAAAAAAGCTTCAGAGATCATAATAGTTCAGTGTAGACAAGATCTATTCAGCAGACGTTTATATATTCTTTGGGAAAAAATACCAAGAATACATGATGACTAAAGCTGGCCATATACAGCCCTGATAGAAAGTTGGCTGCTTTGGCACAGGTTGATCATTTCATCAACTTGTTGAAGTGACATGTTGGAAAATTTCCCTCAATCAACATCTGCAATCAGCTGCAGTAGCAGGAGCCACTGTCAGAATACATTGTCCTGGCGGGGTGGTTACTTGTTCAACCGCGTTGGCTGATTGCAAAAAAAAACTTACCATGTATGGCCAGTTTAGCCTTGCATCCAGTGGTGACTGGTGGTAATTTTTTTTGGGGGGAGGGGGCAGCAAACAGTGCACCCAACCCCCCCCCCACGGGTTGGGTCGGTCAGTCGGTCTGTACTTACCTCAACCATGGGCGGCTTCCCCGGCACTCCTCCACGGGCATCATGAGCGGGCATCTCCTTCTCCTGCTCGGCGGCTTTCGTCTCCTCCCTCCTCCTCAGCGGCCAATGAGAACGCTTCTCCTTTCGGCCAATTGGGAAATGAGTCTCACACTCGTGCTTCCTGATTGGTGGAAAGGCGATTCAGGCTCCGAGCACAATGCGTCCGGAGCCCACCCTATTTTGAAGCCTATTAGAGCCTCTGGTTTTAATCAGGTGCTTAAAAAAAAAAAACTGCAGCTGTAATTCATGCACCCAGCATCCTGAAAGGGGCCAGATGCATGAATAGAGGGTGGAAAGGGGAGGCGGCGCCCGTGCACCCTTAATGGACGGGCCACACATGCTTGTATCACTAGGGCATTAGGTTCAGTTCCCCTCACTGATACTGTGTGCATGTAGGAGAGTATCTGTAAGGGCACTTAGCAAAAACAGTGTAATCTTTTTTTTTTAATCCTTGATCACACCCCCCTTCCCCAAAGTACTGCAGTGTCACTATGGTGACACTGAACTACTCTGATGACAGGATGTACAAAAAATGTAAAAAAAATAAAAAGAAAAGAACAAAAGATTTAAAAAAAGAAAATAAATGTAAAAAAATGTAAAAAAAATGACATACCTTTTTTTCTTTTACATACTGTCACCGGTCAGTATCACTGATCACTGCCACACAAGTCATGTAATGATGCTGTGCTGCACTGATGACAATATGTAAAAAAAAAATTCAAAAAACTTGCAGTGCCTCTTCCTAAATACCTCAGACTGTCTGCTTTCCGAAAAGGGGTCATATGGGGGGTATTTTTACTGTCCCGACATTTTGGAGACCTCAAAAAATTATATAGGCCATCAGTACATCACGATTGATCAATTTTTAAATATATATACCATAGTTTGTAGATGCTATAACTGTCACACAGATCAATTACACGTATTGAGATTTTTTTTTACCAAAGACATGTAGCAGAATACATTTTAGCCAAAATGTATGAAGGAATTCGATTTTTTTGGATATGTTTTTATAACAGAAAGTAGAGAATTTAAGAATTAAAACAAATGTCACTATTCGTGTGGAAAAATTATATAAATGTAATTTGCGTACAGTGTTGCATTACTGCACAATTGTCAGTTAAAGTAGTACAGTGCTGAATAGCAAATTGGCCTGGTCATGAAGGGCATAAAACCTTCTGATCGAGTGGTTAATTGAACAAACTGAAGTTACAAGCTGATTGGCTATCATGCGCAGCTGCACCAGATTTTGCACTCTCCAGTATTAGTAAATCAATCCATTAAGCCTCGTACACACGATCGGATATCCTATGGATTCTAATCCGATGGTTTTGTCCATCGGAAATCCGACGAAGCTGACTTCCATCAGTCTTGCCTACACACCATCAGTCAAAAAACCGACCGTTCCAAACGCGGTGACGTAAAACACTCCGATGAGCCGAGAAAAATGAAGTTCAATGCTTCTGAGCATGCATCGACTTGATTCTGAGCATGCGTGGGTTTTTTATCCAATGGACTTGCCCATAGACAATCGGAATTTGCTATCGGTTTTTCATCCATCGGAAAAATTTAAAACATGTTCTATTTTTTAAAACCGATGGAAAAAAGACTGATGGGTCCCATACACGATCGTTTTGTCCGATGAAAAAAGTCCATCGGACTGTTTTCATTGGTAAAACCGATCGTGTGTACAGGGCTTAAGAGTTTTAATGAGGAAACTGAACACTTTGGAATCCACCCAAAAACTGAGTAACTCATTTAGCAGCAACATGCACTTTAAACAGGATTGCCATTTACACTTTTGTGCTACTTACACTTTTCACTGCTGTTTTCTCAAAACACAAAAATCAGCAAAATGTAAAATCATGCATACATACGTAAAATTTTACTCTTTCTATTGTGTTTTTGCAACATTCAGGCCTTCTATTGAAAGCACAAAAAAGCCTAATTTACACAAATGGATCTTAATAGAGTTAATAGGAAATCCCCCTGAGAAAGCCACGTGTCCCTGTGGAGTAACACATAGGGGAGGGGCAGTAGGACGGCATGGAGCTCGTATCCTAAAGGAGATTCTGTGTATGCATGCAGCTTGTGCAGTATCACGGATACATTAAATAAGGGTTTTAAGGGGTGTAAATGTGGTGCACTTTAAGCACTTGGAAAATGTGAGTTATGTTCTAATTTAAATAAATAATACTTGGTTTTACATTATAAACACTACGGGCGATCCCTTCCTTTACACACGTGTTTGGGTGAGACTGTCATGATTTGAGGATTCACAGCAGTCGCATCAAGGAGGAAGAACAAGGGGATAAGGATACCCATTGCTTTAGTCTTAGTGGGACTAGAAACCATTATTTGACTAAATTTAAATATGAGGTCACATTCCATCAGGTGAGAGCATATCTGAAGTGGGGAGCACCAGTGATGTGAAACACTGGAAATCTAATTGAGCACTAAGTGGTTAAAAACAAACAGTGAGAACCACAAGGAGTTGTTGGTGCAAGCAAACACGGTGTTATCAAGAGACTTTTTTTATTGGAATCACAGTAGAGACTGCACATTTATCAACCTTTTACACATACATTTTTTCACATATTTGAATTTTATTTTAGGTATTATTGGATAAGTATATTTACTTGTGTGATTAATCATGGAAAAGGATTATGGAATTATAATCATTTTTTTGTTTGATGATATTGGACACTTTATATATTTGTATATTTATTTATTAATGAATTGGCACATTTGGAGGTGGAAGCACGGCATATTGATTTTTGTATTTTGCACATCATTATGGGAATGTGAGTGCTAGCCACTGTTTTTTTTGTCCATATTAGTGTTCATGGTTGCTCACAAGGTTCTTTCCGCCACTGCATTTCCAGTATTTATATTCATGCTGTGAACAGGTTGCAGGTCAATTCTGATAAATGTTTATTTGATAGGCAAGGAAAAATATGGAAGCTAGACGAGGGCTTTGAAACGTGCGGTCATGCACTTTTGTTATCACAGCAATACAGCTGTTTCTGGCAGTATCATGCACTCCCATCAACAATGTTTTCTAGTTCACTGGAGCAGAAAGGCCAATCCCAAGCAGGAGAGCAGCTTGGTATTAATGATAAATGATTGAGCATGTTTATCAGTGCCAAATTGTGACTGGCAAAGTCTGCTGGGACTGGCATGCGTAACCTGGCATATTATATGAACAGATAGAGGAACAATTCTTCTATTTTACAAGACACTGCTCAAACACAATGTACACTTCTGTCAAGTAAAGAAGACGTAATGTAGTACATGGCATTATAGTATGTGGACTATAAACAAATATTTTAGATGCCGTTATGTTTCTAGGAATGTAATATTTAAAAAAATTATGTTTCTACCTGAAGAATGGAACGTTTACCTTTTTTAAGCTAGCAATAATATACTGATGCTATTATTACATAATAGCTTAAAGCGGAGTTGCACCCAAAAATTGAATTTCCGCTTTAAGTGACGGTAAAACCCTGACATGCCACATTTGGCATGTAATTTTTTTGGGGGTTAGCGGAAACCCTCTTTTTAGAGGGTTCCAGCTCCCACTTCCTCCCAGGGCTCCGCGGCACCGAAAAGGAAGTTCACCTCTCCCCCTCCCTCTCGGCAATCATCTGGGACATGTCACAGGACCCAGATGATTGCCAATCACGGCCCACAGCCAAGATGCCGGTGCCGCAGAGAGGAGGGGGAGACCAGCGGGGCGTTTGTACCCCTGCATCGCTGGAACCTGGGACAGGTGAGTGTCCGATTAATAAAAGTCAGCAGCTGCACTTTTTGATAGCTGGTGACTTTTATATTGGTGGAACTCCGCTTTAACAGCTGTTAAAGATAAACACCACTTTTAGTAGAAAAAAATATTATAGTATAAACAATTACAGGTACTCCTTACTTAACGAGCAGGTTACGTTCCAACGACAAGGTCGTTAAACAAATTGGTCGTTAAATGAGGAATCACAAGTAATTAATATTTTAAGCATTCTTAACTACTGTACTGTACTGTGATAAAAAGGTCTAAACACAAAACTATAGGTCAATAACGTTGTTTTAATTTGCATAAGTACACAACAAAAAATAAAATTCTGTACTGTACTGTACAATACATTGATGTATATACGCGATGTTAGAGTGGGAAGAGTCGGTCTGAGTAGTTGTTAAACAGGTAAGTCGTTAAATGAGGAGTATCTCAAGCCATTTGTAAATGAATGTTATTCAAAATTACCTATCCATTTCAATCGACAGCTGCTCTAATTTTCTAAAAAAAAAAAAAAAAAAAAAAAATTATATGGCAACCTAGAGGCGTTCTGTACACCAAAACCCCAGAAAAGTAATTTCCTGCTTTAGTAAATTGGCGCACTGATTTTCTCAGAGGTGTGCACTAACATACAAGTCCAATTTCTTCTCTTTTTCTTAGCATGTTTCCCAGTTTTCTAGCTGCTAGATATCCACTAATCCTTGGAGGGCCTTCCCTTGACCTCACCAGATACAGTAGATGACGCAGGGCTGTCCTGTAATGTGGTTTTGGTCACTGTATTCAGAGATCTGGTTGGGGCTTGGTCCCTAACATGCACCCTTAGCTGGCTGGAAGGACTGCACTCTGTGGTGGTGAGTCAGGGGAGCCAAAGATGCTGTTTGCTCAGGTCTCATCTAGGTTAACTATGGAGTGCCAAGGTAATTTCATCACAGCCTGAGGCAGCGACAAGCAGTATTCACTTTTTCTTTACATTTAGCATATTTTCTGTGTCACTGTCTCCAGGCTGCTTCTTGTGACCACTATTGCACCTGCCTAGCCTCTTTTCTGTGCAGACACACTGCACATGCATGTACTATTTTGGTAATATATGAACACAGACCAACTGTTCCTCCGCACCTCAGTCCTCCAGTTTATCTAGAAAGGAGTTTTCAGCCACAATGTCTGAATTTATGAAAAGACTTTCAGCACTTCTAGAGGCCTCAGACTCCAGGCGCCGCAAGCAAGCCCTCTAATCCTCTACGCTAGAGTCCATCTCTGATTTCCCTTATTACTGCTTCTGTTCTTCCTCAGGAGGAGGAGGAGGAGGAGTACTCAGCCACAATGCCTAGATATATGTTTTAGCAAAACCTTTCAGCCCTAAGGAAGGCCCCAGGGGCCACAAAACTCCTCATCCTCTCCCACAGAGTCTATCTCTGCTTTCCCTTTGACTGCTTCTGTGCTTCCTCGGAAGGAGGAGACAAGTGTTACCCCATTCGATTCTAAGATTTTAGTACTGGAAGAGACCCAATCCACTGACATCTCTCCCAAGCTTAAGGATACCAAATCTATCCTTAACAATGCAGTGCACACTTGCCTTGCCTTGCCTTGCCAAAGTTTTCTTCCTTTCAAAGTATTTTGCTCAGCTGTATCCAATTTAGGAGGATTTCCTAAAAGATGTGTAGTGGTAGTCATGGAACTTGCCATATCTGCCTTAATAAAACCTCCATAGTCCTGTTGAGAATGTTTCTGTTTTCAAGGACACTATGGCCAAAAGTTAGAAGCCCTCTTGAAACCCTTATTCTCCCTGGCAGTCTCTTCTATGCAACCTGCTCCTGCGACCACGTTAGTTTTACAGACTTTAGCTGTCCTGCAAGTAGCAATTTGATAGGTAATGCCTCTCCTGCAACTCATTGGACAAGTACTAAGAATATAAATTTACCCCAGAAATGTAAGGCCAAAGATTCTGCAGGCAAGCCCTAGTATCCAGAGGCAAAAAATAGTTTTCTAAAGTATTTCAATGGATTCCTACATGTTCAAAATAATCCATGAAGTCTGCTAGGTCAGTCATTTTCCTTTCCTTTTCCTGGGGAATTTCTAGCCTCTAGGGAAGGGGTAGGCACTCCAGCTGTGGTGAAACTACAAATCCCATCATGCCTTTGCCTCTAGGAGTCATGCCTGTGATTGTCAGGGTCTTGTAATGTCTCATGGGACTTTTAGTTTCACCACAGCTGGAGCGCCATGGTTGCCTACCCCTGCTCTAGGGCATCAAGGATTCCTACTTGCACATTTCCATTTTCCCACCACATCAATGCTGTCTGTATTTTGTTATTGTTGTGTGTTACCCCCTCTCTGTGTCCTGTGCACAGCACCTCAGATTTTCACCAAGGTAATAGTGTCTGTCCAAGCTTTGCTTCCCTCTCAAGACATCCCCATTGTGGGATACCTTTATGACCCCCTGCTAAAGGAGCATTCGGTAAAGACTCTAATTCTTTTTTGGGAGTACATTCCATTACATGGGTCCCTCCACTCTTTTCTTATTATTCGCCACCTTGTTGCTTGCTACACATCTGTGGCTTGCTGGGAGTGGGAGGAGTTATATTGGGGTTGTCCTTAAAGCTTTGTTTGCCAGTGTCCAATTACCTGAAGGTAGCTGTATAACCCATGGTCTAAGACTCCAATTTTGATTACTGTAATGTACTCCAAGAGAAGGTTTTTAAAGGAATGTAAAAAAATCCTATTCTGGCGAGATATTCCCTAAGGCTTGCCTACTAAAGAGATGCAGACACTGCAGCTTTCCTCATAACAATACAGAGATTTGCTCAAGGGGTTATAATGAACACAGATCCTCACATTTAGGAATCAGTCTGAAAAGGACAAACAGATATTTCATCAGAAAATAAATGTTAAAATGTATAACAATGTTTGTTAAAGTCCTTGCAATGTAAATAGATCACCCAGAAGGGTACTGAATACAAGGAAACAGTGGGCAGAATATTATTCTGAAAAAACAAAATACAATATTTAAACATTTATTTTAGGCGTGTCTTGGACATGTATAGCATTGTAAATATTTTGTAAGAGAATGGATGCAATTATCATCCTTCCAAAACCTGTAGCTATCCTTTAACATGTTGAAATATTATCTGGTCTTGTTTACCTACCTGAAAGATTTAAAAAAAAAATTTTGTATGTGAGAGAATGTATATATTTCATACCAACCGTAATTTTTTATTTTTTTTTGTATGATTAGTTAAAGCGGAGGTTCCGCGGTCCATACATTTTTATTTTTTATATGCATTCTATGCAAGAACGTATGCATTGTAATTACTCACTTCTTCCGTGCTGGGAAAGATCCCCCGTCCGTTTTGCGATAAAAAAACACTTTATATAATGTTTCCTGCATTTCCCATTTTGCTTGTGGGCATCTTGAAGCCCACAAGCATATTCTTCCGGGTAGCGATGAATGCTTGAATCCCAGCATTCATCGCGGTATCTCGCGCATGTGCAGTGTTGACGGCGAGCAGCGCCGTCAACACTTCCTGGTTGCCATCACAACGAGCATCAACAGTTAAAGTACACGCCCAGTTGTGATGCCATTCAACAAAAAAGAAACAGTGCTCTCGTCACGTGACCGGGTAGACGAGTCACGTGACGATTAAATTATCGTGATGTTTGGAAGGAAGGCGTAACTATATTACTCCTGGGAAGCAAGACAGTTTGCTCCCAGGAGACATTGCAGGACAATGTCACAGAAAAGGACACGCCTACTCCCGCGGGAGGAAATCCCGGAAGTAGGAGAAAAGAAACAAGAATAAAGAAAACTGCTCAGAAAAAAAAAAAAAGGTTAGTCTTTTAGTTATATACACGCAAAGAGGGACTGTTGACACGAAACTTCAAAATGTGGGTGAACCTCCGCTTTAAATGTTTTGTTTATTTATAAGGTATATATGGGTATAGTATTCTATTTCCCAGATATAATTTAGTAGAGATATATTGGACTTTTCATGAAAATGATGTAAGACGCTATTAGGATGAATACATTGTTGGAAGGTTCGTAATCACATTGATAACTGATCGTAGTTGTAAAGAAATATTGGAGTGTATGGTTGTTGATTTTGTAAAATAAATGTTTTTAAAAAAAATATTATAAAAATTATTGGAAAGTAAAAATAGCTAAGTACTATTTTAAGCTTGTGTTGCATTATGCTTATTTATTACTTTATTCAGGTAAATACCAGGATTTGACACCTGTAGAGGAACACTAAGGAAAGTACATACATAGGTGTACATACAGTACATAGATGTGATACAAGTATGTAAAAAAAGTGTTCTTTGGAAATTCAACCTTAGTTTATCTTTGCCCATTTCTATTTCTTCTCTTTATGTTACTGATATTACCAAGAATTTATGTTTTTACCTCACTGTTCTCATTGCTGAAGTAATATTTGGGGGTTATTGTAAGCTGTGAATGGAGAGACTATAATGTTGATTTACTAAAGGTAAATATAATGTGCACTAGAAGTGCACTGCAAGTGCAGTTGCTCCAGATCTGAGGGGAAGCTCTGAAATGAGGGGAAGCTCTGCTGGATTTCTATCATCTAATCATGTGCAAGCAAAAAAAATGTTTTATTATTTATTTATTTTTCTTGAATATTTCCCTCAGATCTAGAGCAACTGCACTTGCAGTGCATTTGTGGGTGCACTTGCAGTGCAAAGACTATTTACCTTTAGTAAAACAACTCTATGAATGACTCAATGCTGAGGTTACAGGATAAGCTACACAAAAGGTCTATAATTTTCAGACTGAAAAGATTGGCAGACTTGCAATGGGAAGAAGAGCAAAGCACAACCACTGTGAAGCACTGCTCAGCAAGAAGTACAGCATGCATATGTAATGAGCAAATATAGTTGCTATCCATAGTTGCATAGTTAGTCAGGTTGAAAAAAGTCCATCTAGTTCAACCAATAATAAAAAAAAAAACATCATACAATCCTATATACACAATTCTATACCCACAGTTGATCCAGAGGAAGGCGAAAAACCCCAGCAAAGCAGAATCCAATTTGCTTACAGTAGGGGGAAAAAATTCCTTCCTGATCCCTGAGAGGCAATCGGATATTCCCTGGATCAACTTTACCTATAAATATTAGTACCCAGTTACATTATGTACATTTAAGAAACAATCCAGGCCTTTTTTAAAGCAATCTACTTAGCTGGACAGAACCACCTCTGGAGAGAACCTATTCCACATTTTCACAGCTCTTACTGTGAAGAAACCTTTCCATAATTGGAGATTAAATCTCTTTTCCTCTAGACGTAAAGAGTGCCCCCTTGTCCTCTGTGATGACCTTAAAGTGAATAACTGAACACCAAGTTCACTATATGGACTCCTTATGTATTTGTACATGTTGATCATACCCCCCCCCCCCTTAATCTCCTCTTCTCAAGAGTGAATAAATTCAGTTCCTCTAATTTCTCCTCATAGCTGAGCTCCTCCATGCCTCTTATCAGTTTGGTTGCCCTTCTCTGCACTTTCTCCACGATATCTTTTTAAAGAACTGGTACCCAAAACTGAACTGCATATTCCAAATAAGGTCTTACTTATACTTTTTAACAAACCATACACTAAGCTAAGTATTTTTTTTAAACATAGGCACATGTTTTTATGATGATTTGAAAAATTGAAAAAAAATGTAAATAAGAATTCCAGGTATGGCATTTTATATATAAATACATTGATCTGGCTTATATTAGTGTAACTATGCATACAACATACCTCTAGAAGCTGGAAATCACTGCCGTAGACACTGCTACTGCAATGATCTACACTAGCTTCCGGGTCCCTTTTCGAACATTTTCTGCATTGTGAACACAGAAGGTCAGCCGCTCTGCACAGCCACCATTCAGAGAAAGCTTTGCAAGAAGTTCTCTGGTTGGATGAGAGGGAGAGGCGGGACGGTGATGTCACGCTCTCCACCTCATACAATCAGAGAATGCTTTGGAATTTAATGTCCTGCTTGTGTGACTGGCTCACTGATTTTCTTAAAAGTCTATATAAGTCTATTATAATAAACTAGATGCTTCCATTCAGATTCAATCTGCAAAGGACATATTGAAATAAACAGATTTTTCTTCTAATGAAACCAAGTGTGTCAATATCCTTACAATTGGCATAAATCACCCATAGGGGATTGTTCCTTCATCAACAAAAGTGGAATTACACTTTAAATAAACTCAGGTCAGCGTTTTACGGTTTTATTCACAAAATATTTGATAAAGCCTCATTTTGTATTTAAGCTAATATGAACTATTTTTGGATAAAATATGTATCTTTAATAGAATGTATCTTTAATTTTGTTACATTTTCTTTTCATGTCTAAGTCATTTGAAATATCTCCAGGCTTTTATACATTAAAAGAGCTTCATGATTATCTGCAATCTCAGCTGCACATAAGAGCTACAGAGACACTATCAGTTTCTTAATGACTAATTAGTTTCAGTTCAAAGTTGGTACAATCCTTCGTCAGTGACTAAATGCGGTCCAGCAGACGTGAACAAATTAGCCTTTGTAAGCCAGTCTATTTCATTTAAGAGTCAGAACCCAAAAGCCAGAAGCTTCAGCAAGTAGTGCAGCCTTGCACCTGTCTCATACACAATAAGTCTAGTTTTATTACGACAAAACCCACGGCAGTCTATTTTTCATCACCTGCGTCACAAGGTCTAATAGATGAGAAGGCTGTAGGCAGTTTGCCATCCCGGCCTATTGGATTTCTCCTGGTTTTACCCATGAACTTTAGAACCCTCAGTCCACCCAGAGGTTTTCTTTCACTAAAGGTGACACAGTTAAAATGAAAGGGTAGATAAAAGGAGCGCCCGATATCCAATTAAAAGCAAAATGCAGGTGAATATGTAGTCGTTGTATTGAAAGTAGCAAAACATGATAAAGCCTTCAGCTTTATTATGTTTTGCTACTTTCAATACAACGACTACATATTCACCTGCATTTTGTTTCTAATTGGATATTGGGTGCCCATTTTACCTACTCTTACAAGTAAACGACCTTGAGGCCGTACCCAGAGGTAGCAGCCCAACCCCCAAAAGGGCTCACTGCCACCTTTCTGTCAAGTTGGGCCGGATTCATCGGAAGCGTACTCTCCCAACCTGCCCCTCTCCCAAGCACCCACTCACAGACCCTCAACTAAGTAAGTCAGTCCAGTGTGATAGCCGACCTTTAAGAGCTACAGTTAACCACTTCTCTACTGTGCACGAAAACCCCCTTCCTGCCCAAGCCATTTTTCAGCTTTCAGCGCTGTCACACTTTGAATGACAATTGCGCGGTCGTGCGACGTGGCTCCCAAACGAAATTTGTGTCCTTTTTTTTCCACAAATAGAGCTTTCTTTTGGTGGTATTTGATCACCTCTGCGGTTTTTATTTTTTGCGCTATAAACAAAAGAAGAGCGTCCAGTTTGGAAAAAAAACACTATTTTTTACTTTTTGCTATAATAAATACCCATTTTTTTTTTTTTAAATAAAATTTTCCTCAGTTTAGGCCGATACGTATTCTTCTACATATTTTTGGTAAAAAAAAAAATCGCAATAAGCGCGTATTGATTGGTTTGCGCAAAAGTTATAGCGTGTACAAAATAGGGGATAGATTTATAGCATTTTAATTTTTTAATTTTTTTATTAGTAATGGCCGCGATCTGCGATTTTTTATTGTGACTGCGATATTGCGGCGGACACATCGGACACTTTTGACACATTTTTGGGACCATTCACGTTTATACAGCGATCCCTGCTATAAAAATGCATTGATTACTGTATAAATGTGATTGGCAGGGAAGGGGTTAACCACTAGGGGGCGGGAAGGGGTTAAATATGTTCCCTCAATGTGTTCTTACTGTGGGGGGAGGTGACCGATGGTTGTCCCTATGTACAAGGGACACACCATCGGTCCCCTCTCCCTCACAGGACGTGGATCTCTGTGTTTACACACAGAGATCCACTTTCCTGCTCATTTCCCGGGCAATCGCGGGTGCCCGGCGGCAATCGCGGCCGCCGGGCACGCGCACCGGGGCCTTGTGAACGCGGCGAGCGCGCGCCTCCTAGCTCGTTTTAAAGGGAGGACGTCATATGACGTCCTCCCAGAACGAGAGTATCCTCCGCCCGCCGTCAATTGACAGTGGGCGGGGGACAAGTGGTTAAAATGAAGGCTTAGAGAACTGTACTTTTATTGGCCAAACTTGGAGTTTAATATACAAATTCATTTTTATTTTTTACCTCCTTTTAACAAATATATGTCATCTGTCTATATGCTTTGATAATGATTTTCAGTATGTAGAAGGATTTGGGGGGCAATGAAACCATAAAACCAGAGAAGTTCTAGTGAGGTGGACTAAAAAAACAAACAAACAGCCCTCCACTTAGTCATGTTATACATTATAAAAAAAATTTCCTTCAACCAGCGGGTTGAATGAAAAAAATGTGTTGATTCCCCCATAAACACACTCAGTGCTGATTGGGGAATCCTTCCCACTGCACTATTGTGTTCTGCAGGCAGGACGCCTTCCCCACCGGCAGAATACGATAATCAGTGTTTCCGGCTATAGCCGGAGGCACTGATAGTTTAGAAAGAACCCAACAGGCTAGTTGTACACGAGACAATTTATACATCAACTTGTGCACAAACAGCTAGCCCATACATGGATCGAAACTCTTCCGGTCCTTGCTGAACTGGCATTGATTTCGATCCATGTATGGCCGGCTTTAGTCAGTGTGAATCACAGTAGAGCCCAACTGATCATGACTTGCCTTGTTATAATGTTTTATTGGTCCCAAGCCCTACTCCATAAAAGCTATGGTTTCAAACACATTGCATTCCTGAAGGCCAACAAGCCGTATACATTTTAGAATAAATGACCTTATATTTTCTGAATCAATATTATTATTTGGCTTTATCTGTGCTGTAAACTAGCTGTAAGCAGTCTGCCCAGGGCTACCTCCCTCAATAATAAAATAAGGATTAAGCCTAATATTTATTTGGATTTCTGGTGGAAGTGGGATATGCAAATACATTCTGCCTGAAGAATGTTCTAGTGTGCCTCACTGTGTCTATTAAGAGAAAATAAATCATGTTTTTTTCCTATTTCTGGAAATTGTAGCAAATTTCATTGTGTCGTGTGTCTTTTCTCCTGCCCTATTATTTTGTTTTTATGCTTAAACCCCTTAAGCAGACTTTAGACATTCTACATATGTCAAAAAACTTAACTTCGGTACAGAGGGTGTATACACTCTGTCCAAATAACACTCCAGTTCCCATCCCCCCCCCACCTCCGCTGAGCCTCCCCCACATTTCTTACCTGGAAATCCTGGCTGTCAGCCTGTAAGCCAGTGTAAGTAAACACTGTTCAGAAGCATTATTGAGAAAAAGAATGTAGCATTGTTGCTATTTTCTCATTAATATGAAGATCAAAGTGGTGACCTTTGATCTGTATATGATGTCAGTCAGAGCAAACTTAATAATAAAAAACGCTAATCACCCTTAATTAATTCCTTTTCTTCTTAATTAGCTACTATTTCTCTACTGTTTTTATTCCTATTTTGTAAACCATTTGTATTTTTTTTTTTCATAAATTTTTACATTTTTAAATAAAATTGCAAAAAGGCTTTTATTTCATTTGTAAAAACTTTACAATGCTTTGTACCAGAATTCCAAAATCCTTCTTTTAGACAAGAGGATAAAATATAGACTTTTTATCTACAGTAACATATTTTTTAATTAACACTGATATAATTGTAAAAATAGAATTTTAGAAGTGTACCCTGAAACAATTATATATGCTTTATTTTAAAGTGTGTGTATAGCTCTTTTTTTAAAATTTCGTTTTATATAGGGTGAGGAAAGCTTAAAATCCCTGCTAATTTATTTTCTGGAGAGTCTGTTCTGGAAATCCAACAGGAAATCAGAGATGATTTCTACAAAGTGAGGGGAATTCCAGTCTAAAGCCTAGTACACATGGACTGAATGTCGGCTGGTTCAATAGAAACTGGCTGACATTTGGCCCGTGTGTACAGCAGCCGGCTTCTGTCAAAGGGGCATGACCAAAAAAGGTCTGCCAACCAACTCCCGATCAGCACTCTCAACCAATGGCTGAGAGCGCTGACAGGAGTGTTCTGGTGGGGGGCCGTCAGAACACATTAGCTCAGCAGGGGAGATTGCTGAAGTAACATTGAATTGTAAGTACAGCAGCTCCGACCTGAGCTGTCATGTTTTTTTTTCATTCAACCCAGCGGGTAGTGTGTATGAGACTTTAGACAGTTGGCACCAGAACAAGTGTCCTCAGTGGAAGAAAATTTGGGATTTCCCATCACTTTGTCACCAGGATGAATAAAGAGAGCAAATCCATTCATAAATGGAATAAATCTTAGCTAGTTCAGCAGGGACCTTTTGAGATTTGATCCATGTACAGTGGGTCAAAAAAGTATTTATTCAGCCACCAATTGTGCAAGTTCTCCCACTTAAAAAGATGAGAGGGGCCTGTAATTGTCATCATAGGTAAACCTCAACTATGAGAGACAAAATGTGGAAACAAATCCAGACAGACAATCACATTGTCTGATTTGGAAAGAATTTATTTGCAAGCTATGGTGGAAAATAAGTATTTGGTCAATATCAAAAGTTCATCTCAATACTTTGTTATATATCCTTTGCTGGCAATGACAAAGGTCAAACGTTTTCTGTAAGTCTTTACAAGTTTGTCACACACTGTTGCTGGTATGTTGGCCCATTCCTCCATGCAGATCTCCTCTAGAGCAGTGATGTTTTGGGGCTGTCACTGGGCAACACGGACTTTCAACTCCCTCCAAAGGTTTTCTATGGGGTTGAGATCTGGAGACTGGCTAGGCCACTCCAGGACCTTGAAATGCTTCTTATGAAGCCACTCCTTCGTTGCCCGGGCGATGTGTTTGGGATCATTGTCATGCTGAAAGACCCAGCCACGTTTCATCTTCAATGCCCTTGTTGATGGGAGGAGGTTTGCACTCAAAATCTCACGATACATGGTCCCATTCATTCTTTCATGTACACGGATCAGTCGTCCTGTTCCCTTTGCAGAGAAACAGCCCCAAAGCATAATGTTGCCACCCCCATGCTTCACAGTAGGTATGGTGTTCTTTGGTTGCAACTCAGCATTCTCTCTCCTCCAAACACGACGAGTTGTGTTTCTACCAAACAGTTCTACTTTGGTTTCATCTGACCATATGACATTCTCCCATTCCTCTTCTGGATCATCCAAATGCTCTCTAGCAAACCTCAGACGGGCCCGGACATGTACTAGCTTAAGCAGGGGGACACGTCTGGCACTGCAGGATCTAAGTCCCTGGCGGCATAGTGTGTTACTGATGGTAGCCTTTGTTACGTTGGTCCCAGCTCTCTGCAGGTCATTCACTAGGTCCCCCCATGTGGGTCTGGCATTTTTGCTCACCGTTGTTAGAATTTTGACCCCACGGGGTGAGATCTTGCGTGGAGCCCCAGATCAAGGGAGATTATCAGTGGTCTTGTATGTCTTCCATTTTCTAATTATTGCTCCCACAGTTGATTTCTTCACACCAAGCTGCTTGCCTGTTGCAGATTCAGTCTTCCCAGCCTGGTGCAGGTCTACAATTTTGTTTCTGGTGTCCTTCGACAGCTCTTTGGTCTTCACCATAGTGGAGTTTGGAGTGTGACTGTTTGAGGTTGTGGACAGGTGTCTTTTATACTGATAAGTTCAAACAGGTGCCATTAATACAGGTAATGAGTGGAAGACAGAGGAGCCTCTTAAAGAAGAAGATACAGATCTGTGAGAGCCAGAAATCTTGCTTGTGTAGGTGACCAATGTACTTTTAAATGTAGGTGACCAAATACTTATTTTCGACCATAACTTTCAAATAAATTATTTCCAAATCAGACAATGTGATTGTCTGGATTTGTTTCCACATTTTGTCTCTCATAGTTGAGGTATATCTATGATGACAATTACAGGTCTCTCTCATCTTTTTAAGTGGGAAAACTTGCACAATTGGTGGCTGACTAAATACTTTTTTGCCCCACTGTATGGGCAGGCTGATTGTACCCTAGTCAATCAGATTTTTAAAAATCAAAGCAGTGCAGCGCAATCATATGATACAAATGTCCTGTAAAAAAACAGTCCAAAGCCCGATGCCAGAAACAATAAAAAGATCAATGAAGCAGCAAAAGTCTTCATGTAAAGATAAAAGTGTTCACTTTCACCCAAGGTGACAACTCACTCCATCGACAGATAGATGGATCATTTACCTTATACAATTGATCCCTGAACTAACAGGATGGTCAAAAGCACTTGCCCCACCTCAAGGTATACAAATAATGGAGCTTTGGTTCTTAGCTGGCAGATGGAACCCCAGTCTCATGTGGAAGTGTAAGGAAGCCTAATAGTGCTCTCTTATCCACAGGAGGTGTAAAATCTTGCGAGTTTATTTGTATATTTGAAAGGATTTTTATTTTGATCTGAAAAGCCATCAAATGACCTAAAGATCAAATTTAAATGTTTTTTATATTACTTACCCAAATGCAATATTTACCTTTCTGTAAGATATTTCTTCGGCATTTACACCTTACAAGTCCTAATTAACACTATTTTATGATAACTAAATCAGCTTTCCCTACATTTCAAGTGTAACTTTTTTTAACTGGAGCATAACTATTCTTCTAAAGCTTTCACTCTTCAACCAGTAACATTACTTTGAAACTGTTTACTATCACAAGTAGCGTAGAAGTTACGTTTTCATGCAAGCCTTTTCAATGCCTATTTTCTGTCTGTACAAAGACATGAACATCCATTCAATACGTCTTTTCACAATTGCTGGATTATCACTAATCCTGTTATTTTCAGATACTGTATATAGCTAAGGTTTTAGCTGTTGCATATAGAATGTCTATCATTAAAATTGAAAATGTTCTGAAAGGCTCTGCTCACTCATCACAGTTTACAATTTCAGCAGCAACTTCACTACTGAATTGTTAATGCTTTATGTCTTTCTTTCCTTAATCACTTATGTTTCCACGCATGACTTTTTACCTTAAGAAAATGAAAGTCTGATTGCGCACGGTGGGAAAAATGGCTCCTTTATTCCATTGCATTGTTTGAGCTACTTGATCCGAGCATTATTTTTTTATTAAGCAGCAATGATTGAGAAGTTCTGACATTTCAATTACTTGTAGCAGGGCTGCATGTTGGCAGAGGTGCAAGCTAATAAAAAGCCAAGATTAATCCTGCATTTTTTGTGCATTGTTTGAATCTGAAAATGGCGTCATGGTTATTCTGAAGGAGAAACAGTTCTGCTTTTAGAATGGAAACTAAAATAATCTGAGTTGGTAGATCTACTCAGTCATCGTGTTCTAATTAACAAAATTTAACTCTCTTGATTTGATAAAATTGAACTGTCCTTTTGATCGATGTCACCAGATTGGAAAGTGATAGAAAATAGAAAAAATTACAGTTGTCACCAGGAAATGAAAGCATGGGAGGTCTCCCAGTGGGGTTAACTATTTTGGTGACATCTGTCAATGGAGGGATTTTCCTTCCCTTTGGAGGACATTTACTATCCATCCACATCTTTTTATATCCCGTTTTTAGTGCTGTGCTTGACTCTGCTGGGGAGATTTCAGCTCACTTCCTGTTACATCATGACAGTATAAGAAATTAGGGGAATGGTTGTCATGACAGGAAAAAACTGCCAGTAATAATAACCTAGAAAATTATCTAACTCTTCCACATTTTAGTGAAAAAGGAGTTTAGTTGAAGACTGTGTCCTCACTGGAAAGATTTCTGTTGGATCAGGAATTGGATGAGAGAAAATTCTGGACAGCCGCACTCCAAAAATTAGCCTTTATTCGTAGAAATTTTTATCAAAAATACATGCCACAGCAGAACACAGGACAGAAGAGCTGACGTGTTTCATACTATCAAACAGTGCTTAAAGTGGTTGTAAACCCTCCAATACAACTTTTTTCAAATCTAGATAGCACAGGCATCTGATCGCTGTCTGTGAAACTGTACTCACAGTTGTAGTTTCCATAGTGATCGCCCTGCAAGTGTGGGTGACGTCAGGCGCGATTGTGCAGTAGGTTTATTATTTAACGGCACGCGTTTCTGTCCCCCTCTGGATGCCGGTCATTATCACTCATTTACTTCCTCTCTGAATGGCACAGAGGGAAGTCTTGCGATGCTGCTGTTATCTCCTTCCTGCTTCTCCCCCTTGTGACAGAAAAAGACGTCACACAGGGGAGTGAATGAGAGCAGCATGCGCGATATTTGTAAAGGGAAATGTAGTAAGGGCGGAAATGACGTCAATACAAGATTCAAGAAACAGCAGTAGAATGGCGCGCCCGATACCCGGAAGTGAAGAGATACAAAATATGAAAAATAAGGTATTTTCCTGCCTCATTTTTTGCCAGTATTGATACATATAAAGTTGCAATACTATATAGTATTTAAAAATGGAAAAAAATTGGAAAATCGTCCAGGGTTTACTTCCTCTTTAATCATAGGCACTTTGATAGTGTGAAACGCGTCGGCACTTCTCTACTGTGTTCTGCTGTGGCATGTATTTTTGATACAAATTTCTACGAATAAAGGCAAATTTTTGGAGTGTGGCTGTCCAGAATTTTCTCTCATCCAATTGCTATATGCATTGCCAGCACCAGTTGCTTCAACTTCGAGGAGAGGTTTATTTCCACTGATCTACCTGGAGCGGTGATTCCCTTTCCCTTCTGTTGGATCAGGAAGTGAGGAAAAAATGTGGTCACAGACAGCAGTAAAAAAATTAGGGGTTCTATATTTCTCGCTCTGTCCAAAACAAAAAAAGCAAAGGTTTGTTGAAGTTAGGCTTTATGCGCATCTTAAAATACATCTTTCTGAAAGACACATTACTTTGATCACAACCCCACCCAATGACTGTATTTGACACCGCTTACGTCTACTGTGTCTACAAGAAGTACGCAAGACAAATTTCATGTACATGTCCTGTCTACTCTCCCTTTAAACTGTAATCTTCTTTTGTCCAGAGTCTAATTTCTGCTGCATTACACGTACATGTACACACGTGTATATTTAATATCATTCCTAATCCCCCCTTGTTCTTACATTATACAATACTGGAGAAGATGTTGGTGCTCTATGAAATAATTACAATAATAATCAACAGTTATTTAGCAAATATGACACATTAAAAAATGCTTATAGTACTACAATGATCTTTTTGCCCCACTCTTGTTATCCCCAAATCCAATTTGTTTTTACATTTTATATAAATATTTTATGCGCTAGCTAAGACACCTTTCACACACTCATCAATATTAGGCAGGCCAATTTCACTGTCATATTAAGCTGTTCTTAGAAGTACCTGTCAAGTAACCAAATCCCTGTAAAGGATGTTTAAGGGCTCATTCACAATATGGGGTTGATTTACTGATTTACTAAAATTGGAGAGTGCAAAATCTGGTTCAGCTCTGCATAGTAACCGATCAGCTTCTAGGCTGTTTTTTTTTTTTTTATGTCAAAGCTTATTTGAACAAGATGAAGTTAGAAGCTGATTGGCTACCATGCACAGCTGCACCAGATTTTGCACTCTCTGGATTTAGTAAATCAACCCCAATGTGTTGTGACCTATGTTTTTCTGCACTAAATAAACACAGGTCACCTCTAGGTCACATAGTGATCAATTGTTTTCCTATGGGGGTTATTTACTAAAGGCAAATCCACTTTGCACTTTCAAGTGCAGTCACTGTAGATCTGAGGGGGACATGCAAGGAAAATAAAAAACAGCATTTTAACTTGCACATGATTGGATGATAACATCAGCAGAGCTTCCCCTCAGATCTACAGAGTCTGCACTTCCAAGTGCAATTTTAGTGTACCTTCAAGTGCACTTGTAATGCAGAGTGGATTTGCCTTTAGTAAATCAACCCCAATGTGTCTCGTTCCCAACACAATGCTGGTGTGTTTTGCAGTGCAGAAAATTGTAGCATGTTTGTATTTTTTGCACTGCACAGAATGGCATTGCATGTCACCACATAGCAGCGCCATGCACCGCACTGCGGTGAAGTGGCATGAATGTAGTTACTATGAATGAAGTGAACTACGTGACCCTTTTAAATGAAGTTGAAAGAAAAAAAGGAAAAAAGCAACAAAAATAAAGCAAACAAAAAAGAAAATTAAAACCAAGCAGTGTGATATGCTAAAAAGTGCATTACGCTGCTCCTTGCCCAAGCCAACACTGCACTAGCCTTCAACAATATGAAGCTAATAGCACAGCCTTTTAAGCCTATCTTCTGGGTATGATGGTATATCTTTACATACAGCTACCTATTCCCTGTAATTTTATTCAGGCAAAGAACAAAGCAACAACACATCTCTAGCTATCACTTAGCTATCAGTTTATTCATTCAGTAAATGGAATGGTTTCAGTTCTTGGGGTCTTTTATCAAATCATGGTTACCTTGGCTACTTTTGTAACTGGGTTTAACCCTTTTGGGTGTACAGTATCCTATTAGAAAGTGCAATTTTGAGGATTCTGTAGGATAAGGTTACACTGATGGCAACAGTAAATAAAAGACTTTACATTAATGTTGCTTTGAGAATTCACTCTGCTTTGATTTCAATGACCTTTTTGTATCTCAAACGTTCATGTAGCCCCTTAGTGAAAAAAGGATACAAGAAGCTATCCTGAAGTTCTGGGTCTCTATATAAGCACCGGACTTTTCATTAGTCAAGTGGCTTGGTGTTTTTGTATTCAGTATAAAGAAATAACTCCCATATATTTTTAACTAACACATTCCTATAGGCTTCTATTTGCTTTGTGAGATTTACATGTGAATATGCAGGAGAGTAAGGGCCGGTGTTGACCGAAGTTGATGGGCAAAGGCATTGTGTTTTTGACCTTAGTTTTAGATGCTTCTGAGGTTATTG
The DNA here is from genome assembly GCA_029206835.1 of Rana muscosa. Classification (NCBI taxonomy): domain Eukaryota; kingdom Metazoa; phylum Chordata; class Amphibia; order Anura; family Ranidae; genus Rana; species Rana muscosa. The sequence goes on from CM055118.1 coordinate 811,299,866, forward strand.
TAGATGCAGTTGATTTGCTTCAGCTGCTTCTGCATTACAATACACTTGTATTTGGAGAGAAGTAATTCTGAAGTGAACGAAAGCCCATAGACAGAGGTCCTGATAATAAAGATCATAGCTAGGGTTGAGGTGCAGGTTTGCAGCTGCCATAGGTTTGCAACAAATGATTCGCAAATCAGGTATAATTGAAAAAAGCTTTGCAGGTCCATGGACAGAAATATGGAACACATTTTAAAGCAGTACAAGAGCAAAGTCACAAGACCAAAGTCGCACAGTATTTAAATGACTGGATAACTCAGCCACCTTTTATTAAAAGCATCCTTTTATTAAAAGGCCGCTGAGTTATCCATTCATTCAAATACTGTGTGACTTTGCTGGGCAGTAGCCATATTGTCCATGTGGGTTTGAGCTGATAGGGAGAGATACTTTTTGTTTGTTTTTTAATTTATTATTTATTTGGCATTGGTACATGTTCCCCATGGCAGTGCCCAGCTTCTTATGCCATTTAACAAAAGCATGCTTATTAGCCCTACAAATGGCCAGAACTGCATACAAAGATCTGCCCCCATAGACTTCAGTGGGAATTGCTGCAAAGTTCATCAGCTTTGAGCAAGATTTAAAAAAATGTCTGAGAACCAAACTCGAATTCACTCATCCCTAATCATAGCTATATGAGGGTATGTGTTTTTTTTTTACCTCTGTTTTAATGCAAACGGTTAGATAGGGCCAATTTGGTTTGGTTGCAGACTAGCTGGTAAGTGCGCAGGGAAATTTTCTGTTGTTTGTAATGTTAAAAGCTCCTTCCATGTGCACCTTGCTGTAAAGGCTAGTTATAGATTGGAGTGTTTACCACTTACTGTATCTGTACATGTGGTCCCTATAACCTTTGTATTTAATATTCTCATAAGAATTTAGCAACATCCTATTAACCCGGGTAGCTATAACAGTTTTGTGTAAATTATTCTTAGGGCCTCAAAAGCCAATAGCTATGCTTGTTTTCAAAAAGTAAATATCTAATAAAGATTAAAAAAATGTCACATTTCAATTAATGGAGAGAATGATGATCTCCCTCTGCTTACTTTGCCTTGAACTAGAATAAGTTGTCAGCTGCAGTGTCTGATTATTTGAGATGGCCACCTCCATCTCCTTTAAAGCAGGAGACATCATAGTTAGAAACAGAGTTACCACTAATGCAAAGCAATAGTTAAAAAATCCACCACAAAGGGAAACCCCAAGCGAAAAAACAATCACAGTTCAAACAAATATATATGAAATTGGTGGGCAAAAAATACCTGTTCTTCTGATCAATTTAGTCTTTCGAGCAAGTGTGCCTTCATATAATGACTGCAACACACTCAAGTCTGTAGTTCTGCAGAATCTGTATCACTGATCCACATGCTCTTTGGGGTTATTAATGAATGTGATCACACTAGTAACATCCACACTAAAGGCTCATCCTCTTATTACATACAACTAAATATCACCTAATCCAACTCACAAATTTAAAGAACATGTACTCCCACAACAAGTCTGATTTCAGCTATGAGCTGTTGTTAGACAAATTAGTTTAAAGACAGACTTCAGCTAAATATGCTGTATGAACTAAACAATTATGGCTTTTGAAGGAATATATTAGCAAGTGAAGGTGTTTTCTTAAATTATCTTGAGTTTTGCTGTAACTAGCCAGAATAATTAAAAAACTATTACAATTTTAGAGAAAGAACGTTTCTGTTTATTTCTAGGCACATTTTTTAGCTGAAATGTTGGTCTTACCTTTACTAAATAAGCCTGACAGTCACTGACATAGTCATATTCCAAGCCATCAAAAGTGTAATAGTGACGATCACCATACACAGTACAGACAGAAGGACATGGGTAATTGGTGCAGTTAAATACTCCTCTTTTGCAAACACTATAAGAAAACAGATTCAGGTTAGCACATATTAATTGAAGTGACAGATGCAATCATTGTCCACACTAAACATATTTAAACATGCCATAGATACTGATGTCGTATAGAGGTTGTAGATAACCAGTGCTGTTCCTAAGAGGCTGTAATGGTCATAAAAATTTCACCAAAGTTATTTACCAATGCTGACTGGGACCTCAACTGAAATCTCTTCTCTTATGCCGCGTACACACGATCGTTTTTTCTGATGAAAAAAGACTGATGGAATTTTTTCATTGGACAATCCAATCGCGTGTGGGCCCCATCGGTCTTTTTTCCATTTGTATAAAAAAATAGAACATGTTTTAAATTTTACCAATGGAAAAAAAAAACAATAGCAAATTCCGATCGTCTGTGGGGAACTCCATCGGAGAAAAAACCCACGCATGCTCAGAATCAAGTCGATGAATGCTCAGAAGCATTGAACTTAATTTTTCTCGGCTTGTCGGAGTGTTTTACGTCACAGCGTTTTGGACGGTCGGAATTTGGACTGATGGTGTGTAGACAAGACTGATGGAAGTCAGCTTCATCGGATTTCCGATGGAAAAATCGATCGGATTTTATTCCATCAGAAATCCGATCGTGTGTACAGGGCATAAGTTCTGCCTTACACATTGTCCTGCTAGATCTAAAGCTGTTATTCAAATAGCAAAATAATGCGCCTATATTAAAAAGGGGAATTATAGGGTTGGGTGTGACGCTGCTAATGGTTTGCAGCAATTTATGTAGATGTGCAAGTGCTTTGCAAACTCAAGGTGTATTAACCAAAGGTAAACATTGCTGTATAATACACAGTTAATGTGCCATAAACTTATAATCACAAATAAATAACCAAAGTAAAAATCAAAGAAAATATATATATGATACACGTGCATGAATAAATTGTAAAGTGATCCAAAGTGCTCCAACATTAAAATTGTTATAATATAACATAAAGTCCACTGGTGATATTGTGTCAGATGCCAAAAGTCTTTAAAATAAGGTGAGAAAAAGATGACGCAAACTCCACACCCGTGTATCTCTTGTGCCCCCTCTTGTGTAGTTGCACTCACCAGATAGATCTCCCCACTCAGGTGGTAACCCGCATTCACAGTTACAATAACTGTCTGTAGATCTTTTCTAGGGATGCCTCCCCTCCGTGTGTTTGACTGCAGAAACTTTCCCACCCGTGCCCCTCTCTCTGCTCAATGTACAGGTGATCTCTGTACATTGCAAGGATTTTAACAAACTTTGTTGCAGATTTCTTACTTTTGTTATTCTGAAGAAATAGCTATTTGTTTGCCTATGTCCACGTGCAAGGGAGTATGGGAGTGTTTTTTATAATTATCAATCAGCTGCTGCACCTGCAGGGCTCTGATGAGGAAATTGTCAAGGTCTGTATCCCTTTAGGATATGATTTTCATTTGGGAATATCTCACTAAAAATTATATTTTTGTTGTAGGTGGTGCCAAAAATCTGACTTGTATCTTAGTGCAGACTTCTGGGAAAGCCAGCAATTACATTTTATGGGGGCGTTCTGTACACAGTCTGTGTACAGAACCCCTCCAAGTAGCCATATTGTATTGTATTTTACAGAAAATTACAGCACTGCAGATTGAAAAGGGAAGGAAGGTCATTTTTATTAACATTCAATTAAAATAGGACTTGAGCCCCAATTATATACGGTATATATATATTTTTTTTGGGCTCATTTATTTTCCCACGAAAGTGGAGTTACCCTTTAATGCAAAGAATTTTATCAATGTGCATTAAAAAAATAGGTAAATTCTTACAATGAACTTCTCTTATTAGCTCCCTTTTGGCGTAATAAAAATACCATTGAAAATTTGCAATATCTGCTTTATGTTGATCTCGCCAGAAAAGGTGTCCTGTGTCTTGAGCTCTCTGCCAATGGGAAGGGCTGACAATACTAAAACATAAAAATGTTGTGTGTTATCAGCCCACAATAGGAAATTAAGGTCTAACTGCATTTCTAGCAGACCAAGTTCTTACAATGTATAGTTTGTGTGTGTTTGTGTATATATATATATATATATATATATATATACACACACACATACATGTAGCGCCCTGCTCCTGATAACCAAGTTAAATTTAGTGGGTGTCTGAGCTGGTATTAGCTACGCTGGACGCCGCTGCGATCGTCTCAGACCATCGTTTTCATGCTGATCTGTTGCACTCATAGGGAGTGCTTTTAAATGTGAGTACTTCACTTTTACATTTTGGAAAATAAACGGCTTGTATTCAGAGAGCACTAGGAAGTCTCCCTCTTGTTTATTTTGCATAACTGGATATCGGTGGAGCAAAGGAGGTGGCTGTTCTGTGTCATACTGTTACTGGTCGTTTGGAGGTTGGAGGCTTAATGATTGGAGGACAACTTTATTATCATTCCATGCCCTGTGACCTCTTGTAAGTCAAATTGCTGAGGTGAGAGGCCACTCTGTGTGCGGTGGAGGGATTTCTCTTTCTGGTCAAACTTGTTGTGATCCACATCGCATGCTACAATAGTGCACCATTCACCCTGTATGGACTTCTGCCTTTTTATGGACTTTATCAATTTATTATTTAATTTCCTTGCGCTGCACTATGCCAGGTAGGCCCAGTTGTCTTGACTGGGGCCTACGCTTGAAGGTGATCCTGTGCTGTCCGTCCTGCGAGAGGAAGCCACTCAATGGAGGAAACCAGGGGAGGACCTGTTCAGGAGAGGACCGAGCGGAAGGCCTGTATCTTTCGGAAGGCCTGGGGACCTTATTGAAGGATGCACCATAATTAAAGTAACCTTACAGTCTGCCGGGTTGGCTTAAAGGCTCTTAGACTGTAAGGCTGGATATCCGGGTACTAAAATCCTTTGGCAGAGGATAACTGAACGGTTCAAATTAACCATCAAAAAAGGTCTGTGGCAGAGACTGTTCTTTTCTTATTTGTTTGTGCATCATTCCGGCTGCTAGGCCAAGTGAAAGGGGCCTATCCGGGTGAGCAATACCCACTCGAAGGAGAGTGGTAAGTGAGACTTTGTATCTTAGGAGGTTTCCCCAGTGATCTGCTGTGTGTGCCTGAACCTTCCCCTAACCCTCCACCCCTCTACCTATACAAGTTTGTTTGGAAAATAAAGCCTGAAGAAAAAGGATTCATAACTTGTGTGGACATTGAAGTTACTGTAGACTCTCAACCCCTAGACAACGAATGTTGAGGTAATGTGCAAGGCCCAAAAATAAACCAGCAGCTCCTGCGGGGGTGTGCTACATACATAAATACTGTATATACATAATATATACAGTATATATATGTACATTCCTTCATAGTTTATCTATAGAAGATTTAAATAACCTACCATGTGTAGCACGGTGTAGTTATGACTTCTCCAGATAAGTATTCCCAATCTTTCCATGAACATGGGCAGCTATCAGGAACATAACATTTCCCTTTATGCTCAGCCATACTGCAAAACAACATAATATCAAAAGAATATACACATACACATGAATACATGAATACATGAATATACACATAAACAGTCATCTATGCAATGCATCATATCTACTTACTTACCCTGGTGGACAAATACACCCACTGGCACAAAGTGGGGATGGGACACATGAGAAATTCATTGCCAGGTTGGCACAAGTGACTTCACAGTTCACACCAGCAGATGGTACACCAAGGACAGGATTCCTGCAGTCAAAGTATATTTTTCCTTCTGGGCATGTTTGACCTTTAACATAAAATTATTATATATGAAGTAGAAGAAAGCACACAAACTACTACTGTTACTCTAAGCATGATAATGAATAAAGGGGTCACATTATGGGGCCACTTTCCTGAGATTGCGGCCTCCCTAGCACAAATTTAAAAGGTAAATTATTAAGTTAGGTTTAGCTGCATTAGTACAGTGGGGTTAGGGGCCCCGCCCCTTTTGGGGCCGGTCCACAAGGAAGCAAGAAGAGCCAATCAGGTTTCAGGGAACTTTCTGGATTTTGGGATTGCTTATAAAAGGGCCAGCAGGCGCAGGGTTCTGCCTCTTTTCAGCTGAACAAGCAGGAAGATTTGAGCTCTTACCTCACACAGAACATCTTACATGATGGAAGCGCTGGTGATGCAGCTATTAGAGAAAGCTGGCAGCTCAGGCGGAGAGGCATGGCCTAGACGCTGCCTGGAGTCAGCCCCGGAGGAAGAAGGACGGCTGCTGGAGCAAGAGGGTGGAGACTTGGTAGCGAGCGGCGAGAGGAGGAATGACACTGACATGGTGCAGGGAGTTCCTGAACCAGCTCCGCCTGCAAAAGCGAGGAGACGCGCACCGCCGGAGAGGGAAGGTGGGGCTTCCGCAGAAGCTACAGACACCCGTGCGCCGCTAGTGATGCTGAGGGAAGATGGCGGCGGTGTGACGTCACGAGGCCGCCGCGGAGGTCAGAAGAGGCGGACCTGTTCGCAGTCGCCGGCTGGAAGAGGAGGACGGCGCGGCCAGCCGCAGCAGGCCGCACAGGACAGTCGGGGGAGACAGCGCGCGCAGCGGTCTCCCGGGAACCAGCGCTTAGAGTGTCAGCAAGGCACTCAGAACACAGACATGCCACAGCATGCAACAGGTGAGCAGATGCTACAGGTGCAAGACCCCCCTTCAATGCTGGAGCAGGTGGCTCAGCAGCAGGTGTTGCAGGCTCCAGCTGGTGGTGAGTTAAACCAATTGCATGTACTATCTGGTTTGGTAGGCTCTTTGTCTTCCATAATACAATCACTGTCTAAAGGTTCAGCACCTGCTGTGTCTGCTGCTTCTATTTCTGTTAACCCTTCTGTGTCATCTCTTACTCCAGTACTGTCTAGTCTGCCTGTCAGCTTACTATCTCAGCTAGATAAAGTTTCTGCTATGCAGTCTGACAAATCAGCTCCTGAGCTCTTGCAGACGGCTGGGCAAAGGTTACTGGTCCCTGAGATATATATGAAAGATTCCATGCCATGTGAAATGTCCCCTTTAGGATACCATTTAAGTGTAAATGTTAAGGAAAAGATTTGGAAAGGGGAATATGTTGACATTCTTTCTCTCCTGCCTGCGCATAAAGAATTTGTTAGAACAGAAAGGAGGGGGGAGGAGAGAAGCGAAGAAGAAAGGCGCAGGGCAATCCCTAGGTCGTTTAACAATTGGCTTCAAGCCTTTTGTATTTATTCTGGCATTATGGCGGAGAAGCACCCGGAAAGGTGTGGGGGGCTTTTCCAGCATCTAGATCACATCTTGGAAGCTTATAAAAATTTTGGGGGCCTGGGGTGGTTTTTCTATGACGAATCCTTTCGTCAGAAACTGTCCATTCACCCGTCTCTAAGGTGGGGTATGAAAGATGTGGGCTTGTGGCTCAATTTGATTGTGCCACAAAGGCAGGTAAGCGCCTAGACAACCCGCTGCGACAAGGTCGACAGCGGCCTTTAGGAAAGGCTGCTGTTTTGCATTTAATGACAGCCAGTGCCGCTGGAATAATTCGTGTAAATACAGACACGAATGTGCCATTTGTGCGGGGACGCACCCAGCGGCAAAATGTTTTAAGCGGAATGCAGTGACAGGAGCTAGCCCGGTCCAGCATATTTTTCCCAAAAGCCTGCACGCCAGTGAGGCTGGAAAAAATGCGCCCGTGGCTGGACATCTACCCAAACAGGGAGAAGGCTTGTTTACTCAGTAAAGGTTTTGATCAGGGTTTCCCGTTGCCTTCCTTTTCGGGGGAGGGGTGTAAATTGGTAGGTAATTTGAAATCTGTAGATCAATTTCCCCAGGTGGTAAGGGATAAGTTATGTAAAGAACTAAAGGAAGGTAGAATTGCTGGCCCTTTTGAGCACCCCCCCTTCTATAATTTTCGGATTTCCCCATTGGGGGTAGTGCCAAAACGGGAACCCAATGAATTTCGTATTATACACCATCTATCCTTTCCAAAAGGTGACTCCTTGAACGATGAGATTGACGGAAGCCTATGCTCAGTGTCGTATGCCACAAGAAGCGATTGGTAAGATCAGGAGGTTTGGCCCTGGGGCCTTGTTGGCGAAGGCTGACATAAAATCCGCATTTCGCCTCTTGCCCGTCTCCCCGGAGGCTTTCAACTCGTTGGGGTTTTATTTTGAGGGTCAATACTTTTTTGACATGTGTCTCCCGATGGGGTGTTCGTTGTCATGTTCCTACTTTGAATCATTCTCTACATTTCTCCACTGGGTACTTGGCATCCGATCTGGGCTGGATGGTGCGGTGCACTATCTAGATGATTTTTTGTTTGTTGGCCCAGCAGACTCTAGTTTTTGTTCTGACTTGTTGCTGTCATTTCAGGCCATGGCTTTTGAATTTGGAGTACCGTTGGCTGAGGGAAAAACTTGCTTGCCAAGCACTTCATTGGAGTTTTTGGGCATAGAGATAGATACTTGCGGTATGGAATTTCGTTTGCCGGAAAAAAAATTGAGTAAATTAAAATGGTTAATCACGACGGTGTTGCGGAAAAAGAAGGTACGCTTGAAAGAAATACAGTCGCTGCTGGGGGTTCTGGCATTTGCGTGCAGAATCATGCCTGTTGGCAGAATATTTTCGCGTCGGCTTTACCTGGCGATTTCAGGCTTGAAATCTCCTTTGGATCATGTTAGAATAACGGCCCCCATTAAGGAAGATCTTTTGGTTTGGGCCAACTTTCTTGACGGATATAACGGTAGGTCCTTTTTTCAGGCGGAATTTGTTGTGGCAAAGGATTTTTGTTTATTTACGGATGCAGCTGGCTCTAAAGGCTTCGGTGCCATCTGGAGATCGCACTGGTGTTGCGCGGCTTGGCCGGAGCCTTGGGTGAGTTCGGGAGTGACCAGGAACGTGGTATTGCTAGAATTATTTCCAATATTAGTGGCATTGGAGTTGTGGGGCTCAGAGTTCGCTAATAGGCGCATCTTGGTGGAAACGGATAACAAGGGTGTATTATATGCAGTGAACTGCCTTTCATCCAGTTCTTTGCCGGTAATCAAAATCTTGCGTCAGGTGGTCTTCAGATGCCTCAAATTTAATATTTGGTTGAAGGCTAGGTATACCCCGGGGATATTGAATAATATAGCTGATTCTCTATCTCGTTTTCAGGAGGAGCGTTTTCGGAGTCTGCTGCCGGAGGCGGACGCAGTTGGCAACTCATGCCCGGCCTATCTGTGGGAGATGATCTGAGTACTGTGACGAATGCTATAAAAAGCTCTTTAGCTCCTAGAACCTGGTCGAGTTACTCGGCAGCCTGGAGCAGCTGGATATCCTTTGCAAGTGCTGAAGGTGGTCAGTTTGATAAGCCTTCGGAAGGTACCATTTTGGCTTTTATGTCAAGTTTAATGCGGCAGCAACTTTCACATAGTTATGTGACAAGAACGCTGGCCGGTATGTCCTTTTTCTTCGGTTTATTGGGTCTGAGACCTTGTTCTTCTTATTTTTCTGTAAAACAGGCACTGAAGGGATACAAGAGATTGACGTTTGTCATAGATGATAGGAGACCGATTTCTCTTGACATTCTCGGTGGCCTTTGCAGAATGACTTCAGTGGTTTGTTTTTCCTCCTACGAGGCCTTGTTATTCAGGACAGCTTTTGTGCTTGCATTTTTTGGGGCATTTCGCATCTCGGAATTAATTCCAGTGAGCAAACAAGGTGGTTCGGGTGTGCGATTTGACCAGGTGCTAGTTGATCAATCGGGTGTTCATGTGTGGCTGCAGTATTCCAAAACAGACCAATATGGTAAGGGTAGATGGGTTCATCTAAAAGAACAAAATGAGAGCTTATTGTGCCCGGTAGCCTTGGTTAAACAATTTATGGGGCTTAGGCCTCCCGGGGAGGGAATTTTTCTCATTCATGCTAATTTATTGCCCCTGACGAAATACCAATTTGATGCAGTTTTAAAAAAGAGTTTGGGTGCCATGGGTTTAAGTCATTTTAAGTTTTCCTCCCACTCCTTTCGGATTGGCGCAGCTTCGGAGGCGGCCCGATCGGGCGTCTCCGAATCAGATATCAAGGCATTGGGTGGGTGGAAGTCAAAATGTTTTAAGTTGTATGTTCGTCCTAATTTGTTTATTTAATTTTAGGTACCCAGCACACAGTGTGGATTTTGGGGCATTCATTTATTTATTGGGCACAAAAAAGAGCGGCTCAACGCAACTATTCATCAAATTTATCCTTGCACCCGGACTCATTTCGTTTGTTCTGGAAAGGTATAAGAGGCCTTCAATGGCCGCAACTGGATTTGCATTTGTCTAGGTTATGTCAGCTGTGGCCATTGCCATCCATACTGATAATTCATTTGGGAGGTAACGATTTGGGAAATGTTAACACTTTGGACTTATTATTTATGATTAAGCGTGACCTGCATCGCTTCAGTGCGACTTTCCCAGGTACAACCTTAGTTTTTTCAGAAGTGGTTCCTCGTCTTTCATGGCTCTCCTCTGCGCAGAGGAGGGTGATGGAAAAAATGAGGAAGAGAGTCAATAGGGCTCTCGAAAAGTTCATGCCCCAAGTTGGGGGACTGTCTTATAGGCACATGGACTTGGAAGGGGGATATCCAGGTCTGTACAGACTGGACGGGGTGCACTTATCAGAAGTAGGAAATGACATTTTTAATGTTGGTCTGCAGAACATGATCGAAAAGGCCGCGACGATTGGGGTGTGCCGGTCTTGATGCTCAAGACCGGCGTGTGGGGACTTTTATTTATCTTTGAAGTTGTGCTACTGCTCGAGTTCTAACAACTGAGCAGGTAGAAATATGTTATTGGATGATTTATGAAGTTTGGAATGATAATAAAGATTTATGGAAAATTATTTGTGAAAAACCAATAAAGGTGTCGCGGCCAAGTTTTTGCCATTTAAAAAATGTGTTCAGTTATTTATTTTAGTTAAGTTGTATCTGGGGAAGTTCTGGTTTGGGCGGGTGGGGCCTGCAATCTCATGAATAAAGGGGTCACATTATGGGGCCACTTTCCTGAGATTGCGGCCTCCCTAGCACAAATTTAAAAGGTAAATTATTAAGTTAGGTTTAGCTGCATTAGTACAGTGGGGTTAGGGGCCCCGCCCCTTTTGGGGCCGGTCCACAAGGAAGCAAGAAGAGCCAATCAGGTTTCAGGGAACTTTCTGGATTTTGGGATTGCTTATAAAAGGGCCAGCAGGCGCAGGGTTCTGCCTCTTTTCAGCTGAACAAGCAGGAAGATTTGAGCTCCCTCCCTCCCGCCCCAGTCGCGTACACTTTTATGTGGTGGGTCACCCTGGATCCAGGGGGGACTTTTATTTATCTTTGAAGTTGTGCTACTGCTCGAGTTCTAACAACTGAGCAGGTAGAAATATGTTATTGGATGATTTATGAAGTTTGGAATGATAATAAAGATTTATGGAAAATTATTTGTGAAAAAACAATAAAGGTGTCGCGGCCAAGTTTTTGCCATTTAAATAATGTGTTCAGTTATTTATTTTAGTTAAGTTGTATCTGGGGAAGTTCTGGTTTGGGCGGGTGGGGCCTGCAATCTCATATATAGGACATTGTACACTATGCTGTAGCCCTGTGATTGACAGACTCCCATTAGACTGTGATGATGGCAGACAGGCACACCTAACTGAATTTCCAAGCACAATTAGGCTATATTGTTTGAAAAGGCACGCCTCCTTTAAAAAGTCCTGCTCACTGTTGAGAAAATTAATGTTCATATTTAAAATGAACCTATGCTTTGCTGCTGGTACATATGGGGTACAGAGGTGCAGGAGTTGAAGCAACATGAAGTTCCTGATTCAGAACACTGGTTGGTGGTTGCTTCCCCACAGCAATATTAAAATATAAAAGATTGCTAAGCATGCAGAATCGCAAGGCAGTGAAGGAAGCTGCTAATGGGAAGCTTAAAGTACAGTGATTGTTTTTCATGCATCCTCCACACTTAGTATTTTGATGTAGGAGCCACACAGGGAATCATCGCTAGCCCTGTAACTTTTCTGCATAACTCTGCTGTGGAGAGCAGTGAAGGAGGTTGTAAGTGGCTCAGTCTACTCTACACCACTGGTAATTCGTGAATTCTTTTTGGACAAAAACTGTACTAATTAAACAAGAATTTATATTAGCTGTGTACTAACGATCAGATTATCATACGATCACTTCGAAAGTGGTATTTTTTTGGATGATTTTCTGATCGTATGAACGGGCCTTAAGGCTAACTACTACAAAAGATGGAAAGAAAAAGAAAAGCAAAACCAGTCTATTAAAAGGGGAGCTGTATGCCATAAATAGTTTAGGGGTCAATTCACTAAGAGTTAAATAACAGCTCATTCAATGTGGTAACAATTATGCAAGTGTTCAATTCATTAAGAATTTTGCATTAAATACAGAATGAGGTATTTGCTCGATTTAGCGGTAGTCACTGCATTAGTTATTGTGGTAATTTACCGCATTGAGCTGCTTGCTAAGGATCAGGCCGGGAAGCTGGCGGCCGCATCCTTAACAACCGATGACTCAGCAGCTGAAAAAAACAGCGTGCCCCCCTCCCCCATGCATACCAGGCCCTTTGGGTCTGGCATGGATTTTAAGTGGAACCGCACACCAATTTTTTTTTTAAAAAAGGCCAAAATCCATAACAGACCCTTATCTGAGCATGCAGCCTGGCAGGTCAGGAAAGGGGGGGGGAAGAGCGAGCGCCCCCCTTCCTGAACCATACTAGGCCTCATGCCCTCAACATGGAGGGGTGGGTGCTTTGGGGAAGGCTGCCTACTGCAGGCTCCACTGTTTGACATCTCGATATAGGTATGGGCGGAGTCACCTTTTGGTCCCCTCACCGACCCAGCATACACTGGTCTGTGACATCACAAGGTGGCGGGACCACCAGGTGAAGTAGCCAGGTGGCCCAGCCCCTTACCTATATAAAAAATGTCAGATGCCAGAGCCTGCAGTAGGCAGCCAGACTTCATCGACGGCAGGAGTATCTTTTTTTTTTCTTAAGGGTCCAGCGGGCAGCATGATTGACAATGGATTTACACCTGGGGGACACTATTTTTACACACTGTGTGTGTGTTTTGATTACTTTGTGACAGTTTTCTTGTGAACGGGTAGGGGTACTTATACTTATTCACATAAGGGGGTCAGGATCTGGGGGCCCACTTCTTAAAGGGGGCTTCCAGATTCAGTCAGAGTTGTGGGGATGAGACCCTTGTCCCCATCAACATGGGGACAAGGTGCTTCCGTGTGGGGGAGGCAGAGCCCCCCCTGCCCCAAAGCACCCATCCCCCATGTTGAGGGCATGTGGCCTGATATGGTTCAGGAGGGGAAGGGGTGCTCGCTCATCCCCTCCCTTTCCTGACCTGCCAAGCTGCATGCTCGGATAAGGGTCTGCTATGGATTTTGGGGGGGGACCCACATAGTTTTTTTTTTACATTTTGGCGTGGGGTTCCCCTGAAAATCAATACCAGACTCAAAAGGCCTGGTATGCATTGGGGGGGGGGGGCCCTACGCTGGTTTTTTTTTCAACATTTTTAATTGCCAGCTTTTTTGTTCACATTCAGCTGTCAGCGGGGAACCCGCTGACAGCTGATAAATCATCAGTTGTTAAGGATGCGGCGGCCGGCTACCCGGCCCGCTCCCTGCCAACCAGTTATTTGTCAAAAAACAGCTTGGGGGTCCCTTCGACCCCCATGCTGTTTTTTGACAAATACCGCATGTGATATCACCAGCAAAACTCCAATTTGTAAATATTGAATGCTTTTTTACTCTCTGGTCCATTTGTGAATTGGACTGGCATATTCTATTTCCCAGTAAATACTGCATAATCGTTATTATTTTATTATGAATTGGACTTTATTTACCGCGTGTTATAATGTATATGCAAATGAGTAATATGACACCCTTATCACATGCGGTAAAGCTTAGTGAATTGACCCCTTAGTATTTAAAATAATTTAAATGATGGAAATGCTCGTATGTAACAGCTACTTATTAAAAATATGATCAAAAATTTGCAAATTATAGATATGTGCCTAGTTGTTCAACAATGTTAACATACCTGTCATAGTTGTAGCGGTTTCAGTACACTTCATTGTTCCATTCAAACACTGGCTAGCAGAAAAAGATAAAGCACCTTATTTCTGTAATTAGTGGAGTGGAGAAGCATCAATACTAAGCACTGCAGAACAAATATTAACGATAATGTGTAATGTCCATTAGCTACCAGAGTTCACTTTGCTGAAGTCAGATCAAAAAAGATTGATCTCAATTGGTGACTATGAGTTATTGCGCTTTGACCTACCGAATAAGGTACAAAGTGAGGCTCACGTCACTGTAAACCATACATTTTTTTCTCATGGCCCATTCCCATTAAATACATTCTGAAAACAATTATTTAACGTTTATCTTACCAAGATCCAGACTGTCTTAAAATCACTTCCCCGGGATGGTAAATCCTGCCCTTGTAATAACAACGACAGTTTGATCTGCAGTAGAAAGAAATGTTCACGACCTGATTTTTTTGGAAAATAAATCTGTGTTCTATTTTCTAAAAGCAGCAAAGTGCCTATGTGGAGAATGACTGATTGGCAGGCCCGGACTGGCCATAGGGCAGACCGGGCATTTGCCCGTTGGGCCGGGACTGCCTGCTTCATGGCCTGTTGATGTCCAGGCCGCATAGCGGGAGGTAACACAGGCCACGGCCGCCACTCACCTACCGCTATGCGGCCGTGCCTGTGTCCTCCAGCGGAACTACAAATATTGTTAGCGGCAGGCCAGAAACATGGGCTGAGCTGTGTGTCTCTCTTACACACAGCTCAGCCTCAGAGCCGATGCAAACAGTTCCACGGCGCTCTGCTTTTCCTTTGGACGGACTGCTCCTCCTCTTCCCGCCCCTCTACTTCTGTGTCTGCCACGCCCACACATGGGGAGATGTGAAGGAAGCAGACAGCCTGTGCCTGAGCCTCCATTCCTGGGGTGAGTAAGATCACCCTCTCTCCTGTCTCCCAGTGTGTAAAACTAATTTAAGGGGTGCTCTGTGAATTCTGATGCAAGAGGGGGGATTTGATGACCAGAGACCCCCTTACATCAGAGTTCCCCTTTACACACATTCCCCCTATAGGCTGGGTTCACACTTGTGCGATGCGGGAACCCTGCGAATCCACTGCGGGTTCCCGCATCACACCCGAATCGCACAGCAGTTCACACTGCCATATGTGAACTGCTGGGGAGTGTCATACAACATTAATGACACCCCCATTTCAGTTTGCATATCGCACTGCGAACTGACAGACATGAATCAGATTGCATGGGTGTGAACACCCATGCGATCCTATTCTGGCGTGGACCAAAAAAAGGGTCCTGTGCGTGTTTGGTCCGAATGCGGTGCGATATAAGCAGCATTACTCAGAAGCCATAATCAGGGTTCTCAGAACACCACTTTACATGAGATCGTCGCTTAAGGCACAGTTCACACTAGTGCGCTGTGCGATATTGCATGTGATTGACACCGCACTGCAGTGCAGATCACATGTGATGTCCGTACAATGCGATTTCAGCCATACAGATAGTATGGCTGATATCGCATCGCATTCGGACCAAACGCGCACAGGACACTTTTTTTGGTCCGCACGAGAATCGGATTGCATGGGTGTCCACACCTATGCGATCTGATTCATGTCTTGACTGTCCGTTCACAGTGCGATATGCAAGATGAAATGGGGGTGTCATTAATGATGTATTGACACTCCGAGCAGTTCACATATGGCAGTGTAAACTGCTGTGCGAGTCGGGTGTGATGCGGGAACCTGCAGTGGATTTGCAGGGTTCCCGTATCGCACAAGTGTGAATCCAGCTGAAATAAGGTTTCCCCTTTACATTAGAGTCCACAGAGCTCCCCCTTACAGTAAGTGGAAATTCTGCAGAGGGGGTCTGTGCAGACTCTGATGTATGGGGGCTCTGTGCGGACTCTGATGTAAAGGGGGTCTGTATGGACTCTGATGTAAGGGGACTCTAATGTAAGGGGGGTCTGTATGGACTCTGATGTAAGGGGACTCTGATGTAAGGGGGGGTCTGTATGGACTCAGATGTAAGGGGGCTCTGATGTAAGGGGGATCTGTGTGGACTCTGATGTAAGGGGGCTCTGATGTAAGGGGGGGTTTGTGCGGACTCTGATGTAAGGAGGCTCTGATGTGAGGGGGGGTCTGTGCGGACTCTAATGTAAGGGGGGTCTGTATGAACTCTGATGTAAGGGGACTCTGATGTAAGGGGGGGTCTGTATGGACTCTGATGTAAGGGGGCTCTGATGTAAGGGGGATCTGTGCGGACTCTGATGTAAGGGGGCTCTGATGTAAGGGGGCTCTGATGTAAGGGGGGGTTTGTGCGGACTCTGATGTAAGGAGGCTCTGATGTGAGGGGGGTCTGTGCGGGTTCTGATGTAAAGGGGGGTCTGTGCGGACTCTGATGTAAGAGGGGTTTGTGCAGACTCTGATGTAAGAGGGGTTTGTGCAGACTCTGATGTAAGGGGGGTCTGTGCAGGCTCTGATGTAAGGGGGGGTCTGTGCGGACTCTGATGTAAGGGGGGTCTGTGCAGGCTCTAAAGTAAGGGGGTCTGTGCGGACTCTGATGTAAGGGGGGTCTGTGCGGGCTCTGATGTACAGGGGGTCTGTGCGGGCTCTGATGTAAGGGGGGGTCTGTGCGGGCTCTGATGTAAGGGGGGGTCTGTGCAGACTCTGATGTAAGGGGGGTCTGTGCAGACTCTGATGTAAGGGGGGACTATGCAGACTCTGATGTAAGAGGGGTTTGTGCAGACTCTGATGTAAGGGGGGTTTGTGCAGACTCTGATGTAAGGGGGCTCTGATGTAATGGGGATCTATGTGGACTCTGATGTAAGGGGGGTCTGTGTGGACTCTGATGTAAGGGGGGGTCTGTGCGGACTCTGATGTAAGGGGGGGTCTGTGCGGACTCTGATGTAAGGGGGGTCTGTGCGGACTCTGATGTAAGGGGGGTCTGTGCGGACTCTGATGTAAGGGGGTCTGTGCGGACTCTGATGTAAGGGGGGTCTGTGCAGACTCTGATGTAAGGGGGGTCTGTGCGGACTCTGATGTAAGGGGGCTCTGATGTAATGGGGATCTATGTGGACTCTGATGTAAGGGGGGGTCTGTGCGGACTCTGATGTAAGGGGGTCTGTGCGGACTCTGATGTAAGGGGGGTCTGTGCGGACTCTGATGTAAGGGGGGGTCTGTGCGGACTCTGATGTAAGGGGGGTCTGTGCGGACTCTGATGTAAGGGGGGTCTGTGCGGACTCTGATGTAAGGGGGGTCTGTGCGGACTCTGATGTAAGGGGGCCTGTGCGGACTCTGATGTAAGGGGGCTCTGATGTAATGGGGATCTATGCGGACTCTGATGTAAGGGGGGGTCTGTGCGGACTCTGATGTAAGGGGGGGTCTGTGCGGACTCTGATGTAAGGGGGTCTGTGCGGACTCTGATGTAAGGAGGGTCTGTGCGGACTCTGATGTAAGGGGGGGTCTGTGCGGACTCTGATGTAAGGGGGGGTCTGTGCGGACTCTGATGAAGGGGGGTCTGTGCGGACTCTGATGTAAGGGGGGTCTGTGCGGACTCTGATGAAGGGGGGTCTGTGCGGACTCTGATGTAAGGGGGGTCTGTGCGGACTCTGATGTAAGGGGGGTCTGTGCGGACTCTGATGTAAGGGAGGGTATGTGCGGACTCTGATGTAAGGGAGGGTCTGTGCGGACTCTGATGTAAGGGAGGGTCTGTGCGGACTCTGATGTAAGGGGGGTCTGTGCAGGCTCTGATGTAAGGGGGGTCTGTGCAGGCTCTGATGTAAGGGGGGTCTGTGTGGAGTCTGATGTAAGGGGGGTCTGTGCGGACTCTGATGTAAGGGGGGGTCTGTGCGGGCTCTGGTGTAAGGGGGGTCTGTGCAGGCTCTGATGTAAGGGGGGTCTGTGCGGACTATGATGTAAGGGGGCAGGAGGAGCTGGAGAACTGCACAGTGAGCAGAGAGTAAAAGGGGGCACTGTGATTACAGAGAAAAGGGGGGGGGGGATAATTGCAGGGGCATTGTAATATAAAGGGGCCTACCTGTAAAGGGGCACTGTAATCATTACAGTGCCACTTTACAGTGCTGTCCCTATTATATCACAGTGTCCCCTGTACATTACCGTGTGGAGGACACCGACACCAGTCACCCCCCGCGAATGCCTACCGAAACCAACCCCCAGACCCCATCCCACCCCCCCACCCCCGGTTCCTGGAAAAATTGGCTGCTCAGTCTTAAATGCCCGGGCCTATTTTTTGTCCCAGTCCGGGCCTGCTGATTGGTACAACGGATGTATATTCTAGCTGACTGATATATATGACATCATTATACTGTACATACTTCATATGTGTATTTCAGAGAATAATTAATATTTTGCAGCACTGGACACTGAATCAATCATATCAGTCCCTGCACATGAAGAAGGTTACTAACACCGTTCACAAGCACATAAACACAGTAGAGCCATTTAGATGAAGGCTAATTAATCAATTAGTATATTCATAAATTGTGGAAAGAAACCTGGGGACTCACAGGAAATCCACTCAAATTAGGGGAGAACAGACAAACTCCATTTAGAGTTTTTACTAAAATATGGGACTATAAAAATCAAACTCAGTACCTAATTTCTGCCAGGGTTGTGTGACAACTATCATATAACCTAACAAAACATAACATATAACCTATATAACATATATATATCCCACCTTTTTAAACTGTGCCTTACATTCAAAACATATACTTACATAGGAACACAAAAACTAAGAGACTCATCAAAGTACTTTCCATCAGGGCAGTTACATCCTTCTATACACTCATCAGTGCAGACTTCTCCCAGGGAAAGAGAGGAACAAGTGCGGCCACAGTATGATGAACATTGATGGAACAACATTCCAAAGCGGCAGACAACTCCTAAAGAACACAGTTTAATATTTTTCACTTTATTCATCAATAAGGTAAAATTTCAAGTTACTATATTGTTAATACATTTATTTGAGTGTCACACTGATCTATTGGAAAATTAAACGTGTTGAATTATATGCTTATTAATAGAGATGGGCCGAACATCCCCCTGTTCAGTTCGCACCAGAACTCCCAAACAGAGAAAAAGTTCTGACCCAAACGGCAAACTCTATTAAAGTCTATAGGACCCGAACTAGAAAAATCAAAAGTCCCCATTTTGAAGGCTTATATGCAAGTAATTGGCCATAAAAAGGGTATGGGGGTCCATGTACTGCCCTGGGGGACATGTATCAATGCAAAAACTTTTTTTTTTTAAAAGATAGTTTTTACAGAAGCAGTGATTTTAATTATGCTTAAAGTGCAACAATAAAAAGGAAAAATTCCTTTAAATATAGTGCCTGGGGGTCCCCTTTGTCAGCCTGTAAAGTGACGCATTTTTAGCATGTATAGAACATGCTGCAACAAAAATGAAAGAAATTAATTAAATGACATTAAAATTGCCTGAAATACAATACCATTGCCAGACCTCCCCCTCATCATTCCATACTAGGCCCTTCGGGTCTGGTATAGATTTTAAGTGGAAACCTCATGCCAAAATTTAAAAAGGAACGGCGTGGGGTCCCCCCAAAATCTATACCAGACCCTTATACAAGTACGCAGCCTGGCTGGCCAGGAAGGAGGGGGAAGAGCGGGCATCCCCTCCTGAACCATACCAGGCCACATGCCATCAACTCTGCCTCCCCCACCCCAAAGCACCTTGTCCCCATGTTGATAGGGACAAGGGCCTCATCCCCCTGGTCTGTGGTTGTGGGGGTCTGCGGGCAGGGGGCTTATCAGAATCTGGAAGCTCCTTTTAACAAGGGGGCCCCTAGATCCTGCCCCCCCCCCATGTGAATGAGTATAGGTTACATCGTACCCCTACCAATTCACCAAAAAAGCATCAAAAAGTAATATAAACACAGTTTATGACAGTTCCTTCATTAAAAAAATTTTAAAAACAGTGCCCCCCCCCCCCCCCATGTAAATTCATTGTCAATCACGACACCTGCCACACTGTTTTACCATAAAAATAAAAAAAATTGCTCCACTGTCAACTAAGGCAAACCACCGAACGCCTGTTTTTCCGTTTGAAAATTCTTATATGGTAAGGGCGGGGCCACCTGGCGATGTCACCTGGTGGCACCGGTCAGTGACATCACAAGTTGGGGTTGCCGCCAGGTGACGTCGCCAGGTGGCTCTGACCCTTACCTATATAAGAACTGTCAAATGGCATTCCAAGCATTCAGCGGTTTGCCTTAGTTGACAACGGATCAATTTTTTTTTCTTTTTTGGGTCCGGCGGTGGTGGCGGTGGCAGCAGTGGCATGATTGATGATGGATGTTTTTTTTTTTTAATAAAGGAATTGTCAGAAACTGCCTCTGTGTTTTTATTACTTTTTGACACTTTTTTGGTGAATGGGTAGGGGTACCAGAAACTGCCTCTGTGTTTTTATTACTTTGACACTTTTTTGGTGAATGGGTAGGAGTACGATGTATTACTCATTCACATAAGGGGGGGTCGAGATCTGGGGATCTGTTAAAGGGGCTTCCAGGATCCAATAAGCCCCCTACCTGCAGACCCCCATAACCACAAGGTGCTTTGGGGCAGAGCCCTCCCGCCCCAAAGCACCCACCCCCCCATGTTGAGGGCATGTGGCCTGGTATGGTTCAGGAAGGGGAGCGCTCGCTCGTTCCCCCCTTTTCTGGCCTGCCAGGCTGCATGCTCGGGTAAGGGTCTGGTATGGAAGGGACCTACATGTCAGGGGGGGTTTTTTTCCACTTTTTTATTGCCAGCAATTTTTTTTTATTCAGCTGTCAGCGGGGAAGCCCATTGACAGCTGATGACTCATCGGTTGCTAAGGATGCTGTAGCCCAAAGCTTTGCCCAATCAGGACTTAGAATGCACTGTGCAGCAGGCAGTGCATTGCAGGGTGTTCAGCGGGGCGAACACCCGCCGAATGCCCTACAAATTTGGGTGTTCGCCGAACAGGCAAACAGGCGATGTTTGGGCTGAACTTTTTCTCGGCCAGAACCGTTCCCAAACTCTATTTATTAATATGAACATTCACAAGTGCCTGAAGTCAGTAATTGCAACATCTTTTGGAGAGCCAAACATTTATCCAAAACTACTAATCCCATGTGATGTGAAGGATAATAGGGAAACCCATGCTTTCTGCTCCAGATCCAGCACTATGAAGTTCTACATTGTACTTTGGTTGTCAGACCCTGCTGCAGGAGCTGGTGACATACGATTGTTTATTTAAGTTCAAGTAGACCTATGATCTCATAGGTATAAGGTTTATTAGAAAAAAGTGCATCTGCAAAGTCCCACAAATACTTGTTTATCTTCCCATTGATGCTCAACTAATGTAGTTTCTGTGATGAGGTGGCAACAAAGCTGTGTCGCTCCTGAAATTGGACCAGTGTTGCCACTCTCATGTGGGCTATTCCTGCTTGCACTACAGTGAAATAAAAACTAAATGTTGCAAGGATATATGGCTATCAGCATTTTCACTGCTGATTCAGAAGCTTGTAGCTTGCCAGTCAGTGCTTGGTCACACCTATTCCTGCTCACTGCTTTCTGAATTGGCAGCAATTCCTCTGCAACCAAAAACCTCCCACTGTAGGATGTGGTGTATGGAAGGGAGTACATCAAGAACAAATAAAGGAGGATTCAAAGAAGGTAAAGTTATTTTTTTTAATGATAAGGCTTGTACTTTACATATTAACTGGATTTGAACTTTTTTTCGATTTAGACTTTTTTAGAAGCTTTTTAATCTAGCTCACATCAAATTCTAACATACAACATCAATGTGAGCAGAGAAGGAATGGAAGTAGAGAAATTTCACAAAGATAGATATTTACTTGCTGAACACTAATGTACTGTATATTTATAAAGATTAACTACTCCTATTACCCTCAAATTTAAATGAACAATTTTTGAAAATTTTATTTAAGATGAAAATTTTTGATCAGGTTGTGTATTCAATTATTTAAATCGGTAAATATAGCAATTTCACAAATAAACGGAATTGCTGTTCATCATAAAGAAGAGTCCATTGTTTTAGGAAGAAAATGTTTTACTTACCACAGAATGAAACGTGAGATCTAAAGTTGATAGTGATGCCATGCTTGTTGCAGATATAGGCATAGTGGGCCAGAGCATTACATAGACAATTACTTCCACATTTACATGCATCAAAGCGGCAGAGCTGGTAATACAGTGCTGGACTGACATATGTATGGCATGGTGCAAAAAGTTCTTGATTGATAACATCACAATGAGCTGCATATCCAACTGGAAGAAAACTATTGTTTAAAAGAGTCCAAAGAGGGTCCAATGTATATTTAATATTTAATCGCATTTATATACCAATTGATAAATAGGAATCCTGCAGACCTGATAAATAGATAATGTCCAGGGTTCAACACTGTCTAGATCAACACATTCTTGCAGCAGACATGGCTAGGTGTTTGCAATCAGCAGCATGTAATTGAACAATGGGTGATTACAGTACATGTGGTTAGGGACAGATTAGAGGACCTGAAAGTAAACAGTTTGTGTCCTGGCCACTCATGTGTCCCTAACCACACAGGTAATCACTCCATTTGTAATTACATGTGAAAAAAATATATATAAAAAATGAAGCAATCAGCGCAGACAAAAATATTAAATAAAAACGTTAAGCAGCTGAACACATTAGGGTCATCACAAACCTATAAGATAATAGCAAAAACGGGGGTATGTGCAGCGCATAGGAAAAACAAAATTAGATAAAATTATTTTATCTAATTTTGTTTTTCCTATGCGCTGCACATACCCCCGTTTTTGCTGTAATTACATGTGAACAGCTTCAGGGTCTGTCAGCCTGTCATTGATTTGTAACGAGAGAAGGTGTACCGCTCTAAGGTTCCAAACCCCTCTGATTGCTCCCACCCTGCTCCCACTCACAGGTGCTGGCTCTGCTCTGATCCATGGAGAAAGAAGATTTCCTGGACTGCCGCACTCTGTTCAAACGTTTTATTTTGAAAAAGTAAAAATCCAAATAATATTCAAGACATGATGCTTACTCATAGCTCAGCTATGAGTAAGCATCATGTCTTGATGTGAAACGTGTTAGCCTTTGTTCCCTGCATGTCCACTTTTCATTTTTTGATTGCTTTGGATTGTTTTTGAATATCTTTTGGATTTTTACTTTTTCAAAATAAAACGTTTGAACAGAGTGCGGCAGTCCAGGAAATCTTCTTTCTCCATGTCATTGATTTGTGCAGGCTTAAAGGCCGCAGCTGATCGCAAACACCTGGCCACAACCACCACAGAAATTACGCTGATCTAGATGGTGTACAGCTCTGGATGGCCCTGTGAATGAGGGCTAAGCCCTGGTTAACACTGATGCCATTTCTGATGCGTTCATAAACAGATATTTGAAATAACATTACTTTCTATGGACACATATATGCAGTGCGATTTTGATGCAATGTTGAAAAGGGTCCTGTGTGAGAATAGAGCAGTGTGATGTGATTTTTACCTCCATAGACTTGAATGGTATTCGCATGCAAAACACTGATCTGTCCTAAGATAACACGATTCTAGTACGTTTTATACAAGTCTCTGTTTTCTATTTTATCTCCCATCTCTGGGGAAAGAGAGAAGGAGAGAGACCAGAAATTGCAGCTGTGTCCAAATCGCATAAAAAAATTGCTTTGGTATCGCCAACCCTTTCAACTCGCAGTGATAAAATCGTACTGTAAAACGGAGTCAACTCCCACTGCATTAGTGTGAACCTAGCTTAATACTTTAAAGACCAGTAAGTTTATAAATAATCAGAGCAGAGTGGCTCGGATTAATTTCCCACCAGGAACACTATCTGTGTGGAGTTTTGGGTGTTACAATTTTCTCCCACATTTTGTTCCCATTACTTCCTGTTTCAGAGACACAACAGAGTCAGAGGAAATCTCTGAAAAGTGAGGAGAAAACTCCTATGGCAAACTTATCACCATAACAGGTTTATTCCAACATTTCCCATTCTATCCAAAACTATAAAAATGATTTAACTAGATTTACACTTTAGCTGGGTTCCATTCAATCAGTCCTGGAAGCTATGTATCTCTATGAATGTGGTAAGTACATTATACTCTAAATTCTTTTAAGGGGAGAGGTGAAGGGCCTATTTATACTACAAAATGCTGCACAAATTAATAACATGGTCATCAATGAGTAATACTGTAAATCAGATCTCTTTCTAAAGGCTTTCACCTAAATTAACACCTCATATAGCTGTAGGTGTACAGCAGGCATTAATACAGTCTGCTGGTCCCTATGAGATTCTACAGGCAGTCATGTCTGTAAGGCTGCAAACTCCATTAAGATTACAGCTGTTTGCTCACTAATAAAATTTTGTCATCCTCATCAAATTTTGCCCATACTTCAGTGCTCCTTTTTGTTTTGGCTAAAGGCATCCAAGGCCTTTATGCCCTGTACACACGATCAGATTTCCGATGGATTTTTCCATCGGAAATACGATGAAGCTGACTTCCATCAGTCTTGCCTACACACCATCAGTCAAAAATCCGACCGTCCCAAACGGTGTGACGTAAAACACTCCGACAAGCTGAGAAAAATTAAGTTCAATGCTTCTGAGCATGCGTCGACTTGATTCTGAGCATGCGTGGGTTTTTTCTCCGATGGAGTTCCCCACAGACGATCGGAATTTGCTATCGGTTTTTTTCCATCGGTAAAATTTAAAACATGTTCTATTTTTTATACCGATTGAAAAAAGACCGATGGGGCCCACACACAATCGGTTTGTCCGATGAAAAAAGTCCATCTGTCTTTTTTCATAAGAAAAACCGCTCGTGTGTACGCGGCATTACTCTGTATAAAATATTGAAAAAATTTGCAGGTCAGGTGTTTCCTATAGCATTACTTTTGGATAAAAAAAAGTTTGATTATTATAAACAACTTGTTTTTTATATGCTTACTGTATACGGGCCTCTGATTTTTTTTTTTTTTACAATATTTTTTTTTATAAGCTTTTAGCATTCATTTTCAGCCTTTCCTAAATATATTATTTATATACTTATATATTATGTTTTGCAGTTAGAGTTACATACTGTATGTCAATACCGAGCCCGGAGCACTTACCATTTTGAAGATTAGTGTCACATGGGTCCACTACAGGGATGTTTACTGGAGTTAAACAGGCTGATGAGATTTTCCAGGCATTTGCATGAAGTTGTGGGGTCCCTTCAATCATACCTGCTGGAGAACTGATAAAAAAAAAGAAAATATTAGTAAAGTCGGAGCTTTACTGAATGAGCCCTAGGATCCTCTGCAACCAAGATCAGTAAATGCTAGTTTTTACTCTTTTTAACTGAAAGTATAATAATTCATCAGCACTATATGGACTCTTAAAATCAACTTGTGTGACATCCTTGCTTAAAACCTTATATGCTGGCATAGTTTGGCTATTTATAAACCCCCACACATTACACCTGAAGAAAATAAATTAGGGCACTACACCAGTCACATGGTGGGGTAGAGGGTTCTGGGAAATAAAATGGTTTGTATGCTGGGCGCAGGCTTTTATTAAATCTGTCAAATCCATTATATACAGTATATTATATATAATGTATAATATAATATATATCATATCATAGACATACACTATATTGTCAAAAGTATTGGGACACCTGTCTTTACATGCACATGAACTTTAATGCCATCCCAGTCTTAGTCCGTAGAGTTCAATACTGAGTTTGCCCACCCTTTGCAGCTATAACAGCTTCAACTCTTCTGGGAAGGTGGTCCACAAGGTTTAGGAATGTGTCTATGGGAATGTTTTTTTGTTTTTTGTTTTTTTTTCCTCTTTTTCCCAATTCTCTTTATTAAAAAAAAAAATTCTCACATTACATTATACATTTTACATCTTATACATCCTATTAAATTATACATGTTACATCATACATTTGAAAAAATAAATAAAAAATTGTCCCATCAGTCCTCACATTCACAAAAATAGGTATGTATGTTCCATAACCCCTTCCTCCATTGGTGTAGTTCTATCCCAATTCCACATCCCCCTCCCTTGCAGCTGTCATAGCACTCTCTATCCAATTTGCCCAGACTTTCCCATATTTCTCCTCCTTTCCTCTGTTGCAGTATGTCTCCTTATACAATATCAGGTTACTATTTACTAGATTTTTCCATTGTGCCAATGGGGGAGCTTCGGCCTTCTTCCAGTTCAGCACTATTGCCTTCCGTGCATAAAAGAGAAGAAGGCCAAGTTGTGTTCTACTTTCTTTAGAGAGAGTATTTTCCTCAACTAGTCCCAGTAGGCAGATCTCTGCCTCTGGGTCCAGCTGAACTGATGTCACTTTATCAATTATTCTCAGAATCTTTCTCCAGCATACCCTTATCTTCGGACAAGTCCAGAAGATATGAATACAATTTCCAGGTGTATCTTCACATCTCCAGCAGTTTTGAGAATTAGATGCTGATATTTTAGATAATTTATACGGTGTAAAATAACACCTATGTGTTATCTTAAATAGTATTAATTTATCTCTAAGTGAAATTAAGATCTGAAATGGAAATTTATATATCTTTCCCCAATTTTCTGCTGGTAATCTTGGAATATCTCTTAACCAACACTCACACAATTTGTTCATATCTGATAGTTCTATCTTAAATAGCTGGTTGTATAGGATTGAGATCATCCCCCTTTCTCTTCTCTTTCTCACCGTTTTCTCTATACCTGTTTCTATTAACTGAGGGGTACCCTGTGGGAACTGGGCTGACAACGCGTGGACTAGCTGTATATATCTACAGAGATAGCTCTCAGGGATTTTCCAGTTCTTTCTCATCTCTGCAAATGAAGATATTTTTCCCTTGTGTATTACTTGTGATATTTTTTTAACTTCAAATTTTGTCCATGCTCTAGGATCCGGAATAGAAGCTAAATGTCCAAACTCAGGGTTTCTCCATAATGAAGTGTTTGGAGACATCTCTGTTTTTGGATTGCTCTCTCTTATCATGCCAGCTTTCCATGCTTTTACTGTCGTTATTATTGATGGAGTCAAACCTCGACTATTTTTCAACCCGGGGAATGGTAGTGCCTGCAGCGCCTCCAGAGACTGGACTACTGCAGCCTCCACCATTGTAGCAGGATCGTATCTATCTATCAGGATTCAACCACCTTCCCACTGTTACCAGCTGTGCTGCTAGATAATACCTATATAAGTCCGGAAAAGCCAGTCCCCCCTGTGACACCGGGCGCATAAGTGTATTTAATTTTATTCTAGCCAGTTTATTTTGCCATATAAATGAAGATAACATACTATGTAGCTGTGTAAAAAAAACTTTTTGGTAACCATTGTGGTGAATTTCTAAACAAATATAGCAGCTGAGGGAGAATTTTCATCTTTATCAGATTTATACGTCCTAGTAGGGACAAGGGAAGCTTTTCCCATATCTTTAATTTTTTGTTATTTTCCTGTAACACTGGATCTAGATTCAACGTTTTAAATTTTTCGGCTTGTCGCGATATCACTATGCCCAAATATTTAAATTCTGTTACCCATTTTAGTGGCAGGTTTGGGGTTGCTGTATCCTG
The DNA here is from genome assembly GCA_029206835.1 of Rana muscosa. Classification (NCBI taxonomy): domain Eukaryota; kingdom Metazoa; phylum Chordata; class Amphibia; order Anura; family Ranidae; genus Rana; species Rana muscosa. The sequence goes on from CM055118.1 coordinate 811,327,417, forward strand.
TGCTCCTTGATCTATAGCAAATAGCAATGATTTACCCCAGTTTACTTTAAGTCCTGTGTACAGTGAATAGGTATTTAATAGCTCCAATGCCCCATTCAATGAAGGACCCGCATCCCTCAAGAATAACTATGGGAATGTTTGACCATTTTTCCAGAAGCACATTTGTGAGGTCAGGCACTGATGTTGGACAAGAAGGCCTGGCTTGCAGTCTCTGCCCTAATTCATCCCAAAGATGTTCTATTGGTTTGAGGTCAACTGTGCAGGCCAGTCAAGTTTCTTCACCCCAAACTCGCTCATCGATGTCTTTATGGGCCTTGCTTTGTGCAATGGTGCGCAGTCAGGCCCGGAATGGCCTTAGGGCACACCGGGGACTTTCCCGGTGGGCCGGGGCCTACGGACCGCATGTCCTTGTGGGGCCAAGGCAGCTGAGCTGCTCCTCGAGCCCCCGCCGCTCACCCGACCTCTCCGTGGCCGGCTGCCATTTCAGTTCGGCCATCGGCCTGGGTGGCAGAGACTACAGGTCACGTTACCTGTGACCATGAAGAGGGAGAGGATCTACAGGAGACGCAGCAGCCGGACAGGAGGGAAAGTAAGTGCGGCTCCCCATGCGTGTGCCTGGATAGGAGGAGCAGCTGCATACACAGTCGTTGAATCATCTCTTTATTTTTCTCCCACAGCCTCTGAATAATGCCTGCTTCTCATTCTCTCCCTCCCATGGGCATTCAGAGGCTGTAGGAGAAAAAGAAAGAGATGGATTCTTCTACTGAGTATGCAGTTGCTCCTCCTATCCAGCTTATTTCTACTGCCCCCTAGTGCTCTCAGGCTCCCACCATGCTCTCAGTCCCCCCCCCCCAGTGATCTTCAACTCCCCCCAATGCTCTCGAGCCCCCTTGGCTCTCCAGCCCCCGTGCTCCGCAAGCCCCTTCCAGTGCTCTCAGGCCCCCCTGTGCTCATCAGCCCCCCTGTGCTCTTCGGCCTCCATGGTCTCCAGCCCCTGTACTCTCCAACCCTCCCCCCAGACCCTCCCCCCAGTGCTCTCCAGCTTCCCATGCTCTCCAGCCCCTCCCAGTGCTCATCAGCCCAATATTTGGGAAAAATACGGAAGTGCGCGTAGATGCTGTGATAGAGTGTGAAGAAGAGCATGTCAATGCAGTGGCAGAGAGTGGAGTCATGTGTGTTGGTGCAGTGGGGGTGTCATGTGTGTTGGTGCAGTGGCCTAGAGTGGGGTCATGTGTGTTGGTGCAGTGGCCTAGAGTGGGGTCATGTTTGCTGGTGCAGTGGCAGGAAGTGAAGAAGTGCTTTTGCAGTTGGCATGTCAATATGTAGGTGGGGTCCGGCGTGGGGCAGAGGCAATAATTCACACAGTCAGGTGCAATAGAAAACTTGTATTGAAGTAATACAGCAACAGTTCACAACAGTTCACAAAAGACCCTGTGGAAACAGCTACCCAGCCGGGCACACTCACAATTTCCGATAACGTGAAAAAGCAGGTTCCAGCCAAACTGACAGCAAGCGGCTTGACCCTCTCACGCTCAATCTGGAAATTATCCAGAGAGATGCGACCCTACACTTTTCCTCCTTGTCAGGAGCCTTTCCCTACCCTAACAGACACGGTACTTTTCCCTACATTACCCACTTGAATAAAGCCTGACAAACTTAGAGGTCATTTAATATAGGCTCTGCCACACATAAGGTAGCCACAAGAGTCACATGGGCGGCCAACATCCAATTTAATCACTACCCCAGTGACTCAGGAAACCATAGAGGAACCCTGTTCCCCATGACTTCCTCTCCCTCTGCATTGCTGCTGCCGTTGAGCACCACCTTCAGGGGAGACAGCAGATTGCATCTGCCAACAACTATAATGAGCGTCGGGGGGCGTGGCCAGATGTGATCGCGGCAGGACGTGTCTTCCCGGAGCTCCGGCTGATCTCCGTCTTACTATCCTGATAGCAGCTGACCGATCGTCCTAACACCGCTGCACTTTCCACCAGGACTGGGGGAACTAACGGGGCACACTACTATGCCATCCTCGGCCTCTAAGAAGTACTTGAAGCACCTCAATCAGCCGCCGCGGGAGCAGAGGCAGCTCCGGTCTCAGGGCAGCATGGCGGCTAGCTCCGCCCACGCCATACTGATCCCCACAGTTTCGCACGCCAAACCATCGACCTCTAAGATGGCGCAGTCGGTGGGAGCAGCATCACAGGACCCGGAGGTTCCTTCACTCCTCCCGCAAGAAATAGAGGTGGATACTGCGGCTAAAACAGGCCCGATTCTCGAGGCAATTGCAGCTTCTAAGGCAGAACTCATGACACGCATTGACTGCCTGGCATCTGAGTGCAATCTTATCCGGCATGATCTGGATAAGATCAGAGGCCGGCTGACGACTGCAGAGGATCGTATATCGGGGGTGGAAGACACCATGCATGCACAGGGCTCGCAACTTACAGAGCTGAAGGATATGGTCCGGACGCTGCAACACAGGGCAGATGACGCCGAGGACCGCCAGAGGAGAAACAATGTAAGAGTGGTGGGGTTACCTGAGGGGGCGGAGGGGGTTGCCACGACTGCTTTTGCCGAACAGTTCTTTAAAACATTACTTGGCCTGGGTGATCTCCCCCCCACTTATGTAGCCGAACGGGCACACAGGGTGCCCACTGGAGTCTGGAAATCAGGTGCCCCACCGCGCCCCTTCATGGTCTGGTTCCTAAACTACAGGGACCGTGACATGCTGCTGGCAGAAGCAAGGAAGCATCAAGACCTTAAATATGAGAATGCCCGCATCATGCTGTTCCCCGATTTCTCGGCGGAGACTCAGAGGAGGCGTCGCTCCTTTATAGATGTGAAAAAGAGGCTTCGGGAGAAGGAACTGAAATACAGTATGCTGTACCCCAGCCGTCTCCGTGTGCAATACAAGGGATCTGTGAAGCTCTTTGATACCCCGCAAGATGCCTGTGATTGGCTGGATCAAGCTCGTTGATATTGATTCGCATGGAAGACCAACCTTTCTCTGCTGTTCCTGCTGAATTGCTGGGGTGGTTTCTGTTGCTGTTCACCCTTTATTTTGTATTTTTTTTTTCTCTTTTCTTTTCATTTTGTATCTTTCCCCTGTCAGTTGGAAAGGCCTCAAGTTACCCAGTGTTCTCCGGATCATGGTTCACCCTCTATGTGAGGCCATTTTCAACGTTTGTTTTTTGGAGAGTGTCTTACTTTTTCACTGATTGCCAACCCATACTCCGTTGAGTGGAAAATAGCAGTGTACTGCACTCACTATTTCGGGTGCCCACGTTAGGGGGTTCAATGTGCACGGTCAGCTGTGCACCTCCTGTCATAGACAGCCTAGAAGTCTGGTGTGACGAACACAAACAATATTTTGCATCTTCCAATGCTGAACTATCGACACTTCAGGCTGAACTCCTACGGGGTTGTTTGTTACAGGGATCAAGCTGCATACCGGACAAATTTTGTTTTTGAGTTTCTTGTTTTTGTGCTCAAGTTTTATAATAGCTTAGAGGTTTCTGGTATGACAGCAGGGGTGTTTTTTTGTTTCTTTGACCAAAGCCATGGGGATTATACAGGTTATGCACCATTACCAAATATACTTTACATTTCGAATCTTGTGATGCCCTCACTTGCTGTCCCCCCTCCAATACCTAATGTCATGCAGTTTTCTAATCTTTTTTGTTTTCTTCAATGGATACCAAACTTAAGGTTCTTTCCTGGAATGTCCGGGGTTTAAATAACAAGTTTAAGAGAGCGGCAGTGTTTCAGTACCTCAGGCAGGTCAAACCACATATCGTCCTCCTGCAGGAGACCCACTTGGAGGGCAGTAAAAAAAATTCCCTGCGCAGGCCCTGGATACAAAGGGCAGTGCATTCTACCTACTCTACCTACGCCAGAGGGGTTTCCATTCTGATAAGCAAGTCAATCCAGTGCACAATACACAAGGTATTTACTGACCCGGAAGGGCGATATGTGGCAGTTCTCCTGGATATTTTCTGTCATAAAATTCTGCTGGTAAATGTGTATCTGCCCCCTCCATTTAAGGTAACTCTACTATGTGATATTCTGGTAAGGCTGGCGCCCCATCTCCATCTCCCAACAATGTTACTGGGAGATTATAATGTCATCTTAGACCCGGTGCTGGATTCCTCCAACGCTGGTAGGCCGGCCTCGGTGGACCTCAGCTCCTGGGCATCTATGGCGGGACTGACCGAACTGTGGAGGTGGAAGCATCCAAATGCTGTGTCATACTCCCATTTGTCTTCCACCCACAAATCCTCGGCTAGGATTGATCTGGCGTTTGGTAATGCTCCCATCTTGCAGTTTGTGTCCGAGTCTACCTACCTACCTGGGGGAGCGTCGGATCACAATCCACTACTGGTCACCTTAGGCTTCCCCACGGGGGGTAGGAAAGGGGTTTGGAGGCTGGCGCCAGGTTGGCTACTGGAAGATCAAGTGATTGCGCAGGTACAAACATCAATAACCACATACTGGGAGAGTAATGAGGGCTCGGCTGAGCCCCCGGTGGTCTGGGATGCTTTCAAGGCGGTGGCGAGGGGGGAGTGTATCTCGGCCATCAAGTCAGTCCAGAAGGAGCATGGGCAGGAGAGTGCGCTTCTCATGGCTCACGAGCGGGAGAGTGCTAAAATACATGCAGACTCTCCCTCGGAGGCCAACTATGTTTCCCTATTGGAAGCTAGACGCTCGATAGCATTGCATTTTACAAACCTAGCGCACACTGAGGTACGGCGGAGGACAGAAACGGTGTTTGCCGAGGGGGACAAAAATGGCAAGTTGCTGGCCAACCTAGCTGCTGATCATAAGGCATCGGTCTGTGTACCGGTGGTGAGGAATAAGGGGGATCCTTAATTACTGACCCCAAGGAGATACTGGAGGAATTTGTGCAATTTTACTCAACTCTGTACTCACCTATTCCCCCATATGACCCTCTAGACCTGGATGAGGTTCTGCGGAACCTTTCAATGCCTAGATTGTCCGATACTGATATGGCAGCGCTTGATGAACCCATTTCTGTTTTAGAAATTGAAGCAGCCATACTCGCTTTTCCTCCACAGAAGGCTCCGGGGCCAGATGGATTCCCGGCAGACTTCTACAGGACATTTAGGTCCAGATTGGCCCCTAGACTCAATATGCTCTTCCAGCATTGCTGGGAAAAGGGGGCCTTACCGGCGTCAATGATGGAGGCTTATATGGTTCTCCTCCCGAAGCCGGAGAAGGACCCCTTGGAATGCTCATCGTATCGCCCCATAGCGCTTTTGAATGCGGATCTGAAGATCCTTGCCATGGTGCTGGCGTCAAGGTTGGCCAGGGTTATTTCGACCCTGGTGGACATTGACCAGACGGGTTTCATCCCTGGCATGTCCACAGACACCAATCTGAGGAGACTGTTTACACACCTCCAAATTGATACGACAGATGTCCCGGCCAAGGTAATTGTTACGATTGATATAGAAAAGGCTTTCGACTCTGTAGACTGGTGTTATATGCACAAAGTATTGGAGGTAATGGGGGTTGGCCCTGGGTTTCGTCGGTGGATTGCTTTGTTATATAAAGATCCCAGAACGGCGATCCGGCTTGGTACGACGGTCTCTAAGTTTTTTCCCTTGGGCAGGGGTACCAGACAGGGGTGTCCACTGTCACCGTTAATTTTCGCGTTGATGATGGAGCCCATCGCCAGAGCCCTTAGGAAATCCGATGGGGTGGGGGGTATACAGGTTGGCTCCATCAGGGAATGTGTAGCACTCTATGCAGATGACCTGCTACTGTTCCTTAAGGACCCGGGACCCTCCCTTAAAGCTGCCTTACAAATCAGGGACCAGTTTGCCTCCTTTTCGGGCCTACGTGTAAACTGGAGCAAGTCCTCTATTTTGCCACTGGGCCCAGAAGCGCAGACTTTAGGGAATAATGAGTTGCCATTGCAGTGGGTGTCCTCCATTACCTATTTAGGTGTCAAGGTCACTGCAGATATTAAAGACTACATGCCTTTAAACCTTCTTCCGCTGGTGGCCAATCTCAAACAAAAAACTCAGGCTTGGCGGAAACTGCCACTTTCATTACTGGGAAGAATTAGCCTTATTAAAATGAAATTCCTCCCCGTAATTTTATATTTCTTGCGCCACTCCCCAATATGGATCCCCAAACGTTTTTTTAGCACACTAAATGGTATAGTGGGGTCCTTTTTGTGGTCCCCACAATCACCACGTATTGGCATAACGGTCCTGCAGGAACCATGGGGGCAGGGAGGATTGGCACTTCCGGACTGGCAAAAATATTATCTGGCTGGTCAAATGGTGTTTGCTAGGCGCTGGTTATTGGCTGAGGAAGGGGATTCTGCCACAGTATTGGAGGCGGCACACTTAGGGTCATACGAAAGCTTGGGGTTGGCCCTATATAGGGGTTCTAAATCTAGTCTGCCCTTAACTGTCTCCATGAAAGCAACCATCAAAGCATGGGAGATCACTACCACTCTAATGTCTCCATCGTACACGGGAGTGTCGCCATCGGCCCCCTTGTGGCTGAACCCGAGCCTCTCTGACTTTTATTCTTTCCCTGACCCCATGATATGGGCGAGCAGGGGGGTTAAACTGATAGAGGATGTCACTAGGGAGGGGGAACTTATTTCATATGACCAATTAAAAGATAGGCATGACCTCCCGAATTCCTTCTTCTTTCGCTATCTGCAACTGCGCCATGCTTTTCAAGCGCAGTTCAGCGGCCGAAGAATTGAATCCCTTCCTTCAGCACTGGAGACTCTTCTGAAAGATGAGGACCTGGCCAAGCCCCTATCCACGGTCTATAAATCCCTATTTTCCAAGACGCCCTTGGGGGTCTCTAGGTGTAGAGAGAGGTGGGGAAGAGAAATTCCGGAGATACAAGGCGAGGATTGGGAGGATATGTGGGACCACCCCTTCAAATACTTGGTTTCGGCTAGAGACCGTTTAATTCAATTTAAATTCTTACACCGAGTGTACCTCACCCCTGCAAGGCTTTCTCGCATTTATCCATCATCTAGCGGGCAATGCTGGAGGTGTTCATACACTCCAGCAGATTCAGAACACATTTTTTGGACTTGCCCCCTAATTCAGGCATTTTGGGCTGGGGTGGTGGGTTGCCTCTCAGAGGTGCTCAGTGCCCCGGTCCCTCAATCGCCCAGAGTTTGTCTCTTGGGATTGGTGGAGGAGGTAGTCCCGTCCTTGGCGCACCGCACCTTGCTCAATATTGGGCTATTTTATGGCAGGAAGGCTATTTTGTTAAAATGGAAGAACCCTAGCGCCCCCACTCTCTCATTCTGGAAAGGCCTGGTCAATTCCGTTATCCATTTATATAAAGCCACTTACAGGGCCAGGGATTGTGGCAAAAAGTATATGAAGGTCTGGGGGGCCTGGCTAGATTCATCGACAACAGTGGGTTAATCAACTATCAACTATTGGGTATTGTGGGCTGGGTGGAGTGTTATATGGCTGTGGTCTTATCACTGGTCAACTGCTGTTCATCTTTTACAGTGTTATCGGGAAGTCTGAAAGTACCAACTGCAATTATGTAACTGGTGGGGAGGGGGGATAGAGCATAACTACTATTTCTCCTTGGTATTCTGAGTGGGGCTTTAGTGCATATATTTTATGTATTTCTGAATGTCAATTTTTACTTTCTTTTTGATTTATTGATTGATTGCCGGGCTTTGGTCAAGAGGGGAGGGGGGGGGACTGTAGATGTAGATTAGGAAGACTATGTTAGTCTAAATAGGTCGAGCCAAGCATGGCCGCTGTCAGGTGGGTAGGTTACCTACCCGGATATGTTTATATGTAATGTAGGGTTTTAATGTTTTATTGTTGTATTGTTTGTATTGTATAAAAACCAAATAAAAAGAATTTATAAAAAAAAAAAAAGTATAATGAGCGTCAGTGGAATTGCAGTGAGTGTCATTATGCCCATTTATAGTAGTGGTGAATGGGCTGCAGCACATGCATTCACTCTGGACTTGTCTTATAATGGCAGAGGACAGCTCTGTCAACAGCCTATGTCCACACAGGCAGTGAGCGGCTAGAGTGATCACACAACACTTCCTGTGAAGTTACAGTACCTAGTTATATCACTTTTCTTGGCCTATTATAATGGACACAAGTTAACTGTTTATGTCCACGCTGCACAAGTGTGCCTCTTGGCTGCTATAAACGCCGGGGGTCACAACACCTGTTACTTCTCTAAAAAATCCCTGGAGGAGGGAGGGAGGAGTGGAAGGGTGCAGCTAGCTCTTCTTCTTTATTTCTGGGCTTTCTTTTCACAATACCTGTAGGACGGAAAGGACAGGATGATAGCACAAGGTAATATGCCGCCTCCACGTAAACATTTAACCTTTTACCCCTTGTCACTACGAAATACTGTTTTCAGATCTGATTTGGCATTCAAAGCATGATCATGTAATGTTTATGCTTAAAATGCTCGCTATGTCATCTAGGTTGGAATGTATTACTTCACACACAGGCTTCCTTCATATGCTGGGGACTTGCTACATCCTGTGATTAGATTTACAGGTCCACTTAAAAAGCAGAAAACATCTGTTTTAAAAAGAAAAATACCATGGCAAAGTATCATAAAAAGACAAATGTCTTACAGAAAATCATCTCTTAGATTTCCATTAAATGTTCCACATAAACCCAGCGTTCTCCTCTTCCATGCACTGCTGGCTTGAATATAAAGTCTCTCTCCTCCCTTGGCAAACTGAATTCTTATTCCAAACTTGGTTTTTAGCTGGACAAACATTGATGACAAATTACGAACCTCAATATCACCTGCAGAAGGAACAAGAACGTAAAATAAAATTATCACAATTTTTATTTCTTTTTTGCAATTATGTACCATTATTACACATTAAAGCGGTTGTATACCGCAAAACTTTTTTTTTTTTTTTTTTTGTCAACCTGCAAGGCAAAGGTATAATGAGCTAGTATGACTAGCATACTAGCTCATTATCAATCACTTACCTTAGATCGAAGCCCCCGCAGCGGTCCTCTGACACGTCCTCCGTCGCATCCATGATACCCGGAGTGACTTCCGGGTATTGCCGCTCCGGCGCTGTGATTGGCCGGAGCGGCGATGACGTCACTCCCGCACATGCGCGGGGAACGGCACGAATTTCCGGCAGTGTCCGGCAGGCTCCCATTCAAGAGCCGCCGTGCTCAGTGCGCCTGCGCCGTTATCTATGGCGCGCATGCGCCGTAGATAGCGGTACAGTCTTTTTTGCAAATATCTCCGAGACTGTGTAGGTCTCGGAGATATTGCAAGCACCTACAGGTAAACCTTAATGTAGGCTTACCTGTAGGTGCTTGTACAAATTTTGGGTATACAACCACTTTAAGGTTGATTTACTAAAGGCAAATCCACGTTGGACTACAAATGGACTTGGAAGTGCAGTCTCTGTAAATCTAAGGGGAACATGCAAGGAAAATAAAAAACAGCATTTTTGCTTGCACATGATTGGATGATAGAAATCAGCAGAGCTTCCCCTCAGATCTACAGCGACTGCACCTCCAAGTGCACTTGCAGTGCACTTGTAGTGCAAAGTGGATTTTGCCCTTAGTAAATAAACCCCTTTGCTCGACAAAAATAAAGGGTTCAAAATATCATATATTCTTGAAAGATCAGTGCTTGTTTGTTATACCCACCGAATGCACCCAAAGCACTAGGCTAGAATATCATTTGTGTCATATTAACTATAGGTTAGTGGTTTTATTTTGCAAAGTATATTTGGTTTAGGCTACTTTAGGCTAACCCTAACAACAGCTTTCACATAATGTGTCACAGAATTGACCAAGATTCATGGATAGTTTTCCCCTTTCTACACATGCCACATAAAATTCAGATGACCCATAGCATCAAACTACTGCTTTTGAGTATCAGAATACTACCCTAATATGCTAAGTTATAAATCAGGGGGGTCAGTTTACAGGGTATAGGGATCTCAATGGCAGTCCCCATCACCGAAGGATGGCCCATAGTATTCAGAATAAATGTGTTTCTACAAAAGACAGTCTAAAACTGTAGACATACTAAGGGAGATGGTCATAGACTGTTAGCATAATACAAATGTGGTTGGAGATTGAAGACATGCTGCACAACACAGTAAGTGTCTGGTAACACTGTGCAGGAGATTGCTAGATATCACTTCCAGTACAGTCCTTTACAGACAATAGCTACCACTCTGATGTGGCACTCTCCTAGCGTAGAATGCTAGGTAAATTTATTTTGGCACCTTCTGTAATCAAGGCAGCAGTATTTGTTTGGCCTGGTATTCTCAGAGGATTCACAGGCTAGGAGATTAATTGCTTCCCCCTGACTCTGTAAGAAGCTTCCAGAGCTTAGGGTGGGAGAATCAAAACAACCAGACAGAATACTTTTCTTTCTCGTACATCACGGGACACAGAGCGACATAGTCATTACTAATGGGTTATATAGATACCGTCAGGTGCTGGCACTGGCAACTTCCAAAACCGGAAGTACCCTCCCCTATATAAGCCCCTCCCATCCGGGAGCACCTCAGTTTTTTGCCAGTGTCTAAGGTGTTGGCCAAGAAGAAACATGTGTTTTTCACTGAGCTTGCGTACAGGTTCTTTTGGGCCTCAGTAAGCTATTCCGGATCCGACCAAAAAAGCTTCATAGCTAAACGGTCGGTACCCGGGCCTTGCAGAGAAGAGCAAGGTTTTGCCTGTAATGCTTCTCTTAGGAGAGCTGGACCCTGGGATCCAGAGCTCTGGTCATACCCACGACCAAGATGTTTTCTGTGCAGGGTGCTATACAGGTCCAGGGGAGTGGAATCCTTGGGAACCCGGTCCCTGAAGGTTTGATTACAATGCCTGCCGTGATAGGTGAAGTTTGGGCTTCTGTGGACCAAACAAAGTCCTGCGGCGAGGAAAAGGTAAGTGGGGGCCCTCAGGAACTTGGTTCTATTGAGGGACCCCCAAGCCTATTTTGTCTTTCTGCCTGTTACCTAAGGTATTCCCGCTAATATTCTGTGTATGCCTGTTACTACTGAGAAAATGTAAAAATTTTAATAGTAGGCAATAAAAAAAAAATAAAAAAAATGTAAGACCGCGGTACCTGTGTTAGACACTAGAGGCCGCTATGGTTCTTTTTCTTGTAATGTGGATTTTTTTCTTCCAGAATCAAATCCAGGCAGTTGGTATGTTCTCTGCTGGGAAGCTGTCTCCTCTGCCCTGTTGCTGCGCTCATCCATCCCCGGGCCCTGCGGCAAAGGGGGCCCTGGCTCCCGTCTAGCTCCTTATTGTTTTTAAAAAAGGGCGCCGAAGGCGCACGTGCCCGCGCCTCTATTCATAGAGGCGATCTGAAAAAAGGGGCGGAGCGGGTGGATGACGCTCAGGTGTGCGCCGCGGCGCTACTGCGCATGTGCGGGCGTCCAGCGTGTTTTAAAGCACATTATAGCTGGCTATTGAATGCACAGACAGAGCTAGCAACAGATAAAGGCACACAGAGGCGGTTGATGCAGGCATCCCCTAGAAAGGCACTTTAGTAGACACCAACTGTGATATAGCAGCAATTGTGCTAGACTATTCAGTAAAAGTGGTGTATTACGGCTGGAATACCTCAGCTTTAGGCTTAAGAATATGCCGTCCAGAAGCTCCGGAACTGAATCTTCCAGGAAGCGAAGGGGGTCTCATCGGGCTCTGAGGTGGGCATGCTTCTGCTGCACCAGTCTCCCCTGAAGTTCAGAGGTAAGTGACCATAGAGACCCCGCAGGGGTACTTGGTACTGTGGCTGTCCTCAGTCACCTGCTCCTGTGTATGTAACAGAGGAGGTTTTTTCCTCAGCTCTGGGAGGATTAGAGAGAGATTGTCAACATTGATCGCTGCCTCCCTGTCAGGGAAAGCACGCCCGATCTCCGTCTCCTCCTTCAGAGTGCCTGTTAGCAGAGCAACAGTCCCATACAGGGATCGACCTGCCTGAAGGGGATCAGGATGAGGTTGATTCTGTTATAGAGGAATCAACAGTGGAGGAACCTTTCTCAGCAGCTCAAGCTGAAAGATTATGGGTTCAGTCTCTGACTAACATGGTCCGATCGGCATTAAAAATGCACCTTGCGGAACCATCAACCACTACTGTATCCTCGTTGGGGTCGCTAGAAGCCCCCAGACTGTCTGTTCTTTTCCACTTCACCCTTTTACTGAAAGGGCTTATTTACCAGGATTGGGAACGTCCTGAGAAAATATTATTCCCCCAAGAGATTTCCGGTGGTCTATCCCATGGAGGATAAGTTCATAAAAAAAAAAAAAAAATGGAAGGTCCCTACAGTGGACGCAGCCATCTCTTGTATGTATAAATCACTGACATGTCCAGTGGATAATGTCCAAATGTTCAAGAACCCAATAGATAAAAGATTGGAGTCCTTATGAAAGTCTGCTTCTTTCTACAGCAAGCTTGGTGACACAACCAGCAGTAGCAGCTATTGGGGTCTGCTAAGCAGTGAAGGATCAGTTAAAACAGGTCTTGAGGGACTTGACAGATCAGCAGGCCTTGCCCTAGCTGATCTACCTAGAGCCTTAGGCTTTGCGGTTGACGCCATAAAGGATTCAGTCCATCAGGCCTCCCGCCTTACGCTGTCTAGAGTACATATGCGTAGGCTTCTATGGCTCAAAAACTGGTCTGCTGAAGCTCCCTGTAAGGAATGGCTGGTTAGCGTCCCATTTCATGGTGAACGCTTATTCAGGGAAAACCTGGACAAATATATCCAGAAAATTTCCAGCGGTAAAAATACGCTCTTGCCGGTTAAAAACAGAGTTAGAGGTCCCTCTTTAAGAGGCCTGCTTCTCCAGTCCCTGGGGCATCGGCTGTGTAACAGTTCCGACGGCCTCCTCGGTCAATTCCCGGGGGTAAAAAACAGGGACAATAGCAGGGTAATGAGAAACCCTGGGTCAGGGGAGGTACAAAACCTCCCCCAAAGTTAAATTCATTGAAGGGTTGCCCCCACTCAGTCGGGTGGGGGGAGGACTCCAGTTGTTCACAAGAGACCTGGCGGGACGCGATCAAGAAAAATAGGTGCTCTCCGCAGTATGTTGGGGATACAGATTGGAGTTAAGAGACTCTCCTCCTTCCCATTTTTGAGGTCAAACGTGCCAAGGGATCCCCGGAAGAGAGGATCCCTCCTGTTGGCACTAGAACAACTATTGCTCCAAGGAGTAATTATGGAGGTTCCCCTGGAAGAATGAGGGTTCGGGTTTTACTCAAACCTCTCTACAGTCCCGAAGCAAACGCGGACGGGAGGCCCATATTAATTCTAAAAGGGCTATACAAATTCCTGTATATCAGGACTTTCCGATGGAGTCGATCCGATCGGTGGCCACTGCCCTACAAGGGGAGGATTGGTTAGCCGCGATCGACATCAAAGATGCTTATCTGCACATTCCCATCTTTCCAGTCTACCAAAAGTTTCTACGCTTTGCAGTAGAAGGGCGCCATTTTCAGTTCAGAGCCTTACCCTTCGGTTTGGCCACAGCCCTTTATTGGCCAATCTAAGAACACAAGGTGTAATGATAATGGCATATCTAGATGACTTGTTGCTGATAGACCACGCAGTGAAAAAACTAGAAGTGGTCGTTCACAAGACAATCAAGTATCTGGAATCTCACGGTTGGATTATCAACCGAGAAAAGTCAGCCCTAAAAAACAGTCAAAAGTCTGGAATACTTGGGGCTAAGGTTGGATTCAGGCCAGAGAAAAATATTCTTGCCTCGAGGAAAGGTGTTGTCTTTGAAAGATTTGATACACTTAGTGGGTACAAAAAAGACAGCCGTCCATACGCCTGTGCATAAGGCTGCTGGGAAAAATGGTGGCATCATTCGAAGCAGTACCCTACGGTCAATTCCATTCAAGGAATTTGCAGGGGGCCATACTGTCAGCCTGGAACAAAAAAGTTCAGGCCCTAGACTTACAATGTCCTTGTCCCCTTCCGTTCGCAAGAGCCTCCGTTAGTGGTTGGTTCCCCAGAATCTGGAAAAAGGGAAATCCTTCAGTCTGATTTCTTGGAAGGTGGTCACTACAGATGCCAGCCTTATAGGCTGGGGAGCAGTACTGGAGCAATAGTCTCTCCAGGGCAGATGGTCGGATGCAGAAAAGGCCCTGCCCATCAATCTCTTAGAGATACGAGCAGCCCGGTATGCCCTAGTAGCATGGACATCCAAACTCCAAGGGTCCCCTGTCAGAATTCAATCAGACAATGCCACAGCAGTGGCATATATCAATCATCAGGGGGGCACCAGGAGTCGTGCAGCCCAGAGGGAAGTAAATTACATCCTGAAATGGGCAGAAAAATATGTCCCAGCCATATCTGCGGTATTCATTCCAGGAGTGGAGAATTGGAAGGCGGACTTTCTAAGTCGCCAGCAATTAGGCCCAGAGGAAGGGTCCCTTCACCCCGAGGTTTTCTGGACAATATGTCAGCGGTGGGGAACATCGGATGTAGATCTTCTAGCATCCAGATTCAACGCAAAGGGGGACAGGTTTGTCTCTCGGACAAGGGATCCCCTAGCTTGCGGCTCGGATGCCCTAGTGTTCCCTTGGGATCAGTTCAAGCTGATATATGCATTCACACCGCCACAATGGTTACCTCGATTACTCCGCAGAATCAGGGTAGAAAAGAAACCAGTGATTCCGGTGGCTCCAGCGTGGCCCCGAAGAGCGTGGTACGCGGAGATTGTAAAATTTCAGTGGGGAGTCCTTGGACTCTCCCACGTCGTCCGGACCTGCTTTCGCAAGGACCGATATACCACCCTTCCTTACCAGCCCTAGGTTTGACGACCTGGCTATGGAAGCCCACATTCTAAAAAAGAGAGGGCTCTCTAATCCTGTGGTATCTACCATGATCAATGCCAGGAAGCCGGTATCCAGGCAGATCTAATATAGAATCTGGAAGGCGTACATCGCGTGGTGTGAGGCCAAGAAATGGCATCCACATAAGTACGTAATAGGTAGGATTCTGGACTTCCTACAATGGGCTGTAGATAGGAAGCTTGCCTTGAGTACTATCAAGGGTCAGATTTCGGCCTTGTCAATATTTTTTCAAAGGCCCTTGGCTTCGCATTCACTAGTCAAAGCCTTTATACAAGGAGTGATGCGTATTAGTCCTCCGGTTAATATTCCCATATGTCCATGGGATCTAAACTTGGTTCTGTCGGTTCTACAGAAACAACCATTTGAACCATTACAGCATATTTCTTTGGTGCTTCTCACCAGGAAATTGATTTTTCTAGTAGCCATTTGTTCGGCTAAAAGAGTGTCGGAATTAGCAGCTATGTCCTGTAAGGAGCCATATCTGGTTATCCATAAGGATAGAGTAGTGTTACGTCCTCATCCAGCCTTTCTTCCTAGGGTGGTATCGAGGTTTCATTTGAACCAAGATGTGGTTCTTCCTTCTTTTTTCCCCAAACCTACTTCGGTAGAGGAAAAGTTATTGCATTCTTTGGATGTAGTAAGAGCAGTTAAAGCTTATCTAAAGGCCACTGCTCAGATTCGCAGAACGGATACTTTGGTTATTCTGCCGGAAGGCCCCAGAAAGGGTCAGGCAGCGTCAAAATCTACTTTAGCCAAGTGGATTCGACAGGTCATAATACAAGCCTATGGCTTGAGAAGGAGACCGCCTCCGTTCAAAGTTAGAGCGCACTCCACGAGAGCAGTTGGAACTTCATGGGCAGTGCATCACCAGGCCTCCCTGGCTCAAATCTGTAAGGCCGCAACATGGTCTTCAGTACACACGTTTACTAGGTTCTACCAGGTGGACGTTAGAAGTCAGGAGGATGTCGCCTTTGGGCGCAGTGTGTTGCAGGCCGCAAAAGATCCTCATGTCTGATAGCGCTCAGCTTATATATGGTGTATCCCCCCCCTCATTGGGCATTGCTTTAGGACATCCCATTAGTAATGACTATGTCGCTCTGTGTCCCGTGATGTACGAGAAAGAAAATAGGATTTTTATAACAGCTTACCTGTAAAATCCTTTTCTTGGAGTACATCACGGGACACAGAGCTCCCGCCCCTCTTTGGGGACACTTATTGCTTTGCTACAAAACTGAGGTGCTCCCGGATGGGAGGGGCTTATATAGGGGAGGGTACTTCCGGTTTTGGAAGTTGCCAGTGCCAGCACCTGACGGTATCTATATAACCCATTAGTAATGACTATGTCGCTCTGTGTCCCGTGATGTACTCCAAGAAAAGGATTTTACAGGTAAGCTGTTATAAAAATCCTATTTTCAGGTTCCAGACAATCCCTGGAGAGGAGTGTCCAGAAGGGAGCTGGAGTTGTGATAAATAAACTGAGACACTGGAGAGCAGGGTTCCTTCCCCCCAGAAGCCCTCAGGCTGCCCATGGACTGTACAGTCACTCTTGAGGCCTTAGTGGTGCCAGGGCTGAGGGTCTGAATGGGCTTTGCTTGGAGCTGAACTTCACCACAGCGGATCTGGTCTGGAGCGGTGTCATCTCAATCACTGGGTCATGTCCTGAGGAAGCTGGAAGGAGGCAGCTTTCCTGGGGACTTGTGAGTAAAAACCTTAAACTGATCTCTGTGACTGTGTAGTGTTCTAGAAGCTACACTGGGTACCAGCAGTTGTGCATCAGCACAAGGTAACAAGATGCCAAAAAGACCTCCCCCCATGGAAGCTTGTTCTCTAATCTTTAAGTGCTTAGCAGTTTGGTGAATGCCAACCCCCCTCCGTGTTGAAGTTCTTCCAGCAATAAACTACAAAAAGACATCCCCTAGACCAGGGGTCTCAAACTTGCGGCCCTCCAGCTGTTGCGAAACTACAAGCCCTATCATGCTTCTGTCTGTGGGAGTCATGCTTGTCAGCCTTGCAATGTCTCATGGGACTTGTAGTTTTGCAACAGCTGGAGGGCCGCCAGTTTGTGACTCCTGCCCTAGACTGTATTATTGAAGCTGGTGTGAATGAACTGGTGCTTGCGGAGACAGGCAGCCTCTGTACTTGTTGGAAAAGAACCAGTTAAAACCAGTGACCCCTTTGGGGGTAGTACTACACTTACCGTATTATGTTCATAATACAGAAAGACTGCATTCCACTCACAGGCTGCAGGTTGAGCCGCAGTGATCTATATAGCCCACTAACATTCTTAAATTTATTAAAAGCACATTTAAAACACAAGTCCTTTTGGTTTTATTCCAATTCCATTGGGTTAGGACTCATACCACCTCAATTTAAGATAATTTGTGTTATCATTTAAAATGTAAGCATTTTAGGCACAGGCATAGCTGGTTGTATAACAAATGTATGGTTATATCCTAATGATCAGAATGAATGGAATATGATCTAATGTCTAAACTGCATTGGGAAAACAAAAGGAGTTGTATACTGACCACATGCCTGTATCTGCTGTCATGGTTGCTATGAATGTATATATGTTGGCCACATGAATTTTATTTTTTTACACACCAATCAAAAGAAGAAAATGCCAGTTTGAGCACATTGTGCATGCGTGGATCTCGCGCATGAGCTCTATGGGGTCGGGCCGGTGCACAGTCACTCTGATGTTGCAGTGCTGTGATCACTCCCCTCAGACGGTAAGCGAACTACTTATCTATCCTACCTACATCTTCACTGCATATTTATGGCTGCACTGGGACGCTATTGTATGTCTATCATACATAGGGGTTCCCTTGTGGGGAATGCAGTGGATCTCTGCATGACCAGCTTAAGGCTTTATCACAGCCCTGTGTCTATATGCCTACTATAAGGTGAGCCTTGAGTATATATGATATCTATGCAGTGATATCTTTGACACATACTGACTGATGCTTTTTGCGTCATGTCTCTATAGGATCATACAGTATATATATCTACATACAACTATTTACTGACATCTCTACGGCTGATCTGTCTTATAAGGTAAAGCATGGATTTACCTATATATGAACTTGTCTTATTTGACGATATACCGTATATACTCGAGTATAAGCCGAGTTTTTCAGCACATTTTTTTGTGCTGAAATGCCCCCCTCGGCTTATACTCGAGTCACCTTTTTGCACCTGATCTCCCCGAATTTGGGGACCCAGTACTGGCTAGCCGCAGGTCCCCTGGACCCCAATCTTGGCACACTTCTAGCCCCACTATTCCTCTACAAGTGTGCAAAGTTTGTTGTCCGGGGGACCTACGGCCGGGGAGCACCGATTTTTCAAAGCCGGGCACCCCTTCCATAGACTCCCATGTTAAACGGTAATTTCTCCGGTGACTTTGGGGACCCAGTACCGGCCGGCCGTAAGTCTCCTGGACCCCAAACTTGGCACACATATAGCCCCATTTCTCCTCTATAAGTGTGTATGGAGGAGCTATGGCCGGGGAGCACCAATTTTTCAAAGCCGGGCACCCCTTCCATAGACTCCCATGTTAAACGTTAGTCTAGTCATGGACACAGTGAGGCATGGGCACAGTGAGGCATGGGCACAGTGAGGCATGGGCACAGTGAGGCATGGACACAGTAAGGCACAGTGAGGCATGGACACAGTGAGGCATGCACATGGACACAGTGAAGCATGGACACAGTGCGGCATGGACACAGTGCGGCATGGACACAGTGCGGCATGGACACAGTGAGGCATGGACACAGTGAGGCATGGACACAGTAAGGCACAGTGAGGCATGCACATGGACACAGTGCGGCATGGACACAGTTCGGCATGGACACAGTGGGGCATGGACACAGTGAGGCATGGACACAGTGCGGCATGGACACAGTGCGGCATGGACACAGTGCGGCATGGACACAGTGAGGCATGGGCACAGTGAGGCATGCACATGGACACAGTGAGGCAAAGTGAGGCAAAGTGAGGCATGCAGATGGACAGCCTAGGCTTATACTTGAGTCAATAAGTTGTCCCAGTTTTTTGTGGTAATATTAGGTGCCTCGGTTTATATTCGGGTCGGCTTATACTCGAGTATATACGTACTTATATATATTTATTAAATAGTTTGGTTCCCAATGTGATGTCCTCTTTTTGCAGTGTGTTGTGGCTGTTGGTAAAATGTTTAAATCTCTCCATAGTCTCATTCCTGAAAGGACTTGCCCTAGATCACTGCATCTGTTGTTACTGTGTGTTTTAAAATATACAATATAAAATTTTAGACTTATTTAATTGTGTATGCTCTACAGAAGCATATACATGAATTCAGTTTATGATTTTTATATTTATTGATCTTTATATCAGATTACAGGCTGTGTCCAGGGTAAGGCAGCATATAGGGGACACCACCACGCATGTTGTATTTACCGTATTCAATTACCTTAAATGTTTATTGATGTTATGATTAATGTTCTTTCTCTTTTTTATTTGTAGTATGATATTGATCGTTTCTCTATATAATTATATGTAAAAAGCACCCGAAGCAGTGATTGAGTCCGCGAAACATGACGAGCATGCAAATGCACAGATGGTATACGGTGAATTGGTAATGACAGCTTCTCCAGTGTCACCTCATCTTGTGAATTTAGTTACATACCTCCTTCTCCCTTTTTTTTAAGATCTGTATGTTTTAATATGTTGTTGTAATATAAAAAAAAGTAACTTTTTATACCTATATTGTGTACCACAAGCCTTTGGATGGTACCATAAAAGTCCATTATAGCCTCAATTCAATTTTTTCGAAGAACAGAACTTACCATTTAGGATGATAGCTTGGTTAGGGCCATACTGGACATCCCCATTTCTCAGGATGGTAACTTGTTTATTCATATCCTCATCAAGCACAAGTGTAATTGACTGAATACAGGCATGGTCAGAATGCTGCAAGAGACAAACAGTGAAATGTTTTAAAACATTTTCTCAAGTCTTACAGAAAATGTATATCAAAAATGATGAAGTTCACCACTGATATAACATTGTTGCCCCTTGTTGGTACATTTAGCGCACAAACACCATTTCATACAGAAGTTAATATTACTCTTGGTGAAGTGGGTCTGTGGTCATGTTCAATATCCATTCATGCACAATAACCGTTCCTTACTTTATTTTGTGTGGCAATATATTATGTGTAGTGGGTATGTACTTTCCTGGGTGTAATTTGAACTTGGCAGAGACATCAGTGATGTGTAATTCCCTGCAGCCCAGCAGGTGGCGCTGTCGCCCTGGGCTGGGGTTGAATCATTGCTGTGTGCCGTGCCTCCTTTTTGTCCTCCCTCGGCAGCGGTATGGTGGGGCGGGGAACCCGCCGTGCTTGCCGGGAGAGGGTATAAAGGGGCCGGCCATCTTTGTCACGGAGTCGAGTCCCATGCACCTTCAGCCTGTGGGCGGTGGTTCGTGTCGGTCCTCTAGGCGGCCTAGGCCTAGAGGACAGCCGGAGGTCGTGTTCCATCCCAGGCACCTTTAGCCTGGGGTGAGGTACTCGGATGGAGGTCTGGAGCTCAGTGCCCAACACTGAGTTCCGCGAGGGAAGGAGATCCTAGGGGACCCAAGGGTTGGGAACCCGAATCCGGAAGGCGCAATGGACCGGGGGGAGCTCCTCACTCGAAGACCTGGTGCAGCAGATTGCCAGTGACGGGTGAGCCTCTCATCGGAGACCGCCTGGAAGGAAATTCTCCCCTCGCTCGGAGACCGCAACCCACTTTCAGGGAGGAAAGTGGAGAACACATTGTGTCTGGGCCTACTCGCATCCACACCTCCTTTTCTGTTCTGTTTCTACAAGGGAGTTCAACTGATTGTGTTCATTCGAGAAGAATAAAGGAGTGTTGAACTTTTATGGTGTGGGGCTCATTTCCTGACAGACATTGTTCAAGGTAACTCTCGGTGGAGGCTCCAGGTGCACAGCACTGACCCGAAGGTAAAAGAACTTTGCTTATACCACACTGACACCTGTGGTGAAGGCCAGGCGTGGTGTCCCCGCTCCCTTCCCCTCTAAGGTACCCCTAGACCAGAGAAAAGATGAGCTGAAGACGAAGAGGGGAGTGAGGAGGGCGCTACATATGCAACTAGAAAACCCTTTATTGACAAGTGATACAAAGAAAAGAGAGATTATTCAACCACCAGGGTCAACTACTTAATTAAACAAAGGTTGATTTACTAAAGGCAAATAGACTGTGCACTTTGCAGGGTGCAGTTGCACTCTGAAAATGCAGTTGCTCCAGAGCTTAGTAAATCAGGTAAACCTTCACTTTGCAAAGAATACCCAAACATGTGCAAGGCAAAATTTAAAAAACAGCATTTTTTCTTGCACATGATTGGATGATGGAAGTCAGCAGAGCTTCTGCTTATTTACTAAGCTCTGAAGCAACTGCACTTTGCAAAGTGCACAGTCTATTTGCTTATAGTAAATCCACCCCAATGTGTTATGTACATTATTTAAAAAGCCAGAATTGAAGATAGGTATTGAAACAGTACAATGAGAAGTCTCAATTATACAAAATTGTTTGTTCACATGCCAGGGTCAGGCTAAGTCAATGCATATAGTTCAGAGTCACTCAACATCTTAATACCAGATTTCAAATTCACAAAAGGTAATATATTAAAGAACTAAGTTAGAGAGGTTTCAGGAATTGAGATGCAACCACATCAAATTTGACATGGATAAACTGATGGTTCTATTATATATATATATATATATATATATATATATATATATATATATATATATATATATATATATATATATATATGTATATATATATATATATATATACAGTGGATATAAAAAGGCTACACACCCCTGTTAAAATGTCAGTTTTCTGTGATGTAAAAAAATTAGACAAAGATAAATCATTTCAAAACTGTTTCCACCTTTAATGTGACCTATAAACTGTACAACTCAATTGAAAAACAAACTGAAATCTTTTAGGGAGGGGAAGTAAAAATGAAAAATTAAATAATGTGGTTGCATAAGTGTGCACGCCCTCTTATAACTGGGGTTGTATCTGTGTTCAGAATTAAGAAATTACATTCAAACTGATGTTAAATAGGAGTCAGTACACATCTGCCATCATTTAGAGTGCCTCTGATTAACCCCAAATAAAGTTCAACTGTTGTAGTAGGTCTTTCCTGACTTTTTCTTAGTCGCATCCTACAGCAAAAGCCCTTGCTCACAGAGAGCTTTCAAAGCATCAGAGGGATCTCATTGTTAAAAGGTATAAGTCAGGAGAAGGGTATAAAATAATTTCCAAGGCATTAGATATACCATGGAACACAGTGAAGACAGTCATCATCAAGTGGAGAAAATATGGCACAACAGTGACATTACCAAGAACTGGACGTCCATCCAAAATTGATGAAACCAAGGTTGAATTGTTTTGGCTATAATTCCAAAAGATAGGTTTGGAGCAAAAACAACACTGCACATCACCAGAAGAACACCATGCCCACAGCGAAGCATGGTGGTGGCTGCATCGTGCTTTGGGTCTTTTTTTTTTCAGCTGGAACAGGGGCCTTAGTCAAGGTAGAGGGAATTATGACCAGTTCCAAATACCAGTCAATATTGGCACAAAACCTTCAGGCTTCTGCTAGAAGGCTGAACATATAGTGTGACAATGACCCAAAGCCTACATCCAAATCAACAAAGGAATGGCTTCACCAGAAAAAATTCAAGTTTTGGAATTCCCCAGCCAGAGCCCAGACCTGAATCAGATTGAAAATCTGTGGGGTGATCTGACGAGGGCTGTGCACAGGAGATGCCCTCGCAATCTGACAGATTTGGAATGTTTTTGCAAAGAGGAGTGGGCAAATATTGCCAAGTTAAGATGTGCCATGCTGATAGACTCATACCCAAAAAGACTGAGTGCTGTAATAAAATCAAAAGGTGCTTCAACAAAGTATAGTGTTATGGTGTACACACTTATGCAACCATATTATTTTATTTTTTTATTT
The DNA here is from genome assembly GCA_029206835.1 of Rana muscosa. Taxonomy (NCBI): domain Eukaryota; kingdom Metazoa; phylum Chordata; class Amphibia; order Anura; family Ranidae; genus Rana; species Rana muscosa. The sequence goes on from CM055118.1 coordinate 811,350,295, forward strand.
TTACTTCCCTCCACCTAAAAGATTTCAGTTTGTTGTTCAACTGAGTTGTACAGTTTATACGTCACATTTAAGGTGGAAAAAAAAAATCTTAAATGATTTATCTTTGTCTTATTTTTTTACATCACAGAAACCTGACATTTTAACAGGGGTGTGTAGACTTTCTATCCACTGTATAAGTAAGATGGAGTTTTTCAGACTAAGGCCCCTTTCACACAGGACGGATCAGTAATGATCCGCCCCGTGAACCTCCGCTTTCTCAGCGGGGATCGCTCTGTTGATCCCCGCTGAGCCGGCGGATGACAGGGCGGTCCCCGCACACTGTGCCGGGACCGCCCTGTCAGATCTCCGCTCTCCCCTATGGGGGGATCGGATGAAAACAGACCGTCTGTCCGTGTTCATCCAATCCGCTCCGCAGACGGATAGAAAAATAGGAATTGAGGAATAGGAAAAGAGGAAAAACGGAGCATTGATCGGATGTCATCGGATGTTCATCCGCTGATATCCGCTATCCCATAGGGATACATGTATGTCTGTTTTTCATCCGAAAACGGATGGATGAAAAACGGGCATACGGTCCGCCCGTGTGAAAGGGGCCTTACATGTTTTTTTCAACCTAAAAAGATTGGTGGACAGCCAGCAAAGGGCAACCATCTTTCTAGTCACAAATAAAAGTTCAGTGTATAAATTATTTATGTCAGATTGAACTAGTCAGTCTATATCATCATGTACAAGTTTAGTAATTTGCATCCAAAAACCTTGTAGGTGTGCATATTATATGCAATACTACTGGCAACTTCCAATGCCTCAAGGAAAGAAGAGATTATTCCAATCTTTCTCCACTCTAAAACAAGCATGGCAAAATTCACTATGGCTGCAATCACTGGTCATTGAACATCATCAACCAACACAAATACCTACTTTAGTGACCCTAAAATAGATGCTACACTTCATGTTAGGCATTAGCATGCTTTGGACATGTTTTTAGGATATGCTTTAATGTAAATAAGATGGTAGATTTGTATTAGGCATTATCATGCTTTGGATATGCTTTTAGGATATGTTTTAATGTGAGTAAGGGGGTTGATCCATGTTAGGCGTTAGCATGTTTTGGACAAGTTTTCAGAATATGTTTTAAGGTGTATAAATAAATTGTTGTTGTAATGGTATACTGAGAACTTAGCTGATGACACTTTGGGGGAGATTTACTAAAACTGGAGCACCCAGAATCTGTTGCAGCTGTGCATGGTAGCCAATCAGCTTTTAACTTCAGCTTGTTCAATTAAAGTCATTGTAAAGTCTCGTTTTTTTTATTTTAATAAAAGAACAAACATGTTGTGGATTTGCACAGAGCAGCCTAGATCCTCCTCTTCTCGGATCCCTCTCCTGTGCTCCTGGCCCCTCCCTCCTGTTGAGTGCCCCCCAGAGCAAGCACCGTTCTATGGGGTACCCAAGCCGAGCTGCAGCTCTGTGTGTCCATTCAGAAATGGAGCTGCGGTTCAGCCCCACCCCTCTCTCTCTCCTGATTGGCTAACTGACTTTGATTGACAGCAGCGGGAGCCAATAGAATGCAGTAAGATAAAAAACCTTCTGACTTTACAACCACTTTAAACTTTGACAATAAATCCTGGAAACTGATTGGTTTCTATGCAGAGCTGTACCAGATTTTGCATGCTCCAGTTTTAGTAAATCCGTCCCTTTGTATTTACACTAGCAATGAGGTGATTGATTCAGGTTAGGCATTAGCATGCTTTGGCCATGTTTTAATGTGTATAAAAAAAAAGACCCAACATTCGCAGAATTGTAATGTTTGTCAGTCACCACATCCCTAATTGAATAGACAAAACAAAGAAAACCCCCTTGGAGGTGGGACTTTTAAAGTGACTGCAAACAACAAAGGAGTATATAAAAAGTATAAATTTAATTAATGAGTACAAAAACATGAAGACAATCTGAATAAAAATCACATGGAATATGTAAAGATCCAGAAAGCTCGGTATATTGATAGGGAGAAAGTTGGACATTTATGATCAGACCCAACAGCTGTTTCGGTAAACCCTTCTTCAGGGGATTTGTAGACATAAAGGTCAAAAGTTGTAGAAATTTCCAAATTAGTTCAGCATTCCATGTGTCAAACAGGTCACGTGCATTGTTAATGATGTAAACATGGGGGAAAAGAGGAGATCACCCCATGGAGGGGGCTCAGTTATTGAGAGAGTCCAGAGGTCTCCAACAAAGGTTCCCAAATGATGATGGACGGCGGGACTGAGGAAGACTGTATGTACATTAATGAATGTGTACACAGTAAAATGGAACACCTCCTGATCATAGGGTAGGAGAGGGGACTAACGAAAACTTCACGAATGGAGGAAGTCCTCAATTTAATGAAGATGCATCAATTATGCATAAACATCAAGGTGGAGCGACTGTGACAAAATCCCGCTCTTACAATCCAAGAGAAAAATATCTGTATAGATCCTCAATGTAGAGTCGACCGCCTATCCAATGCCTCGTGCCACACGAGGCAATAACTGAGCCCCCTCCATGGGGTGATCTCCTCTTTTTCCCCCATGTTTACATCATTAACAATGCACGTGACCTGTTTGACACATGGAATGCTGAACTAATTTAGAAATTTCTACTACTTTTGACCTTTATGTCTACAAATACCCTGAAGAAGGGTTTACCGAAACAGCTGTTGGGTCTGATTATAAATGTCCAACTTTCTCCCTATCAATATACCGAGCTTTCTGGATCTGTACATATTCCATGTGATTTTTATTCAGATTGTCTTTATGTTTTTGTACTCATTAATCAAATTTATACTTTTTATATACTCCTTTGTTGTTTGCAGTCACTTTAAAAGTCCCACCTCCAAGGGGGTTTTCTTTGTTTTGTCTAATGTGTATAAAATGTTTTAATTTTATCTCAACGAACCTGGCTGAAAACATTTTGTATTTAAATATAATATTGTTTTGAAGAGAATTCATTATGATGCAGCATCTATTTTAGAGTTATTAAAGCAGGCTGTTATTTGTAGGTGTGGGCAACTCCAAATAAAGTGTTAAACGAAGGATAGTGTGCTAAACAGGTCCATTATAAACTGCATTGGCTCATCCCAGGAAGTTTTCTAAAGTTCCCTTCACAAGAAAGATGCCTTATCTCAAGGGCAAAGTTAAAGACCGATTCATGAGTGGAGGTTGAAGGAGCATGATTGTGAATTCAGCTATTAATGTCCTCTAGAAAGCCTGAGATTCTTCTTAATAAATCTGACATTGTGTCAGAAAGTTTCTCTCTGGATAAGAAATAGGAAATGTGTGTGGCAGACTGGTTAGCAGAATGGAAAAAGTAAGGTGGGGAGTCAGATTGTGTAGATAAACTACCACCCCATTGCAGCTATGAGCTGAGCCTAAGCTAGGAAAGCCACCTGACTGTTTTTTCCTTGCCTGTTGGATCTCCCATGTTCTGTGAGATGTTGTCCCCAAAGAAGTACAGGGCAATACTAGGTATATGTACTGCATGGGATAACAGCCCTGGTGCATGCTGAAGTTGCGCCCTGTCTTTGGCGCAGGGCTATGGTTCACTGTCCATGGGCCGATGGACAATTCTATGCAGAAAGATTCTAGTGCCTAGATGGTGGATAGTAGCATATGGCGTGTATTTTGGGATGGATTAGCTTGGTGGGCGGCGCCCACTCGGATGGGTGTGGCAGGCTCTGGTGGGTGTTCACTTGGACATGTGCATGTGGCTATATACAGAGAAAACTTGAGGAGGTCAGTTTACTATTGCTGTGGCTCTGAAGAAGAGGGTCCTCCCTCGTAACGCGTAAGTCGTTTGCAATGCCATCTGGTTCCTCCTAACATCCGGTCCAGGTTGCAGGTGTCTAGAGACACGGTTCCAATTGCTGGAGTACTGATAAGCCTTTTTATAACGTTTGTTTGTGAGTATTACTCTTGTTACATTTTTTAATAAATGTTATCTTTGGTAATGCACAAGGTCGGTGTGCCCTCCTTCTCTTTCTAAATGTTTCTTTTTTTTTTTTTTTTTCGTTTAATATCTTTATTTTTCTTTTATACCAACAAGAAAAAGAAAACAAAAGAACAGAAAAAAGAAAAGGGACATTCCAACCAGACATTTTCATAGTTACAATTATATACGTAATACCTCATGTTCGCTTTATCCAAATATACATCTACACTTCTGTTTTGTCCCAAACTTCCTTCATTCTTGAAGTCTACTATATCTGAATCTTTGTATCTACCCAGATTAACCTTTATTTCCCTCTTTAATCTTTAACACCCTCTTAATTTATCTAGGATCCTCCTCTTCTCGTTTCCTTCTTCATTACAACCCCATATTCGCCTCCCCCTTCCCCCCACAAAAAAAAAAAAAAAAAAAACCCCAACCTCTACCAAGAGACGGAGAGAACAAGTTTCCATTTTCTCTCATGTGCAGGTTCGCATCTCATATTAGACCATCCTCACTCCTCACTTCCCTCCTCTAACATTCTCTTTCCTTCCTCAGAGTACATATATAAGTTCCATACTGTCCAAGTTTTAATATACTGTTCTCGCTTATTTTGGGCGGAGAGAACTAGGTCCTCCATTGCTCCTATTTCCCGCACTCTATTAAGCCATGCTGCTATAGAGGGTGGTCTAGAGTCTCTCCACCGTAGGGTCACTCCCACTTTTGCTGCATTATTTAAGTGACAAATCATTGATTTCCTATACTTCTGCACCGGGATCTGTGAACAATGTAAAAGAAAAAACGCAGGGTCGTCTGGTATCTGAAATTCTGTAAATTTTTGAGATATTCTCTGCACTTCCTGCCAATAATATCGCATTTTTTCACAGGACCAGAATATATGTAGTAATGTTCCTCTTTCCTCCCCACATCTCCAACAAGTCTCCGGATACTCCATAGACATCCTATGAAGCCTTACCGGTGTGTAATACCATTGAGTCAGGAGTTTAAAGTTGAACTCCTGGGTCCGCGTACAGACCGAGGAGTTCAATGCCAAAAAGATAATCTGTTTTCGCTGAGTTACTGTAAAGGTCCTTCCCAGGTCTCTTTCCCATTTACTGACCCCTGGCAACACAAAATCCTCCGAGGGGGAAATCAACAGCCTATACATCTTGGAAATCACCTGGAAAAGTGGTTCTTTATCTTCGCAATAGACTTCGAATGTTGTTAATTGCCGTTGAAAATCTAATGGAGATCCCAAGGTTCTCAAAAAATGGTTTATTTGAAATGCCTGCCAGAGGCTTAATCCGAAGTTTCCCTCGGTTTCTATCAACACATTAATAGTCGGCCAGGTTTCCGACTGTAAAAAATGTAAGACATGGGTAAGGCCTTTCTCTTTAAGCTTTTTAAAAGTTCCCGACTCTGTACCTGGTACAAACCTATAATTTCCCAATATGGGGTACAGGGGCGAATGTCCCGAAGAAAACTTCGGGTTTTGACATGTCTTTGCGGAGATTCGTAATGTCGGTCCAATCGTAGGGTGTTTCTTCAAAAATGTTGGTAATGTTGTATAGCACCATGGTGCTCGACATAGAGAAACCGGACTGATTTGTTGCTCCATGTCCACCCATCTTTTAAAATCTATATGTCTACACCAATCCACCAACCTTGCCAGGTGGACCGCTCGGTAGTATTTTCCAATATCTGGCACTCCCATCCCGCCAAAATTCTTGGGCATCATCAAAATCTCTTTCTTAATTCTTGGCTTCCTCCCAGCCCATATAAATTTCATGAAAAGAGAACTCATTCGACGTAGAAAGTCCGTTGGAATAATAATCGGTAAGGCCTGCAGCAGGTACAAAATTTTTGGTACAACACTCATCTTCACTATATTGCTCCGGCCAAACCAGGAGTGAAACCCATGTTGCCATTTATCCAGCAGTGTTCTTATTGAGTTGTATAATGGTGGGAAATTTATCTTGAAAGTGTTTTTTAAATTTGATGGTATATACGTACCCAGATACTTTAACTTGGTTTCCCATTTAAACCTAAAATTTAATTGTATCATTTTACACATTGTGGCAGGTACTGCCACACTCATTGCTTCAGATTTATTATGGTTTATTTTCAGGTTTGAAAGCCTACCATAACTGTCGATCTCCCTCACAAGGTTGGGAAGTGAAATATGTGGATTAGACATGGAAAACAACAGATCATCCGCATATGCCGATACTTTGTGGATTTGATCTCCTATTTGAACACCCTGTATATCCGGGTTCTGGCGTATTTTATTGAATAGTGGCTCTAATGAGAGTGCAAATAGTAGGGGTGAAAGAGGGCATCCCTGTCGTGTTCCATTCATGATCTTAAAAGGTTTTGAATACACTCCATTTACCCTTACTGCTGCGCGTGGGGTCGTATAGACACCCATAATCCAACTGAGCATACGTTCCCCTAAGCCCACATGTCGCAGCACCTCAAAGAGAAAACGCCAATTCACTCTGTCGAATGCTTTCTCCGCATCCGTATTTAGGAACACGCAAGGGATGTCCCTCTCCTTGAAAAAGTGGACCAAGTTTATTACTTTTATCGTGTTATCCCTTGCTTCCCGTGTAGGGATGAATCCCACCTGGTCTAAATCTACTAGCTGAGGAAGCCATAGTTGGAGTCGTGATGCCAATATTTTCGTAAACAATTTTAAATCCGAGTTCAATAATGAAAACGGCCTATAACTGCCGCATTCCCCCGGATCTTTCCCCTCCTTTGGGATCACCGTAACATGTGCCAGTAGAGCATCCGGTGGGAATGCCGCTGTCTGGCCCAATGCATTAAAGAGCTTCACCATCTGACCACTCAATAGTATAGCAAATTCTTTATAATATCTTATAGTATATCCATCTGGGCCTGGAGCTTTTCCTACTTTAATCTTTTTTAGTGCTGCATTCAATTCCTCCATAGAGATAGGAGTCTCTAAACTACATCGGGCTGGTGATGGGAGCCTTAAAAAATCTACCGCCGAAAGATATTTCTCTATAACTGACTGTGAGACTGGTTCTTTTGCCAGGTTATATAGCGAAGTATAGTATTCTCCAAATTCCTCAGCTATCTCTTTTGGTTTCCGTAATAGATGTCCTTCTTTCCCTCTAATTTGTGGGATATATGTTGACCGATTTTTTTCTTTTAATTTCCCAGCTAGCAATTTGCTACACTTATCTCCCAATTCATAATTTACTTTCCTTCCTCTTTGTATTGTTGCATGAGCTTTGTAGCGCAGAACCTCTGCAAGCTGTCTTCTCAACTGACCAAGTTCCCTTCCCACGGAAGGTACTTGTATCTTTTTATGTTGAAGTTCCAATTTCTGGATCTCTTCTAGCAATTCCCTAGTCTGTTTTTCTCTCTTCTTCTTTAGTATTGATCCCTGTTTAATCAGGACTCCCCTGATCACTGTCTTGTGCGCCTCCCACACCATTCCCGGGTCACTTCCAGGCGTATCATTAATTTGGAAATATGCTGTGATTTCTTTAGCCACATCTTCCCTGACTTCAGGGTTCTGTAGTAAACTCTCATTTAACCGCCATCTTCTTTCTTGAGAATGAACCGTATTGGATAGAGAGAGACACAAGCTGATCGGGGCGTGGTCCGACCACGTTATATTTCCAATCGTCACTTCTGATATTAAGGAAATCATATAATGAGGGATCAGAAAGAGGTCTATGCGGGAATATACTTGGTGCGGATTCGAGAAAAAGGTATAATCCCTTTCCTCCGCATGCATTATCCTCCAAATATCCACTAATTTCTCTTCATGTAATTTCCGCAATATACCTCTTCTGACCCCCCTGATGTTGATGATGTCCCTTGGGTGGTATCTAGTTTAGGGTCCAGAGAGATATTAAAATCTCTCCCCAAGATCAATTTACCCTCTGCAAACTCTGATAGCTCCGAAAGGACCTTCTTCATGAATGAGTCTTGATGTACATTTGGTGCATACAGCGTGGCCAGTGTCACCTTAATTCCTCCAATACTCCCTTTCAAAAAAAGGAATCTACCTTTTGAGTCCAAGCGTTTATCATGTAATGACCAAGGGAGTCGATTAGAAATCAGAATTGATACTCCTTTGGATTTTGCTTCCTGGTTTCCTGCATGATAGACGCATGGATAAAATCTGTTCTGGAGGAGTGGGAGTCCCCCGGTCTTGAAATGCGTTTCCTGCACATAAGCTACATCTGTCTCCATACGCCGTAAGTCATTCAACAACATCCTACGTTTCTCTGGGACGTTAAGTCCCTTGGCGTTTAGGGTCGTTATTTTTATTCTCTCCATCTCAAAAAAAAAAAACAACAAAAAAAAAAACCAAAACTCCCCCCTCCCTCTATCCCTTCTTAAGCCCCTAAGGGAAAACACCCATTTCTGAACCCTTCCCCAATGGTTCCCGTGGATGCAAACCTAAATTGGGGGTGTTAGTATGAGCCAGCTAAGAAGCTCCATCTCGTCCCCCCCCCCCCCCCTTCCACCCAGCTATTGTCCTAAGTTTCCCAAATATCAACATCCGCAATTTACCTATCTTTATTTACTTTTACCATCTTCTTATCAGACCTCATAATATTTTTCTCATATCTCACCTTGCCTGTTACTATTACCACTGCCCTCTTTTACACCTGACTTTTAAGAGGGTATCCCATAAAAAAGTCAGGACCCTTTTCCTCTCCCTTTCTTCCTCCTCTTCTCTCTACCCCCTATCGTCCTCCTTCTTATCTTCACGTTCCCAAGCCCCCCCTTAAACCCCTCTCTTCCGCCATGTTTCCCTCTACCCTCCACCCTCCACCCCTCCCTCCCCATCTCCCATTCTCCTGGGTATAGGCTATGTTCCTTCCCTTCCCTACTATATTAATTCCAACAGTTTCCCTGCAATTCCATCTTGTATCTTATATGGTTCTACATATACTCTTCTCAACATCTTTATTCTATGCCTGAAAAATTATACTGCCATATATACAGGGATATTCCATATCTAACTTCCCTGTCTAATTCTCTTTGTACCGTAACCTATCTCTCTTCTCACCAATTCCCTACTCCCCCATCTCCTCCTATAACATCCTCCCCTCCGCCCCCCCCCCTCCCCCCCCCTCTCCAACCCATATTTCAACTAATACGTGGATATTTTTAGTACTTTAGTACTGCTAATGTGGTACTTTTGTGAAAAATAAAAATAAATAAGTCTATATACATATCTCTACCTCTTCCTACCTACACCTTATGTGTACGTAACACAAAAACCGCGTATACCTACGTATTTCTGTGTTTACCTTTACAAAATAAAGAAAAAAAGTGTACATAATCACATAGTCAAAAAAAAAAAATGGATAGTAGGGGACATATAATATCTCTGTTTCCCTACTCCATTTCTTGTGCTTCATTCAAATTCCCTTACATATACCATCTCATACCCCAAAAAAAAACAACGTAAATTAAGGGCCCCCCCAAAAAAAAGGTGGGGGGGCCTGTCTAATTCAAGCACTCATACATATACATATATATATATATATATACATACATATAATAAATGAATAAATAAATTCCTGTGATTGTGCAATCCATGAGGGTCTTATTGGTGGGGGGTTTGGGGGAGACAGGGGCAGGGGCCGGTGGGAGAGGAGACCAAAAAAAAAAGAAAAGGGGGGGAGCCTAAAAAAAAACAAAAAAAGGGGGGGGAGGGTGCAAAGAAGAAAAAAAAAGAGTACTTCGTGGGGGGGGAGATTAAAGGAGATCAGGCTATTAAATTCCCTCTCCCATCTTCTCAGTGTCTATTTTCTAAGACTCCCCTTCTCTTAAGGGCATTTGGGTCTTTATTCCCGCTGATTTTGTCGCTCTTCTTGTTGGGCCTGGCAGGTGTTGTAACCAGTCTGGTACCTCCATTATTTCCATCTCCAGAAAATCAAACAGTTCAGGGAGATCTAAAGGTCGGTGTACGACAAATGTCTGCGTATCTTTCTTTATTATTAAAGAAATTGGGTACCCCCATCGATAAGTTCCCCCTGCTTTCCTAATCTTGTCCAATAAAGGGCGTAGCATAGCCCTCCTTTGTAAAGTAGCCCGGGAAAGATCTGGCATGATTTTTATTTGAGACCCATTGTATATAATATCTCCTGTTTCCCATGCTTCGCGACTTATCAGTTCTTTATGGGCATAGCGGTGGAAGCGACAGATAACATCTCTGGGTCTATTCAAATTAACTGAGCGGGGGCCTGGTGCTCTATGTAATCTTTCAAATTCGAACACTTGGGAGGGGGGTGAGGTTACTAGCTGATGGCATATTGCTGTAATAGTTGACTGTAACACCTCCCTCCCTACCTCTTCCGGGACCCCCCTGAACCTCAGGTTCTTCCGCCTACTACGATCCTCAATTTCTTCCAGCTTAAGCTGGATATAGTCTGCCCCGGGGGTTTGTAAAGTCTGTGTCTGTTCTAAACATTTAACCCGGTCCTCCAATAGCACTAAAGACGTTTCATCATGTTTCAACTTATCTGCTAGTTGCTGAACCTCTTCCCGGACAACCTCCAAGTCTCTGCGGTGGCCCTCTTCAAACCGGGTGAACATTGACTCCATATCAGCCCGTGTAGGGAGAGCCTGCATTATGGCTCTCATCGCTCTGAGCTCTGACTCCAGCTCCAGCTCTCCTGATATAGCAGGTGGCGTACCCCGTTCCTCTTGAAGGTTCTGATGCTCCATTCTGTCCTCTCCCCCTCTATCTGCTGGGGCCGAGATAGCAAGCAATACGGGCGGCTCTGAGCTTACAACGCTCGGCTCCCCGCACGTCAGTGTACCACGTGACTTCGACTCGCGGTTTCGATTGACGGCCGCTCTAGTGAGGGGAAAAAACTGCTGGATCTCAGGCTGGGACGGAGCTTTTGGTATTTTCGCCTCCCGTCTCCTCATTCCAAGAAGTGCGCTGTCCGCTCGTATCTTCCACGTCCTCACGTATTTCCTAGCGGGTACAAGGTGAGTTGCTGCGTTGCTGCGTTATAGTTAACGAACTAGGCTATGGCTGCATCCCCATTTGTGTTGCTTAGCCGGGTGGAGAGACGGAGGAGAGCAAGTCCTGGAGCGTGTGTCTCTCTACTCCGCCATGCTCAGGCCACACCCTTCCTCTTTCTATATGTTTCAGTTCTAAGGATACCCATTGTTCTGAGGAGGGCAGCAAGACCTTTGACATGCCAGATTTTATCCGAAGGGTTGACTACACCACCTACCCATAGACCAAGCCCCAAAGCGCAGGAGATAGTGTTGTGTTGTCCCCAAAGAAATACTCCTGACCTCCGCTGCTGTGGAAAGAAAGAGGAAGGCCTTGGTGCCAATCACTGTAGGCGGCTATGAACCCAAGTATAACAATGAGATAACTGTGCTGTGCCAAATAAGGATAGCTTGGAGCTGTCGCTGGTCAGAAGGCGCACCCAGAAAGAGGCGTGCAGACACAGTAACCCACACAACAATAAGGAAGCGCAGGCACATTAAGGTGCTGCACTGCCTTCAAGCTGCAACAACTGAAGAGGTGGTCTCTGACAACCATACACATACACCTCCAGAGGTCAAATAGGTTCTTGGCACCCTGGGAAGGAATGTCTTAAGGGCTCCATTCCTGTACTCACCATTGAAGCCTATATGCCATCAGGATTGGATCCACCTGGTTACAGCTTTGTCCTCCAGGATAGGCATACCTCCGCAGAGGCTTTCAGGGACCAGTTTCTACCCCAGGCAGACCATGAGCCTAAACCTGTTAAGCACCCTGTGGCTCATTCCATGCATTATATGTGCCAAATGGAGCACTTACAGCAGGATCTAGTGCATTTTAGTAACATTACAGACTGAGTTTAGAATTGCATGTACATTATGTGGAACTATTAAATAAAATAACTAAACCCTGTGGCAAGGTCAGGAACATGAGGTAATCTACAAACATTATATTGGACTAGACTTCCAGTGGTTGTACGTGTACCTGGAGTTGAAGTGTGTATGTGTCTATAACCTAGGACTTTTCCTTTTGACTATATAAAAATAAACTTTTTTCCTGGATCATTATACACTAGCATTACATCTTTAGTAAATAAGATAACCATCTTTGATCTACATGTGCATGTTCTGTTGACTATTCATTAAAGGAATCGGTACTGTTAAGTTCTCTTAAATGTCACTATATTGGTGTTATGCTAATTCTGCCATTTTGTCTGTTTCTAATGAACATGACATTTTGACAACAGGCAGCAATCTATATTGTTTTTGTTGTAACATCTTTCTGCAAGGCTTGTTCACCATTTACATAACAATCGGGCTGTAGATCATATGCCATAGCACTGAGAAAAGAATCATTTCCATTTTGTGTCAAGCAAACAGGAAAAACATTTACATAATAATGGGATTCCCGGCTAAATAGGGATTAACTACATTCCAAGCAGATAAAAAAATTGTGTGGCAAACTAAATAGAAGAAGTATCAAATTATATTCAGCTGCTCTATCAGTGTCAGGTGAACAGAGACACAAATATGGCTGAGAAAAAAGTGTCAACGCACAATTTATAATGGCTTCATTGTTTATAAAAATTTGTGAAATATTGTGACAAGTACACTTGAATAATATTTGCACTAACTTGTCAAAGCTGTAGAAATGCAACATATTGTTCACCCACCCATGCAGTGTGGGCCAAAAGCCATGGCATACTGTATAAATAACACCCGCTTATATACAATGAGATCAAGAAATTTGGGAAATGCAGTACAGCTACAATATTTTGCCTCTACTACTAACTCTAATATAGAACCAAATACAAAATAAAAAGCTGTGATATGTTATATAAAGGGAGCCTGGCCCCAAACCATTAAATTTAACAAAAATCTTCCCATTAATGTGTATGTACACATAAACATCACTTAAAGAAATAAAGAAAAAAAATCATATTTAAAAGGACAAAGGGAACCCCAAGCTCCACATAGATAGTAAAGTCAATTATAGATAGTGTCATCCCAAAGCCAGGTCTTATATCAAAAGCCCAAGCCCAAGGCCTTGCTGCCCTCTTCAGTTTGGGGAAATTCATCAACAGAACAACTGAAAACAAAAACAAAAAAGAGGGTACACCATCTTTGTGCATTACCATAAAAATGATTTATTAAGATAAAAAAAATCAATATACTCACAAAAGGAAGTATGTATAGGCACATAGAATACATCCAGTAGAGGTACTGAGGTGATGCCCATCGGCAGGGAGCAAGGCTAACACGTTTCAAGGGTAGTAACCTCTTCACCAGAACTAACCGAGGCACATTAAACCCAATGAATAGTGTATATAGTACAAATCCTATAAATGAGAGCTGAAAATTAGCCCCATCGTCTAACCTGTGAGATGGAAGGAGGGGCCAGGGCACATCAAACTAACCTCTGTAAAGCAGCAAGCAAATCTAACTGTCAAGCGATAACTATATATCCAAAAAACAACTAAAAACAAATAAAAAGATAGCTGTAGCACACTAATGCCCCTACTGGGAATGTATCACATTAGTCCCACTGCAAACATCTATTGCACATATGCATAATTAAAAAACAAAAACAAAAAAAATAATAAAACTAAAAAATCAATAAAACGCAAAATCAACCAGAGTGGGAAAATTGCAACATACTCATGGTCATTTGGTAATGTATGAGAAGGCTTCTAATTTCTCAGCACAGGGCAAATGACAACAAAATACCTTAAGTGTGTATACCCTGCCAAGCTTCCCGATGTTTATCAAGCTGACATGCATGCTTACACACGGGCAGGGGCTGAGCAGCTCACCAGAGCTCATGAGGACCCTACTGTGCGTACTAATTTAAATGTTAGTAATAAACTGCATATCTCAGGGGGCAGAAAAACTGATGTAACTAGACAATATACAGAACTAAAAACAATAAAAAATTAAATAATTTAAATAAAATGAAACATAAACAAAAAACACAATTACCCAAATACAAAATGTACCGGTAACTTGGAAATCACTTGGACATGGATGAAAAAAGCTCCTCCACAGGAGGAAACCAGCATGTACCCTATTGAATCAAAATAAATGTAGATATAAAATAAACTAATATGCACATTGTAAAAGTGCATTGTATGTGATGTTTAATACACTGACCTTGTCCTCTTCCAGCTTCTGCTGGCATCACTCCCCAGGCTGCTAGAAAAGTCCCACACAAAGCGTACTTGGTATCACTCCACCTGGGACAGGAGGCGGCACTACAGAGGAAGCATCAGCTTACGCAACTTCTGCTCCCTCCGCAGACATCTGCTTCTTCTGCTGCTGCCGCCAGGTCCATCCACTCTGATGCTCTTGGATGGCGGGTTGGCAACCTGTTGATCATGCTTTGGGCTTGCTAACCTGCCATCCCTGAGCATGGGCATTTCCTTCCTTGGTTTGAGGTCATGGGCCACATCAGAGGACTTGGCCCACGGCCCATGGGTTGCGCACCCCTGCTTTACATGCTTCTTCTTGTGAGTATATTGGAATTTTTTTTTCTCTTAATAAATCAAGATTATATGTACATTTAAAGATGAACACCATTAATGGTTTATTATTGTATAGTTACATTAGCCCAGCTTGGACCAATGCAAGTACAGATATCCCATACTTGTGGGATTGCAGTGGAAACAGATAATCTCTGTAGTTTTCAGCACTACTACAATCATTGCCATGGTCTTCGGGGTCTTGTGCCAAGTGGCTTCCCTTGTGCATAGTGAACACATTAGGGTCGCTCATTCTCCATGACTGCCATTCACTGAATGCCTTGTGTTTTTTCATTAAATTCAAGAAGTTTTTATTACTGGACGAGGCAGAGATTGTGATGTAACTACACTACCTCGCAACTTAATCAGTCACAGAACGCCTTATATTTATTGAAAAAATACAAGGCATTTTGTTAATGGTGACCATGTCAAGAAAGCAACCCCCTGTTTTCACTATACAGAAGGACATCCACTTGGCACAAGACCTGGAAGACCACATGCCTGTAGTTGCAGTGACTTCTACAGTGATTATCTGCTTTCACAGTGGACCCACAGGTATGGATTATATATGCTTACATTGGTCCAAGCTAGACTAATGAAACTATGCAAAAAAAAACATATGTAGATTTCAGCTTTAACATACTTTATGCATGCTATTTACCTGTAAAAGCCTCTCTTATGTAGACATCAAAAAAGCCTGAGACTGCTGTTGGGTTGCTCCATCTTGGATGTGATGTCAACGTGCCCCAGAAGACTCTGAGCTGTCATTCATGTGACACTCTATAGTATTCACCTTTACCCCCAGAAGAAGAGAGGGCTTTGACGTGGCAGGTGGAAAGGTATTGTGCTAGGGAATTCCTGAAGTAGTAAGGTTTGCTAACAAGTTCAAGGGTACAATGCAATTGGTTTCTTTAAGTATGTATTTATTTTTGGGTGTTCTGAATAGGGATGAGCCGAACACCCCCCCGTTCAGTTCGCACCAGAACTTGCGAACTGGCAATAAATTTGTTTGAACATCCGAACACCATTGAAGTCTATGGGACTCGAACATGAAAAATCTACAGTGTTAATTTTAAAGGCTTATATGCAAATTATTGTCATAAAAAGTGTTTGGGGACCCGGATCCTGCCCCAGGGGACATGTATCAATGCAAAAAAACATTTTAAAAACGTCTGTTTTTTCGGGAGCAGTGATTTTAATAATGCTTAAAGTGAAACGATAAAAGTGAACTATTCCTTTAAATTTCGTACCTGGGGGGGGGGGGTGTATAGTATGCCTGTAAAGTAGCACTTGTTTCTCGTGCTTAAAACTGTCCCTGCACAAAGTGTCATTTCTGAAGGAAAAAAAGTAGTTTAAAAGCACTCGCGGCTATAATGAATTGTCGGCTCCCAGCAATACAGAGAAAAGTCATTGATAAAAAAAAATTAAAAAAGGGGGGGTCCCCCCAAATTCAATTACCAGGCCCTTCAGGTCTGGTATGGATATTAAGGGGAACCCTGAGTCAAATTTAAAAAATGTAAAAAACAAAATGACGTGGAGTTCCCCCCAAAAATCCATACCAGACCCTTTATTCGAGCACGCAACCTGGCAGGCCGCAGGAAAAGAGGGGGGGACGAGAGAGCACCCCCCTCCTGAACCGTACCAGGCCACATGCCCTCAACATGGGGAGGATGCTTTGGGGGTCTGTGACCCCTCAAAGCACCATGTCCCCATGTTGATGGGAACAAGGGCCTCATCCCCACAACCCTTGCCCGGTGGTTGTGGAGGTCCCTGGGCGGGGGGCTTATCGGAATCTGGAAGACCCTATTAACAAAGGGGATCCCCAGATCCCGGCCCACCCCCCTATGTGAATTGGTAACCCTACCATTTCACAAAGAAAGTGTAAAAAATTGTAAAAGAACACACAGACACCGTTTTTGCATTGATACATGTCCCCTGGGGCAGGACCCGGGTTCCCAAACACTTTTTATGACAATAACTTGCATATAAGCCTTTAAAATTAGCACTTTAGATTTCTCCCATTGACTTTTACAGGGTGTTCCGCGGCTTTTCGAATTTGCCGCGAACACCCCAAATTGTTCGCTGTTCGGCGAACGGGCGAACAGGCAATGTTCGAGTTGAACATGAGTTCGACTCAAACTCGAAGCTCATCCCTAGTTCTGAAATAACTGGGCTGCCCACAGGAGCAAACACCAGTCTGCAAGTACTCTCAGGTATGCTAAAACTGACCATACACTATAAGAATTTTGTCCAGTTCCTGATAACCCGTCCAAAATACGCCACTTGGGTTGTCCTGCCCCTGCACCTTGCAAATTGGAGGAACAGGACAAAAGATTTTTGGGCAGACAGTGGCTGCATCCAATCAGATGCTGTAATTTCACAAGTATTCTGACAGCTGCCTATGGCAGCTGCCCTAGCACACTCTACACAGTGGGAGTGTCATGGAGGAGCCTCTCAGATGTTTATTTAAAAAGATTTAAAAGTGTATGGCCAGCTTTAGGCAGATGCCAAATTTTCTATTCAGGCTTGTACGCAAATGGACACAAATGGAAAAAATACCTGCTGTTTATCCTAATATTCTAGTACTTCTCAAATTCTAGTCTGGGAGTTTCACACAAAGACCCCCTTGTTGGATTCAGTGTTGTTCTTCAGTTGGCTTTTATCCTAAAACTTGTATGTTCTAAGACTGCCCAACTCCAACAATGTCCAGCGCACGACTTGTCTGCTGAGAAGCTCCATTCATCTGCCTGGTGGTAAATTGCTGAGCTCCCTGCCAGTCAGAGGATTGATGTGCTTTATTAGCACACCTGCTTGTGTTGTAAGAGAAGCTTCTTCTTGTGCTGATATGT
Source organism: Rana muscosa (assembly GCA_029206835.1). Taxonomy (NCBI): domain Eukaryota; kingdom Metazoa; phylum Chordata; class Amphibia; order Anura; family Ranidae; genus Rana; species Rana muscosa. Next base: position 811,367,630 of record CM055118.1, read on the forward strand.
ACAAGGCATTTGAAGAATGGCTGTGAGTTGACACTGATAAAATGTATCATCTTCTAAGCAAAAATTTTACCCTAGCAAAATGTCAAACACACAGGATACACAATAACTTGGGATGCCTAACAATCCATACTCTTATATGCAAAGCCTAAAATGCTGCGTTTTCCATTGATTTCAACGGGGAGGTGCATTTTTGGTGTTTTTTTTTTAACTGACCAAACATGCTCCAAAAATGCGGCAAGCAGGATTTTTTACACCACAATGTACGTGCAACTCTTCAGTGTGAACACATATATAGAATTTAAAGGGAAGCATTTTTCCTGAGCTTTTCTGGCGCTTTTTTTTTTTACAGCACTTTAAAAACTCCCCAGTGGGAAAACAACAATTTCCCTAAGCTTGGTGAACTACTTAAACCTCTGTTGCCTTTCATCATCCAATCATGTGTAAGGAAAAATACAGTTTTCTTATTTACCTTGCTCATGATTGGGCATTCTTGATTAAAAGTGATTTTTTACTCCATTTACTAAGCTAAGGGAAAAATTCCTTACAAAGTTAACAGTCTATTTGTCTTTAATAAATAAACCCCATTATCTCCATCTCTAACCATTTTCCCTGGCTGCAGGGGTGTACAGAGAGGCGTGACACAAGGTAGTCACAGAAAGGACAAAGATATAATTGACCTACCGGCATCCTGGCTTCACCTTCTGTATTCTGCGTGATGGCAAGATGGTCAGGAATAACTGGATCACTGGTGACAGAGTTGATCATAGTCAAAGTTTTTTTTTATTGATTGTGACCTTGCGTTTTATTGGGCAGTATTCCTGTTTTGGGACTAGTTCCTTCTCTTTAGTGTATCCTGATCCTCTGTTGACTTTACCTTTTGATCCTGCCCATCTGTATTGGGTTAAGCTTCTGACCCTATTTGTATGTGTGTATTGGCTTTAATGTCTGGTGCTGTCTGTTGTATGCGTATTTTGATCTTTCTGGTTATTACTATGTCTGTTCCTATCTGTCTGCTGTGGACTTTCTATCTATGATTATTCAGCTAGGCAGTCCTATGGGTTGCTCAATGGAAGTTGTCTTCAGGCTTGAATTTTGTCTGTACTTTTAATAGCTCTGATGATGATCAAGTACTTCTGATCCCTGATACATGCAAGAGCCATGTACCACCTGCTGGCCTCTACCTGCTCACCGTTGTATCTGCTTTGAACTAATTTTTATATCCCTGCTCTCTCATTATTTTTTATCATGCATATTTCTCCAGTCTCACTTTCTCAAGTGTTATGCCGCATACACACGACCCTTTTTAATGTCATTGAAAAAAACGGCATTTTTCTCGACGTGTTTCCTCTCAAGCCTGCCTTGCCTACACACTATCGTGGAAAAAAATGCTTGAGTAAAGCGCGGTGACGTACAACACGTACGACGGCACTATAAAGGGGAAGTTCCATTCGGATGGCGACACCCTTCATGTTAGTAAAGTTTGTTGAGCGACGATTCGTGCTTTTCAGCCTCGTGCTTTTCAGTCCGTTATAGCGTGATGAATGTGCTATCTCCATTACGAATGCTAGTTTTACCAGAACGAGCGCTCCTGTCTCATACTTGATTCTGAGAATGCGCATTTTTTTTCACGTCGTTAAAGCCCACACACACCCGTTTTTCATGACGAGAAAAACGACGATGTAAAAAACGACGTGAAAAATTAGAGCATGTTTCAATTTTTTCATGGCCGCTTTTCACGTCGTGAAAAATGCTCTGAAGCCCACACACGATCATTTTTAATGACCATTTTAAAAAATTTCATTTTTCTCGTCATTAAAAACAGTCGTGTGTACGCGGCATAAGGTTGAAGAAAACTATAGCAATATTACTGGCAAAAGGAATAATCAATTGCTATGGCAGGGGGACATCAATAAGTGCTAATTTTATATATATATTATGTACCGTATTTATCGGCGTATAACATGCACTCAATGAAAACTTGGGCAAGGCTGCAGTGGACACTGGGGAAAGGCTGCACTGGACACTGGGGCAAGGCTGCACTGGACACTGGGGCAAGGCTGCACTGGACACTGGGGCAAGGCTGCACTGGACACTGGGGCAAGGCTGCACTGGACACTGGGGCAAGGCTGCACTGGACACTGGGGAAAGGCTGCAATGGACACTGGGGAAAGGCTGCAATGGACACTGCTGGCAAGGCTGCACTGACAAGGCTGCAATGAACACTGGGGCAAGGCTGCAATGGACACTGCTGGCAAGGCTGCACTGACAAGGCTGCAATAGACACTGGTAAGGCTGCATTTAAATGTAAGTTTTTTTTTTCTTAAACTTCCCTCCTAAAAGTTTTTTTCCCTAAAATTCCCTCCTAAACTTGGGGTGCGTGTTATACGCCGATAAATACGGTATGTGAACAGTCTAAAATGTGTTACTTGATGACAGTGTCTCTTTAAGGATAGTGTATAGTTTGTTCAAATTTAGTTTTTCCGGTGTATATGTAAAAGAGATCAACTTGATGGAAATAATCTTATCAATGATTGTTAATGTCTTAAAAATGTTGTTTCTATGTACAATACATATAGCATGTACATTTTGCAGTTATATTTGCTCATTTTATATGCAGTCTCTGCTTCCTGCTTTGTGGTGTTTTACATTTTGTTTTCGCACAATTCAAGTCTTATGCCATGTACACACGATCGGTTTTACTGATGAAAACAGTCCGATGGACTTTTTTCATCGGACAAACCGATCATGTATGGGCCCCATCTGTCTTTTTTCCATAGAAATGGAAAATGGAAATGTGAGAAAAAATAGAACATGTTTTAAATGTATCCGATGGGGGAAAAAAACATAGCAAATTCCGATCGTCTGTGTGGAACTCCGGACAAAAAAATCCACGCATGTTCAGAATCAAGTCAACGCATGCTCAGAAGCATTGAACTTAATTTTTATCGGCTTGTCGGAGTGTTTTACGTCACAGCGTTTGGGGCGGTCGGATTTTTGACTGATGGTGTGTAGGCAAGACTGATGGAAGTCAGCTTCATTGGATTTCCAATGGAAAAATCCATCGGATTAGAATCCATAGGAAATCCGATCGTGTGTACAGGGCTTAAGGAGTTAAGCCTAGTACACACGGGCCGAATGTTGGGCGGCATTGGCCGGTTCAATAGAAACATGGCAAATCAGGAGGATCTCCCCTGTTGTTCTATTGTGTTCTGACAGGGGGAAGCCCCCCTGTCAGAACACTCCAGTCAGTGTTTTCAGCCATTGGCTGAGAGCACTGATTGGGAGCCAATCGTCAGGCCTGTTTCGGTCATGCCCCTTCAACAGAAGCCAGCTAAGTGTCCGGCTTCTGTTGGACCGATTCCAGTATACACGGGCCCAATGTCGGCCAGTTTCTATTAAACCGGCCAATGCCGCCCAACATTCGGCCCGTGTATACTGGAATAAGTCCAACAGAAGCCGTCCACTTGGCTGACTTCTGTTGACGGGGCATTGGCTGAGAACACAGACTGGAGTGTTCTGACGGGAGTTGCCATGTTTTTGTTTGTGCAGCCCTGCTGGGTTGAACAAAAACAAACTACTGGTGTGTACTAGCCTTTAGGCCTGGTTCACAACTATGCTTTTTTTTGGTCCGTTTTCAGTTTTGTAGAAACACACTACAGTCCAACATTTATCATGGTTTCCTATGGGTCACGTTCACATTTGTGCATTTTATGGAAAGGGCCAGGGACCAGCAGGCTGTGTTTTTGGTTCCAAAGACTTGGACCATGGATCAAAAACATGTATTGAAAAATGCAAAAGGATCTACTGGCAGAATCAACAGGATTTTTTTTTTGGGGTGGGGGGAATTTAACACAACAAAAACTGTTAAAGACATGCTAGTGACAGACAGCATGATGTATGTCATGTGCAGAGTCTTGCATTACACTATAAAAGTGAAAGTTACTTTAGAGAAATGCAAAGCTGCATTCAATTGATTATCCAAATTTGTACAAACAAAAATCTATTTATTTTTTCTATTCCCTTTGCACCTACTTGGATATTCAAAGGCAACTTAAGCCTCGTACACACGGTCGGACTTCCATCGGACTTTTCCGTGGATTTTTGTCCGAACGGACTTGGCCGGGCACACCCATAGCATACACACCACAGGACTTTTCTGCAAACTTTCCCAAAACTTTTTGCAACATCACATGGTTTTTCTGCTCTTTTCTGCTCTTTACCGCCACCCTTTGGTCAACTTCTGCTATTGTTGGTTAATTTTAACATTAGTTGTTTTGTCCATCGGACAAAAGTCCTATGGTTTTCTGTACACACGGTAGGACTTTGCTCCATCTGACTTTTGTTGGGCAAAAGTTTGTCCGTTTGCAGACCCAACTTTTGTCCGATGAAAACAAAATCAAACGAAAAAAAGTTTGTCCGATGGAGCGTACACACGGTCGGATTGTTGGTCCAACTTGCTTAAAACGAAGTTTGTTGGGCAAAAGTCCGACCGTGTGTACGGGGCTTTAAGGTTGGATTTATATAAAAAAAATGCATTGTTTATTTGCCCAGAGAAAGTCCATGTACATTTTTTCTATGTGTAGCGGGGTGTCATATTTAGGGGGAACATCTGAGTGGTAACTAGGCTCAGATGCACTAATTGTTAGGTTTCATGGACAATTTCTGTCCCTGGGAGATGGTACTGATGTGGAGTTCCCTGGGGCCTATAGGTGGCACTGTTGCCATAGGCCCGGGTTGAACCGTGGTACAGGGTTGTATCTTTTCTTGTCCCCTCTCGGCAGCAGTATGGTGGGGCGGGGAACCTGCTGTGCCTGTTGGGAGAGGATATAAAAGGGGGCGGCCATCTTCCAGAGGGGTCGTCGTTGGTTCCGCGCCCAGGCACCTCAGGCCTGGGTGTGTGTGTCGCCTCCGGGTGCCCTAGGCCCAGAGGCCTGGGTGAGCGTGTTGTCTCCGGGTGCCCTAGGCCCGGAGACGGAGCTGCTGTTTCCATCCAAGACACCTTCAGTCTGGGGTGAGGTACTTTGGCGAGGGCCTGGAACCCAGCAACCTTCGGCTGGGGTCCGCTAAGGATCGAGGCTCCCAGGGATCTGCCTTGAGAGGGGACCCATATCCAGGATCGAGGAGGCCAGGGAGGTGACCCTTTCTGAAGACCCAGAGCAGAGTCGTGGTGACAGAGGGGGCCTCTGGTAACTCTCCGGAGGGATGTTCTTATCCTAAAAAGGGGCCAAGTTACTGAAAGAAGGAAGTGCGGGTTCTTTATGTCATAGTGGCAGTAACTCTACGCACACCAGGTCAGTGGCAGTGACCTGCAACTATTCATCAGGTCAGTGGCAGTGACCAACCTCATGGTCCGTGGCAGGGACCATGCGCCAAGCCTGTTCGTGCAAACCAGGACAGGAGAAACCCTAAATTAAGTTTGTGCCTGGACCTCCTCCCACCTTATCTGACCTGTGTTTGTCTCAAACTGTCTGCTCTTAAAGAGACTATTTATTGCCCTTAAGAATAAATAAGAAGTTGGACTTTTCAGTTGGTATGGACAGTTGCTTACTGGGGAGAACTAAGGACTTGTTTCTGGCTACCCCAGAAACAAGGTCAGCTCTGGAGGTTTTCAAACACTGGCTGCAAGCAGGCCCGAGAAACTAACACCGCTCAACCTCCCCATCCAGGAGGGTACGGGCTTGTGGTGCGGTGTGCCTCAGTCTTTTCCTGCGAAGGAGCTAAATAGAATAAAAGCAGGTAAAGGCTGGGGTGGGTGCGCTACATATGTAAATAAGACAAAAATGTGTTGTTAGACTATTTCCTGTGTTGGTCAAACATTTTTCACTGATTTAAAATGAGCAACTAATGGTGCTGTATGATAGGTGTGATATGGGGGATGATTAGCTCTCATTTGTACAGTGAGTTCACATCAGACAGGAACTATACTTAAAGGCTCGGCAGCCCACTTTTATTAAATGAAGGGAAAAATAGAAGTCCAACACAAATGGATTGCCCACGCAGGGGCTCTTCTCCAGCAAATACAAATAATGAAAAATACCAAGTCACCAGGCTCCTAGGCTCACTTTAGCCTCAGTTGCAGAACCTCGCTGTACTGGCCCACTCCTGGCCTCCAAAGATTCTCCAGCCCCCCCATGGGTTTTGCTTGTTCTTTCAGAAACTTCCAGACTTCCTCCAGCCCCCTGTGGACCGGCTAGCCATCAAGGCTTTCTTGGCCTCCCAGACCCTCTCTTGGTCTCCCAGACCCCAATAGCAGTCCCAACTTTCCCAGTTCTTTGGTCCAGAAGTCCCCCTACACAGGGGATGCAGTCTCTGTCAGGAACAGCCAGATCTGCTGACAGGGCTCTGTGTCCAAACAAGAACAACTGGCCTTAGCTATGCTCAGATCTAGCTTATAATGATCCTGCCATCCTGTGCATTCAAACTGGCTGTAAGCATCCATAAAATCCCAAACACAAGACTGAAGGTTCTGTCCCACACAAGACAGTTTATGTCCCAAGCAGGGAACCACCAAATTCAGAGAAAACGTAAGACATGGTTTTCTCTCCTCACCAAACCACTTGCTAAAGCTTTTCAAAATGATGCATCTTTAGCAGTCCTGTGTCATTTCTAGCTTCATAACCTAAATTCATATAGTGGCAGGACCTTGCACTGTCACATAGGAAACTCATACGAACTTAGCATCACCTAGTGGCCAATAATATATACAATATACAGTAAATACATCCCATAGTGTCATCTTATTCATTTAAGTGGTTCTAAAGGCAGGGTTTTTTTGTTTTTGTTTTTTACCTCAATGCATTCTCTGTATTTAGGTAAAAAAAAACTTCTGTGTTCTACTTCTCCACAACACCAACCTGAACTCAATCTTGATCCAGCGCTGTGCCCAAGCTGTGGTTTTCTCCCCCTCCTCACTGGCCAAGGAGGTATCAGTGGGAGCAATTGGCTCCTGCTGCTGTCAATCACAGCCTGTGATGAAAGAGCAGGGGGTGGGGCTGATTCATGTCATTTATATCAATGGACACACAGAGCATTGCTCAGGATCAAGCCTGCACAAGTGCACCCATAGCAAGCAGTCCATGTGTAGACCGGCCTTCGGCACACAATTTTCTCCCTATTTGACTGATTTAAGATATCAGTCAAATAGGGAGAAAATTGTGTGCCTTTAGTATAACTAAAGGCAAAACTTTTTTTTAGTTTTGGATAGAAGAGAAAGGGATTAGAACACCTCTCAGCTTTTATTGCTGTCTGTGCCCCCATTAGGAAGATTCATCCTCTTTGTCCTGTTTACCTTTATCATTGAAAGTGAATGTAAAAGAAAACCCAAACTTTGGGTTGTCCTCACAAAAGTAATAGAGGGGAAATCTCCCAATGGGGACACTAGTTCTGGTGACCTGGGAGTCCCCAAGGAATTCCCTTAATTTGCAGGGATTTCCTTTCACTTCCTGTTTGGCTATGGGACAGGAAGTAAAGGGAAATCTCTGCAATGGGACACAAATGGCAAAAAAAATCTGACAGAAGTTATAACCCTCCCATGCTCTATCCAAAAAGAAAAAAAAGGTTTTGCCTATAGTTCTACTTGTACTGTAAACACACAGATCCACGTCCTGTCAGGGAGAGGAGACCGATGGTGTGTCCCTTGTACATAGGGACAACCATTGGTCACCTCCCCCAGTCAGTCCCCTCCCCCCACAGTAAGAATCACTCCCAGGGAACACATTTAACCCCTTGATCGCCCCCTAGTGTTAACCCCTTCACTGCCAGTCACATTTATACAGTAATCAGTGCATTTTTATAGCACTGTTCGCTGTATAAATGTGAATGGTCCCAAAAATGTGTCAAAAGTGTCCGATGTGTCCGCCGTAATATCGTAGTCCTGACAAAAATCGCAGATCGCCGCCATTACTAGTAAAAAAAAAACAAATAGGAAAAAATGTCATAATGCCGCTGTGGATGAATAGTTAACTCTACGTGATCTGGAACTACTCACCTATAGACTTTTATAAATGGATGGACTGTTATGGACTTTCTTATGTTTCTAGTACCTCTAGTGCAGGGGTCTCCAAACTTTCTAAACAAAGGGCCAGTTTACTGTCCTTCAGACTTTAGGAGGGCCGGACTGTGGCCAGTGGCAGTAGAAAAGGTCCTAGCTTCAGTGGGAAAAATAATACCTCATTGTTTGTTTTAGTGAGAATAATTGCGCCCCATTATTGGTGTAAGTGGGAGGAATTGTGCCCCATCATTAATGTCATTGGCCCCCATCGTTTGTGTCATTGAAAGGAATTGTGCCCCATCATTGATATCATTGGGCCCCATTGTTGGTGTCAGTGGGAGGAATTGTGCCCCATCATTGGTGTCATTGGGAGGAAATGTGCTGCCTTCATTGGTGTCAATCAGAGGAAAAATGCCCCATTGTTGTTATCAGTGGATGAAATAGTGCCTCAAGGGCCAGATAAAAGCAAGCAAAGGGCCACATCTTGCCCCCAGGCCACAGTTTGGAGACCAATGCTCTAGTGGCTAGTATTTTTTCATTATAGCTGTCCATGTGTAGACAGATCACAGGGTCACTGTGCGCCATTTTTCCTGGTATATTTGTCTGTCTATCTATTTATCTATCTATCTATCTATCTATCTATCTATCTATCTATCTATCTATCTACCTATCTATCTTTGATCTTTCTATCTATATTTTTCCCCAAATTGAATCCAAAAGCAAGATGTGTCAAATACAAAAACAATAATTATTTAAATTCATAAAGCTAGTTGCTACAATATAAAGAAAAAAGTCCTTCATATTGATATTACTCAGTCAAAGCTATAAGTTTAATTATTGCTTTATTATTGCTCTACTATTGCGCTCATTGGAGCTTTAATGAAGGCACCTATACCTTCAGTTAGGTATGAGAGTGCTCATGGCCCCAAATAGTAAAATACAATATATTGAGAAACAATACCTCCCATCCCCCATCTCAACTCCCATGATCATTGAGGTCAGTTTTATTTTTCTTCTATGCTTTATCCGTTATATACAACTGCTGCAAAGACACCTCTCAACAACAATGTTGCTTTAAGCACTTCAGTTCTCACAGGTAAAGAAGGAACCAATAAGGACTTTAAAGGCACCCATTAAAAATAAATATATCAATATATCAAGACAGTTTTTCATAAAAGTACATCATTGGTAAAAACATGTATAGGACCAGTATATACAGCCCTCTTGTCTTATCACTCATTATATGGATATAGTACATAAATGGTATACATAACCAAACAGCTCCCCAATTTCCTTTTTTTATGAGATAGACAGTTCCACTACACAAAATTGAGTGGAACTGCCTATCTCATCTGCAATTTTGTGGTAAACTACATTTTTGGTTATTATCTTCAAACAAGTTGCACTTACTTGATCACATGAAGACTTTTGTAAAGTGATGGTAAATTTATCTTTTCCGGTTCCTTTGACCAAGATGTATTGACATATGCCCAGGAAAGTAAAATATCGTCCATCAAAGGTCGTAAAGTGAGAATCTCCAACTACAGAGCACTCGGCTACAAAAGAATAATTAATAACGATGTAGAAATATATCATGTGTACATAATAAAAAGTATGCTGGTTTTCTTTGTATGGCTTAATGTTCACTTTAACCTGCATTTACAGCGGATTACAATTGAGTCAATATAAATTAGAAACGTATGTCCTCCATCCTCCCAGAATCCCATTACCTCAAACCTATATTGTTGCAGTGTGTTACCCAGTGTTAATTTTGTCAATGAAAATATGGCTAAAACTAAAATGGCATTTTATTCAAAAGACTATGACTAAAATTAAATCGAAATTTGACGTCAAAATGAACACTGCACTACCACATAAGAATAAGTAGGGGGTGTATAGTAAGCTTCCGAAAGAAAAAAAATGAAGAAAAAGCCTTTTCTTATATTTTTTTCTTAATATTTAGTGTTGGTAATATATTCAGGTAATATGTGCAATGGCATTACAGCCAATAGAGTTTACAGTTTTTTGGGCTTTTTTATATTTAACCTCTTGCCGTCCACTCTATAGCCAAAAGATGGCTACAGCGCAGGCCTAAATTGCCGGGAGGGCGTCCATGTATGTCCTCCCGGGCATGTGATGCCTGCGTGCCCCCTGTGAGGTGCACGCGGCTCGCTCTGTAATCAGCGAGTCCATGAGACTCAGCTGATGACAGATCCCGGCCCCTTACCACGTGATCAGCTGTCAGCCAATGACAGCTGATCACTTGATGGAAACAGAGCCGGTAATTATCATCTGGAGTAAACGGAACATCAGTCCTGCACACTCCAAAGCCACTGCAGCTAAGCAGTGCCCACCAGTGCCACCTAACACTGCCCACCAGTGCCACCTATTAATGCCCATCAGTGCCACCTATCAGTGCCCATCAGTGCCACCTATCAGTGCCACCTATCAGTGCAGCCTCATCAGTGCCGCTTTATCAGTGCATCAGTGCTACCTATCAGTGCCTATCATTGCCACCTATCAGTGCTGCCTATCAGTGTCACCTACCAGTGCCTATCAGTGCCACCTATCAGGGCCCATCAGTGCCACCTATCAGGGCCCATCAGTGCCACCTATCGGTGCCCTTCAGCGCTGCCTCTCAGTGCCACCTATCAGTGCAGCCTCATCAGTGCCCATCAGTGGCACCTATCAGTGCCGCTTTATCAGTGCCTATCAGTGCTACCTATCAGTGCCCATCTGTGCAGCCTATCAGTGCCCATCAGTGCAGCCCATCAGTGCCCCTCAGTGCAGCCCATCAGTGCCCCTCAGAGCAGCCCATCATTGCCCCTCAGTGCAGCCCATCAGTGCAGCCTCATCATCGCACATTTGCAAAATTGTATAACTAACTAAGAAAAATGTTTGTGTTTTTTTTTTACATTTTCAGTCTTTTTTTTGTTTGTTTAGCAAAAAAATAAAAACCCCAGTAGTGATTACCACTAAAAGAAAGCTCTATTTATGTGAAAAAAAATTATACAAACTTCATATGGGTACAGTGTAGCATGACCGCTCAGATGTCATTCAAAGAGTGACAGCGCTGAAAGCTGAAAATTGGTCTGGGCAGGAAGGGGGTTTAAGTGCCCAGTAAGCAAGTGGTTAAAGTCAAAAATAAATCATTTTGTTTGTTTATGAAACATGGATTTATTTATAAAGACGTTATATACCACAGAGACTATATCTGTGTCTGTAGTACATGTTCAAACCTTAAAGCGGAGGTCCACACAAAAAGTGAACCTCTGCTTTTCAGAACCCTCCCTCCCCCTCTGGTGTCACATTTGGCACCTTTCAGGGGGTGCAGATACCTGCAGATCCACTTCCGGGAATAGACTCCCATGGGAGTCACTCCACTTCCCACCCCCCCCCCCCCACTGTCTTATGGGAAACACACCCAGAAGACAGCGGGGACCACTGAGAACGCGCCGCGCTACTCACGCATGCACAGTAGGGAACCGGGCAGTGAAGCCCCAACGCTTCACTTCCTGATTCCCTCACAGAGGATGGCGGCAGGGGCAGCCGAGAGACGAGCGATTGCTCGGCTTCGGCTGCCGACATTGCGGGCACCATGGACAGGTAAGTGTCCATTTATTAAAAGTAAGCAGCTGCAGTATTTGTAGCTGCTGGCTTTTAATATTTTTTTTTTGTTGGGTGGACCTCCGCTTTAATACCATAAATAATAAACATGTTATTACATTTTTACCCCAGGAGTAAATAATTCGTTTGGCAATTCTAGAGAAATGCTTAAATAATGCATTGCAATTTAACTAAACCCATTTGATTTTAGTCAACTAAAATGTGCTGGACATTTTAGTCAACTAAAATACAACTAAAACAATTCAGACGACTAAAACACAACTAAAACTAAAATAACATTTTAGTCAAAAGACTATGACTAAAACTAAATTGAAATTTGATGTCAAAATGAACAGTGGTGATACCCAAGCTAAATGAGTTGTGGGTACCTTACGGTCTTCTCTTCAGCATGACATACCAGCCTCTCCAATATTCATACAACAATAGTAGGGGTGCAGCCACTTAGTCAGAAGCCAGTGAAGGTACTGTATAATTCCACCTGCTTAAAGTGGAGTTCCAACCAAAAATCCAACTAGGTCTTAAACAAAAGACCACCCCACCCCCCTCTCGTTTTTGGATATATATTTTTTTCTATTTGTTTTTTACCTTTTCTGGTGTACTTCTGTCCTAACCTCACCGCGACAAGGTACGTCATTTCCCCATCTGCATCAGCCCTCCCCCCTCCCTGCTGCCTTCTGAGACCTCTAAGTCCCCCAGAAGACAACGGGGCCATTCAGAAAGCGGACCGCGACGTGCGCATGTGCAGTAGGAAAATAGCTGTGTAGGCTTCACCGCTGATTTCCCTTAGTTGCAATGGCGGCACCTGCATCCGACCCGAATCGGCTTCTGGTCTGGGGGCCGACATTGCGGGCTCCCTGGACAGGTAAGTGTCCTTATATTAAAAGTCAGCAGCTACAGTATTTGTAGCTGCTGACTTTTACATTTGTTTTTGTTTTTTGAGGCTGGAACTCTTTCATTTTATTAGCCATTGCAGGCGGTCATGTAGGACTGAAGCCTCGTACACACGATCGGATATCCTATGGATTCTAATCCGATGGTTTTGTCCATCGGAAACCTGATAAAGCTGACTTCCATCAGTCTTGCCTACACACCATCAGTCAAAAAACCGACGGTTCCAAACGCGGTGACGTAAAACACTCCGATGAGCCGAGAAAAATGAAGTTCAATGCTTCTGAGCATGCGTCAACTTGATTCTGAGCATGCGTGGGTTTTTTATCCGATGGACTTGCCCATAGACGATTGGAGTTTTCGATCGGTTTTTTATCCATCGGAAAAATTTAAAACATGTTCTATTTTTTAAAACCGATGGAAAAAAGGCCGATGGGGCCCATACACGATCGGTTTGTCTGATGAAAACAATCCATCGGACGGTTTTCATCGGTTAAACCAATCGTGTGTACAGGGCTTAAGTGAGCCAATCCATACCACTACACATTGGCTGTCATTTGAACAATATTATAGCGGTTGGTGTGCCATGCTGGATATAAGAGAGTTCCCAACAGCAAAGCAGATACACTTAGAAACACCTAAACTATGGGGAAAAAAAACAGTAATGCCCCATACACACGATCGTTTTTCTTGCCATTTTTTTTCTTGCCGTTTTTCACGTCTTTTTTTTTTCATGTTTCCTCTCAAGCCTGTCTTGCGTACACACGATCATTTTAAAAACCGATCAAGCAAAGCGCAGTGACGTATACCACGTACGACGGCACTATAAAGGGGAAGTTCCGCTCGAATGGCGCCACCCTTCATGTTAGTAAAGTTTGTTGAGCAACGATTCGCGCTTTTCAGCCTCGTGCTTTTCAGTCCGTTACTGCGTGACGAATGTGCTATCTCCATTATGAACGCTAGTTTTACCAGAACGAGCGCTCCCGTCTCATACTTGATTCTGAGCATGCGCGTTTTTTTTTCACCTCGTAAAAGCATACACACTATCGTTTTTCACGTCGTTAAAAAAAAACGACATGAAAAACGATGTGAAAAAAGAGAGCATGTTCGAAATTTTTAATGCCCGTTTTTCACGTCGTTAAAAATGCTCTGGAGCATACACACGATCATTTTTAATGGCCATTTTTAAAAATGGCATTTTTAACGGCATGAATAACGATCGTGTGTATGGGGCATAAGGCTTTCCAAACTAACACTGAAAACTTAATTGAATATTTAAAGTAATTGGAAAAGGTGATTAAATCTTAAAACATGAAGGTGTCACAAAAAAAATACAAAATAAAGGCTTTTTATGTTAGTTCACCCGGAACAGGTGTATCTATGTGTTTCAGCAGAAAGATCCTCCCAGTTTGAAATATTGTGTATTCACTGTGAGGTCAACAACAATATATTATACAGTGTATATATATATATATATATATATATATATATATATATATATATATAGGGGTGTTCAATTTAAGGGTAGTGTCTGAGTGGTAATTAGGCTCAGACACATTGATTGTTAGGGTTAATGGACCATTTTTGTTAATGGGAGATAGTGTTGGTGCACAGTTCCCTGTGGCCTACGGGTGGCGCTGTCGCCATGGGCCAGGGTTGAACCACCAATCCAGGGCTGCACCTTTTGTGTCCCCTCTCGGCAGTAGTACGGCAGGGCGAGGAGTCTGCTGTGCCTGTCGGGAGAGGGTATAAAAGGGGTCGGACATATTCCATTGGGGTTCGTTCGTCCACGCCCAGGCACCTTCAGCCTGGGTGTGTGTGGTTCATCCGCGCCCAGGCACCTTCGGCCTGGGCGTTAGGAGGGTCGTCTCCGGGTGCCTTAGGCCCGGAGGTGGAGTTCCTGTTCCATCCCAGACACCTTCAGTCTGGGGTGAGGTACTATTTTGAAGGCCCGGGGCCCAGCAACCTTCGGCTGGGGTCCGCTAGGGATCGAGGACTCCTAGGGTGCCGCCTTGCGAGGGGACCCGTATCTGAGATGAGGAGGCCAGGGAGGTAACCCTTTCCGAAGACCCAGCGCAGAGTCGTGGTGACGGTGAGGGCCTCTGGTAACTCTCCGAAGGGATGGTTTTCTCCTTGACATGGGCCAAATACTTTAAGAAGGAAGTTCACCAGGTCAGTGACCCTACTCGCTTCAAGTCAGTGGCAGTGACTTCATAGGGCGAGGCCCTATTCACCAGGTCAGTGGCAGTGACCCTACGTACACCAAGTCAGTGGCAGTGACTTTATTCACCCGGTCTGTGGCAGAGACCAACCTCACGGTCTGTGGCAGAGATCGTGCGCCAAAGCTGTTGAGAAACCTAAACAGTCTAAAGAGTTAAGCTACGTTTGTGCCTGGACCTCCTCCACATCTAAGCTGTCCTGTATCTTCGCTCCAACCTGTCTGCTCTTAAAGAGGCTGTTTATTATCCTGTGTGAAATAAATGTTGAGTTGGACTTTCAGCTGGTGTGGACATTCACATTCCTGGGGAAAACGAGGACTTGCATCTATCTAAAGTAGAGGTGAGATCATTCTTGGGAGGACTTTGACTCTGGCCGCAGACAAGGCCCAAAACTAACACCGCTCAACCTCTTTACTCAGGAGGGTACGGGCTTGTGGTGCGGTGTGCCTCTCTCTGCCTGCGAGGAGCCTAATTAAATGCAGGTTAAGGAGAGGTGGGTGCGCTACACATATATATATATATATATATATATATATATATATATATATAAAATACAGAGACTGTTCATAAAAATAAAATACCTGGGCATTCATGCTCTGTGCAATTCCAAACACCACCGGCACAAACGCTGCAATACAAAACAAAACATTATTAAGAGTAGATGAAGGAATAGATGAAGCAATCATACAGTCAAGTAAGCTAATAAACATTGATTACCACATGCTGCATTCCTGTTCTATCTTAGAACCCGCTGAGTAGGCCGTGCCATGGTAAATGCAAGGACAGCTCGTTACTGAAACACAAGCTCCGTTGTCCAGGATAAGACCTAGTTCAATTAGACAATATATAAGCATACCGTGTTGGGAACAAATGAAAAATGAGTTTTGATAGTAATAGAACAATTACTGTATTATGCTGGAAGTCAGATTATACATTTTGTCAGCATTTGGCTACAAACATTTCCACATTATCAATTTGTGATCCATTGGTGCTGGCGTTGTGATCCTTTTGGCTGGCCTTCAGATAGAAGATTACTGTTATGACAGCATACTCAATAATACTCAGGCCACTCGTACAGGTTTCCTTGTCCAGCCTTATGGGATCATGTACATACTATGGCATTCACATTTGTTGCATGTTTTTACAATGATATTTAATACATTTTGATATTTTATTTTACTTTTGAGTACTTTTCCTTCCCTACTGGGATTATAGTGCCAGCCTAAAAAGTCTGCTTTTCAATTTCTTCCTTATGTGGTCTAATGTAGTCACATGACAATGGAAGCAGATTTGCTCTGTAAAAGGTAGTTGATTCATTTAGATTTAGATATTAGAGTTGTTCTACTTCTGAACCTTGTGCTTCTATATGGATACACATCTATTAGATACAAGAAAAGGGGGGCAGTGATGTGGATTGGCAACAAATTCAAAAAGGCACTGTGACAGAACCCACTGTCACTGTGTGCTTTGGAAGGGACTGTGGGCTGGCCGCTTACCCACAGATTTTGGCCCAGAAGAGACTGGAGACTTGGGGAAAGCTGGCATTGAGATAATGTAATGTAATGCTACATCCCTTCTCCCCCAACCCCCCACCCCCCCCTTGTTGCTGTGTTTAATTGTGTTGGTTGATGGCACATAGACAATGGTCTGGACTGCAGACATCTCTCCGCAGGGGATGTGTATTGAAGGGCTGCCTGCTTACCATAATCCCTTCATGTTTAACTGTAGTCTCTGTTTCAATGTTCAGTTCCCATTGGTTCTTCCTTGTCCCCTACCTCCCCCCCCCCTCTATGACAAGGCTAAAGCGAGTGTCCCTAACTGTGTGTAAAAGTGTATGTTTTAGATTTAATAAACTGTTGATGCTCTGCATGTTTAACCCTCAACACCTGTGTGGATTGTCTCGTGATTGAGGGGTTAAGGGCTGGTTATGGCGAATCTGCAGGCTGCGGGTGCGTTTGGAGGACAGGAGACACAAGTCTGGCGGATGTGCCCACCTGGGGTATCTGAGATCCGTCACAGGCACCAACATCCCTGAATAGATAGCAAGTACAGAGAGTTTTTTGGGGGGGATTTTTCAGTAGTGAGAGCAAGATATGCCGATTTTAAGATATGCCATATATATGGAAGTATCTTTTCGTATATGAGGTGAGGTTTATGATATTATCCCGACATGTTTCGCTGCCAAGGGCTTCCTCAGGAGATATATTATTTGCACAGTATACGTCACCGACTTCAACTCCCAGAGCCTCCAAGCCATCGCCAAGACCGAAACAGTAGACACCAGGGGGCGCACAGAACGGCCGAAGAGGGCCCAAAAGGACCAAATACACAAGCTGTTAATGTGCAGACAAGTCAAGTGTGCCTTAAGAAATTCAGACCACTGATTATCGAATACAAAGCAGATGGAATATAGCTGAAGTGGGTCTCCAGCAATGTATGGTCATCCTTGATGCATTCTCGTATGGGTGACCATACATTGCTAGAGACCCATATCAGCTATATTTTATCTGCTTTGTATTGACACTCCCAGCGGTTCACATAGGGCAGTGTGAACCGCCGGTGATTCAGGTGCGATGCAGAAACTCCTGCACTGGATTCACAGGTTTTCCCGCATCGCACCAGTGTGAACCCAGCACGTCATTGCAAAACTTTCAAACTACAGTAGGAAAAAAGAGAATGCAAAATACTGGCAAATGGTAAAAAATTTACTTTCAGACTTGTTTGACTTGTCTAATTATATTAGAGACTTATTGGAAATTAGGGTGTGTTTTCTTTAAAGACTAGAAGAATAAATTAAAATGTGTACTGTATCTATTGCTGATTATTTTCCTATTAGTAGCTTCCTTTTTTATTTTAGTCACTCTATGTTAAAAGCTACAGTATGGCAAGTACTTACCATCTGGACAATAGCATCCATCCAGGCAGTGCAGATTGCTTCCTAAACATTCTTTTTCATAAGTACAAGTTGGTGGGCAGCAGCTAATACAGTCCCGATGTACAAAATTCTCTTCACACTTTTCAGCTGAAATTTAGAACAGTATAAGTATTATTGTGTATATATATATATATATATATATATATATATATACAGGTCCTTCTCAAAAAATTAGCATATTGTGATAAAGTTCATTATTTTCTGTAATGTACTGATAAACATTAGACTTTCATATATTTTAGATTCATTACACACAACTGAAGTAGTTCAAGCCTTTTCTTGTTTTAATATTGATGATTTTGGCATACAGCTCATGAAAACCCAAAAATCCTATCTCAAAAAATTAGCATATCATGCAAAGGTTCTCTAAACGAGCTATTAACCTAATCATCTGAATCAACTAATTAACTCTAAACACCTGCAAAAGATTCCTGAGGCTTTTAAAAACTCCCAGCCTGGTTCATTACTCAAAACCGCAATCATGGGTAAGACTGCCGACCTGACTGCTGTCCAGAAGGCCATCATTGACACCCTCAAGCAAGAGGGTAAGACATAGAAAGAAATTTCTGAACGAATAGGCTGTTCCCAGAGTGCTGTATCAAGGCACCTCAGTGGGAAGTCTGTGGGAAGGAAAAAGTGTGGCAGAAAACGCTGCACAACGAGAAGAGGTGACCGGACCCTGAAGAAGACTGTGGAGAAGGACCGATTCCAGACCTTGGAGGACCTGCGGAAGCAGTGGACTGATTCTGGAGTAGAAACATCCAGAGCCACTGTGAACAGGCGTGTGCAGGAAATGGGCTACAGGTGCCGCATTCCCCAGGTCAAGCCACTTTTGAACCAGAAACAGCGGCAGAAGCGCCTGACCTGGGCTACAGAGAAGCAGCACTGGACTGTTGCTCAGTGGTCCAAAGTACATTCGGAAATCAAGGTGCCAGAGTCTGGAGGAAGACTGGGGAGAGGGAAATGCCAAAATGCCTGAAGTCCAGTGTCAAGTACCCACAGTCAGTGATGGTCTGGGGTGCCATGTCAGCTGCTGGTGTTGGTCCACTGTGTTTTATCAAGGGCAGGGTCAATGCAGCTAGCTATCAGGAGATTTTGGAGCACTTCATGCTTCCATCTGCTGAAAAGCTTTATGGAGATGAAGATTTCATTTTTCAGCACGACCTGGCACCTGCTCACAGTGCCAAAACCACTGGTAAATGGTTTACTGACCATGGTATTACTGTGCTCAATTGGCCTGCCAACTCTCCTGACCTGAACCCCATAGAGAATCTGTGGGATATTGGGAAGAGAAAGTTGAGAGACGCAAGACCCAACACTCTGGATGAGCTTAAGGCCGCTATCGAAGCATCCTGGGCCTCCATAACACCTCAGCAGTGCCACAGGCTGGTTGCCTCCATGCCACGCCGCATTGAAGCAGTCATTTCTGCAAAAGGATTCCCGACCAAGTATTGAGTGCATAACTGAACATAATTATTTGAAGGTTGACTTTTTTTGTATTAAAAACACTTTTCTTTTATTGGTCGGATGAAATATGCTAATTTTTTGTGATAGGATTTTGGGGTTTTCATGAGCTGTATGCCAAAATCATCAATATTAAAACAAGAAAAGGCTTGAACTACTTCAGTTGTGTGTAATGAATCTAAAATATATGAAAGTCTAATGTTTATCAGTACATTACAGAAAATAATGAACTTTATCACAATATGCTAATTTTTTGAGAAGGACCTGTATGTATATATATGTATGTATATACAAACCCGGAAGGAAGACCGGGTGAAGATGGAAGCCCTGTCAGTGGTGACAGCGTGCCGCTAGAGGGCTTTGTTTTAAGGTACGTCTTGCATAATGTGCTAGTATGCAATGCATACTAGCACATTATGACATTGCTTTGCAGGGGATTTTTACATTGCTACATATAATTACGGTAAATGTTTTTATAGCCATTAGACACCACTTACTGCATGCTGGGAAGTCATCTCTCCAGTCTCGAATTGGACGGCCAGAATGAGAACATGCTCTTGCATATTCAATTACAGCACGACAATATGTCTCATCGTCATCATGTCTAAGGTAACAAAAATTCTATTAACATTGACTCGTTTTTGAAAAAGGTTACGGATAATTCTAAGCATTTCACTTTATCATATAACTAACAGTTGCCAGAGTTGCAAGTGGGCAACATCAGGTTTTTTTTTTTTTTTGACAGTTTAAAAGTTCATAGCGGTTACAGACTTAAGTGCAAATGCTAAATATTTATTTACTCTAACAATTATGTTTATTTTTATAGATTGGTGAAAACAGAATTTTTCTGTCGACTTGCCAAGGGCTGCACAAAATGGGCAGCATAAAGTCTTAAAAATGGCAGTTTGTCATGCCAGCCATAGGGCACCTTAACCTCCCTGGCGGTATGATTATGTCAGATTTTTGCATCTCAGGCCTCGTACACACGACCGATTTTCTCGGCAAGAACCAGCAAGAAACTTGCTGGCAGAGAGGTCTTGCCGAGTAAATCGGTCGTGTGTACGCTGCTAGCGGGTTTCTCGTCGAGAAAACCGACAAGAAACCTCGACGAGAAAATAGAGAACCTGCTCTCTATTTTCTCGTCGAGATTCTCCTCGGCATGTTTCTCGACGAGAAAAGTGAGTGTGTGTACACTTACCTGTCCGCCCGGAAGCCCGCGCATGTTCGAAATGAATTTGACGCATGCGCGGTAGCTTCCTAGGCATACGTAGGGTATACCAAGATGGCGGCGACGGCATTGAATGTGACGAGCGCATGCTCGACGTAGTCGATGACGTCACCGCGTACACTCCTTTCAAAGAACCGCGGGTTCTTTGAAACGAGCGTGTGTACACTCGGCCGGGACAAGTTTCTTGTCCAAGAATCTCGTCGAAAAAAACGACATGTTTTTTTCAACGAGAATCTCGGCCGTGTGTACGAGGCCTCAAAGCGGTACATTGTTTCACATGCAACTTTGGTATTTTATATTGTAGGCCTGTAATTCTTAGTAATAACTCACTTAAATCTGTCCAAACAAGAGTCTAGTAGACATCCCGGGTATGATAAAGTTTGAAACACGAAATCGTAAATTATAATATAATAAATAACTATATTAATAATAATATAAAATTTTATTCAATAATATAATCAAATCAAAAACACTGACATTTGCTCAGTTGCAGAATTGTCGCTGTCATTACTTTCAGTGTTTGATGACGAATTTCCCCACAAATCGATATCGCTCAATTCTGCAAGTGATTCTAATTTATTATCGCTGTTTTCTAGCTGGTCTAAAACCACTTTTGACGTAAAGGGACACTTTTTAGTTGCTATGGACAATCTCCAGTTTCCAGGCAAAAAGAACAGTATATATAATATAAAAGTGCATGCAGTGCACCGGACAAAGCACTAGGGACAAAAGGGAAGTGAAATTATTTGATACAGTAATGTAAACTGTAAGATTACAGTGTATTATGTGTGTTAGTTTTTTTTCGCTTTTTGGAATTCCCGCCGGCTCCGCTCCCATGCGTCGCGACGCTCGCAGGGAACGGAGCCTGGAACACAGAGCATCAGGTGGAGTATCCGATGGAGAACACAGCGGGGGGACATTGCAGGATACTGGGGACAAGGTAAGTAACCTCTACCAGGATACTGGGATGCAGCCCAGAGTGTGGGATTACCGCCAGGGAGGTTAAAGTGGACCTTCAGCCATTTTTTAAACTTTCCATCTATTAAATCTTCTGTCCTTGTTGTTTTAAAAAAAAAATCTGCCAGTAAATACCTTATACAGCCCACTTCCTGTTTCTTGTCTGGTAAAAAGCCTAGGTTTATGACATCATGCCAGAAAAGGAGGGGGGGTGAGTCATAAGAGGGCCAATGAGAGCTGCAGGGCTGCAGAGCTGGAGGTGTGCCTCTGAGTGTCTGTATAAATCCAGGAAGTGAACAGGCAGCTGCTTCAGCTGCCCACAGTTAAAATGGATGCAGCTAGACTCAGCGGAGGGAGATTTATGCAGCATATTTGGCAAGTACAGAATCACAGTATATATAAAATAATATGCAATAGTGGTTGCAGGGAAGCTTCAGAATGGCAAAGATGTTTTTATTACAAATTAGGTGAGCAGTTCCTCTTTAAAAACATATCAAGTGTTGTTTATAGGTACTTACTTGCATAAGTCATTCATACAGCTTGCAATGTAAGAATAAGGGTCAATAGTTTTGTGACAGCTCAGAAAAGGGAACTGTAAGAGCACCTGACATTTATGAAACATTTCCTGTATAAAAATAATATAAGAAAGTCACTTCACTGACGTTACATGATATTATAGGTAGAATGATTTAAATGTGAAATGATTGCCTTGCCATGCACAGACATCCAGTCATTCATTCAAGGCAAACGCCAGGGAAAAGACACACAGTGGTTGATTTACTAAAGGCAAATAGACTGTGCACTTTGCAAAGCGCAGTTGCACCAGGACTTAGTAAATGAGGAAAGCTTCACTTTGAAAAGAATACCCAATCACATGCAAGAATTTTTTTTATTTTATTTTTTTTTTAAAACAGCATTTTTGCTTGCACATAATTGGATGATGGAAGTCAGCAGAGCTTCTGCTCATTCAAGCTCTGGAGCAACTGCTCTTGTAGAGTGCAACTGCAAAGTGCACAGTTTATTTGCCTTTAGTAAATCAAACCCCATAATGTTTTTAAAGATCTGAACAATGTCACACAGAAGTCACACATGGTAATTATGCTAAATGGTGTGGCTATAGCTACTTTAGCATTTGCAGTTCACTGGGGGGAAAAGTTCACAAGTAACACATGCTTCAAAGACTAGACACTATGCATGCAATATCTTGGGCAGCCTTATATGAGTTTGATACTTGAGGCCAGCAGATGGCCTGATGTATTATAGAAGGTTTAAAAACCTTTTACGGGGAATTTCAAACCTGTTTTTGGAGCAAAACCAAAATGTTGGCTTCTGAATTGTATATGTTTAAGAAAGACTTTTCTACAAACAGCTACTGCAAATTATAACTGTTCTTTCAAATCAAGCCAATATTTAACAGGCCTACCTGCCTAAAAAATTAGCATCACCTCATCAAGATAAGGATCTTTTAAAAAATACATCCCAAAATGTCAATGCAGATAGAGAATTGTTCCCCCTGCTGGTTAAAATGGTTGCCTGCAAGGACTTTAAGGCTGCGTACACACGACCGGTTTTCTCGGCAAAAAACGACAAGAAAACTGCCGGGAGAGCTTTCTTGCCGAGAAAACCGGCTGTGTGTACGCGGGTTTCAGTTTTCTCGTCAAGAAAACTGCCCAGATTCCCCGACGAGAAAAAAGACAACCTGCGGGCTTTTTTCTCGTCGAGAATCTCGTCAGCCTGTTTCTCGACGAGAAACCTGAGCGTGTGTACACTTACCTGTCGCTGTGGAAACCCGCGCATGCTCGAAATGACTTTGCTGCATGCGCGGTAGCTTCCTAGGCATAGGCATAGGGTGTAGCAAGATGGCGGCGACGGCATCGAATGTGACAAGCGCACGCTCGTCGTAGTCGATGACGTCACCGCGTTCGTGCCATTCAAGAGAACGGCGGTTCTTTTGAATCGTACGTGTGTACACTAGGCCGGGACAAGTTTCTTGTCAAGATCCTCGTCAGGAAAAACAACGTTTTTTTCCTGACAAGAATCTCGGCCGTGTGTACGAGGCTTTAGACCAGATAGTGATCCAAAATGTGCAAGCAGAACCTTATTCCCTTTCAGCAGTAAAAAGATTACACGGCTTCCAACCCTCCATATTTAGGAAAATGTTGATAGGGGTTGAGCTTTGTGTTTATATCAAGTGCATAATCAAAGGGAACAAAATGGAACTAACCCATAGCAACAGATCAAGACATATTCAGATGTGTTGCTGATTGTTGTAGGTGAAATGTATTACTACTGGATCACTGAGAAATGTAGTGCAAGAATACATATGATAATCTCATTCAAACCTACCTCATGAACAGTATCCACAGAACAAGGATTTGAGAATTCAGAGGAAGTTTCTACACAAATATGTTCATCTGGGATCTGAATGAACCAGCTGTTAGCAAACACAGCAATATCTTCTGTAGTTTCCTCAGCTGTATAAGAAGAATTTGAGAATGTTATCTTATACAGGCAGACAACACACTGGACTTTCCCATGGCACGTTAGAATAAGTATAAGTTAAGTACAAGTAAATTACAAAAATATTTTCAACGTAACCTAAATATGAAAATTTCCCATATTGGTATGGTAAAAATATGCTGTATGTATAGATACACTTTAAAGTAACCTGTTCCTTTTTTTGTTTAAGATAATACAGCCCTTGTCCCTGGAGATCATTGGTCACAGAGGCGGCTCTCTATTTAGGCGGCCGCCTAAGGCCTCGCTCTCACAGGGGCCTCGCGGCCGCCTAATTTGCCTGTGATCAATACTAATGTCGACATCATCGGATCTCTCTATTACCCCTCTCTCTTTTTCACCTCCCCCTCTCTCCCCCCTCTTGCATTGGCTGAATATGTCTGATGGGTGAGGAGGGTGCCCTGGAAGTGGTGCTGATCACCTGTGTGCTAGATCCGTGCATTTTCTGCAGCCATTTTTCTTGTTTGAATTATTTTTCCCATTATGGGCGTGAGTAGGGCCTCATGTCTAAGTTTTGCCTAAGGCCTCACAAAGCCTAGAGCCGCCTCTGATTGGTCACCTTTACAAAATGGTGTAATTTCATATTCAGTAAATACTTAGAGCTATATCAACCTGGGAGCATCAATAAACTATCCTTTAGGGCCCACTCAGACCTATCTGGTCCATAGTAGTGGAATCACAAAGACATGTTAAAAAGTGTTATGACAAGCTTTAAATATTCCATGCATGAAGACAGCCCATTAATGTATTTGTCCATGCACCGAGAATAAAGCCCTGTACACACGATCGGATATCCTATGGATTCTAATCCGATGGATTTTTCCATCGGAATTCCGATGAAGCTGACTTCCATCAGTCTTGCCTACACACCATCAGTCAAAAATCCGACCGTCCCAAACGCTGTGACGTAAAACCATCCGACAAGCCGAGAAAAATGAAGTTCAATGCTTCTGAGCATGCGTCGACTTGATTCTGAGCATGCGTGGGTTTTTTGTCCGATGGAGTTCCACACATACGATCGGAATTTGCTATCGTTTTTTTTCCCATCGGATAAATTTAAAACATGTTCTATTTTTTCTCACCGATGGAAAAAAGACCGATGGGGCCCATACACGATCGGTTTGTCCGATGAGAAAAGTCCATCGGACTGCTTTCATCGGTAAAACCGATCGTGTGTACACGGCATAAGATTTGCATTGTTCTCCAGTGCCTAGCACCACAATGCATGTTAGTGTGTCACTTTGCATTGCATTATGGTGCATGGCAACACAGCTGCATTAGAGGTGCATGGTAATGTATTAGGATGTCATTCAAAATAAATGGCATCACAGTGTGTTTTACAGTATTACATTGTGCTGTGGTAACTCATGTTCAATCTGAATCTGAATGGGCCCCTATGGGTTAACTAGAGCAGAATAAAAAACAATAGTGTTAACCTCTTGATGGACATAGATAGGATGTGATTTAACCTTATTTATAGAATTGTCTGTCAGGATCTTTCATAGGTTTCACGGGGTCCCTACCGGAATTCTACCAGGATTTAAAAAAAAAGAGTCATGTTTCAGTAGTGTATTTAGGTTTTGTGCTGCCCTAGGCCAGACTAAACTCGTGCACCCCCTAATTTAAATATGACCCACCTCTTCCTGTCAAGGTCACACCCCTTTCTGTTAAAGACCCACCCCTTTTCAAGTGGGGACACTAGTTCTTAGGGTGGGGGGGGCATTGGATTCCCTTAATTTGCATAGATTTCTTCTCACTTCCTGTTTGGCTATGGGGCAGGAAGTGAAGGGAAATCTCTGCAATGGGACAGGGATGGTAAAAAAATAAACTAACAGGGGCTATATCCCTTCCTTACTCTATCCAACATGAAAAAAAAAGTATTGCGTATAGTTCTACTTTAAGCACAAATTTCTGATAATCTTAGGGAGAGGACTAAGAAGATATAACCATTCCAATGGTGCAGCAGAAAACATAAAGCACAGTGAGGAAGGTTTGTGGTCCAGGATGATAGCATACCTCCCAACTTTCCAAATGTGGGAAATTCGATCCTCTCGCGGGTCTGCGGGAAATTAGTGTCGGTGCGGGAAGTTCCCGCACAATCCGTGCGTGTTGGGAGGTATGTGATAGGACAGTCAAAATTAGAAGCAGATTGCGTTACACTAACAGTGTAGCGCAAACCGGCGGGGACACTTTCTGTGCTGCCCCCCTGCAAAGTGCTGCCCTAGGCCTGGGCCTTGTTGGCCTAGGCCAGGATACAGCGTTGTCATGTTTTAGTGCATGTTCAATAGTTGGCAATGAAGTGAACATTTGGTAATCTTGCAGTGGTTTCTTCTAGACCAGGGATATGCAATTAGCGGACCTCCAGCTGTTGCCAAACTACAAGTCCCATGAGGCATAGCGAGACTCTGACAGCATCAAGCATGACAACCAGAGGCAGAGGCATGATGGGACTTGTAGTTTGGCAACAGCTGGAGGTCCTCTAATTGCATATCCCTGTTCTAGACCAAGATTGTCAGACTTCTTTCCACAATTCTCTCTAAAATTATTCCAAGAGAAACTGCAGTTTTACTGTCAGACAGGAATGAGGTTCAGGTTTACCACAACCATAGGTTCAAAATTAGTGGTCACAGCAATATTGTGAGCAGATACACCCAGGAGATTTTTTTTAAAACTATTGCCAGCCGGAAAAGAGAAAATTAGGGTGCTTTTTGATAAGCCAGCCCTATCACTATAAAAGGGGGGCAGGGAGCAGCCATAGTGTAAGAGAATTCAAAACTGTTTTAGGGAAAGCTGGCAAACTGCAGAGGGAGAGATTAGGGTCAGAGATTAGGGCAGTGTTGCCAACCGTCCGTATTTTTACGGACAGTCCGTAAAAATGTGTACTTTTTTCCTCCGTACGTAAATGTCCGTAGTTGCGGGAATGTGCCAGTAAAAATAGCCAAGATTGGTTCGGCTTAGAACTGCGCATGCGCAGTTCTGGAGGTTGCCGAGCCGAGCATATGCTGTATTCGGCCGGTGGATTTCACAGAGGCTGTGCCGCACTGGTCGGCGAGAGATGTATTCGGACATCCCGCCAGGCGCGCGCGCACCAGAATTTTAAATCTGTAACTAACCAGGAGTACGGAGGAGCACAGCACTGGAGCAGGAGTCAGGGCTCGGAGGCTGTGCAGCACATGGCGGCGGCGGAATGGAGGAGCCTGCTGCATCCAGGCAATACAAAGTTCACAGGGGAGTCGGGGATGGACAGAGTGACAGACAGCCCAGCCGACAGTAACATCAGGTGATGGTGGCAGAGGGGGATCCGATGGAGGCAGGGGGTGATGGTGGCACCGCAGAGGGGGACGATGGTGGCAGGGGGTTAAATGGAGGCAGGTGGAGATTGGAGGCAGGGGGAGATGGTGGCACCCGATCTGCCTGTACCCCCCAGAGATAGAAGGTGTGTGCAAACAGGAGGGCCATGTGATTGGCCCTCCTGATGACATGACGGCTGTCCAATGACAGCCGTCATGTAATGTAAACACAGAGCAGTTGTAACTGCTCTGATCTCTTCCTCTCCTCACACAGAGCCTGTCAGTGAGGAGAGGAAGAGACAATCTGTGCTGCAGCCGGGAGATCAGTGAGTTTTTAGCTGTTTGTCTGCTGTTTACCCACTGATCACCCAGCTAGTGTCCCCAAAACACAGTGTCCCCAAAACACAGTGTCCATAAAACACAGTGTCCATAAAACAGTGAAAACATCTGCCCGCCAACATCTTGCGCATCTGCCCGCCAACATCTGGCACAGCTGCCCGCCAACATTTGGCACAGCTGCCCGCCAACAGCTGCCCACCAACAGCTGCCCACCAACATCTGGCGCATCTGCCCGCCAACATCTTGCGCATCTGCCCGCCAACATCTTGCGCATCTGCCCGCCAACATCTGGCACAGCTGCCCGCCAACATCTGGCCGCCAACAGCTGCCCACCAACATCTGGCACATCTGCCCGCCAACATCTGATCGCCAGCATCTGACCGCCAACAGCTGCCCACCAACAGCTGGCACATCTGCCCGCCAACATCTGCCCTGCCAACATCTGGCACATCTGACTCCCAACATCTGGCAGTAAACATCTGCCCGCCAACAGCTGCCACATCTGCCCGCCAACAGCTGCCACATCTGCCCGCCAACAGCTGCCACATCTGCCCGCCATCTGCCCGCCAACAGCTGCCCGCCAACATCTGGCACAGCTGCCCGCCAACATCTGATCGCCAGCATCTGACCACCAACAGCTGCCCGCCAACAGCTGGCACATCTGCCCGCCAACATCTACCCTGCCAACATCTGGCACATCTGACTCCCAACATCTGGCAGTAAACATCTGCCCGCCAACAGCTGCCACATCTGCCCACCAACATCTGGCCGCCAACATCTGACATCTGCCCGCCAACATCTGACCGCCAACAGCTGCCCTGCCAACATCTGGCACATCTACCCGCCAACATCTGACACATCTGGCCGCCAACATCTGACCGCCAACAGCTGCCCGCCAACATCTGCCCTGCCAACATCTGGCACATCTGACCGCCAACATCTGGCACATCTGACCGCCAACATCTGCCACATCTGCCCACATGGCTAAACGATTCTACAGCAGCGAGGAGGCTCTCCAGATACTCCAGGGTATGTCGGACGAGAGTAGCGAGGAACTCTCTCTGTCAGAATCGGATAGTGAATATTATCCAGAGGAAAGTAGTGGCTCTGAAATAGAAACTGAGGATAGAATCGTAACAAGTGAGATCAGGAGTTATGAGCAGGCGCCGCAGACATCCACCAGCAGCGCAGCACTCCAGGACATCCACCAGCAGGCATCCACCAGCAGCGCAGGACTCCATGATGATATGCAGGCATCCACCAGCAGCGCATCACGCCAGGATAGGCAGGCATCCGCCAGCAGCGCATCACGCCAGGATAGGCAGGCATCCGCCAGCAGCGCATCACGCCAGGATAGGCAGGCATCCGCCAGCAGCGCATCATGCCAGGATAGGCAGGCATCCGCCAGCAGTTCTGCAACTTTTCTAGAGGATAGGCCAAATGCTAGCAATGGGGCGTCCCATCAACAACGAGGCAGGGCCCATACTAGCCTCCCCGATCTTCTACTGTATCCAACATGGCTGCCCGATACGTCAGTAGAACCTATCATTCCCCCTTTTACAGCCCAGCCAGGCCCTCAGATACAGTCGGAAAATGCTACCCCGATTTATTATTTTGAATTATTTTTTACTGATGATATCCTAACCTACATTGTGGAGCAGTGTAATCTATACGCCAGTCAATATATAGCCAACAATCCAAATTCTTCCTATGCCCGTCCTTTTGTTTGGAAACCCCTCACCGTGGAAGAATTTAAAATTTTCCTTGGCCTAACCCTCAACATGGGGCTGACAAAAAAAAATGAACTCCATTCCTACTGGTCTACCCGACCTATCTACCACATGCCAATTAGGGATGAGCTCGGTGTTCGAGTCGAACATACGTTCGACTCGAACATCGGCTGTTCGATCGTTCGCCGAACAACGAACGATTTGGGCCGTTCGCGCCTAATTCGCGGCCCACAATGCACTACGCCATCGCAGTGTCATCCAGGCGTTGTGATTGGCCAAGCATGCACTGTGACCCCGCATGCTTGGCCAATCACAGCGCCGGCAGCGAGGAGAGCAATGATTGGCCACAGGCAGGATGCCTGTGGCCAATTATTGCTGAGGGTGTTTAGTACACGACCCACACTATAAAAGGCCGCCAGCACGGCGGCCTAGTGTAGTGTGTTCCGGAGCAGGGAAAGAGAAGCATAGGCAGGGACAGTGACATTTTTTTTTCTTGCTTAACCTGGATTCCTTTAGTTTAGGGAAAGAGAAGGATAGGTAGGGAGAGTGTCAGTGTGTTTTACTGTGCTAATCCTTGTTTGTAGGGACAGGGAAGGACAGTGAGGGAAATTCTCCTTGTGCTATACTGTGCTAAAGCATTCCTCATCAACCATCTTTAAAAAAACATTTTTTATAGGGACAGAAAACTATAGGTAGGGAGAGTGTCAGTGTGTTTTACTGTGCTAATCCTTGTTTGTAGGGACAGGGAAGGACAGTGAGGGAAATTCTCCTTGTGCTATACTGTGCTAAAGCATTCATCATCAACCATCTTTAAAAAAACATTTTTTATAGGGACAGAAAACTATAGGTAGGGAGAGTGTCAGTGTGTTTTACTGTGCTAATCCTTGTTTGTAGGGACAGGGAAGGACAGTGAGGGAAATTCTCCTTGTGCTATACTGTGCTAAAGCATTCATCATCAACCATCTTTAAAAAAACATTTTTTATAGGGACAGAAAACTATAGGTAGGGAGAGTGTCAGTGTGTTTTACTGTGCTAATCCTTGTTTGTAGGGACAGGGAAGGACAGTGAGGGAAATTCTCCTTGTGCTATACTGTGCTAAAGCATTCCTCATCAACCATCTTTAAAAAAACATTTTTTATAGGGACAGAAAACTATAGGTAGGGAGAGTGTCAGTGTGTTTTACTGTGCTAATCCTTGTTTGTAGGGACAGGGAAGGACAGTGAGGGAAATTCTCCTTGTGCTATACTGTGCTAAAGCATTCATCATCAATCATCTTTAAAAAAACATTTTTTATAGGGACAGAAAACTATAGGTAGGGAGAGTGTCAGTGTGTTTTACTGTGCTAATCCTTGTTTGTAGGGACAGGGAAGGACAGTGAGGGAAATTCTCCTTGTGCTATACTGTGCTAAAGCATTCCTCATCAACCATCTTTAAAAAAACATTTTTTATAGGGACAGAAAACTATAGGTAGGGAGAGTGTCAGTGTGTTTTACTGTGCTAATCCTTGTTTGTAGGGACAGGGAAGGACAGTGAGGGAAATTCTCCTTGTGCTATACTGTGCTAAAGCATTCCTCATCAACCATCTTTAAAAAAACATTTTTTATAGGGACAGAAAACTATAGGTAGGGAGAGTGTCAGTGTGTTTTACTGTGCTAATCCTTGTTTGTAGGGACAGGGAAGGACAGTGAGGGAAATTCTCCTTGTGCTATACTGTGCTAAAGCATTCATCATCAACCATCTTTAAAAAAACATTTTTTATAGGGACAGAAAACTATAGGTAGGGAGAGTGTCAGTGTGTTTTACTGTGCTAATCCTTGTTTGTAGGGACAGGGAAGGACAGTGAGGGAAATTCTCCTTGTGCTATACTGTGCTAAAGCATTCATCATCAACCATCTTTAAAAAAACATTTTTTATAGGGACAGAAAACTATAGGTAGGGAGAGTGTCAGTGTGTTTTACTGTGCTAATCCTTGTTTGTAGGGACAGGGAAGGACAGTGAGGGAAATTCTCCTTGTGCTATACTGTGCTAAAGCATTCATCATCAACCATCTTTAAAAAAACATTTTTTATAGGGACAGAAAACTATAGGTAGGGAGAGTGTCAGTGTGTTTTACTGTGCTAATCCTTGTTTGTAGGGACAGGGAAGGACAGTGAGGGAAATTCTCCTTGTGCTATACTGTGCTAAAGCATTCATCATCAACCATCTTTAAAAAAACATTTTTTATAGGGACAGAAAACTATAGGTAGGGAGAGTGTCAGTGTGTTTTACTGTGCTAATCCTTGTTTGTAGGGACAGGGAAGGACAGTGAGGGAAATTCTCCTTGTGCTATACTGTGCTAAAGCATTCATCATCAACCATCTTTAAAAAAACATTTTTTATAGGGACAGAAAACTATAGGTAGGGAGAGTGTCAGTGTGTTTTACTGTGCTAATCCTTGTTTGTAGGGACAGGGAAGGACAGTGAGGGAAATTCTCCTTGTGCTATACTGTGCTAAAGCATTCATCATCAACCATCTTTAAAAAAACATTTTTTATAGGGACAGAAAACTATAGGTAGGGAGAGTGTCAGTGTGTTTTACTGTGCTAATCCTTGTTTGTAGGGACAGGGAAGGACAGTGAGGGAAATTCTCCTTGTGCTATACTGTGCTAAAGCATTCATCATCAACCATCTTTAAAAAAACATTTTTTATAGGGACAGAAAACTATAGGTAGGGAGAGTGTCAGTGTGTTTTACTGTGCTAATCCTTGTTTGTAGGGACAGGGAAGGACAGTGAGGGAAATTCTCCTTGTGCTATACTGTGCTAAAGCATTCATCATCAACCATCTTTAAAAAAACATTTTTTATAGGGACAGAAAACTATAGGTAGGGAGAGTGTCAGTGTGTTTTACTGTGCTAATCCTTGTTTGTAGGGACAGGGAAGGACAGTGAGGGAAATTCTCCTTGTGCTATACTGTGCTAAAGCATTCATCATCAACCATCTTTAAAAAAACATTTTTTATAGGGACAGAAAACTATAGGTAGGGAGAGTGTCAGTGTGTTTTACTGTGCTAATCCTTGTTTGTAGGGACAGGGAAGGACAGTGAGGGAAATTCTCCTTGTGCTATACTGTGCTAAAGCATTCCTCATCAACCATCTTTAAAAAAACATTTTTTATAGGGACAGAAAACTATAGGTAGGGAGAGTGTCAGTGTGTTTTACTGTGCTAATCCTTGTTTGTAGGGACAGGGAAGGACAGTGAGGGAAATTCTCCTTGTGCTATACTGTGCTAAAGCATTCATCATCAACCATCTTTAACCACTTCAATACCATGCACTTATGCACCTTCCCGCCCAGACCAATTTTCAGCTTTCAGTACTCTCACACTTTGAAAGACAATTACTTAGTCATGCTACACTGTATCCAAACAAATTTTTTATCATTTTCTTCTCACAAATAGAGCTTTCTTTTGGTGGTATTTAATCGCCACTGGGTTTTTTATTTTTTGCGATATAAGCAAAAAAACAGCAATTTTAAAAAAAAAAAAAAAACTTTTTTTTAGTTTCTATTGTAAAATTTTGAAAATAAGTAATTTTTCTTCATAAATTTGTGCCAAAATGTATACTGCTACATATCTTTGGTAAAATGAACCCAAATTAGTGTATATTATTTGGTCTTTGTGAAAGTTATAGAGTCTACAAACTATGGTGGCAATCACTGAAAATTTATCACATCTGATCACGCCTGATGTACTGAAGGGATATCTCATTTCTTGAGACACTAACAAGCGAGGAAAGTACAAATACCCCAAAATTACCCCTTTTTGGAAAGTAGACAGTCCAAGGTATTTACTAAGAGGCGTGGTGAGTTTTTTGAAGTTGTATTTTTTTCCCACAATTCTTGGGAAAATTTATTTTTTTTTTTTTTTTTTTTTTTTACACAAACTGGTCATATTAACAGTTTTTTTCTCTCACACAGCATATGCATAATTGCAACTACACCCCAAAATACATTCTGCTACTCCTCCTGAGTGTAGCGATACCACATGTGTGAGACTTTTACACAGCCTGGCCACATACAGAGGCCCAACATTGAAGTAGCACTTTCAGGCGTTCTACAAGCATAAATCGCACATATCCTTTCTCAACCACCTATTACACTTTTGAAGGCCCTGGAGCACCAGGACAATGGAATTTTCCACAAAATGACCCCATTTTGGAAAGCACACACCCCAACGTATAATCTATGAAGCATTATGAGTCTTTTGAACGGTTCATTTTTTTCCAGAAGGTTTTGGAAAATGTGGAGAAAAAATGAAAATGCATTTTTTTTACACAAAGTTGTCCATTTATAAGATATTTCTAACGCATAGCATATACATAGCAAAAATGACACCCCAAAATGCATTCTGCTACTCCTCCTGAGTATAGCGATACCACATGTGTGAGACTTTTACACAGCCTGGCCATATACAGAGGCCCAACATTGAAGTAGCACTTTCAGGCGTTCTACAAGCATAAATCGCACATATCCTTTCTCAACCACCTATTACACTTTTGAAGGCCCTGGAGCACCAGGACAATGGAATTTTCCACAAAATGACCCCATTTTGGAAAGCACACACCCCAACGTATAATCTATGAAGCATTATGAGTCTTTTGAACGGTTCATTTTTTTCCAGAAGGTTTTGGAAAATGTGGAGAAAAAATGAAAATGCATTTTTTTTACACAAAGTTGTCCATTTATAAGATATTTCTAACGCATAGCATATACATAGCAAAAATGACACCCCAAAATGCATTCTGATACTCCTCCTGAGTATAGCGATACCACATGTGTGAGACTTTTACACAGCCTGGCCATATACAGAGGCCCAACATTGAAGTAGCACTTTCAGGCGTTCTACAAGCATAAATCGCACATATCCTTTCTCAACCACCTATTACACTTTTGAAGGCCCTGGAGCACCAGGACAATGGAATTTTCCACAAAATGACCCCATTTTGGAAAGCACACACCCCAACGTATAATCTATGAAGCATTATGAGTCTTTTGAACGGTTCATTTTTTTCCAGAAGGTTTTGGAAAATGTGGAGAAAAAATGAAAATGCATTTTTTTTACACAAAGTTGTCCATTTATAAGATATTTCTAACGCATAGCATATACATAGCAAAAATAACACCCCAAAATGCATTCTTCTACTCCTCCTGAGTATAGCGATACCACATGTGTGAGACTTTTACACAGCCTGGCCATATACAGAGGCCCAACATTGAAGTAGCACTTTCAGGCGTTCTACAAGCATAAATCGCACATATCCTTTCTCAACCACCTATTACAATTTTGAAGGCCCTGGAGCACCAGGACAATAGAATTTTCCACAAAATGACCCCATTTTTGAAAGCACACACCCCAACGTATAATCTATGAGGCATTATGAGTCTTTTGAACGGTTCATTTTTTTCCAGAAGGTTTTGGAAAATGTGGAGAAAAAATTAAAATGCATTTTTTTTACACAAAGTTGTCAATTTATAAGATATTTCTAACACATAATATGTACATAGCAAAAATTACACCCAAAAATGCATTCTGCTACTCCTCCTGAGTATGGCGATACCACATGTTTGAGACTTTTACACAGCCTGGCCACATACAGAGGCCCAACATCCAAGTAGCACCTCCAGGCATTCTAGCAGCATTAATTGCACATATCATTTTCTGACTACCGATCACATTTTTGAAGGCCCTTCATATATCTAACACATAGCAGGTACATACCAAATAACAAAAGATTACCTGTGGTTTTAGAAGTGCAGTGGTCCACAGAGGAGAGCATCGGTCCAGGCAGCAGGCAGGGATGAGGTCAGCGACAGTAAAAGCAATCATCCAGGCAGCAGGCAGGAATACTGTCCATAGTTCGCACAGGCAGAGATACTGTCAGCACAGCCAGAGCACAGCCAAAGCACAGGTCCAGGTAGCAGGCAGAGGTGTCCTATCCTATCCTATCGATGATATCTTCGATATATTGGAGGTAGTGGAGTCGGTGATTTTGAGTT
The DNA here is from genome assembly GCA_029206835.1 of Rana muscosa. Lineage (NCBI taxonomy): Eukaryota > Metazoa > Chordata > Amphibia > Anura > Ranidae > Rana > Rana muscosa. The sequence goes on from CM055118.1 coordinate 811,402,847, forward strand.
GCTTTTTGGTAGCAGACAAACGAATTAAAAAGGGCCATGTGAAACAGGTGAAACGCAACTTTTTTGTGCCAATAATGGGACTTTCTGGTTGATAAGTAGGGCTGTAGCATCTGGTCGTTTAAATCCACCCCCCCCCCCCATGTACAAATTGTAGTCGTGGACACATTCAGGCCTTACAATGGAGCTGTGTCTTCTTGGGATCTCCACCATGGTGTCATTGTGGATCGTAGAGAGGATGTGGACATCTTTCTTGTCCCTCCACTTCATGGCCAACACCTCCTCGTTCCTCATGGATGCCGATTCTCCAGGTCGCAATTTTTTTGTCAATAAATTTTGTGGGAATCCCTTCCGTTTTTTTTTTAAGGTACCGCAGGCCGGGGTTTGTTTACTGTAAAGGTGGCGAAAAAGGGGCAGGCTGGTATAATAATTATCAACATATAAATGGTAACCTTTTCCGAACAGGGGGTATGCCAACTCCCAGACAATTTTCCCACTGGTTCCAATATATGTGGGGCAATCACGGGGCTGGAGCTGGGAGTCTTTGCCTTCGTAGATCCTGAATTTGCAGACGTATCCAGTGGCTCGATCACATAATTTATTTAATTTTAACCCATACCTGGCTCTCTTGCTTGGTATGTACTGCTTGAACTGCAGTCGGCCGGTGAAATGTACGAGGGACTCGTCCACACAAATTTTTTGGTCTGGGATGAAAACGTCTTCAAATCGCTGGGAAAAGGCATTGATTAGGGGGCGTATCTTGTACAATTTGTCGTAGTTGGGATGATCTCGGGGAGGGCACTGTGAATTGTCATTGAAGTGGAGAAAGCGCATAATCATGTCGTATCTTTTCCTGGACATGACAGCGGAATATATGGGCATGTGTTGGATGGGGCGTTTGGACCAATATGAATGGACTTCGTTCTTTTTTGTAAGCCCCATATTGAACATAAGGCCCAAAAATAATTTAAATTCCTCCAATGTTAGACGCCTCCACTGGAACATGCGGGCGTAGGAAGAATTGGGGTTGGCAGCAATAAATTGGGATGCATACAGATTCGTTTGATCCACTATATTCTGCAGCAAATCTTGTGGGAAAAATAAACAAAAATAATCAAATTTAGAAAAATTTGTAGTGTCGGGCTGCACACCTGGCTGTGCGGTGAAAGGGGGGATGATAGCAGATCCTGAGTTGGCAGGCAACCATAAGGGGTTTGCCAGGGCATCGGGAAGGTAGGATTGGGGCTGGATTCTTCGGGTTGGGCGTGCATTTCCATTGCTTGTACTGGGCTCCTCTTCCTGGGGTATGGCGCTGCTGGTGGTGGGCAGTTCTCGTGAGCTTGGTGCTGATCTTGGTGCTGATCTTGGTGCCGATCGCATTCTTTTGGGAGGGACGGTTTCCTCCGGGGACTCGGACTCTGAGCCACTATCCTCCACTGGCTCGTATTCCGAACCAGAATCGGATAATGGGAGCTCCCCGCTGCTCTCATCATCAGACATGGCAAGAATGGCATATGCCTCCTCAGGTGTGTAAACCCTTTGGGACATTATGGCAGTGCTTATTGGTGGGCCTGTGTAATGGTACTGCTGGTGGTAGTGGTGGCGGTCTGTGTGGTAGTACCGATGGAGTTATTAGTGGTGGGCCTGTGTGGTGGTACCGATGGCGGTATGGGTGGTGGTGGTACCAATGGCGGTACAGGTGGTGGTGGTACCGATGGCGGTACGGGTGGTGGTGGTGGTACCGGTGGCGGTACGGGTGGTGGTGGTAGCGATGGCGGTATGGGTGGTGGTGGTACCGATGGCGGTACAGGTGGTGGTGGTACCGATGGCGGTACAGGTGGTGGTGGTACGGGTGGTGATGGTACCGATGGCGGTACAGGTGGTGGTACAGGTGGTGGTGGCACTACCGACGGTGGTACGGGTGGTGGTACTGGTGGTGGTACCGATGGCGGCACTAGTGGTGATACTGGTAGCGGGCCTGTGTGGCAGTATAGATGCTGGGCCTGGTGGCGGTACTGGTGGTGGTACTGGTACCGATGGCGGTACTGGTAGCCTGTGTGGCAGTGCCAATGGAGGTGGGCCTGTGACAGATGATTGACAGATGGGCTGATTGATTGACAGATGGGCTGATTGATTGATTGACAGATGGGTTGATTGATTGACAGGTGGGGTGATTGATTGACAGATGGGCTGATTGATTGACAGATGGGCTGATTGATTGACAGATGGGCTGATTGATTGACAGATGGGCTGATTGACAGATGGGCTGATTGACAGATGGGCTGATTGGCTGGGCTGATTGATGTGCTGGGCTGTGTGACAGGTCCTCTTTATGGGGGGGGGCGTGTTGTGCACTGTAAACTTATGTAGACAAACTACACTGAGCTAACTTACTGATCTCTTCTCTCTCCTCACAGATCGGTGTGTGAGGAGAGAGCAGGGATCAGGTAGTAACTCCTGTGGAGTTTGTTTACATTTATGACCGGCTGTGATTGGACACAGCCGGTCACGTGGTAAACAGCCAATTCATTGGCTGTTTACTCTGATCGGGGACGCGCTGTGTCCAAGGGACACTCGCCTTCCCCGATCCCCGCTCTGCAAGCCTGTGGCGGCGCGCACGGAGCGCGCCGCCGAGTTTGTTTTGACAGGTGATCGGCTGTGACTTTGACACAGCCGATCACATGGTAAACAGCCAATGAAATTGGCTGTTTACCGTGATCGGGGTAGCGCTGTGTCCGAGGGACACATGCCGTCCCCGATCACCGCGCTGCGCGCCCCCGCGGGCGCGCGCAAGGCAATATCCTGCAGGACGTCATATGACGTCCAGTATCGATATTGCAACCACTTCCCGGACGTCAATTCGCTATTGACTGGGCGGGAAGTGGTTAAAAAAACATTTTTTATAGGGACAGAAAACTATAGGTAGGGAGAGTGTCAGTGTGTTTTACTGTGCTAATCCTTGTTTGTAGGGACAGGGAAGGACAGTGAGGGAAATTCTCCTTGTGCTATACTGTGCTAAAGCATTCATCATCAACCATCTTTAAAAAAAACATTTTTTATAGGGACAGAAAACTATAGGTAGGGAGAGTGTCAGTGTGTTTTACTGTGCTAATCCTTGTTTGTAGGGACAGGGAAGGACAGTGAGGGAAATTCTCCTTGTGCTATACTGTGCTAAAGCATTCATCATCAACCATCTTTAAAAAAACATTTTTTATAGGGACAGAAAACTATAGGTAGGGAGAGTGTCAGTGTGTTTTACTGTGCTAATCCTTGTTTGTAGGGACAGGGAAGGACAGTGAGGGAAATTCTCCTTGTGCTATACTGTGCTAAAGCATTCATCATCAACCATCTTTGAAATCCTTGTTTTTTGGACAGTCAGGGAAATTGTCATTGTGCTATTCTGTGCGAAAGCAATCATCCTCAACCATATTTAGAAATCCTTAAGTAAAGGGACAGAGAAGGACACCTGAAGGTAGCCCTTATTGCTTTTTTCCCATCTCCCTGCAGGCCATCCATTAGAATGTCTGGAAGGCAAACAAGGAGAGGCAGACAGTCAGGAGGCAATAAAAGAGGGCAAGCAGGCTCTGTGTCTGGGGGCAACAGTGCTGGTAGTGGACGCGGTGCATTGTCATCAGCACATGGCCATGGGACACGCTTGTCCTTCTTTTCGGCAGCTGGACATGTTGAGCCACATCATGCCGAAGACTTGGTAGAGTGGATGACCAAGCCCTCCTCCTCCTCCTCATCCTCTCTCACCCAGGCTCAGGGTACTGGCAAAGCAGCTGCCAAAGCGTCCTCTTCCCTGGTATCAATGTCAGACTCATCATCAGTCACTCCTTCCCTAGACCCACCATGTCCTCCTCCTGAGGAGTCCCCCGAACTGTTTGAGCACAGTGTTGGGTACATGCTCCAGGAGGATGCCCAGCGTTTCGAAGGGTCTGATGATGAAACCCAGCTACAGGAAGGCAGTAGCGTGAGAGCAGACAGAGGGGATGCTCAAGAAGGACACCAATCTGGCAGTCATGTTCCAGCAGCTGCAGCATACTGCCAGATTGGCTCCAGTGATGAGGAGGGAGGGGATGATGAGGTCACTGACTCCACGTGGGTGCCTAATAGGAGAGAGGAGGAGGAGGAGGATGAGGAGGAGGCACATCTCCAACGAGGCAGGATGCCCTTTGGTGGCCAGCGTAAGGGCAGTACACCGACGGAATCACACCGCAGAGCTCCGCCTGTGCAGGGCGCTGCCTCTGCCCGTCATTCAAAAAGTTCTTTGGTGTGGGCCTTTTTTGAGGCTAGTGCATCAGATCGCACAGCTGCTGTTTGCAACATATGTCTCAAGCGTATATCGCGTGGCCAAAACATCAGCCGCTTGGGTACCACATGCCTGACCAGACATATGTTGACCTGCCATGCAGCTCGTTGGCAAGCCTACCTCAAAGACCCACACCAAAGAACAAAGCGGACCTCTCCTTGCACCGCATCAGCTGGGATCTCCAACCCCACTATAACTTCAGTCCTCTCTGAAACATGCACTGAGAGGAATGAAGGTGTAGAATTAGGTGTGTCACAGCCAAGTACTTGCGGCCACTCTGCTAGCAGTACACCGACGTCCGATTCTAGCAGGCAAATTTCCCTGCCCCAGCTGCTGGACCGTCGAAAGAAGTTCACTCCCAGCCATCCACATGCCCAGCGGTTGAATGCTAGCTTGGCTAAATTGCTAGCGCTTCAACTGCTGCCTTTTCAGTTGGTAGACTCGGCCCCCTTCCGTGAGTTTGTGCAATGTGCGGTTCCTCAGTGGCAGGTTCCCAAACGCCACTTTTTCTCACGGAAGGCTATTCCGGCTCTCTACCGGCATGTGGAAGGCAATGTCTTGGCCTCGCTGGACAGGGCGGTCAGCGGTAAGGTGCATATTACCGCTGACTCATGGTCCAGCAGGCATGGACAGGGACGTTACCTTTCTTTCACGGCCCATTGGGTCACTCTTTTGGCAGCTGGGAAGGATGTAGGACAAGGTGCAGTAGTGTTGGAGGTTGTTCCACCGCCACGCCTCCAAAATGCTACTACTGGTTGTGACACACCTCTCTCCTCCACCCCCTCCTCTTCTTCTTCCTCCATGGCCTCTTCCTGTGGTTTGTCCTCGGAACCAGCGGTGCTCCGTAGGCGTTCAAGGGGCTACGCAAGTACGCAGGCAAAAAGATGCCATGCCGTGCTTGCGCTGGTGTGTTTGGGGGACAGAAGCCACACTGGGGCAGAGGTCCTGTCTGCTCTGCAGGGCCAGGCCGAGAGGTGGTTGACGCCACGCCAGCTTAAACCAGGAATGGTGGTTTGCGACAATGGCACCAACCTCCTCTCCGCCCTCCGACAGGGACAACTGACCCATGTGCCCTGTGTGGCTCACGTCCTTAACCTGGTGGTGCAGCGGTTCTTGGGCAGGTACCCGGGCTTACAGGATGTCCTGAGGCAGGCCAGGAAAGTCTGTGTGCATTTCCGCAGATCTTATAATGCCAGTGCTCGCCTGGCTGAGCTGCAAAAGGAGTTGAACCTGCCCAAGAACCGCCTTATATGTGACATGCCCACCAGGTGGAACTCAACGTTGGCCATGCTGCAGCGGCTGCACACGCAGCAGAGGGCCATCAATGAGTACCTGTGCGACTACGGCACCAGGACAGGGTCAGGGGAGCTTGGTTTTCTTTCTCCACGCCAGTGGGGCATGATCAGGGATGCATGCACTGTCCTGGCACCATTTGAGGAGGCCACGAGGATGGTGAGCAGTGACAGTGCATGCATCAGTGACACTGTACCTCTTGTCCACCTGTTGGAGCACACGCTGCGTGGAATAATGGACAGGGCACTTGAGGCAGAACAGAGGCAGGAAGAGGAGGACTTCCTTGCCTCTCAAGGCCCCCTTTACCTAGACAGTGTTCCTTCTGTCCCACCCATCGCACAGGAAGAGGAGGAGGAGGAGGAGGAGGATTGCGTCAGCATGGAGGTGGAGGCTGGCACTCAGCATCATCAGCAGCAGTCTTTTAGGGATGATTTACAGTCCCAAGAAACCAGTGGACTTGTACGTGGCTGGGAGGAGGTGGCTGCGGATCATGTCGTCCTTAGTGACCCAGAGGACTCCGGACCGAATGCCTCAGCTAACCTACGCTGCATGGCCTCCCTGATCCTGCAAAGTCTGCGGAAGGATCCTCGTATTCTTCGGATCAAGGAGAGGGACCATTACTGGCTGGCCACTCTCCTTGATCCACGGTACAAGGGTAAGGTTGCGGACCTTATGTTACCGTCGCAGAGGGAGCAGAGGATGAGACAACTCCGGGAGGCCTTGCAGAAAGGTCTGTGCAACGCGTTCCCAGAGACTGGGAGGTTACAAACTCCTGGTCCTGGACAAAGAGTTGCTGAGGCTTCGGCCAGTCAAAGAAGGAGCGGTGGGGAAGGTGGCCGTCTGACCGATGCGTTCAGACAATTCTTTAGTCCGCAGCCCCAAAGTATGATCGGTTCCAGCAACCATCGCCAGCGTCTGATAAACATGGTGCAGGAATATCTAGGGGCAAGGTCAGACTTGGACACCTTCCCCACCGAAAATCCTCTGGCTTACTGGGTCTTGAGGATGGATCACTGGCCAGAGCTTGCACAGTATGCAATTGAGCTACTGGCCTGTCCTGCATCCAGCGTTCTTTCGGAACGCACATTCAGTGCTGCTGGAGGATTTGTCACGGATCACAGGGTGCGCCTGTCCACCGACTCGGTTGATCGACTGACTTTCATCAAGATGAACCAGTCTTGGATCACCACCAGCTACCACACACCTGATGCTGATATAACAGACTAATTGATTTTAACATGTCACATCCCTTCAAGACTGATGCTGATGCTGAGTGCCTGTGCTGTTATATTGACTGGCTATCCTCCTCCTCCGAGTCCTCAATGATACGATTGATGATGATAGCTTGGAAGATCATTTTTGTTTATGGGTGCCGCCACCAGTGGCTAAGGCCCAATTTTTCAGCCCCTGTTTAACAGGGGCGTGTAATTACAATTTTTGAATCAATACTTTGCAACAGGGCTCATTGCTGTGCTCCAAGTACAGTATCTGTGAGGGGTTGGAGTGTTGTGCCACCAGTGCCTAAGGCCCAATTTTTCAGCCCCTGTTTAACAGGGGCGTGTCATTACAATTTTTGAAGCAATACTTTGCAACAGGGCTCATTGCTGTGCTCCAAGTACAGTATCTGTGAGGGGTTGGAGTGTTGTGCCACCAGTGCCTAAGGCCCAATTTTTCAGCCCCTGTTTAACAGGGGCGTGTCATTACAATTTTTGAAGCAATACTTTGCAACAGGGCTCATTGCTGTGCTCCAAGTACAGTATCTGTGAGGGGTTGGAGTGTTGTGCCACCAGTGCCTAAGGCCCAATTTTTCAGCCCCTGTTTAACAGGGGCGTGTCATTACAATTTTTGAAGCAATACTTTGCAACAGGGCTCATTGCTGTGCTCCAAGTACAGTATCTGTGAGGGGTTGCAGTGTTGTGCCACCAGTGCCTAAGGCCCAATTTTTCAGCCCCTGTTCAACAGGGGCATGTAATTACAATTCTTGATCTAATAATTCACAGCAGGGCCCATTGCTGCACCCACCAAGAGTAACTCTGAGGGCTTACAGTGTTGTGGCAACGCCACCACCACCACCACCACGAAAGGCCCAATTTTTCAGCCACTGTTCAAAAGGGGCATGTAATTACAATTCTTGATCTAATAATTCACAGCAGGGCCCATTCCTGCACCCTCCAAGAGTAACTCTGAGGGCTTACAGTGTTGTGGCAACACCACCACCACCACCACGAAAGGCCCAATTTTTCAGCCCCTGTTCAACAGGGGCATGCAATTACAATTCTTGATCTAATAATTCACAGCAGGGCCCATTGCTGCACCCACCAAGAGTAACTGTCAGGGCTTACAGTGTTGTGGCACCAGCACCACCATCAAAGGCCCAATTTTTACTACCACTGTTCAACAATTATATGTAATTACAATTCCTGATATAATAGTTGACAGCAGGGCGTTCCAGCACCAACCAAGAGTAACTGTGAGTGCTTACAGTGTTGTGCCAACACCAACAACTAAGGGGCCTATTTCTGCAGAGTATATACGGCAGGTCCCTACTTTCAAACATCCAACTTACAAACGACTCCTACTTGCAAACGCAAGAAGACAACAGGAAGTGAGAGGAAATCTACCCCTAGGAAGGAAAATTCTCTCCTGTAAGAATTAATATGGGAGAAAGGTGTCTCCTCTGTACTGATGCTTTATCACCAATCCTTGTTTCAAGAAAAACACCACATTTCAAAAACAGTTGTCATTGGGACGGAAAGTGAGGTGAAATGTTCTGAACAGGGGCACAGACAGCAAAACAAATGTTACAGGGGTGATAACCCTTACCTATGTTTTCCAAAAAGTTTAAAAATAGATTTTTGGGCTGGAGCTACACTTAAACAATGTACCTGTTCAAAATTACAAACAGATTCTTCATAAGAACAAACCTACAGTCCCTGTCTTGTATGCACCGCCTGTATACGGCTGTTCAGAGTATATAGGGCCTTTTTTATTTTGTGTGCGGTGTTCCCCTTAATATCCATACAAGACCCAAAGGGGCTGGTAATGGGCTGGGGTAGGGGGGGGGGTCATGGGGTAGCTATGCCATTTTTCTTAAAGATTTTCATCCATATTACCGGGACCAGACATTACATTAAAGCCGCAAGCAGTTTTAAATGGCTTTTTTTTCCTTTAGAAGTGTCATTTTGTGCAGGGACAGTTCTAAACACGGGAAACACGTGGCACTTCACAGGCATACTTTAGACACCCCCCAGGTACGATATTTAAAGGAATATTTGACTTTTTTTTTTTCACTTTATGCATCATTAAAATGACTGCTCCCGAAAAACGACAGTTTTTAAAACTTCTTTTTGCATTGATACATGTCCCCTGGTGCAGAACCCGGGTTCCCAAACCCTTTTTAGGACAATAACATGCATAATAGTCGTTATAATTAGCACTTTAGAATTCGAACGTTCGCATCCATTGTATTTAATAGGGTTCTAATGTTCGTACGAACTTTCGGTCCGTTCGCGGGTTCTGGTGCGAACCGAACCCGGGGGTGTTCGGCTCATCACTAATGCCAATCTATTCATCTTTTATGAAAAGAACCCGTTACGAGATGATAATGAGGTTTCTACACTTCAACGACAATGCCCAATGCCTCCCTCGAAATCATCCCAATTATGATAAATTATTTAAAATTCGGCCCCTAATCAATTTTTTTTGCGCCAGCTTCAAGCAGATGTTTACCCCTGATGTAAATATATGTGTAGATGAATCATTAGTACACTTCACAGGAAGACTTGGAATAAAGCAATACCTCCCCAGTAAAAGAGCCAGACGTGGGGTAAAATTTTATAAGGCATGTGACAGGGCCACGGGTTACACATATGATTTTATAATTTATGAGGGAAAAGACAGACAGCTAAACCCCCCTGGATGCCCTACCTACATGGGAACAAGTGGCAAAATTGTCTGGCAGCTGATTGAACCATTGCTTGGGAAAGGTTACCACCTATACGTAGACAATTTCTATACAAGTCTCCCACTTTTTCGCCATCTGTACCAAAAGAAAACTGTGGCCTGTGGGACAGCACAGACCAACCGTAAAGGCTTCCCACAGAGATTGGTTGCCAAGAAACTGAAACAGGGGGAAATGGCCAGTATGCGGACTGAAGAGGTCCTAGCATTGAAGTGGAGAGATAAAAAAAGAGATGTCTACATCCTTTCCACAATGCATGATGACACCTTGGTGGAACTGCAGAGAAGAAGAGGCCCCGTCCAGAAGCCAAAATGTGTGCATGACTATAATCTTTACATGGGGGGGGGGTGGATATGAATGACCAGATGATGCAGCCCTACTTGGCCACCAGGAAATCACTGTTTTGGTACAAAAAAGTTGCCATTTATTTGATGCAACTAGCCCTTTTCAATTCTTATATAATTTTTTCTAAGTGCACCCAAAGTTCCCTAACCTATCTAAAATTCCAAGAAGACTTGATCGAAGCCCTTCTCTATCCCCATGGCCAAGCCCCTCAACTAATTCGCTCCGATGCAGTAGCCAGACTCCACGAAAGGCACTTCTCCGAAATCCTCCCTCTTACCGAAACAGGTCGCAAACCCCAAAAAAAATGTCGTGTGTGTTCAAGTAGAGGAATTCGTCATGACACCCGATACTACTGTCCCCAATGTCCCTCCCAGCCAGGCCTTTGTATTGGAAAGTGCTTTCAGAGCTATCATACTTTACTAAACTATTAGTAAAGTGAAGATGATTTTTTTTCCAGTTTCCACCATCTGCCATTTCTGTGAATGACCCGGACTGTTTTCGACTATGCCTCTGCCAACCATGTTTCTGCCTTCAACGTGAATTGACCTCGGCCTGTTAAATGACCATGCTTTTTGCCTGCCTCCTAAACTGATCATTTGAGTACAGCACAGGGGTCTCACATATTTGAGGGGCTCCAGAAAAGAGTTTCCGAGTGGAGAAAATGTTTTTCTCCAGGTTTTGTTTTTCTCGGATTAGGGTCTGGAGACTCGGAGGCTTAGTAGAGATTTGGGTGGGAAGAAGCCTCTACCCCTGTTCTTAGGTCTTTCCTGACCAAGGCCTAAATGTTATAGTGCTGCCACCTGAACTGGCCGTGCCTCTGCCTGCCACCTGAACTGGCCGTGCCTCTGCCTGCCACCTGAACTGGCCATTCCTCTGCCTGCCACCTGAACTGGCCATTCCTCTGCCTTCCACCTGAACTGGCCATGCCTCTGCCTGCCACCTGAACTGGCCATGCCTCTGCCTGCCACCTGAACTGGCCATGCCTCTGCCTGCCACCTGAACTGCCTGCTAAACCATGGACCATGTTCATAGGTTTCCATATCTCTGTTTCCCTGCTGGACAATTCCTGGACATTTCCTATGGCTGTCTGGACCAATGCTTTGACTGCTCTGGAACGGTATTCCTGCCTGCTAAAACCATAGGTGAGCCTTTTTTTTATTACCTTTTGCTCAGCAGAATGTATTTTGGGGTGTAATTCTTGGTGTGTACATGCTATGTGTTAGAAGCCTGAAGGTGCTACTTGCATGTTGGGCCTCTGTATGTGGCCAGGCTGTGGAAAAGTCTCACACATGGGGTATCACTATACTCAGGACGAGTAGCAGAATGTATTTTGGGGTGTTATTTTTGCTGTGTACATACTATGTGTTAGAAAGATCTTCTGAATTGACAACTTTGTGAAAAAAAATATGTTTTATTTTTTTTTCCACACTTTCCAAAAACTTTTGGAAAGAAATTACATGTTCAAAAGACTTATTATGCCTCATAGAAAATACATTGGGTTGTTTTCTTTCCAAAATGGGGTCATTTTGTGGGTAATTCCATTGTCCTTGTTCTCCAGGGCCTTCAAAAATGTGATAGGTACTCAGGAAATGAAATGTGTAATTTATGCCTTTAGAGCGCCTGATGGTGCTACTTGGATGTTTGGCCTCCGTATGTGGCCAGGATGTGGAAAAGTCTCACACATGTGGTATCGCCATACTCAGGACGAGTAGCAGAATGTATTTCGGGGTGTTATTTTTGCTATGTACATACTATGTGTTAGAAAGATCTTCTAAATTGACAACTTTGTGAAAAAAAAATATGTTTTAATTTTTTTCCCACATTTTCCCAAAACTTTTGGAAAGAAATGACATGTTCAAAAGACTTATTATGCCTCATAGAAGATACATTGGGTTGTTTTCTTTCCAAAATGGGGTCATTTTGTGGGTAATTCCATTGTCCTTGTTCTCCAGGGCCTTCAAAAATGTGATAGGTACTCAGGAAATGAAATGTGTAATTTATGCCTTTAGAGCGCCTGATGGTGCTACTTGGATGTTTGGCCTCCGTATGTGGCCAGGATGTGGAAAAGTCTCACACACGTGGTATCGCCATACTCAGGACGAGTAGCAGAATGTATTTCGGGGTGTTATTTTTGCTACGTACATACTATGTGTTAGAAAGATCTTCTAAATTGACAACTTTGTGAATAAAAAATATGTTTTAATTTTTTTCCCACATTTTCCCAAAACTTTTGGAAAGAAATGACATGTTCAAAAGACTTATTATGCCTCATAGAAGATACATTGGGTTGTTTTCTTTCCAAAATGGGGTCATTTTGTGGGTAATTCCATTGTCCTTGTTCTCCAGGGCCTTCAAAAATGTGATAGGTACTCAGGAAATGAAATGTGTAATTTATGCCTTTAGAGCGCCTGATGGTGCTACTTGGATGTTTGGCCTCCGTATGTGGCCAGGATGTGGAAAAGTCTCACACATGTGGTATCGCCATACTCAGGACGAATAGCAGAATGTATTTCGGGGTGTTATTTTTGCTATGTACATACTATGTGTTAGAAAGATCTTCTAAATTGACAACTTTGTGAAAAAAAAATATGTTTTAATTTTTTTCCCACATTTTCCCAAAACTTTTGGAAAGAAATGACATGTTCAAAAGACTTATTATGCCTCATAGAAGATACATTGGGTTGTTTTCTTTCCAAAATGGGGTCATTTTGTGGGTAATTCCATTGTCCTTGTTCTCCAGGGCCTTCAAAAATGTGATAGGTACTCAGGAAATGAAATGTGTAATTTATGCCTTTAGAGCGCCTGATGGTGCTACTTGGATGTTTGGCCTCCGTATGTGGCCAGGATGTGGAAAAGTCTCACACATGTAGTATCGCCATACTCAGGACGAGTAGCAGAATGTATTTCGGGGTGTTATTTTTGCTATGTACATACTATGTGTTAGAAAGATCTTCTAAATTGACAACTTTGTGAAAAAAAAAATATGTTTTAATTTTTTTCCCACATTTTCCCAAAACTTTTGGAAAGAAATTACATGTTCAAAAGACTTATTATGCCTCATAGAAGATACATTGGGTTGTTTTCTTTCCAAAATGGGGTCATTTTGTGGGTAATTCCATTGTCCTTGTTCTCCAGGGCCTTCAAAAATGTGATAGGTACTCAGGAAATGAAATGTGTAATTTATGCCTTTAGAGCGCCTGATGGTGCTACTTGGATGTTTGGCCTCCGTATGTGGCCAGGATGTGGAAAAGTCTCACACGTGTGGTATCACCATACTCAGGACGAGTAGCAGAATGTATTTCGGGGTGTTATTTTTGCTATGTACATACTATGTGTTAGAAAGATCTTCTAAATTGACAACTTTGTGAAAAAAAAATATGTTTTAATTTTTTTCCCACATTTTCCCAAAACTTTTGGAAAGAAATGACATGTTCAAAAGACTTAGTATGCCTCATAGAAGATACATTGGGTTGTTTTCTTTCCAAAATGGGGTCATTTTGTGGGTAATTCCATTGTCCTTGTTCTCCAGGGCCTTCAAAAATGTGATAGGTACTCAGGAAATGAAATGTGTAATTTATGCCTTTAGAGCGCCTGATGGTGCTACTTGGATGTTTGGCCTCCGTATGTGGCCAGGATGTGGAAAAGTCTCACACACTGGGTATCGCCATACTCAGGATGAGTAGCAGAATGTATTTTGGGGTGTTATTTTTGCTATGTACATACTCTGTGTTAGAAAGATCTTCTAAATTGACAACTTTGTGAAAAAAATATATGTTTTAATTTTTTTTCCACATATTCCCAAAACTTTTGGAAAGAAATGACATGTTCAAAAGACTTATTATGCCTCATAGAATATACATTGGGTTGTTTTCTTTTCAAAACGGGGTCATTTTGTGGGTAATTCCATTGTCCTTGTTCTCCAGGGCCTTCAAAAATGTGATAGGTACTCAGGAAATGAAATGTGTAATTTATGCCTTTAGAGCGCCTCGTGCTACTTGGATGTTTGGCCTCCGTATGTGGCCAGGATGTGGAAAAGTCTCACACACTGGGTATCGCCATACTCAGGATGAGTAGCAGAATGTATTTTGGGGTGTTATTTTTGCTATGTACATACTATGTGTTAGAAAGATCTTCTAAATTGACAACTTTGTGAAGAAAAAAAAATATATATATATTTCTTAATTTTCCAAGGCATTGTGGGAAAAAAATTGCAACTTCAAAAAATTCACGATGCCTCTTACTAAATACCTCCGACTGTCTTCTTTCCAAAAAGTGGTCATTTGGGGGGTATTTGTACTGTCCTGACATTTTAGGGCCTCAAGAAATGAGATAGGCCATCAGTGCATTAGGATTGATCAATTTGCAATAATGCGTAGCTTAGTTTGTAGACTCTATAACTTTCACACAAACCAATTATCATACACTTATCAGGATTTTTTTTACCAAAGACATGTAGCAGAATACATTTTGGCCTAAATTTTTGCCGAAATTTGATTTGTTTGGATTTCTTTTAAAACAGAATGTAGAAAATGTTGTTTTTTTCAAAATATTCGCTCTTTTTTCGCTTTTATCGCAAAAAATTGAAAAAGGAAATTGTGAACAAATACCACCAAAAGAAAGCTCTATTTGTGTGAACAAAATGATAAAAATTTCATTTGGGTACAGTGTAGCATGACTGAATAATTGTCATTCAAAGTGCGAGAGCACTGAAAGCTGAAAATTGGTCTGGGAAGGAAGGGGGTTTAAGTGCCCAGTATTGATGTGGTTAAAGAGGGATCCTTCTATTAATGTATATGTTGATGGGACTGTTGCTAATTTCTTCAATTCCCATTTAGTTTCTATTCTGGGGAATACAACAATGCTCATCCTTTGATCGCAACAAACACAGAGGACCCTTACTGAGGAGGTTATGTGCACTCCCAATGGAGTAATCTGATATGGAGGACTTGGACATTGTTACTAATGTGTTTGGGCCCTACTTCTACTGTATATCTAACTTTAAGGATATATAAGGAGGGTACAATTTTTAACAATTTGTAGATTTCGATACTGTATTTGAAACGGCAGCTCCTCCTTTTAAGTTTATATGATTATAATATTGGGAGGTCACGTGACTTTGAGGTACACTTCTAATATTTATATTTAGCCTTAGGGTATGCCATGGAAAAGGGTAATGAGGCTACTATGAGTAAAGTAAAGTGAATGCTAGAACCTCTGCAGAATTCTCCTACACCCACCACAGCAGCATCCTTCCCAACTCTTCCACAGCTACCGAGTAGACATCAAAATATTCCCAAATCAACCCCATCTTCACCATCTTAATGCAACTTGGTAAAACTGCTGGCTCACAGCAGCATCCATTCCAGCACATGGAATGATCCCTCTCCTGCAAGTTTATGATCTGTGCTACAACACATTGGCAGGTAATCACAAAGAAACCCAGGGCACATACTCATAGTGCGGTAAATTAAAACCACATATAAAACGTGATGGTGACTGCGCTGTAGTGTGTAAAAGTGGGATGATGGGAAGGGAGAGAAAAAATTTAACTCGGAGGGGATGTGGCAAGGAAGGGTGGGGTATGGAGGTGTGGAGAGGAGGGGGAAGGGAAGGGGAAGAGGGAGAGACTGGGAGACGAAGTGGATGAGTAATAAGCTAGTACTGGGCTAACTAGCAGTGATGTGCAATGTGCACAGTGACACAAATGAAAATTCACTAATAAAAGACTGATCAATAATAATCAGAAAAATATGTAACACAGTGAATAATAGACAAAGATGTGACATATAAAACCAATATCCAAATGGTCGAAATATGCAACACGTGATAAAGATAAACCACTTAGACATAGTAATAATCCACAAACAAATCCATGAATGGGAAAAGTGAAATGGATGGGATAAATGAAAACACACACTCAGTAAATGAGTGAACTGTACTAGTAAGGAGAGGCAGTCCCAAATAAGTCCTGGTGATGACTTCCCAATCCTTCCAAAATAACTTTCTTTCTCGTACATCACGGGACACAGAGCGACATAGTCATTACTAATGGGTTATATAGTTACCGTCAGGTGCTGGCACTGGCAACTTCCAAAACCGGAAGTACCCTCCCCTATATAAGCCCCTCCCATCCGGGAGCACCTCAGTTTTTTGCCAGTGTCTAAGGTGTTGGCCAAGAAGAAACATGTGTTTTTCACTGAGCTTGCGTACAGGTTCTTTTGGGCCTCAGTAAGCTATTCCGGATCCGACCAAAAAAGCTTCATAGCTAAACGGTCGGTACCCGGGCCTTGCAGAGAAGAGCAAGGTTCTGCCTGTAATGCTTCTCTTAGGAGAGCTGGACCCTGGGATCCAGAGCTCTGGTCATACCCACGACCAAGATGTTTTCTGTGCAGGGTGCTATACAGGTCCAGGGGAGTGGAATCCTTGGGAACCCGGTCCCTGAAGGTTTGATTACAATGCCTGCCGTGATAGGTGAAGTTTGGGCTTTTGTGGACCAAACAAAGTCCTGCGGCGGGGAACAGGTAAGTGGGGGCCCCCAGGAACTTGGTTCTATTGGGGGACCCCCAAGCCTAATTTGTCTTTCTGTCTGTTACCTAACGGTATTCCCGCTAATATCTGTGCATGCCTGTAACTACTAAAAAAAGTAATAATTTTTAATGGTGGTCAAGAAAAAAAAAAAAAAAAAAGAATGTTTTTTTTTTTATATATGTTTAGTATATTAAACTGCGGTACCTGTGTTTGTCCACTAGAGGCCGCTGTGGAATGTTTTTCTTGTCATATGGACTAGTTTCTTCTCAGAGAGCAAAGTCCAGGCAGCTGGTGAGTTCTCCTACAGGAAACTGTTTCCTCTGCCATGTTGCAGTGTTCGTCTATCCCCCGGCCTGCGGCAAAGGGGGCCCTGGCTCCTGTCCCTGGTTTCCATGTTTGAAAATTAGCGCCGAGGCGCACGTGGCCGCGCGCGTGCGCGTGCACGCGCCTCTATATATAGAGGTGGCCGGAAAAAGGGGCGGGGCCTGGGGGATGACGCTCTGTGCGCGCCGCAGCGCTTCTGCGCATGTGCGGGCGTCCCAGCAGGTTTTTAAAAAGCCACATTATTGCAGTAAGCTGGCTATGAAGTACAGAGACAGAGCTGGCAACATTTAAAGGCATACAGCAAGCGGTTGATACAGGCATCCCCTAGAAAGGCACATTAGTAGACACCAACTGTTTATTATAGCAGCATTTATGCTAGACTATTATCAGTAACTGGTGTATTTTCGGCTGGAATACCTCAGCTTTGTGGCTTAGGAATATGCCGTCTAAAAACTCCGGGACTAGAAATTCCAGGAGGAATAGGGGGTCTCCATCGGGCTCTGAGGATCTTGGGCATGCTTTGGCTGCACCAGTCTCCCCTGAAGAATCAGAGGTTAGTGACCGTAGGGCACCCCCAGGAGTACCTGGTACTGTGGCTGTCCCCAGTTCACCTGCTCCTGTGTATGTAACAGAGGAGGTTTTTTCCTCAGCTCTGGGAGGACTGGAAGAGAGATTGTCAGCATTGATCGCTGCTTCCCTGTCACAGGAGAAAAGCGCTCGATCTCCGTCTCCTCCCTCAGAGTGCCTGTTAACAGAGCAACAGTCCCATACAGAGAACGACCTACCTGAGGGGGATCAGGATGAGGTTGATTCAGTTGTAGAGGAATCAACAGTGGAGGAGCCGTTCTCAGCATCACATGCTGAGAGGTTATGGGTGCAGTCCCTGACTAATATGGTCCGATCAGCATTTAAAATGCCACTTGCGGAGCCATCCTCCTCTTCTGTCTCCTCGTTGGGGTCGCTAAAAGCTCCCCAGACTGTTTGTTCTTTTCCGATCCATCCTTTACTGGAGGGGCTCATTTACCAGGATTGGGAGCATCCTGACAAAATATTTACTCCCCCCAAGAGATTTCCGGTGGTCTATCCTATGGAGGATAAGTTCGTCAGAAAATGGAAGGTCCCTACAGTGGACGCAGCCATCTCTTGTGTGAATAAATCACTGACATGTCCGGTGGAAAATGTCCAAATGTTCAAGGACCCAATAGATAAAAAATTGGAGTCCTTATTGAAATCTGCTTTTTCTACAGCAGGATTGGTGACACAACCAGCAGTGGCAGCTATAGGGGTCTGCCAAGCAGTGAAGGATCAGTTGAAACAGGTCTTAAGGGACGTGCCAGATCAGCAGGCTCTTGCTCTAGCTGATCTACCTAGAGCCTTATGCTTTGCGGTGGACGCTATAAAGGATTCAATCCATCAGGCCTCCCGCCTTACGCTGTCTGTAGTACATATGCGCAGGCTTCTATGGCTCAAAAACTGGTCTGCTGAAGCTCCCTGTAAAAAATTGCTGGTCAGCTTCCCATTCCATGGGGAGCGCTTATTCGGGGAAGACCTGGACAAGTATATCCAGAGAATTTCCAGCGGTAAAAGTACACTCTTGCCGGTCAAAAATAGAGTTAGAGGTCCCTCTTTTAAGAGGCCGGCTTCTCCAGTCCCTAGGACATCGGCTGTGAAACAGTTCCGACGGCCTCCCCGGTCAAATCCCGGAGGTAAAAATCAGGGACAGTTGCAGGGTAACAAGAAGCCCTGGAGCAGGAGAGGTACAAAACCTCCCCCAAAGTCAAATGCATGAAGGGTTGCCCCCACCCAATCGGGTGGGGGGAAGACTTCAGTTGTTCACAGAAACCTGGCGGGACACGATCCGAGACAGATGGGTGCTCTCCGCAGTAAATCTGGGATACAAATTGGAGTTAAAAAACTCCCCTCCTTCCCGCTTTATAAGGTCGAACGTGCCAAGGGATCCCCAGAAGAGAGGATCCCTCCTGTTGGCACTGGAACAATTATTGCTTCAAGCAGTAATTATAGAGGTCCCCCTGGAAGAATGGGGGTTCGGGTTTTACTCAAACCTCTTTACAGTTCCGAAGCCAAACGGGGACGTGAGGCCCATATTAAATCTAAAAGGGCTAAACAAATTCCTACATATCAGGACTTTCCGGATGGAGTCGATCCGATCGGTGGCCACTGCCCTACAAGGGGAGGAATGGTTAGCCTCGATCGACATCAAAGATGCTTATTTGCACATCCCCATCTTTCCAGCCCACCAAAAATTTCTACGCTTTGCGATAGAAGGGCGCCATTTTCAGTTCAGAGCCTTACCCTTCGGTCTGGCCACAGCACCAAGAGTGTTCACAAAAATTCTGGCCCCATTATTGGCCAATCTAAGAACACGAGGTGTAACGATAATGGCATATCTAGACGACTTGTTGCTGATAGACCACTCAGTGGAAAAACTAGAAGTGGTTGTTCACGAGACAATCAAGTATCTGGAATATCACGGTTGGATTATCTACCGAGACAAGTCAGCCCTAAAACCAGTCAAAAGTCTGGAATACTTGGGGCTAAGGCTGGATTCAGACCAGAGAAAAATTTTCTTGCCTCGAGAAAAGGGGTCGTCTTTGAGAGATTTGATCCACTTAGTGGGTTCAAAAAGACAGCCATCCATACGCCTGTGCATGAGGCTGCTGGGAAAAATGGTGGCATCATTCGAAGCAGTACCCTACGGTCAATTCCATTCAAGGAAGTTGCAAAGGGCCATACTGTCAGCCTGGAACAAAAAAGTTCAGGCTCTGGACGTACCAATGTCCTTGTCCCCTTCCGTTCGCAGAAGCCTCCGTTGGTGGTTGGTTCCCCGGAATCTGGAAAGAGGGAAATCCTTCAGTCCGATTTCTTGGAAGGTGGTCACTACAGATGCCAGCCTTTTAGGCTGGGGAGCAGTACTGGAGCAATGGTCTCTCCAGGGCAGATGGTCGGATGCGGAAAAGGCCCTGCCCATCAATCTCTTAGAGATACGAGCAGCCCGGTATGCCCTAGTAGCATGGACATCCAAACTCCAAGGGTCCCCTGTCAGAGTTCAGTCAGACAATGCCACAGCAGTGGCATATATCAATCGTCAGGGGGGCACCAGGAGTCGTGCAGCCCAAAGGGAAGTAAATTACATCCTGAGATGGGCAGAAAGATATGTCCCAGCCATATCTGCGGTATTCATTCCAGGGGTGGAGAATTGGAAGGCGGACTTTCTAAGTCGCCAACAATTATGCCCAGGGGAATGGTCCCTTCATCCCGAGGTTTTCCGGACAATATGTCAGCGGTGGGGAACACCGGATGTAGATCTGCTAGCATCCAGGTTCAACACGAAAGTGGACAGGTTTGTCTCTTGGACAAGGGATCCCCTAGCGTGCGGCTCGGATGCCCTAGTGTTCCCTTGGGATCAGTTCAAGCTGATATATGCATTCCCACCGCCACAATTGTTACCTCGATTACTCCGCAGAATCAGGGTAGAAAAGAAACCAGTGATTCTGGTGGCTCCAGCGTGGCCCCGAAGAGCATGGTACGCGGAGATTGTAAAAATGTCTGTGGGGAGTCCGTGGACCCTCCCACATCGTCCGGACCTGCTTTCGCAGGGACCGATATACCACCCTTCCTTACCAGCCCTAGGTTTGACGGCCTGGCTATTGAAGCCCACATTCTAAAAAGGAGAGGGCTCTCTAATGCTGTGGTGTCTACCATGATCAATGCCAGGAAACCGGTATCCAGGCAGATCTACTATAGAATCTGGAAGGCGTACATCGCCTGGTGTGAGGCCAGGAAATGGCATCCACGTAAATATGTAATAGGTAGAATTCTGGACTTCCTACAATGGGCTGTAGATAGGAAGCTTGCCTTGAGTACTATCAAAGGTCAGATTTCGGCCTTGTCAATATTTTTTCAAAGGCCCTTGGCTTCGCATTCACTAGTCAAAGCCTTTATACAAGGAGTGATGCGTATTAGTCCTCCGGTTAATATTCCCATATGTCCATGGGATCTAAACTTGGTTCTGTCGGTTCTACAGAAACAACCATTTGAACCATTACAGCATATTTCCTTAGTGCTTCTCACCAGGAAATTGATTTTTCTAGTAGCCATTTGTTCGGCTAAAAGAGTATCGGAATTAGCAGCTATGTCCTGTAAGGAGCCATATCTGGTTATCCATAAGGACAGAGTAGTGTTACGTCCTCATCCAGCCTTTCTTCCTAAGGTGGTATCGAGTTTTCATTTGAACCAAGATGTGGTTCTTCCTTCTTTTTTCCCCAAGCCTACTTCGGTAGAGGAAAAGTTATTGCATTCTTTGGATGTAGTAAGAGCAGTTAAAGCTTATCTAAAAGCCACTGCTCAGATTCGCAGAACGGATACTTTGTTTATTCTGCCGGAAGGCCCCAGAAAGGGTCAGGCAGCGTCAAAATCTACTTTAGCCAAGTGGATTCGACAGGTCATAATACAAGCCTATAGCTTGAGAAGTAGACTGCCTCCGTTCAAAGTTAGGGCGCACTCCACGAGAGCAGTTGGAACTTCATGGGCAGTGCATCACCAGGCCTCCCTGGCTCAAGTCTGTAAGGCCGCAACATGGTCTTCAGTACACACGTTTACTAGGTTCTACCAGGTGGACGTTAGAAGTCAGGAGGATGTCGCCTTTGGGCGCAGTGTGTTGCAGGCCGCAAAAGATCCTCATGTCTGATAGCGCTCAGCTTATATATGGTGTATCCCCCCCCTCATTTGGCATTGCTTTAGGACATCCCATTAGTAATGACTATGTCGCTCTGTGTCCCGTGATGTACGAGAAAGAAAATAGGATTTTTATAACAGCTTACCTGTAAAATCCTTTTCTTGGAGTACATCACGGGACACAGAGCTCCCGCCCCTCTTTGGGGACACTTATTGCTTTGCTACAAAACTGAGGTGCTCCCGGATGGGAGGGGCTTATATAGGGGAGGGTACTTCCGGTTTTGGAAGTTGCCAGTGCCAGCACCTGACGGTAACTATATAACCCATTAGTAATGACTATGTCGCTCTGTGTCCCGTGATGTACTCCAAGAAAAGGATTTTACAGGTAAGCTGTTATAAAAATCCTATTATATGGTATATGAATAAGTCATGTGTGGATAAAGTCCCGTCACCAATGAAGTGCTTGGAAAGAATCCTGTGGCGTCCACCCTGTGATCACACCTGGCTTACCTCCCTATTGGAAGGGGGGACAGTATACAGCAGTTCTCTGTAGTGAAGGGGGGTATCACGTCCTTATGGCCTGATCTTTATGGCACCGTTACTCATTGGAGTATATAAGAGAAAACAAAAACAGAGAGTACATCAATAGCGCAACTCTGTGAGTGCAGCAAGAGGGGTAGCTGATGCATACATTCACACACTCACTTGTGATGGAGTGAGCATGGACCTCAATCCAAACGAGCGCCAAGCTCGTGCCAATGGGAAAGAGTGTGGCATCTATGGTGCATCCGATAAACACAGAAATCAAGGCAATAATGAAAGGGGTATCAAATTTACTTTAAGCTTATGGTACGAAAGGTTAACAGTGGTAACAGTTTACAGGTAATAAGTTGCAGAGCCCTGCAGCAATAAACATACTATGCATTAAATGAATGGTAAAGGTGCGCTGTGTGGGCGACCGTTAACTAGGCGCCCTGTGACGCAGTAACACAGACACACTGCCAGCAGATCCGAGAGGAGACGAGCTCGCCGCTCGTAAGGATTCAATACCCGGTTTTTACTTCCAAATGTGAGTTTTTTACGTGATACCCCCCTTCACTACAGAGAACTGCTGTATACTGTCCCCCCTTCCAATAGGGAGGTAAGCCAGGTGTGATCACAGGGTGGACGCCACAGGATTCTTTCCAAGCACTTCATTGGTGACGGGACTTTATCCACACATGACTTATTCATATACCATATAGTTATTTTGGAAGGATTGGGAAGTCATCACCAGGACTTATTTGGGACTGCCTCTCCTTACTAGTACAGTTCACTCATTCACTGAGTGTGTGTTTTCATTTATCCCATCCATTTCACTTTTCCCATTCATGGATTTGTTTGTGGATTATTACTATGTCTAAGTGGTTTATCTTTATCACGTGTTGCATATTTCGACCATTTGGATATTGGTTTTATATGTCACATCTTTGTCTATTATTCACTGTGTTACATATTTTTCTGATTATTATTGATCAGTCTTTTATTAGTGTATTTTCATTTGTGTCACTGTGCACATTGCACATCACTGCTAGTTAGCCCAGTACTAGCTTATTACTTATCCACTTCGTCTCCCAGTCTCTCCCTCTTCCCTTCCCCCTCCTCTCCACACCTCCATACCCCACCCTTCCTTGCCACATCCCCTCCGAGTTTAATTTTTTCTCTCCCTTCCCATCATCCCACTTTTACACACTACAGCGCAGTCACCATCACGTTTTATATATATTTTATTGTTCACTTGGACCAGACCCTCCGGTGACTGCTGCAGTATCCCATCCGTTCCCCCTACACCTCTCATCTGTGCCACTACTTAGCTAGCGCGAGGGTTTTCTTGTTTTAAATTAAAACCACATACTTTAATAAATTAAGTAAAATATGCACTTACAAAGTTAGTCAAGGATGAAGGCATATAGTCCATGTACACAAAGGGGGAGGCAGCTGGATTACTCAATCTGCATCTACTGTATGTGCCCTCCAAGAGAACCCTGCCAGGCTGTAGTAGGAACCAAGCTGCAGCTCAGGAGATGGGCGCTGACTCTAGAATACGGGGATACCAGCTGCTGTTAAGTGTGGTGAACCCGTTCACAGGAATGATGTTATCAACCAGCAAGTGCCGAACAGAGGGCCCCCTGACTGGCCTGAACTGAAATACCTCCCAAAAATTTAATGTTTCACCTTTATTGTCCAGATTGACTTCAGATGTGATGTGCACTTAACTGAAGCACTTGCCTAGCTGTGTGTGTGCGGGGAAGCTTTTGTTCAGGCAGCCAGATTTTTAATTCAAGACATCACATGGCCTAGCAGACAAGACATACAGTATGGTAAACCATGACTACAGTAAGTCCAAAACACAGCCAGAGAGGACCTCTGCTCACCAATGCTCATCTGCAACATTTAGCCCTTTTGTAAGCAAGATAAGCAGACAAGCTCATAAACTGGAACTGGCTAATAAGGAACTTGCTCAACTGCACAGCCCACAAACCAGAAACATTTCACCTTCCTGCAACAAAAATTCCCCCTGCAGGCTCCCAGAATGATGCAGGACACTGATATGTGAAACCAATGTTATCTTCGCACTGTTTTGGGGAACAAATTGGTGTTATATGACCAATCAACACTAGTTTCTAAGTATCAAACCATCCCCAATAATAAAAAAAAATACACAAATTTGCATAGTACTACATAGCATGTAAAATAAAACTTGTCATGAAACAAACAAGTTGGCTACCATTTGGTATGCAGATCAGGGCTTTAAATATTTCATGCTGTTTTCAGGTCTGTGGCCCAAAATGTACTGATGCCAGAGGCCACCAAGCAGCTAGCAGTTTTAGAAGAAGGTCAGCCATGGGAGTACACTTATTTATCTCATAACAGCTATAATTTAGCATACTATTCCATAATTACTTTCAAAATCCATACTGAAATACTAAATATTAAAATGTAATATTATTCACTATCTATGAATATCAGTCTCTGCCTAAACAGTGCACATAATATACATAATACATGTAGTAGTTTCTGCTCAATATACTGTAGATAATATAGTATGCATTCTAGGATGAATATACACATATAAAATAAAGCAAGCCAAAACAAGTACATGTGAGAAATAAAACTTTGAAAACTGTCAGTAGCTACATCTCTGTCTGTTCTGCCAGTGCTTGAATTGAACCTGCTAAACCACTAGCATGACTGTCAGGAAGGTACCTACCTAGAGTTGCCTGCACATTCTTTATGAGCTTAGAAACCCATGGCCTTCAGCTAGGAACCATTCCAAGTTGAAGCTGAGGTTTAGAAAATTGAGTGCCCTGGGTTTTGGGGCTACTGTGGGCATATTCAAATGTACAGGTATCCCTAGGTGAATGCTTTACAGTAATTTTAGCAGTGTAGAAAGTTTAATGTAAGCAGAGGTTAACTTTTTGGCTCTACATACTTATTTCAGCTTTTACAAAGGAAGTATTGGGGAAGCTTATACTATACAAGAAGTGTGAGTGTCTAATGTCCCCAAGAAAAGAACTGGGAACTATTGAAAGAGATTTTGTCCATAGTGTACTCAAGATATATAAGAGTGAAAACTCAAACTACTGCATAAGGCATTTCCTACACATGTAATATCAGGTTTCGGATAAACTAACCATTTCGGACCTCAAAGCTAATACTGTAGCTTTCCAAATGCATATTACAAATTAGCTCATAAACACAAAAAGGCACTGCCTAAGCTTTCAATAATGTCATGTCATAAAAACTGTACTCACTCCAATACATATATACTAGAAGATAGAAGATTGACAGTGTGTGTATGGCCTGGTTTGGCCAATCCAATGAATGAAAAGACAAACCTAGTGCTCATAGGCACAGCATAACCCCTCAGGATTTTTAGGACAGAACAGGTAAGTATTTAAAAAGTATTGTTTATTAGAAACATTTGATAATCTATACAGTAGAAAAAATAAGATCAATTTGCAGTACAAAATACAGGCATGAATATAAATGCCCTCTGGTATGGCTCCAATACATAAAACTGAATAATTTGAAGAACTAAAACTTGAACGCCTTACATATTTTTTTGTGTTAACGGGTTAGTTTATTCAAACTGTTATTTCAGATTATGTAGCTCCTGAAATGTTAAACTTTCTTCTATTTCTTTGGTGCTATAGTGACAAGTTCTCTGAACTTGAATGGCTGGGTCTGAACGGCTTTGGCCATTATGAGAAGTTCACACTGTCCTTGCTGGACATTTCTTTCATTTTATAGTATGGGAAATACAATAGAAGATACTAGAACATGTGGAAATGCCCAAAACTCCAAAGTGGATAGGAACAAAGTCTAATATTTTGGGATGAAAATCTGACTTGGAACATCTAAGGACCAAACCCAACAACACAATCAATACAAGGTTTTTGTAGGAATATGCGGCCTGTGTGAGAGGACGCTACAATGAACTTATTGCTTACTGTGTTGTACTGTAAGGTCATCTGTCCAGTTGCCATTGAAGTTTCCACACAGGCCACAAGGTTTCCCTTTATGATCTTCTGTCAGCTTGATATATATTCCAGATCCTCCATCCCAGGCAAGAGAAAATCCAAAGGTAGTCTTTACTAGTATATAGTCAGCTAGTCTCTCAATAAATACATTTTCCACTGTCTGTGGCAACATCACCCTGGCAGTAGACAGGAGAAAATCACATTTTAAGACAGGCACTTGCCAAAACCATCTTTTAATTTTCCCCATCTAAACAATGCACGTTTTGCTTGTTATCATAAGTGTATTACTACATAGGGAAAAAAACAGGCATGCAATGACATGAAATAGCCCATCAGAAGTAATTAAGCATGAAACAGCAATGTGGTTTGGTTATTTTATGTCAATGCAAATCAAGCAACTTCAAACTGAAAGAAAAGTTGCACAAATGAATGCCTAATTTTTTTAAATGAAAAACATTACAACCAAAGAGCTCATTTGTTAATTTTTTTTCAATCAATAGATAACTAATAATCAATTAATAATATCAAACATATTTTTACTTCAGTGATGTCATCTGAAAAGTATAGGTTTTAAAATGATCTAGATATCATCAATGCCTGTTGTTATATGGCATATAGGTGTAGCGATACCTTCAACTAAGAAGGCCGCAGATTAGTTTTGGGCCCTGAAAACAGCTCCGCCAACCCCCGGCAATGTACTCGAGCCCCTACTGGCACAGTTAGTTATATCAGAAATATAATTCTTATACTGTATGAGTAAACACAGAAATCAAGGCAATAATGAAAGGGGTATCAAATTTACTTTAAGCTTATGGTAAGAAAGGTTAACAGTGGTAACAGTTTACAGGTAATAAGTTGCAGAGCCCTGCAGCAATAAACATACTATGCATTAAATGAATGGTAAAGGTGCGCTGTGTGGGCGACCGTTAACTAGGCGCCCTGTGACGCAGTAACTAGATGAACTAACTAGCTGGCCAGGCCTGGCTCAGATATCTAAAACTCAGTCTATAGGGGATGATGGTTTCTTCACCGGCAATTCTTTAAAGGTGGTGCACATAACAGAATAACATTTATAATCCAGTGGGAAGATTTTGATGAAATAAACACTTTACTTCATGAGCTCTGAGTTCAGTTCTGACATGGATCTCCAGTGAGAGTATTAGATATCAACTTGTGGGCCACGGCAGTCTATAGGCACATTAGCAACAACAGTATATGGTCTGAGCATACGCTCGCTCACCCCTCCGGACGCGATCCCAGTCCGGGAACTTCCACCGACTGTGTCCTCACACACACAGTGTCTCCAGCGATCGGGTCCCCGATCCAACCAAGGCTGTAGACAAGCGAAGTCAGATGCTTACCCCGGCTCGCAGTGGGGTGGAAGGCTCTTTGGTGCTGCGCAAGGCCTCAGGCTTCAGGCCTTGCACTCCGGCACATCCGCACAGGAGGATCAGTCACTGAAGTCTTGTGTCCCAAAGAGGCCGAGCCCATCCTCGCCTCCTCCTTTTATAACCCCTCCCATGAGTCTCTGGGGTGGAAACATGCCGAAAGGGATTCTGGGCAAAATAGCCCAGAGAGTCTTAAAGGGGACCCCGCTACACACTCCCCCCACTTAAATTCTTTGGTCCCCAAAGAAACCTTAGCATACACTGCGTACAACCCCAGACAACATTGCATAAGAGGTTGGCATAGGGAATTCCCACCAAAACCGAGGGGTTGGATTCCCTTTCCCACAGGTCATACTATCCTGAGTGACCTGCCTAACTGTGCCAGAGAGTGAGTGGGGGTTGCCCTCTACCAAATGTACAGTGGAGGGGTCCGGATTCTCTACACTCCTCCTAGCAGTGATCACAGAATCTTCTGAGCTCTTCCCCATTTGTGGGTAGGTCAACTTTCTGGGAGCAATAAATGTCCATATACAGTGAACAATGATGAGAAAGATGTACTGAAGAGATCTTGGTGTAGGCTTCTTCATACAGTATATAACTTGTGTATCCAATGTAAGGAAAATCTGCTTACCAGACCAGATGGACCTTTTGAATGAACAAGAGGTCAAAAACGCTTGTTTTCCACCATGAGGGGAAGATGGTCTCAGATGAAGCAGTGATCCAGCCAGATGGTAGGCACAGCATCAGATGTAGAGATGATATATAAAAAACGGATGTGGAAACGTTCTAAGTGTAGACGTATTCTACCGCTTACTGCGGCACTCACACAGCTCAGCTCTTTCTCTTTCTTTATATTATCTGTTTGGGTTATTGTGTGATATACCTGTTGGTGTCCAGCTGCAGTAGTTCTCTTAGTCATTTGTGCGCTGATTGCCTTTTATAAAACTTTCTGGGAGGCCTTATGACTCTGCGAGCCCTCTGTTCCCTTGGGGTTTCTGGCTCTGGCGCCACATGCTCTTCCTCTGTAACAGGCTCAGGCAACACGGCAGGCTCTGTAACATCTGCTTCAGGAGCCGAGGGATACATAGAGTCTCTAGGGTCCTGTTCAGGGTAAACATCACGGGCATCTTCCCAGTTATCAAATGAAGGACTATATGGGATGAATTCAGCGGCTTCTGCATTCAGTTTGGAGCTCACTGAAGGTGATGGGCACCCGGTTGACTCCTTCACCGGGGCCCTCTGGAGTTTCCCGCCGGCTTGCGGTTATCTGGTTTCTCCTTCTTGGGACTGGAACATGTAGCTGCAATATGGCCAATACCTCCACAGTTAAAGCAGACTATATCTCCCCATTCTTGTAAAGATGCGGGTGCTGAGACAATTGGGAATAACTCCTTCCTTGGTACTTCTCTTTTGGGACCCTCTGAGTCTTTTGCCATCAGAGAGGTCAACATCTCTAACACCTTGGACATTTGAGCTTTTAGAGTGTCTACCTCTGAGTCTCTTTCAGGGGTCATCACTGGATTGACTAGCACCTGTGCGGGTACAACATTAGTCTTAATCATTTGCTGGTCCTGTTGTAATGCCTCCTCATCTCTGATGATTTTTATCAAGTCAGCATAAGTCAGCAACGTTCCTCCTCCAGAGGTTTTCAGGTGCAGCCAGACTGGATCCGAGCGTAACGCTCCCTTTAAAACTTGTTTCATTCCTGCCGCATCTGTGTCTTGGGGCTTCATTCCCTTCTTCAACACAATCTTGCACAGCAACCTGTTCAGTCTTCTAACATACTCTGAAAGTTTCTCCTTCGGTTGTTGGAAAGTATGTTCAAATTGGTAGACCATCTCTGTCACCATTTCCAATTGACCAAACTCTTCCTGTAGCATGGCTAGACAGTCTTGAGCCGTGCAGTCTGTATTCCCAAACCGAAAACTTTTCACTGCTTCTGCGCCTTTGAGACTTTCTATCACTCGTTGCCTCTTCTGCGCTTCAGGCACCTCCCATGCCTCTACTGCTTGTAATGCCTGCTCCACCCAGGTATCAAAATCTTCTTCCCCTGCAGGGACAGGGAACTTCCCTGAGAATGTCTTTAGTCTCCGGTAGCTAGTCTCTACATGCACCGTGCTTGTCTTCTGACACTTGGTTAGCAGATCCCCTATTGCATTTATCAGTTCTGGTGATATAGCAGTGACAGGTGCAGGCGCCACCGGAGGCGTCGCCCTGTCTCCTCTTTCAGGTGGGGTACGGGCCGCAGCCTGCGGTGATCCCGTTGGTGATGGCTCTTTCTTAATTGCGTGCGCCAACCTATAGGATCTATTATCTGGCGTCTGTACACAGTTGCGCTTACAAGTCTCTGGCATCCCGTCCAAGTACTCCACTAGTGCATACTGGTATGAGATGTCTGGGTCTGACTTTAGTCCCATCACCCACGGTGTGTGATCTGGGGTCACTGACTTCATTAACTCCTCTATCGTTTCAATTGACCATTCCTCCCCTGGTAGGTTGATGACCACTGATTGGTTTGGGTCTGTCTTTGCCACTTCGCACCACGCTCTTATTCCTTGCGGGTCCATGACGGCACCTCTGGCGTTTAATTGCTGTATCAGGATCCGGAACGAGAACCCCCACGTGTAGCGATACCTTCAACTAAGAAGGCCGCAGATTAGTTTTGGGCCCTGAAAACAGCTCCGCCAACCCCCGGCAATGTACTCGACCCCCTACTGGCACAGTTAGTTATATCAGCAATATAATTCTTATACTGTATGAGTAAACTCAGACATCAAGGCAATAATGAAAGGGGTATCAAATGTACTTTAAGCTTATGGTAAGAAAGGTTAACAGTGGTAACAGTTTACAGGTAATAAGTTGCAGAGCCCTGCAGCAATAAACATACTATGCATTAAATGAATGGTAAAGGTGCGCCGTGTGGGCGACCATTAACTAGGCACCCTGTGACGCAGTAACTAGATGAACTAACTAGCTGGCCAGGCCTGGCTCAGATATCTAAAACTCAGTCTATAGGGGATGATGGTTTCTTCACCGGCAATTCTTTAAAGGTGGTGCACATAACAGAAAAACATTTATAATCCAGTGGGAAGATTGTGATGAAATAAACACTTTACTTCATGAGCTCTGAGTTCAGTTCTGACATGGATCTCCAGTGAGAGTATTAGATATCAACTTGTGGCCATGGCAGTCTATAGGCACATTAGCAACAACAGTATATGGTCTGAGCATACGGTCGCTCACCCCTCCGGACGCGATCCCAGTCCGAGAACTTCCACCGACTGTGTCCTCACACACACAGTGTCTCCAGCGATCGGGTCCCCGATCCAACCAAGGCTGTAGACAAGCGAAGTCAGATGCCACCCCGGCTCGCAGTGGGGTGGAAGGCTCTTTGGTGCTGTGCAAGGCCTCAGGCTTCAGGCCTTGCACTCCGGCACATCCGCACAGGAGGATCAGTCACTGAAGTCTCGTGTCCCAAAGAGGCCGAGCCCAGCCTCGCCTCCTCCTTTTATAACCCCTCCCATGAGTCTCTGGGGTGGAAACATGCCGAAAGGGATTCTGGGCAAAGTAGTCCCGAGAGTCTTAAAGGGGACCCCGCTACATAGGCATTAATGAATATATACAGTGCCTTGCAAAAGTATTCAACCCCCCCTTGGCTTTTTACCTATTTTGTTACATTACAGTTCAATGTTTTTTTTTTTTTATCTGAAATATATGAGATGGATCAGAACACAATAGTCTAAGTTGGTGAAGTAAAATTAGAAAAATATATACATAAAACAATTTATCAGAAATAAAAAACTGATAATTGGCATGTGCGTATGTATTCACCCCCTTTGTTATGAAGCCCATAAAAAGCTCTGGTGCAACCAATTACCTTTAGAAGTCACATAATTAGTGAAATGATGTCCACCTGTGTGTAATCTAAGTGTCACATGATCTGTCATTACATAAACACACCTTTTTGAAAGGCCCCAGAGGCTGCAACACCTAAGCAAGAGGCACCACTAACCAAACACTGCCATGAAGACCAGGAACTCTCCAAACAAGTAAGGGACAATGTTGTTGAGAAGTACAAGTCAGGGTTAGGTTATAAAAAATTATTCAAATCTTTGATGATCCCTAGGAGCACCATCAAATCTATCAGAACTAAATGGAAAGAACATGACACAACAGCAAACCTGCCCAGAGACAGCCACACTCAGAGAGGCAGCACAGAGACCTAAGGTAACCCCGGAGGAGATGCAGAGTTCCACAGCAGAGACTGGAGTATCTGTACATAGGACGACAATAAGCTGTACGCTCCATAGAGTTGGCCTTTATGGCAGAGTGGCCAGAAGAAAGCCGTTACTTTCAGCAAAAAACAAAATGGCACGTTTTGAGTTTGCGAAAAGGAATGCGGGAGACTCCCAAAATGTATGGAGGAAGGTGCTCTGGTCTGATGAGACTAACATTTAACTTTTTGGCCATCAAAGAAAATGCTAGGTCTGGCGCAAACCCAACACATCACATCACCCAAAGAACACAGTGAAACATGGTGGTGACAGCATCGTGCTGTGTGGATGTTTTCCAGCAGTCGGGACTGGAAAACTGGTCAGAGTTGAAGGAAAGATGGATGGTGCTAAATACAGGGATATTCTTGCACAAAACCTGTACCACTCTGTGTGTGATTTGAAGCTAGGATGGAGGTTCACCTTCCAGCAGGACAATGACCCCAAAAACACTGCTAAAGCCACACTTGAATGGTTTAAGGGGAAACATGTAAATGTGTTGGAATGGCCTAGTCAAAGCCCAGACCTCAATCCAATAGAAAATCTGTGGTCAGACTTAAAGATTTCTGTTCACAAGCGCAAACCATCCAACTTGAAGTAGCTGGAGCAGTTTTGCAAGGAGGAATGGGCAAAAATCCCAGTGGTAAGATGTGGCAAGCTCATAGAGACTTATCGAAGGCGACTTGGAGCTGTGATAGCCACAAAAGGTGGCTCTACAAAGTATTTACTTTAGGGGGGTTAATAGTTATGCACATTGATTTTTGCTGTTATTTTGTCCTATTTGTTGTCTGCTTCACAATAAAAAAAAAATAATCTCCAAAGTTGTGGGCATGTTCTGTAAATTAAATGATGCAAATCCTTAAACAATCCATGTTAATTCCAGGTTGTGAGGCAACAAAACACGAAAAATGCGAAGGGGGGGGTGAATACTTTTGCAAGGCACTGTACTAGATAAGTGAAGTAGCTTCCAGTTTATCAGAAGCACCTACAAAGTACTATTGCTTCAAATAAGTAATGTTATTGTTTATTGTCGCCTATAGCCCTGTAAACTTTTTAAAGTTTTAAGTATTAGGAAAATGGTTGTTGAAAGCGATATTAAACTGAAAAGCAAACATTTATAATATTGCAGCTTACCAATTCTTAAACATGGTGGCTGCATTATTTTTCTCTTTAAGGCTTTCTTTCTTTTATTTTATTTTTTTACCTGGTGATCCAATCAGTTAATCAGTTGGGTTTTTTTTTCAACAGAAAAAGCTCTCCTGTAAATGTATCAATTAGAGTGTTGAGAAAAAACGTTTACCCCTGACATGGGCACTTACAATGATCACCTTTTATATATATATATATATATATATATATATATATATATATAATTCTTTATCCCAAAAGATAAAAACATGTTGCTGTATCTGCTTGTGTAATTGCAGTGTGAGCTGGAGTTTGGCTTCAATTTGTTACTGTATCTAAATCTGTTAGTACATATAACACTCTCCTCCCCCCAGACTGACAGTGCTGCTGTCCAAATATGCCCCTGTGCTCCTTCATTCAGAGTGGAGACAGGGGGTATGTTACTTGCCAGATCAAAAGGTGAAAACACATGAGGGAAAAAAGCCTAAAAAAAGAAAATGAATGCAGCCACCACATCAAATGATTGGTAAGCTGCAAAATATAACATTTTTGGTTTGGGGTTTAATACCACTGTAATGAGATGCTTTCTTACCTTACACCTCCTTTCCTCACTTCGTAACCAGAAACTGTGATCTCCTCTTGGCTTGAGAAAAACATACTGATTGATCTTTTACAAGTATAAACAGAACCCTCACAAATAGGGCTGTTGTGAACCTAATAAAAAAAAAGAAAACATTTAAAGGGTATTTCGGGATGTACAGCATTTTTGTTATTCATATGTCACTGATGATTGCAAACAATTGACTCTTTGTAGTAATGATTGGTAGCCAGAGATCATGTGACCCCCCCCTGCCTAGGCTCTGAGCTGGGGAAAAAATTGTTTTACTCATGGTATGTAGGAAATGCTTTTTCTTTTACTTAAATAATATTGTGATTTTGTAATGTTGCTATGTGTGGATTAAAATGACAAGCCAACTTTAAAGGGAACGGAGTAACATATGATCATAACAACACTTTAGTACAGCAGCCTTGTGAAAATGAGTGATTCTGGCAAATCGCAGATTTCGCCATCTGTGAAATTTTACTAAAGTGGAAACTCTGGAATTCTCTAATTGAGCTGGTCAGATAAAAATTTCCTTGGGAAAAATCATCTGCCCTTTCTTTTTATTGAGAGTGTGTTTTTTTTGTGTATTTAGGATAGTTTTGTTTATTTCATTTAAGCCCCGTACACACGATCGGATAACCTATGGATTTTCGTCCGATGGATTTGTCCATCAGAAATCCGATGAAACTGTTTTTCATCAGTCTTGGCCACACACCATCAGTCAAAAAACCGACCGTTCCAAACGCGGTGACGTAAAACACTCTGATGAGCCGAGAAAAATTAAGTGTAATGCTTCTGAGCACGCGTCGACTTGATTCTGAGCATGCGTGGGTTTTTTAACCGATGGACTTGCCCATAGACGATCGGAAATTCCCATCGGTTTTTTATCCATCGGAAAGTTTTAAAACAAGTTCTATTTTTTATAACCGATGGAAAAAAGACCGATGGGTACCATACACGATCGGTTGGTCTGATGAAAACCATCCATCGGACGGTTTTCATCAGTCAAACCGATCGTGTGTACGGGGCTTGAGTGTTCTTTGTATATATGTTTTTTTCTGTCACTTTTACATGTATTTATTTATTTTTTTTGCCGTTCTCTCTGTTCTTTCTGTGAAAAAATATGAGGCTAATGACGGACTTCTTTTATTATAAAAACAGGTTGAGGATAATTGGAATTTCCAGAATCCTCGGGAGACATTTAAAACCTATTGAACTCCTAAAAACTCCACGAACCACCTAATTACACCCCCCCCCCCCCCAACTCAAAATGCATTTTGTCCAAAACAGCAAAACATTGATGAAATATCTTGATTTGTGCCGAAATTCCAGGCAAATTAAAGCTTTTAAACTTGCCCATTCCCGGTTTAGGTTTATAAGTTTTAAATTTCAAAAAAGAAACAGGTAAACGTCACTGTGTCCTCTTTTTGCCACTTTATTTCAAACTTGAACTTACTTACCCATATGGTATACAAAGGCACAGGATTACTGCAATCTCTGGCAAATATGTAGGAGCAGTTTCCCGGAAAATAAAAGTAGATACCATCAAATGTTTCAAAATTGTATTGACCCCAACTTCTGCAAATCCCATCTCTTTCCTCGCCAGGGTTTGGTACTGTGAGACATAGATAGAGAAAATATTCGCAAGTTTTTACAAAGCACAAAAAACAGCACTTATATTTGAAGCTATTTAATTGATATTGGTTGGTGTACTATACATCATAGACCTAATTTCGATCCTACAATACATATAGAATATAGAGTATTTTAGCAAAGAAATATTATAACAGAGATTTAAAAAAAAAAAACATATTTGATTGGGTCTCGGGTCTATGCTGTAATATGGAGGGATTTCCATAGTGTTCTAGTAAACAAAAGGAAGCCCTACTTCACACTGTTCATATTACCTTATGAACTGAAGTTTGTTCTGAGAAACATAGGAGTCCAGTGGTATTTTATGCCCAACATATTTTATAAAGAAAATAGGAAGCTGTAGTAAGAGGTAAAATTAAAGAGGTGTCAAATGTATCCCAACGTACAGAGACTACGAAGCTGCTTGACTGCAGTGGAAAATTGAGTAGTTTCATAGTGAGCTTATAGATTTTGAAGATAAAACTTACCATTTATAGCAAATACATAGATAGTTAACAGTACGATCCCAGAATATTTACTATGTAAATTACTTTATGATACAAAACTGACCCTTATTAAAGCGTTTGTTAACCCCCCAATAAAAATAAATAGAGATCCTGATTCCTTAAAGCAGATTAAACAACACAGTGCTTGTGCTGTGTAATTTGCCCCTCTCTAAACTATAAAAAAACCTGCCTGTTCCTGACATTTCCTGTATCCTCCTCTCTGCGCTGACCATGAAAATCAGGGCTGCTGAGCCCTGACCACCGTGATCAGCGTACATCCCTTTGTCAATGCGCAACTCTCCTCTCTGCTCTCCTCTCTCCCCCTCACTCCCTCCTCTCTGCCTGTCAGCTCTGTGTTCTGTGTCTCTGTCTCCACCCCCAAACCCCCCCCACCGCTATTAGTAAAATAAAAAATTATAATGCTCACTGCCAGCCCCTCTATTATAGCCTGGTATAGCACTCTGTATTAGTTTTTTTTTAAAAATTAGGCTTGTAAATACCTGCTTAGAGCGACCTTCAGGCCATTCATGTGACTCTCGGCCGGTTTCCAGGGCTACTGCAGGAGGGGCTGAGTGGCCATGTGACCTCCCCAGCTGATGTCAGAGAGAGATCTTGGCCCCTCCTGCGGAAGCCATCCATCTGAGCTGTACAGTCATGTGACCGGCCTGAAGATAGCTCTAAACAGGTATTTACATGCCTAGTTTTTATAAAAGACTAATACAATGTGCTATGCCAGGCTCTAATAGAGGGGCTGGCATAGACTTAAATGAATGGGTTAACAAACACTTTAAAGCTTTTTATGTGGGACATGAATATGGCCAGTTGGAAACAAAACTCATTTACAAAATTACTTTGTAATAAGCCATTTTCTAAAATTGTCAAATATTTAATAACTCTTTTCAAAGATTTGAGGAAACAAATATAAGAATTTCATCTACTTTCAAGTTGGAAAAACATGCACATTTCCCCATGTTTTAAGAGAAGTATGGCCAAAGCTTCCCTTGTGGGTCACATGAGTGCACTCTCCTGTGACCCAGAATAAGCCGATAGCTGACAGTCACCGCTCAGAACTGACAGAGAACTGAGCGATCAGCAGTCATGTGATCACTCCGTTCTTGGTCTTAGAGCCAGCAGGGGACAGCTGCAGCATCACAGTGATGCTGCATCATAGAGGTGAGTATGTATGTTTATTTTTTAGTAACCCCAAACTTCTCCTTTAAAAATGTTGAAATTACAGAAAATGCTTGTTGATCTG
Organism: Rana muscosa; assembly: GCA_029206835.1. Taxonomy (NCBI): domain Eukaryota; kingdom Metazoa; phylum Chordata; class Amphibia; order Anura; family Ranidae; genus Rana; species Rana muscosa. Next base: position 811,439,609 of record CM055118.1, read on the forward strand.
AAAGAAATCCAATGACTGTCTAACTTCCGATGTACTCTGCTGCACTGAAATCCCAAGCAGTGTTGGGAACTACAGAATTCCCCCTATGCTATGGAGATTAGGAGGGTATTCTGTTATCCAGCAGAGCATAAGTGGGCAGGACTGACAATACTTTTTGGGGATCCAGAACAGTAGAGGCAGTTTTGTCAATAATAACAATAAACTGGTAGAGTAGGGTCTAGAAATTAGTCATATTGAGCACCAGGCTGGATGGCGGTTGAATAAATAATTGTCTGGGCAGGTGGAGATGGAAGAGGGGAGACCTCGCTCGCTTAGTTTTAAAGTGGTTGTAAAGCCTAAAGGCTTTTTACCTTCATGCATTTTATGCATGAAGCTTAAAAAACCTTCAATATGCAACTCCCCCACAGCCCCCCCCAATACTTACCTGAGCCCAATCCCGATCCAGCAATGTATAGGAGAGAAGCCACTCTTCTGGGTCTCTGCCTTCTCATTGGCTGAGACACAGCAGTGGGAACCATTGTCAATCACAGCCAGTGAGGAGGGAGCGGGGGCAGGGCCAAGCACTGTTCTGTGTGTCTCATGGAAACACAGAGCGGGGCTCAGGAGCGAGCATGCACAAGTGTCCCCACAGTAAGCAGCTTGCTATGGGGGTAATTGGCAAGGGGGAGGAGCCCAGAGCACCAACGGGGTACTCGAGAAGAGGAGGATCGGGGCTGCTCTGTGCAAAACCATTATAGAGTGAAGGTAAGTACAACATGTTTGCTATTTTTCTAAAAATAAAGAAAAAAAGCCTTTAATATCACTTTAAAGCTAATTTCAAGTAGTGGAAGTTAAAGGATTGCTTGAGGGATCGTCGGTCAGCAGTCTAGTTCGGTACCAGTTTTGTCAGTTTACAAGAGGAAGCTATTAATTTACTGGATTTTTGACATACCAGATATAACAGATATGTCCCTCCCCTTCCTCTTACAACAGGAGTAAATTATGAATGGAAAGTGTATTTATTGATCTGCAGCACTAACTGTGAGCATTTATTTCATGCCCCCCTCCTCTCCTATATACAGTATATGATCCCCAGCCTGTCTCTGTATGTAATCTGTATATTAACCCTTCACATCTGCACATTAACCCCCATCCTCCTACTCTATATGACCGTAACAATAACTTCATCACCTCTCCCCCACTCTGTGAATGGCCTGTATAATAATCTATTTAGTGCATCATTAATCATGTTTAATCCCCTAAATACCAGCATGTTTTTTTATTTGAAGAATTGTGGCAAGAAATTAGATCACCTTGGGGTGTTTACTTTCCAAAAATGGGTAATTTTGTAGGTTTGTGTACTGTCCTTAAATTTTTATTTTATTATTATTTTAAGTAAGGGAAACAGGTTTTATTTTTTTAACTTTTTATAGTACAGTGCAGTTATTCAATACCATCAAAGTAAAGCTTAATTTGTCACTGAAATCATCATAATGCTGAAAAATATAAATAAATGCTTGGTAATAAAGAGGCATTACATTCTGGTAAGTGGAATTTGATCCCAAAATATTATTATTTTTTTTTTTTAAATTGGGGAAGGGTTAAATCCTTGCCAGGTTGGTTTCTGTTGTGTCATTGCTAAGGACATTATTCCTCACCTTCTGTCTTATGTCGTGTACACACGGCCGTTTTTAATGTCATTGAAAAAAAAGTTTTTCTCGACGTGATTCTTCTCAAGCCTGCCTTGCCTACACACTATCGTTAAAAAAAATGCTTGCGCAAAGCGCGGTGACCTACAACACGTTCGACGGCACTATAAAGGGGAAGTTCCATTCGGATGGCGCCACCCTTTGGGCTGCTTTTGCTGATTTTGTGTTACCGCGTGTTAGTAAAAGTTTGGTGAGAGACGATTCACGCATTTCAGTCTCTGTGCTTTTCAGTCTCCGTGCTTTTCAGTCTGTTACAGCGTGACGAATGTGCTATCTCCATTACGAATGCTAGTTTTACCAGAACAAGCGCTCCCGTCTCATAACTTGCTTCTGAGCATGCACATTTTTTTCCCGTCATTAAAGCGTACACACGGCCGTTTTTCACAACGAGAAAAACAACGAGAAAAAATAGAGCATGTTATAAATTTTTAATGCCCATTTTTCTCGTCGAGAAAAATGCTCTGGAGCCCACACACGATCGTTTTTAATGACCAATTTTAAAAATGGCATTTTTCTCGTCATGAAAAACAGTCGTGTGTACGCGGCATTAGTGACAACATAAAAGAAAGTAAAAAAATAAAAATTACAAAATATTAAAGATAGTCATACCGTACTGGCATCTGTTTCCTTGTGCCTGAAAGGTGTCACAGTCACACAAACCTGCTTCTGTACAAAGTGCTCCATTAAGGCAGCCATGTGGGCAGGACTCTGCAGTCAAAGATGAAAATTGCAGTTAGTTACCAATTCATATTCATTGGCTGCATACACGGTAGCCTACATAAACTCTCACATGTACAAAAAAACAGGATCTTTCTTGGTCATTTATCTATAACCAGACTGCAGATTGAGTTGCATCAGACAGCGGACACACACAGGTAGGGGTTTTTGTGAAAAAATCTGCAACATTAAGAAAGTGTCTGTATCTCTTACCTGAATGTGGAACATCGGTGTGAGGGGGGAGCCTGCGGGCTCCAGAAAAAGTTGTTCCATTACCCTAAGATTAAGAGATGACATCATTAGATGCTCTTCTAAGGCAGTGTTTTTCAACCTTTTTTCGGTCAAGGCACCCTTTAAAATTATAGACAATCTCAAGGCACCCCATTCTAAAATGTAAAAACTATTCTAATAGCTTTACACAACGCAGGAACATCCACATGTAGGACACCTAACGTTAGAGGTGATTTATTCTTCCAAAGCAAATACACCTTGCACACTGGTACTGACTAGTATTCCAATGTTTATCTTCTCCCTCAGTTTCTCTCCATCAGTCAGCTAATGTGACCCCAGTTCTGAGGTAGAGGGGCACAGGAGGGTCAAACAAGGATGCTGTAGAGCAGTGATGGCCAACCCTGGCACTCCAGATGTTTTGGAACTACATTTCCCATGATGCTCAACTACACTGCAGAGTGCATGAGCATCATCGGAAATGTAGTTCCAAAACATCTGGGGTGCCAAGGTTCGCCATTACTGCTGTAGAGGCAACAGACATCCTACTTATTCACTGATAACGTCATTGGTTGTTAGGATGCCAGTGTCTAGAAAGTTATAATGGTGCATAATGAAAACCTGTGGCTTTGTGTAACTAAAAGGCAGGTTTTATCCACGTGCTGGCTTGTATACAATTTGTGATACATTTTTAGGCATTTTGTCAATACACCCCTGAAGAAACCTTAAGGTGCCCTGGTTGAAAAAGGTTGTTCTAAGGAATATGGTCATTTACATGCAAAGATTTAAATATTTTGTGGAAAATTACATATTTTATAAAATAGTTTAACATTTTATTAACTTTCTAACTAATGAGAGAATCATGCAATATATTGATTGCACACCATTACCGATTACTGTTATAAACTAAGTATAGAAGTACACTACGAAGAGTGTGTTTACCTCAGGTGGGACTTTTATTTTGGGTGACTTGTTGAACCTAGTAAAGGAGTATGATTACCAAAAGGTTCTTTCTAAAATGGTTTTTATTGAAAAAATATATATGTATATAAAGGAAGCTGCTATTCCAAAAAAACGTTTTCCACATCAAGAGTCACTATAAATGAAGCATAGGGAACCTATAAATGAAGCATAGGGAACAAGCACAAGTACAGTACATTACATGAACAACAAGTAACAAAAATAATTGCAAATACAGGACCCCAGTCTGTCTCAGAATGAGGCGGGGACCCAACATTTCGAGGTCATTAGTTTAAGTAGAACCTCTTCTTCAGGGGAATTGTATTTGCAATTATTTTTGTTACTTGTTGTTCATGTAATGTACTGTACTCGTGCTTGTTCCCTATGCTTCATTTATAGTGACTCTTGATGTGGAAAACTTTTTTTGGAATAGCAGCTTCCTTTATATACATACAGTATATATTTTTTCAATAAAAACCTTTTTAGAAAGAACCTTTTGGTAATCATACTCCTTTACTAGGTTCAACAAGTCACCCAAAATAAAAGTCCCACCTGAGGTAAACACACTCTTCGTAGTGTACTTCTATACTTGCTATATTAGGGATGTGGGTGTACTGACCTTTATCCACACACTGGGACACCGACCCCTGTCTTTTACTGATATAAACTAAACACAATAGCTAAAATTAATAAGTGACTAGAACAAAGCAGACCATATAATATTCAATTTTCTTTCCTTCCTTCCTCCCTACCCAAGTCAATCAATGGATCAACTCGGGTACAACCAGCCTGCCTATAGATACATCAAATCTCGGCCAATCACTGCTGAACAGGCGGAGATTCGATCCATCTATGGCCAGCTTTGACCTGTAAAGCATACAGAAATCTTGGTTGCCTAGGCCATATATGATGCTGAGCACATGCACTCAGCTTCTTTGGTCGACCATGGTAAGCCCTGTTCTGAGTGGAACCAGTCCTGTTAAACCACTGTATGGTCTTGGCCACCGTGCTGCAGCTCAGTTTCAGGGTCTTGGCAATCTTCTTTTAGCCTAGGCCATCTTTATGTAGAGCAACAATAATTTTTTTCAGATCCACAGAGAGTTCTTTGCCATGAGGTGCCATGTTGAACTTCCAGTGACTAGTATGAGAGAGTGAGAGCAATAATGCCAAATTTAACACAGCCGCTCCCCATTCACACCTGAGACCTTGTAACACCAACGAGTCACATGACACCGGGGAGGGAAAATGGCTAATTGGGCCCAATTTGGACATTTTGGACAGTGGGTGTACTCACTTTTGTTGCCAGCGGTTTAGACATTAATGGCTGTGTGTTGAGCAAATTTACACTGTTATACAAGCTGTACACTCACTACTTTACATTGTAGCAAAGTGTCATTTCTTTAGTGTTGTCACATGAAAAGATATAATAAAGTATTTACAATAATGTGAGGGGTGTACTCACTTTTGTGAAATACTGTCATGCCGCGTACACGCGACCGTTTTTAATGTCATTGAAAAAAACTGTGTTTTTCTCGACGTGATTCTTCTCAAGCCTGCTTTGCCTACACACTATCGTGGAAAAAAACGCTAGAGTAAAGCGCGGTGACGTACAACACGTACAACGGCACTATAAAGGGGAAGTTCCATTTGGATGGCGCCACCCTTTGGGCTGCTTTTGCTGATCCTCGTGTTAGTAAAGTTTGTTGAGAGACGATTCGTGCTTTTCAGCCTTGTGCTTTTCAGTCCGTTACAGCGTGACGAATGTGCTATCTCCATTACGAACACTAGTTTTACCAGAACGAGCGCTCCCGTCTCATACTTGATTCTGAGCATGCGCATTTTTTTCACGTCGTTAAAGCCTACACACGCCCGTTTTTCATGACGAGAAAAACGACGACGTGAAAAACTACGAGAAAAATTAGAGCATGTTCCAATTTTTTCATGCCCATTTTTCACGTTGTGAAAAATGCTCTGAAGCCCGCACACGATCATTTTTAATGACCATTTTAAAAAATTGCATTTTTCTCGTCATTAAAAAAGGTCGTGTGTACGCAGCATAAGTGTTTATAACTGTAGCGGGGTGTTAAATTTAGGGGAAGTGTCTGAGTGGTAATTGGGCTCAGACACACTAATTGTTAGGGTTAATGGACATTTCTGTTCCTGGGGGATGGTGTTGGTGTGCAGTTCCCTGTGGCCTACAGGTGGCGGTGTTGCCGTAGGCCAGGGTTGAACCATTGATACAAGGGTAGTACGGCGGGGCGGGGAACCTGCTGTGCCTGTCGGGAGAGGGTATAAAAGAGGGCGGCCATCTTCCATTGGGTTCTTCGTCCGCGCCTAGGCACCTTCAGCCTGGGTGGGTATGCGTGTTATCTCCGGGTGCCCGAGGCCCGGAGGCCTGGTTCCTGTTCCATCCCAGACACCTTCAGTCCGGGGTGAGGTACTATTTTGAAGGCCCGGGGCCTAGCAACCTTCGGCTGGGGCCCGCTAGGGATCGAGAGCTCCCAGGGTGCCGCCTTGCAAGGGGACCCGTATCTGAGATGAGGAGGCCAGGGAGGTAACCCTTTCCGAAGACCCAGCGCAAAGTCGTGGTGACGGTGAGGGACTCTGGTAACTCTCCGGAGGGATGGTTTTCTCCTTGACATGGGCCAAATACTTCGAGAAGGTAGTTCGCTTCAGGTCAGTGGCAGTGACCCTACTCGCTTCAAGTCAGTGGCAGTGACTTCATAGGGCAAAGCCCTATTCACCAGGTCAGTGGCAGTGACCCGTTCTCCAAGTCAGTGGCAGTGACTTTTATTCACCAGGTCTGTGGCAGAGACCAACCTCACGGTCTGTGGCAGAGATCGTACGCCAAAGCTGTTTGTGAAACCTAAACAGTCTGAAGAAATCATTTTGTGCAGTTTGTGCCTGGACCTCCTCCCACCTAAGCTGTCCTGTGTCTTGTTCCAACCTGTCTGCTGTTAAAGAGACTATTTATTATCCGTGAGAAATAAATATAGAAGTTGGACTTTCAGTTGGTGTGGACAGTTACATTACTGGGGAAAAATAAAGACTTGCATCTACTCAAGGTAGAGGTGAGAATCGTCCTCGGGAGGATTCAACTCCAGCCGCAGGCAGGCCCGAAAACTAACACCGCTCAACCTCCTTATACAGGAGGGTACGGGCTTGTGGTGCGGTGTGCCCCTCTCTGCCTGCGAGGAGCCTAATTAAATGCAGGTAAAGACAGGGGTTTGTGCGCTACACGTGGGGGCTCGAGTCCGGGATGTGTTTGCGGTTGGAAAGTGTGAAAACCCCCCAGAAGTTGAACTTTATTCCCCAGTGAAGTTCCGTGGAGGTCGGCCATATTGAGAACTGCGCCATGAGGAGAACCCTGACTGCGTAGTTCGTGGGCGTGACAGAGTGAAAGCCCGCGAACGATGTAGGAGATGGGAGGAGTCTGGCCATGTGTGGAGTTGCACATGGGGACTTTGGCGCGAAAAGGATAGTGCGTGATGGAACAGCGAATGGATAACATGGCTTCTCATGCCTCATGGGTTCCGGCTACTGCTACCATGAAGATGACTTCATTTGCTGCTCCCTTAACGTATACGGGGATTCGGCTCAAGCCCCAGGGACGTTTTGCCCTTTACGTTTGCAAAGATGTGGAGGCCCTCGGAGTGATTTGTCCCGGCTGCTCGGGGCTGGTGGTTCATCTGAAGCCATTCAGGCGATGCGAGCTATGTAAGGAGTTCTTGTTTGAGGTGGAGCAACCTACAGAAAAGCCTCAGGCTTTCCACCTCAATTGCCTTACGGGCGCCACCACTCTGGAAGGAGGAATCAGAGCTTACACAGCCACCCCTGCGCGCACTTCGGAGGAAGTCACAGAGGAGACTGTTTCAGTAAATGAGAGACCGGAGGATTCTACTTCGGTCACCACAGAGTCCTTTCTCCCACCGCCCAAGAGGAAGATCGGGTTCGTAAAAGCTTCCCGCGGCCGTGGTGGAGCTACGCCCCAGCGCTTACTCGGAATGGATGCATCCGAAGGGAAAAGTCCCGGACGTCCTGGTTCAGCTACAAGCCGAGGTAAGCCGGGGGAAAAGACTCTGTCCAAGGTCCCAAGTGTTGGGGATTCACATGCCCGTGAATTAGTCCGAGGCGGTGACTCGTCCTCTACCAAGAGTTACCTGCCTGTGGAGGAGTGTGACACCTCCGATCTGGAGTCCATCTCTGATGCGGGAGATGATGCCGCTATAGATTAACTTTTTGAACGGAAGAGTTGGGATAAGATGCCCCTGTCCTTGTCCCGTAGTGCTAGGGACTCACCCATGTCCATTGGGGATAGTATGCCCCGGGTGGAGGCCTCAAAGCCTGAGGAGGGATCTGTCCCCTTGTCTGCCCTTTCACCGTTGGAGACGCCTGCATCAGCTACTGAGACGAGACGGGTGTCGCTGCGGGCCCCTGTGACTGGTCCTAAAGTAGTTAAAGTACCTCGGAACCCAGATGCCATCATCTTGCCTGGCACGGGAGACCGTGCTACAATGCCACCATTGTCCCGATTACAGAGACTTTTCAATCAGAAAGTTGCCAGCGAGTATGGGTGGGAGTACCCGTACCTGCCCAAAGAACTTTTATTTGAAGTGGATGCCTGCAGACACCGGTGGTACGTGAACTTTATATGGACACACATTAAAGTACCCCAGGCCCGAAGATACTTTTCATGTTCACCTGCAGCTACCCAGAGTTATAAAGACTGTAAGGCTGCCTGGATGTTAGGACAGCATATTTATGCGGACAAGGTACTTATTTGCAGAAAAGACAAAGACAATGTTGAGTACCACATTGATACTTTTGACAAGCATTGGAAACCGCTGGTGTTGCCTGACCCACACTATTACCTTTAAGAGACAAGACTCTTGTTTTTTATTTTTATTTTATTTTTGGAGTGCACTCTTTAAAACCCAGGAACTTTGCCCTAACAAAAGGGGTATTCTACTCATTGGAGGAGCGGGAGCTGTTGTTTTTGTTCTCCCCTCTCTCCCTGCCACAAAGATACAAGGACTTTGGGGTTGTAGATAGTTCAGGGCCACAGTCAAGAAGAAAAGAATTGGCCAATATCAGTGTCTTAACCGCAGCACTACCACTAGGTGGAGGTGTTGTGCAACGATTACATTGCTAGTGATGATGCAGTTTACTTTTTGGAAGGAAGAGATTTTCCTCTCGGGGAGGATCTGTTCATTCCAACTTATGTCATTTTAGATGTGTATGTTTTTTTTCTTCCCCTGCAGGCGGACGCTAAGCAAGACTACTGAGTATGGGGTAGATCTTAGTTATTGCAGGCGGGAGGGAAATGTAAATTTCGATTGAAAGTATTTATGTGACATTTAATGTTTTAATGTGCACATGTGTGATTTCTTCTTTCCCTTCTATGTTTCACCTCCTTTCCCCATGTTAGGTTCCGGCACAAATAGGCAGTTTTTTTAAATTGTCCTTTTTTTGTAGTTCAGTCTCTGGATTGGGCCTGTGCTGACTCAGGCTTGAGAGGCATGGGTTTGTTCCAGACACTGGGGACCAGTGTCAATTTAGTGAGGGGGGGATGTGTAGCGGGGTGTTAAATTTAGGGGAAGTGTCTGAGTGGTAATTGGGCTCAGACACACAAATTGTTAGGGTTAATGGACATTTCTCTTCATGGGAGATGGTGTTGGTGTGCAGTTCCCTGTGGCCTACAGGTGGCGCTGTTGCCGTAGGTCAGGGTTGAACCACTGATACAAGGCTGTGCCTTTTTTGTCCCCTCTCAGCAGTAGTACGGCAGGGCGGGGAACCTGCTGTGCCTGTCGGGAGAGGGTATAAAAGGAGACGGCCATCTTCCATTGGGGTCTTCGTCCGTGCCCAGGCACCTTCAGCCTGGGTGGGTGTGCGTGTTATCTCCGGTTGCCCGAGGCCCCAAGGCCTGGTTCCTGTTCCATCCCAGACACCTTCAGTCTGGGGTGAGGTACTATTTTGAAGGCCCGGGGCGCAGCAACCTTCGGCTGGGGTCCGCTAGGGATCGAGAGCTCCCAGGGTGCCGCCTTGCGAGGGGACACGTATCTGAGATGAGGAGGCCAGGGAGGTAACCCTTTCCGAAGACCCAGCGCAGAGTCGTGGTGACGATGAGGGCCTCTGGTAACTCTCCGGAGGGATGGTGTTCTCCTTGACATGGGCCAAATACTTCGAGAAGGTAGTTCGCTTCAGGTCAGTGGCAGTGACCCTACTCGCTTCAAGTCAGTGGCAGTGACTTCATAGGGCAAAGCCCTATTCACCTCACCAGGTCAGTGGCAGTGACCCATTCTCCAAGTCAGTGGCAGTGACTTTTATTCACCAGGTCTGTGGCAGAGACCAACCTCACGGTCTGTGGCAGAGATCGTGCGCCAAAGCTGTTTGTGAAACCTAAACAGTCTGAAGAAATCATTTGAGTTTGTTTCTGGACCTCCTCCCAACTAAGCTGTCCTGTGTCTTGTTCCAACCTGTCTGCTGTTAAAGAGACTATTTATTATCCGTGAGAAATAATTATTGGACTTTCAGTTGGTGTGGACAGTTACATTACTGGGGAAAAATAAAGACTTGCATCTACTCAAGGTAGAGGTGAGAATCATCCTCGGGAGGATTCAACTACACCCGCAGGCAGGCCCGAAAACTAACACCGCTCAACTTCCTTATACAGGAGGGTACGGGCTTGTGGTGCGGTGTGCCTCTCTCTGCCTGCAAGGAGCCTAATTAAATGCAGGTAAAGACAGGGGTTTGTGCGCTACATAACACTATTAGAAGAAGGTGAAGAACAAAGGTGATCTAGATTGGCAATACATGAACACTAGTAGCACCAAGGGGAAGAGAGAAGCAACAGCAGATGTTTTGTTTAGAGCTCAAAAATAGTCAGAAACAACCCTTGATAGAGGCATAAGACCCCTTTCACACTGGTGCACTTTTGCCATGTTTTTCCAAGGCGACAAAAGCGCATGAAAATTTAAGGACTAGTTCACACCACAAAAACACACTTCAGATCCATTCCAGATGCTTTTTTGCATGCACATTTTTAATGCGTATTTGACTCGCTCTGGTGCATTTTTGATGCGTTTACGGGTGAATTCTAGGTGCCTTTTTTTTTTTTTTTGACTGTACTGGGGCCCAGTGCGTTTTTGATGTGTTCCAGTGCATTCCAGTGCAGGAAAAATGCAGCATGTTTTACTTTTTTTTCTGGAACTGGAACGCCCCGGAACTGACTGCACTGGTGTCAACCATGTCATTGGAAACCATAAAACCTACTTTCCATGCATTTTTGATGCAGAAATAAAACGTACTGGACTTCATGTGGTGTGACCTGGCCCTAAATCCTATGTAACTGTTCACATCACTGCGCTGAGGGTACACTGCATTTTGAAAAGTCCTGCATGCTGCATCTTTGGTGCAATTCTTCAAAAGCGTACCAAAAAGGCACCTTCCATCATACATTAATGGGAACGCATCAAAAGCGCACCGCATCTGCGCTTTTGGTGTGTTTTTTTTGTCACATGTCCATGTTTCACAGGTGCATGCTGGGAGTCAGCAAACTAGAAAGCGCACCAGAAATGCATTAAAAGTGTATTAAAAAGGTTTATTCATTTTTGAAAAACTCATACAATGTTTTTAAGAGCACCAATGTGAAAGGGCCTTTAATACTGAAACCATAAAAAAGAAACAAAGACTTAGGCTGATTGGGCCCAATTTGGACATTTTTACTTAGGGGTGCACTCACTTTTGTTGCCAGTGGTCGCGGTTCCCAGCATGGCGTCCGGTGCATCCCTGTTCACCGGTTCAGGTCCGAATTTTTCCTGAATTCGCACCTAAACCGGACCCAGAAACACAGAGGACCCTTTTGCAATGCAGACTGCGGCCGCGCCGCACCGCACCTGTGTGAACTGACTCCATTGCGAGCTGGGCACACTCGCATGTCATGCGAATTGGATACGGGAACCCACATCCAATTCGAACATATGTGAGCCCAGCCTAAGAAGTCCATAAAAACAATTGCATATCATGATGTATTGTACCTGCCAATATATTTTGAGTTCAATGGGATAACGAAATAATTTTAAATCCTATTTAATTTTAATTCTAGATTATGTTAGAATAAAAAATAGACATATTGCTTGAATTGACCATCAAAGGACTAAACAATGCCTGCTAAATGCTTTTGTCCTTGCCGTAGCACAGACACAGGCAGAGACACAGTATCATAATGTAAGTATATCATTGTTTTGTATTTATCAATATCAACTAATAATTTTACTTTTAAAGGAAAAATCTAATAATCCTAATTCAATGGAACAGGAAAGTTTGGTGTGATGACCTCTTTAACATCTATGCCCATAGCTATTCCACTGTTTTAAAGTAAACCTGTCACGAATTATGGCACAATCAATTTAATCATATGATGAAAGAAAGCATACGTAAAGGTTATGTTTAATGAACTCTTCTGTTAAAATGGTAACAAGATCTGAAAAATATAGGCATCTGTAATCATATGCAAATTTTAACTGTAAGGCTCCATGTACACAGAAGCTCAAAAACTGTTGTTTTTTAAGCAGCAGAAAAAGCTAGCTTTTATAAGCGTTTTTTTTACTAGCGTTTATTAGTGTTTTTCAGTGTAGCGTTTTTTAGCTTTTTTTTTTATTTTATTTTTTTAAATGGCTCAAAAAAACGCTAAAACACACTCGCGACGAGCATTTTTGAGCGTTTGTGAGCGTTTATTAGCGTTTTTCTGCGTTTTGCGTTTTTTTCTGCCGAAAAACGGCACTTTGAACGCAAATTTCTTGCGTTCAGAAAAAAGCCCATTAACTCCACTGCTCATTAAAGCTAAAAAACGTTATGTGAACATGAACACATAGGCTAACATAGAGTGCAGTTAATGGGCTTTTTAAAAAAAACGCCAAAACGCAAATAAACTGCAGTTTATCAGCTTCTGTGTACATGGAGCCTAAAGCCCCGTACACACGGTCGGACTTCCATCTGACTTTTCCGTGGTTTTTTGTCCGAACGGAGTTGGTTGGGAACACCCATAGCATACACACGCTTGGACTTTTCTGCAAAGTTTCTTAAAACTTCTTACAACATCACGTGTTTTTTCTACTCTTTTCTGATCTTTACTGCCACCCTTTGGTCAACTTCTGCTATTGTTGGTTGATTTTAACATTAGTTGTTTAGTCCATCGGTTTTCTGTACACACGGTCGGACTTTGCTCCATCGGACTTTTGTTGGGAAAAAGTTTGTCCATTTGCAGACCCAACTTTTGTCCGATGAAATCCAAAACCAAACGAAAAAAGTTTGTCCGATGGAGCGTACACACGGTCGGATTGTTGGTCCAACTTGCTCAAAACGAAGTTTGTTGGCCAAAGGTCCGACCGTGTGTACAGGGCTTTAAAGTAAAACTCAAACTTGGCTCATCCCTATCCCACTTTTCCCTGTTTATTATTGTGGCCCCCTTTTAGATGAAAGAATCAATAGAGAGAAAAGAAAAAGTAATTGTTTGTACACACGTTCCCATACTAATTGTTCTGGATATACTGTATTGAGAGTTTTAAATGCAGTTTGCACTACTAAAAATGATAAGGTAATCATTTTGGAGATGAGTAGAAAATGGAAGAACGTTAGTCCTCACAACCAAAAAATATCAGGCTAATAATGATCAGTTATCACTGCAGGCACAATACGACATTGGTATAAAGCACAGGAAAGAAAGTCAGTTATATCCAGTGGCAGTTTTGTCATTTACAGCCATTATATCTCAAAACACTGGTCGTGTATAATGATTTATTTTGTTTTTAATACCTATATAATGTATGGCAACCTTTTCTTTTGCCCATGTTTACACAGATCACTGCCAAATATGAACTATTCAGCCCATAAACAGCTCACTGGTACAATCAGTGAACAAAAACTCTGGTCAAATCTGTCCTTTAAAGGAGAAGTATGGGTTTGGGGTTCTTCCCACATTCATACTTACCTAGGTGGATGCAGCATTGATCCGATACTGCATCTGTCCCCGGCGTCTCTGCACTCAGAACCAAGCCATCGAACACTGCTGATGGCTCAGTTCTCTCGGTTCCCCTGAGAGGAGAGCTGCTGACTGTCAATCATCAGCTCTCCTGCTCTGCTCCTTCACGCTCATTGGAGTGCTGAGCTGTGGAGGGGCAGGGAGCGGCTGTCTCAGTGGCTCGCTGAGAGGCTGAGACGGCTATCAGTCCAGGCACCTGGTGGATCCAGACTTCCGAAGTCGGGATGATGCGGTGCCTGGACTGAACTTGGTGACATCAGCAGAGAGCGGTCTTCAGACCGCTCTCTGCTGAAAACGGGTCACAGGAGTGCAAAACAAATTGCACTCCTGTGACCCGTACACACGACCGCTTTTCTCGACGAGAAAAACTGCATTTTTTTTTTTCGCCAAGAAAAACGATCGTCTGTGGGCTTTATGTCGTTTTTCTCGTTGAGAAAAACGGCATAAAAAACGACGAGAAAAATTAGAACATGTTCTAAATTTTCTCATCGTTTTTTCCAGCATTTTTTTTCCGCGGCAGTTTTCCCATAGGGAGACACTGCCGCGGAGGCCACAGACGGTCGTTTTTCTCGTCAAGAGAAAAAATGACGGGAAAAACGACCGTGTGTAGGGAACCAAGCGGTTCCCTCGTTTTTCCTGTCATTATTCACGGCAGTTTTTTAACCGCCGTGAATAATGATCGTGTGTACGCGGCATTAGGAGAAGCCCAGCCAAACGAGCTCAGGCTGGACATCTCCGTTAAAACCCTTTTATAACCCCCATTGGCATTGCCATGTTGCCTCTCGCACAGCATAAAGAAGATGAAGTCAGGTTGGTGATGGTGATCACAGTCCACACATCAAAGTCATATCTGCTTTTTCTATGACAGTCTTGTCATTTGTCAGTAACCAGGGGATGTTATTAGGGATGGTAAAGAGGGCTTAAGCTATCATTTAGTACATTTAGGCCACTTTTTCTTGTAAACAAAGAAAGGCTAGAGTGGATTATGAATGAATTCACATGTTGATATGTTTTAAAGTGGTTGTATACCCAAAATTTGTACAAGCACCTACAGGTAAGCCTACATTAAGGCTTACCTGTAGGTGCTTGCAATATCTCCGAGACCTACACAGTCTCGGAGATATTTGCAAAAAAGACTGTACCGCTATCTACGGCGCATGCGCGCCGTAGATAACGGCGCAGGCGCACTGAGCGCGGTGGCTCTTGAATGGGAGCCTGCCGGACACTGCCGGAAATTCGCGCATGCGCGGGGATCGCGCCGTTCCCCGCGCATGTGCGGGAGTGACGTCATCGCCGCTCCGGCCAATCACAGCGCCGGAGCGGCGATACCCGGAAGTCACTCCGGGTATTATGGATTCGACGGAGGACGTGTCCGAGGACTGCTGCGGGGGCTTCGATCTAAGGTAAGTGATTGATAATGAGCTAGTATGCTAGTCATACTAGCTCATTATACCTTTGCCTTGCAGGTTGACAAAAAAAAAAAAAAGTTTTACGGTATACAACCGCTTTAAGAATGCAAAAGCATACTTTCATTAAAGCAAAGTTCCACCCAAAAGCGGAACTTCCGCTTTAAGTACTCCTCGGCCCCTTACATGCCACATTTGGCATGTAATTTTTTTTGGGGGGAGTGGGTTCTTCGTTTTGAAGGGGACTTCCTGTCCCACTTCCTCATTCCACCTACGGGCCGCCTAGGCGACTCCTCCTCTCCCTCTAGGAGATCTCCTGGGATATGTGACAGGTCCCAGAAGATCGCCTATCCACTCCGAGAGTGCAGCGCGACTCGAGCATGCGCAGTGCGCGCCCGGCCGTGAAGTCATAAGCTGTCACGGCCGGGTGCCCACAGTTCCAATGGAGGCGCCGAGGAGAGAACAGGCCGCATCGCTGGACCGTGAGACAGGTGAGTGTCTGTTTATTAAAAGTCAACAGCTATACTTTTTGTAGCTGCTGACTTTTAATAAACTAAAAATAGCCTGGAACTCCTCTTTAAAAACACTGCTTCAACAATTTTAACTTGGGACCAACAATAGGATATTATTTTGTGCGCAGATCATGTTATCACTACTTAAGCGGTTGTAATGGCAGAAGGTTTTATTATCTTAAGTCATTATATGCATTAAGATAAAAAGCCTTCTGTGTGCAGCAGTCCCCCCCCCCCCTAATACTTACCTGAGCCCAATCTCTATCCAGCGATGTCCACGAGTGCCTCTCCGTCCAGGACTCTCCCTCCTGATTGTCTGAGACACGGCAGTAGCGTCCTTGGCTCCTGCTGCTGTCAATCAAACTCAGTTAGCCAATCAGGACAGAGAGGGGCCGGAGCCGAACCACAGCTCCATGTCTGAATTGATACACAGAGCTGCAGTTCGAGTCAGGTGCCCAAGCAGCTTGCTATGGGGTCACTCAACAGGAGGAAGAGACCAGGAGCTCCAGCCAGGGACCTGAGAATAGGAGGATCGGGCTGCTCTGTGCAAAACCATTACACAAAGCAGGTAAGTATAACATGTTTGTTATTTTAATAGAAATAAAAAAACAAGACTTTACAATCACTTTAATTTTACTGGGGTTGTAAACAGTCATATTAAAAATAGCATTTACCATCAGGTTTTACCAAATGTAAGTCATGAAGAAATGCACATTAAAGTGACAATAAACTCTGGTATGAATATAACCATTTATATTTAAGTATGCATTCTTAAAAGAAATTAAATTAAAAAGTATGACTTTGTAAAATAAAAAATCATACTTATCTAGTTGGCTGCAGCTCTGATCCCAGCTGCAGCTGTCCCCCGCCACCTCTAATGCCGCGTACACACGATCGTTTTTAATGTTATTTTCAAAAACGACGTTTTTCTCGACGTGATTTTTCCTGTTTCCTCTCAAGCCTGTCTTGCATACACACGTTCATTAAAAAAAACGCTCGAGCAAAGCGCAGTGACGTAGAACACGTACGACAGCACTATAAAGGGGAAGTTCCGTTCGAATGGCGCCACCCTTCATGTTAGTAAAGTTTGTTGAGCGACAATTCACGCTTTTCAGCCTCGTGCTTTTTAGTCCGTTACAGCGTGACGAATGTGCTATCTCCATTACGAACGCTAGTTTTACCAGAACGAGCGCTCCCGTCTCATACTTGATTCTGAGCATGCGCGTTTTTTTTTCCCCTCGTAAAAGCATATACACTACCATTTTTCACGTCGTTAAAAAAAACGACGTGAAAAACGACGTGAAAAAATGGAGCAGGTTCTCATTTTTTTTTAGCCCATTTTTCACATCGTTAAAAATGCTCTGGAGCCTACACACGATCGTCTTTAATGCCCAATTTAAAAAATTGCATTTTTAACGTCGTGAAAAACGGTCGTGTGTATGCGGCATTAGACTGAAAACAGAGCGCTCAAACACAGCTGATCACTCAGCTCTCAGTCCTCAGGTTGCTCTGCTATGCCCCTCCAGTGCTCACTAGAGCGTTGGGATGTGAAGGAGGCAGAAGCTGTGGGCTCAGCTCTCGGCTGAGTCTGGGTCTGTGATGTCAGCTGACAGCAGCCTTAAAGAGGAAGTAAACCCTTGTAAATATTTTTTTTTTTTAAAACTAACCTGCAAGAGAAAGGCATAATGAGCTAATATTGCACAGCATACTAGCTCATTATGTGTCACTTACCTGAGATCGAAGCCCCCGAAGTCCGCCTCGGTCCATCCACCGCCGTCGCCATGTCCCCTCGCCGCTAGTTCCGGGTATCGCCGCTCTGATTGGCCGGAGCGGCGATGACGTCACACGCAGGCCGGCAATGACCCCGGCCTGCTAGTGCGCATGCGCGTGATGTCATCGGCGCTATTTTTAAAAGCAAATATCTCCTTAACCGTGTAGGTTAAGGAGATATTTAATGCACCTACAGGTAAGCCTTAATCTAGGCTAACCTGTAGGTGCATGTTGCCAAAGTGGATTTACAACCACTTTAAGCCGAACAAACTGCACTCCTGTGATCCATATGAGAAGTATAGCCAAAAAGGCTTCTATTCCAAATACCTTTTTTTGGCTACTGTGATCTGACTTTCTATTAGAGCAGCGTTTCTAAAACAGGACTCTGTGGCACTCTGGGTGCCATTTGGGTTTCCTTTTGGTTCCTCAAGCACAAAACCCAGTGATATCATGGGGGGCTCTCATTCATAAAAGGGGCTCTGATGTGATGGAGGCTTCTGATTTAGTCATTAGGGTAACTCTGTGTTGTAGGGGGGGCCCTGATGTATAGGGGGAATTTGATGTGATGGAGGACCTCTGACAAATAATGGAAGCTTCAAATGTGATGGGGGCATCTGACATGAAGAGGGGACTCTGATGGGAAGAGGAGGGGCTCTGATGTGATAGGGGGGACCTCTGATGTGAAGGGGAGCTTCTGATGTGATGTTATTGTGCACTGTCCCAGGCTCAGGTTTCCCATTGATATATAACATTTTTTTTTTTTACATTTTAGACTAGAGTGTCTTGGGATTTTTCATACTTTTACAGGGTGGCGCAACTGAAGAAACGTTAGGTTAGAGAGTGGCTATGTTCAATCTCTATGGTCCATGTATATATAGGAATGTAGCCACCCTTTCTAGGGACTATGTACTATGGGATGTGTAATGTGTATAGAGCTGTGCACTTGACTGCAACATGAACTGCTTGTTCCAAACAAACCTAAATGAGAGGAAAAAGGAGTAGTTCAGGAGATGTTACAAGGATGCCAAAAACATGGTAAAAAAAATATTTTTGGAATAAGGATATTATTTAGTGTCACTTTAAAGTGGTTGTAAACCCACAAACAAAACAAAAAAAAACCTGCAAGACAAAGGCATAATGAGCTAGTATGCACAGCATACTAGCTCATTATGAATTACTTACCTTAGATCAGTGGTCATCAACCCCGTCCTCACGGCCCACTAACAGGCCAGGTCTTATGTATTACCTTGGGGAGATGCAGACTACAATACTGCAATCACTGAGCAGCAAATTATATCACCTGTGATGTATTTCAGTTATCTTGCAAACCTGGCCTGTTAATGGGCCCTGAGGACAGGGTTGATGACCACTGCCTTAGATTGAAGCCCCCACAGCAGTCCTCGTACACCGCTGTGGCCGTCAACATCGCTCCCAGAGTTACTTCCGGGTATTGCGGGCTCTGGCGCTGTGATTGGCCAGAGCCGCGATGACATCACTCCCGTGCATGCACGTGGGAGCCACCGGTAACGGCACCTACGTGCCATTACTTCAGTGCGCATGTGCCGATGCCGTCGACACATGCAGATATAGGGGATATCTCCTAAACCATGCAGGTTTAGGAGATATCTGGGGTAGCTACAGGTAAGCCTTATTATAGGCTTACCTGTAGCAAAAAGTGGTTGTAAAGGGTTTACAACCACTTTAATATCATCACCAGTAATACAAACAATGCAGGACACTGCCACTATGTTGTCTCTCTGTTGTCTTATATACATTGGATGTTACAAATAGACTTTAGGTCACAAATAGAACTCTGACAATAACCAATTAATTCTGAATTTTCATAAATCTGAACACCAGGCAGATATAAAAGCCACAAATGAATGCAGCTCTGTATTTGTTTAATAGATGATTAAAGGGGTTGTAAAGCTTAATTTAAAAAAAATAAAAATAACTTACATGTTATACTTACCTCCACTGTGCAGCTCATTTTGCACAGAGTGGCCCTGATCCACGTCTTCTGGGGTCCCTCGGCGGCTGTCTCGGCTCCTCCCCGCATCAGCTAACCCCCTCTGGGAGAGCTCTCCCAAGGGGGTTAGCTTGCGGGCGTGATCCCGAGTCCTGTATCCGACATCCATAAGCCGCCGACTACAGGACTCGGCCCTCACGTCATTGGAGTTGATTGACAGCAGCGCGAGCCAATGGCTGAGCTGCTATCAATCTATTCAATGAAGAGCCGAGAAGACCGGGCCAACATCAAGCGCGTTCTCGGCGTGGGACTTTCGAGGGCTTAGGTAAGTAAAGGGGGAGCTGGGGGGCCTGCAATCGCTGAATGTTTTTTCACCTTAATGCATAGGATGCATTAAGGTGAAAAAACATGTACCTTTACAACCCTTTTAAATGCATTTTTAATTGCAACAAGTTTAGGTATCTGAATTTGTCTTGGTATCAGCCTTTCCCATTGCCTATACAGCAGCACTCAGAATAGGTGTTGAGGCAAACCGAATCGGGACATGGGCTTTTGGAGGGAACTATGGGCTAGCCGTCTACCCATTGATTATGGCCCATGGAAGGTATTTTGTCTACGTCTCCTGGTCAGAGCATGGAAAAGGGTCCAGAAGCCCTTTGACTGAATAATGCAGCATTTGCCTATTTTGCTCACACAATATAACAGACTGAACTTGAACATTTCACATTTGAACACTTGAGAATAGCTCAAATAAGTGCATGGGCTTCTTCAGAACTACTAATGCATTCTATGAACTTTGGATTATTGATTTAATTTACATTTTTTCACAATTATATTGCATTAGAACAAATGGGAGATTGGAGGTTATATATTATATCGATATGAACTTTTTATTTTTAAGTTGTCACTAAGGCCCCTTTCACACTGAGGAGATATTTAGGCGTTTTGCGCTAAAAATAGCGCCTAAAAAATGCCTGAAAAACTCCTGCCCCTGCAGTCTCAATGTGAAAGCCAGAGTGCTTTCACACTGAGGCGATGCGCTGGCAGGACGAGAAAAAAAGTCCTGCAAGCAGCATCTTTGAGGCGGTGAAGGAGCGGTGTGTATACCGCTCCTTTACCGCTGCTGCAGAGGCGCTTTGCTGTGGTTTTTAACCCCTTCTCGGCCGCTAGCGGGGGTTAAAACCGCACCGCTATCAGCCGAATAGCGCCGCAAAAACGACCTTATAGCGGTGCTAAAAATAGCACCGCTATACCGCCAGCATATCCAGCGCTTCAGTGTGAAAGCGGCCTTTATGATTGTGTGGTTAATTGATTATGAGTTTTGATGATTTGGAGCACTAGTTATTTATTGCACAGTGCTGCAATCAATTCTAATCTATTTTAGAATTGTGTCAGTGTTTTAGTTTTTTTTAGTTTCAATAAATTTTAATTGAGTTTACAGAAAAAGAACAAAAGTTTATGTAGCACACCAATCCTTTTGCCCCCGCTTACCTTCACCTGCGGGGGGTAGGACATACCATACCACAAGCCCGTGTCCTCCTTATCAGAGGTCAGGCGGTGTTCACAGATTTGGGTCCTGCAGCGAGTTACCTCCTTCCACTGGTTCTCATCCCTAGAATGTAGGGAAAAGTCTATAATTCTTTCCCAAGAAGGCCAATGTCAACACAACTTTAACTCCAACAAAGAGTTTATTTTCCTTTGCTTCAGTTAACGGGAAATTGAAGAGAGAAAGAAGCTAGCGAAGATAGGAGGTAGATTCAGGCACACAACACTTGACTCACTTGTCGCCACTTGATCCCGAGTGGGTTTAGCTCACCCGGATAGATCCCTCTCACAGTTCTAGCAGCCGGAGTGAAGCTCGAACAATACTATCACTTTGTCCCCTCCAGGGACGGGTTCAGGAGATCCTCTATAGCAGCAGAATCCTGTTATTCCTGAATCCAGAACTTTCCTTAACCCTCTGTAGAATTTAGAGAACAGACGATGCCAATGGGCACTCTACAGGGTTAGCTTTGTTGAGCAAGGAATCCTTCCCTCTGACAGGTCACCAGGCCTCTCCCGAGATAGTGACCTACTATCACTCGTCTCCTCTGTGGGACCGATCCTCCCCTGGCTTCCTCTCGGTCAGAGCGGGTACCCTCACCTGGGCACCCTAGGACTCCAATGTGCTGATTGTAGACCCAGTCAAAGGTACTGGGCCTACCTGGAACGTTGTAGCCTCGGGCTAAAGGTGCCCGAGACTCCTCGGCCAGTCCACGCACCCCCATGGGGCACACTCCCCCCGGGTACTCCTCTCCCGGGGCACTCCTCCCTAAACATGGTGCCTGCCCCTTATATACCCTCTCCTGGCATGCACAGCAGGCGAAGCCCCGCACACCACACGGCAGCCGAGAGAGGACATCCAATATGTTACTGTGTCACCTGAGGTTCGACCCTAGGCCTGGGCAACAGTGCCACCCACAGGCCAAAGGGGAACTGTACACCAGACAACACCACAGCAGAGCAGAGTCCAGTATCAAATTAAGAGACCTGAGCCAAACTATTGCCCAGGCCGTCCCTTAAATTTG